>CM057135.1:11659500-12859500 GCA_029964075.1 Patiria pectinifera
TGATGAAGATGTTATTAAATTCATTGATTCTTATATCAGTTGCAAATTGCCATCAAAGGACGAGGATTCAGAGCTGAATGACATAGTGAGTCACGTGCAGCTACATAGCAAGAAGCATTCTAAGTCATGTAAAAAGAAAGGAACTGAGTGTAGATTTAATTTTCCAAGACCACCATCCAGTAGAACCTTCATTACTGAGCCAGATCCTATGGATAATGATGATGACGACGATGATAATTATACTGATCATGATGATGATAATGATGAGAGTGGAGGGGATGATACAACATGTAGCGGTGACGATGATGATAATCACAGAAATCAACAATGTGATAGCAAGAAGCACAGTGATGCCAAGGAATTATTGAAGTCAGTTTGGGATGCAATACAGAATGAGGAAAACCAGAATTTGTCAACTATACAGTTATTTGAAAGAATGAATATTACACAGGATGATTTTGAAAAGGCCAACAATACTTTGAGTCACAAACCTTCTATTGTCATGAAAAGAGAACCACAAGATGTATGGGTCAATCTGTACAATCCTGATTTAATAAGATGTTGGAATGCTAACATGGATATTCAGTATATCAGTGATGCATATGCCTGTGCTGCGTATGTTGTGTCATATATGTCTAAATCTGAACGTGAAATGGGACAGTTATTAGCAAATACAAAGAAAGAAGCGGAGAAGGGTAATCTAGATGCGAGACAGAGTATGAGGGAAATTGGTTCTGTGTATCTGCATAATCGTGAAGTATCAGCCCAGGAAGCAGTGTTTCGAGTATGTGGTCTTGGGCTGAAAGAGGGTTCAAGGAAAGTAGAGTTTATACCTGTAGGTGAGAATCCAGTCAGAATGAGCTTGCCATTAAGTGTAATTCAGAATAGATCTGAAGATGATGACAGTGACATATTCATGGCTAATAGAGTTGATCGCTATAAAGCAAGACCAGATCTTGATAAATTTAATAACATGTGTCTTGCTACATTTTGCTCAGAATACAGGATAATATATAATGCAAACACTAACAAGAAAACTAAATCACCAGTGTATGAACTCAAAGATGGTTTGGGTCATGTACAGAGGCGTAGTAAAACTGAACCTGCAGTCATAAGATACCCCCGATTTTCAGAGAATAAATTTCCTGAGAAATATTACCACAGTATATTGCAGCTGTTTCTTCCATATTCTGTAGATGCACATTTGAAACCACCTCAGTTTGAAACATTTGAACAATTCTATAAAAATGGTGCTGTATTTCTAAATGATAAACTAAAATCTGTGAGGTGCATTGTTGAAAGTAACCGCTCCATATATGAAGCAAATGTTGAGTCTCTTGAAGCAGCAGAACAGTATGTGAAGAAGTTTGGTCTTCAAGAAGATGCATTGGCTTTGATTTGTCCTAACTCTGAGCAAGAGAGACTTGAGTGTGAAGCAGAACGTGAAGCAGTAATAGAAGAAGACAATGAATTTGATATCCCAGATTTGCAAGCCGATGAAACAGTAGAAAAAATATGTAATATTGAACCACATCCAGCAAAAATTTCAAAGCAAGAATCACTCAATTTATTAAGGTCATTGAACGAACAGCAGAGACAGGTCTTTAATAAGATTCGTAGCTGGTGCTTGAAGAAGATCAATGAGAAAAATCCTGAACCATTGCATGTGTTTGTGACAGGTGGAGCTGGAACAGGGAAAAGCCACTTGATAAAGTCAGTTCATTATGAAGCAACAAGACTTTTTGCGAGAATGGTTCAAAATCCTGAGAATATGTCAGTTTTGATAGTTGCGCCTACAGGAGTTGCTGCATTTAATGTCAATGGTAGTACAATTCACAGTGCTCTTTCAATCCCTGTTGATGCTAGATTACCATATCAGCCACTTGGAGAAGAGAAATTGAATACGCTGAGGAATGTGTTCCAAGATCTTCAAATTTTGATTATAGATGAAATATCGATGGTTGATCACAAGATTTTGTGTTATATACATGGACGGTTGCGTCAGATGAAACAAACACGTAGTCATAATCCTTTTGGTAACATCAGTATTTTAGCTGTTGGTGATTTTTACCAGTTGCCGCCAGTCAAAGGAAAAGCATTGTATCAGAGAGCACTCCAGTAGATCTATGGAATGATGTTTTCCAGAAAGTAGAACTTAATGAAATCATGCGACAAAAAGATGATGTACAGTTTGCAAAAGCACTGAATAGGTTACGAGTCAAAAGTAAGAAGGAAAAGTTATCAGAAGAAGATGTAGGCTAATATTGTTGAAGTCCTGTGAAACGGGAGAAGATTGGAATGATGCATTACATATCTACCCATGTAACAAACAAGTGGATGAATACAATACGCAAACACTCTTTGCAACGTGTACTGAGTGTATATTGATTATTGCTAAGGATTTACAGAAAGATGCTAGTAAAGGTAGTCGGAAAGGAAGGGTAAAAGTTCCCAAGAAATCAACATATACAAGCTTGCCTGAATCATTGTGGTTAGGAGTTGGTGCTAGAGTAATGTTAACTAAGAACATTGATGTATCAGATGGACTTGTGAATGGAGTCTTTGGCACAGTACGTGCAATTATTATGCTGCCTGATAAATCTTGGCCGAAGTGCATTGAAGTTCAGTTTGATAATAAGCATGTTGGATTGAAGTTGAAAAGAAAATACAAATCGTTAAATAAAGAAGACACAGTTCCAATTCAAAAGGAAGAAGAAAATGTCAGTAAGAATTGTGTTCGACAGCAGTTTCCTTTAAAATTAGCCTGGGCATGCACAGTTCACAAAGTGCAAAGAATGACAACAGATAGAGCAGTTGTTTCACTTGAACGTACATTTTCAGCTGGACAAGCCTATGTTGCACTGAGCAGAGTAACATCAATGCATGGACTTGTGGTTCAAGGGTTTGACGAAAAATATATCTACTGTAACAAGGCGGTTTCAGAATCATTGAAAAGTATGCCAGAATTTACTGATGCTGAAGAAGGTGAAAGAGAAGTGGAATTTAACAAGACTGTAATCATGATGCATAATATTCAAGGATTAAAGGAACATCAAATGGACCTAAAATGTAATAATGAAATGATGAAATCTGATTTCATTTGTCTTACTGAGACATGGATCGATAATGAGGAATACTCTGATTTAGAATTAACGGAATTCAAATGCTATCATCAGGTCAGAAGTGCTTCGTATGATAATTCAAGTACACTTACACAAATGTTGAAGCAGCAATGTCATGGAGGTGTAGCAGTATTTGGTAGAAAGAACAGAACATTTAGCAGACTGACTCTTCCTGTTCAGAATCTAGAGCATATTGCATTTCAGATAATTAGTCAGATGTCATATTGTGTGGCAGTAATATATCGTCCAGCTTCATATTCAATGGATGAATTTCTTGGCTATCTTAAAATTTTGCTGAGTGAACTTCATAAAGTGTCCAATAGGTGCATTGTAATGGGTGATTTTAATGAAAACATTCTGAAACACAGTTCACGGATTGAAAAGTTAATGCAAGATAATGGTTATAGACAGTGTGTTCATGATGAAACTACAGAAAATGGCACATTGATTGACCACGTATACGTCAGAAATATGGATACGGTAGATGCTGCAGTGATTCCAACATACTACAGTTATCATGAAGCAGTTTTCCATAAGAATATGATTTGAATACTTTTATTGAGGACATTCTCAAACCTTTAACATTGAAACTGTCAATGTGAAGTACACATACTAATGTACATGTACATTGTATCTCACAGTTCCGTGATGTTGGGATCATTTTGGACATTATAGAAATTACTGCTCAAGTGAATTTTTATTCTCATAAAATGTATGAATTTGTTTTCATCATGATTAACCCGAACTGTGAAGGCCCTTTAAAAAAAGTTTGGTTGTATCCTCAAATCGTTCAAAATATTGTAATTGCCACAGTGTAATAATTGAATACAGCCTCAATCTGCCTTTTGTGTATGACATTTGTTCATGGAGGGATGATCACTGGCTAAATATCCTTCATTTGGATATATAAAGGTATTTGTATTAAATGTAATACTGTTAAATAATGTTGTTTTCATGTAAAGCTGATCTTTCAAGCAAACATACAATTAATGTGCAATATCAGTGTTCATTTTAACTAGTCATGAAATTATGATGGATGTTTTTTTGTAGATCATGTGCATTTCTCAAGTTGTATACTCAAGAGACGTACATTATGTGCAAGATGGAATTATGTCATTCATGGTAAGTAAACGATTGCATCTTTCATTTTGTTAAGGTCAAAGTAGAAATCTAAGAGAACATACAGACCAGATTAGTTGAGCCTAGCTACCCAGTCGTCTGAGCTTCAGAAGTGTTATAGGTGAACATCGAGGTGACCATTCTTTAAAGAATAAAGAAATCCTTAGAAACAATTGAGAAGATCGGACTCCTTGTGACGAGGAGATCTGCATGTGACGCACATTTGCTCACATCTCAAGAAGAGCCACCCACTGATCTGCATTGATGAGACAATTCAGCTACACATACTTGGGGTATGTAATCTTCTCTGATGTTGGTGAACTGTCAATCTTGAGATTGACGTACATGTACTGGTAGATTTGGACAGTAGAGAGGTCAAAGCAAACGGTGGATTTGGCAGACTCCATACACATGTCTGAAAGAAATACCTCAAAAATGACACCAAAAACAGCTTCCTGTTGTGCCGTGCCGAGTCCTGGGTGACCACCCATGGGTGGCTGCTGCCTCTACACCATTCATTGGAGTGACCTCATCAGTAATATTGAAGTCCTTGGGGCAACCAATGTCACCAGCATCGAGGCGATGCTCCTAAACATGAAGCTGCATTGAGGAGGATGTGTATCTAGTATGGAGAATCATGGCCTGCAAAAGATTGTTGAGTACAGATAACTGTTTAGTTGCCATCGCGACTGAGGAGCACCATGGAAGAGCTACACAGACACCTTGAAAAAGTCCTCGACCATTTTCCACATCGGCCACTAGCAAGTGTGCAATGCAAGCTGCTGATTGTGTAAGCCAGAGAAACATCGTTAACCAGGACACCTTCTTGGAGGGCGATTGAAGGTCCAGCATGGAACAGAAGAGCAGCCAGCAGAACAAAGATGCTTTGGCACCTGCCAATGACCATACACCTGCTTTGGTTGGACCAGTCTGTTCAGCATACATGTATGACTTACCGGTATTAGCTACGAAAGCACCTGCAGCAGATGTGACCACTTCAATACATGGTGGATGTGACTTCCAAAAGAGAAAGCTTATGTAATTTTGTAAAATATTTTTGAGTGCTTGGTCAGATTACAGTGGGGCCATCCACATCTCTGCACGTTATTTGCCAGTTGCCAGTGTGCTTTCCAACAGCATCACTTTACCTGCCAGTATTTGAACATGGTTCAGGTGAGTGACATTGTCAGATTTTCTTGGGGGGGGGGGGGGGGGGGTTGGTCAGTGGTGTCAAAGTGTTCTTCAACTTGACACTTTCTGGTTTGTGTTTGGTTTGTTTGAGCACTGGAGCTAATAGTCACTCACACATGTCATTCTCTTGTATCCACTTTCTGTAGAAGTCATCAACTACAAATCCACATTTTTCCTGCCAGTGTGCTTTTCAACAGCATCACTCTGTAAGCCAGTACTTGAACATGGTTCATGTGAGTGAGATTGTCAGATTTTCTGGGGTTTTTTTGGGGGGGAGGGGGGGGGTGCAGAGTCGGGTTGGTCGGTGGTGTCCAAGTGTTCTTCAAATTGAAACTTGCTTGTTTGTGTTTGGTTTGTTTGAG
Source organism: Patiria pectinifera (assembly GCA_029964075.1). Taxonomy (NCBI): domain Eukaryota; kingdom Metazoa; phylum Echinodermata; class Asteroidea; order Valvatida; family Asterinidae; genus Patiria; species Patiria pectinifera. Next base: position 11,665,295 of record CM057135.1, read on the forward strand.
CACTGGAGCTAATAGACCCTTGCACATGTCATTCTCTTGTATCAACTTTCTGTAGAAGTCATCAACTACAAATCCACATGTTTCCTGCCAGTTGCCAGTGTGCTTTCCAACAGCATCACTCTGTAAGCCAGTACTTGAACATGGTTCAGGTGAGTGAGATTGTCAGATTTTCTGGGGTTTTTTTGGGGGGGGGGTGCAGAGTCGGGTTGGTCGGTGGTGTCCAAGTGTTCTTCAACTTGACACTTTCTGGTTTGTGTTTGGTTTGTTTGAGCACTGGAGCTAATAGACCCTTGCACATGTCATTCTCTTGTATCAACTTTCTGTAGAAGTCATCAACTACAAATCCACATGTTTCCTGCCAGTTGCCAGTGCGCTTTCTAACAGCATCACTCTGTATGCCAGTATTTGAACGTGGTTCAGGTGAGTAAGATTGAGCATGAAACTTCATTTCCATTGCCATTATTGAAGCAAATAATGGAAAAGTACCTTATTGGGACTTGAAGAATCACAAAGGTAATATCAGGACCATCCAACAATCAAGTGACGTTGCTGAGACCCTCATGTGACCTGTCACCTTGTAATAATTAGTCAAACAACAGTAAGCAGTTTCACACATGGGCTAGCTTGTATCCTCCATCTCTGTTTATCTGATGGCAGTGCATGTGGATTTTGACCGCTGCACATATTTTGAATTTCTAGAGGTGGTCCTCCCTGGCGATGATCGTAACATTGTCCACGGTTTGTTGTGTCAAGTCAGATCTGAAATATTTGAGGATGATTTTCTAAAACCTACTCTATTTTCCAACTTTGGACAATGTTCAGACTTTGCTCATAGAAATACACGCGGACAAGCGTAGTCTGACATATTTACCTCAAATTTGAGGTAAAAGGCGAATGATGCAGAGTATGCTATTGACAAATTGAATTGTTCTCAAATGAGGCATTTGCAAGGGCACCTACATCTCTGCAAATAGTGTACCTTGAATGCAACTGGTTGTTTAAAATTGAGTGTGTCCACAATTTTTTTTTGCATTTTGCAAAAGTAGAGCCAGGTGGTAGAATTGTACGAGACATAATTTTGTACGAGTTTTGTTTCTTATAAACCTCTTCCTATTTTATTGTATTCAGGGAAAGATGCTGACTCTGTAGCAGATAAAATGAAGCGGTGCCAGCCTATCTGCTATCGCTCTGTTAGCAACATCCAGCCTTATGTCATACAAGATGAAGTTACTCTGTGATTCTACGCTCTCAGCCACTATTGCGAAGCCTAATTGTCATATGGTTCAACCTAACAACCTTTGTGTATGCTGGGACCTCCAAGAAGCTTGAAATGTACATAGAGGCTCTTTCTAGGAAACTATGTCCAAAGCAACACTGATCACAAACTTATCACTAAATACAGTGCTTTGGAAAAAAAAGTGAGTCTTGAATCATGCGCTCGAAGAGCTTGTTGCCTACATGAGGTGAATGACTGCTAGTGACATGCATGTTTATGTTAAATCCATTGTTTGGTACCTGAATGGTAAAGCTGTTATATTCCAGTTCCTCAACTACGGTGCACAAAACAACTAAAATATATCAGTGTTGTGGAACATAATCATGTTCAATTTGTATTTATAATAATACAAGTACATGTTACGTTTAAAATACAACTGGCAGTGTACAACTGTACATCTGTGTTTGTATGAACACATTCAGTTTTAGTTTGATCGTTAAAATAGGGGGGGGGCCTGGCTTATTAAGCTGTATGTGTGTACTGAGATAATTTCTTGTGGCATGCCCCAGATTGGTGTGGAGACATGCCATCTCTAAAAATCTGAAGGTTTTTCTGCATTCTAGAGTATGTTTTGGGGAATAATTTCCCTCTTCAGTGTTTTAGCTGTAAATGTGTAGTCTTCATGTTATCCGTCAAAACACTTTATAAATGCTCAGTAATGTTTATCAGAGACAGTTTGTATGCACTTATCTTACTTTTAGATGAAATTGGTCTTTTCCACCGTTCTTAAGTGTTAAGAAATTAGCTATATTTTCTGAATTAGCTATTTTTTCATGATTGTACATGTACCCAAAAAAAAGTGACATCTATCATGTAGACATTTTAATTACTGGTATTTTAGTCAATTGTATTTAAAGCCATTCTCACATATATGCCTTTTTCAATGTAGCTCCCAACAAGTCGTCAACCAAGCCTGTTCTTCAATAAAATACTTAACAAAGAATAAGTCAAATTTGAGTTCTTTTTTTTTTGAAGTCATTGTTCCTTTGGGGGGGGGGGGGTTGGAGTGTAATGAGACTAATCATGATCATCTGAGCAGTACTCATTTGAATAAATAATATGATTGTGTGAAGTTTCAATAACATAAGTTAGTGCAGTCATTTTGTTAAAAACACTTTGTGCAATAGCTTTGACATTTGTTTTTCCGCATTATGTTTTTTAATTGAGGTTATGTTTTTGTCTTTTGCGCTGTTGTTTTTGTTGGGACTTGCAGACTGTACACGCTTTAAGATGATGCACTGGGGCCCATTATGATATGGCTTCTGATTTTGTATCTACATGTATACTATAATAAAGGAACGACATCTGTCTGTTTGCCCTTCACCGAAAGCAGAACAAAATCACCGAGACAAATCTACTGATTGGCGCATGGGGGCGCCATACACTTTATACGGTGTGCCGTTCTATTTCTTTGTAACGCACTGTCCTTATTTTGATCCGCAAGTGTTTACGATTTCGGAGTAGAAATATCGTCCTTCGACGTCATTTTGCGTTTGCAGCTGTAGTGTAGAATGGGAACCAGACAATGGAACTTTCATGGACAGAGCACCTTAAAAAATTTTAAATAAAGACGATACGTTTAGCATGCAAGTTTTGGAAAACGTTAATATTTATTAAAAATCATGAAAAGTCCCGCAAGACATTTTTTTAAATCATCTTTGTAATACAATTCGGCAGAAAGTTCTTAATGCCTGGTGTACTGGGAAAAAAAATCGCCACGTGAAGGAGTTTGGCAACGTAAAGAGAGAAATTTCCTGAACAAAAATCACGGTCTGTGCCGCTCGTTACGCTGCGTCGCATAGCCTAGCCTATGCGCCCGTACAACCGTTAAAGTTATATACCGCCCTCTTTTGGCGAGAATGCAGGGACGTACTGTACATTGTACGATGTTTCAAAGCAAAGGCGTGGCCAACCTGAATTTTAAGCGTGCTGCAGGGCATGTTCAAGTACGCTTATTGCCACGAAACCTAGGAAGGTTTTAGACCCACCTTCAGATTGTGTTTTCAAGCAAAAATTAAGAATATAACTGTCAGGGTTTTGAAGCAAAAGAGGTCTTTTAATTCTAACTTCCGGTCTGATGACGTCATCATTTTTTTTGTGCACAGGTGTTGTCTGCATTAAGGTCATCATACACACTCATTTTTGAAGCGATTGCCCCAAACTTCGACAAACACTTCAACTGAAAGTTTGATTTTTGACATTTCCGACATCCCGCTAGAGGGCGCTTTAACATTTTATGACGTCACCAGTATTTTTTTGTGAAGTACAATCTAGCCAGAGACTAACATTGTTGAAAGCAAGTTCACATCTTTTTCCACTTTTAATTTATAAGGCACTTCCGGTTTGGACCGGAAGGAAAGGTCACGTGATTTTACGCACACGAGATAAAATGAAGACCATGGATTATTCTATCAATTCCCGCAAACGTAAAGTTCGGGTTTCTCACGGCTGATTTTATACTGATTTTCAAAGATTAAATCTATTAATCTTTAACGTCACGTCACGTGACCCATGATGACGTCATGATGACGTCACTTTTCGGGACACAACTTTGCTATAGGAACTATGCCTGTGGTAACTTTGAATGATGTATGACAAAGATAAATGCCAAAAGTGGTGAGCAGAAAAACCGTGTACAAAGTCTATGGGATTTAGACGACAAAAAGAAGAAGAAAGAAAAAAAAAAAAATGAGAACAAAAACAAAGGCTTTTCCGCATTTTGCGGAAAAGCCAATAAATGAACATTTGTAACGTGAATGATAACAAAAAGGATAAAACACGCATACTAAAGAAGAATGAGAAAAAAAGGAAGGAAAACAAGAGTGATGAATTTGTAAAATTAAATAAGGCGATAAAATATTATGGCTAGAAGAATAGTATGATCAAATAAAAGGATAAATAGAATGATAAACGTGAAGTTTAAATAGTATGGAAAACCAGAAGTATAAATATTATGATAAACCAGATGGATAAATAGTCGTGTAAACCAGACGGATCAATAGTCGTGTAAACCAGTTAGATCAATAGTCGTGTAAACCAGATGGATAAATAGTTGTGTAAACCAGATGGATCAATAGTCGTGTAAACCAGAAGGATACCGGTAACTACGGTAGTCATGTAAACCAGATGGATAAATAGTCGTGTAAACCGGATGAATCACTAGTCGTGTATACCAGATTGATAAATAGTCATGTAAATCAGACAGATCAATAGTCATGTAAATTAGATGGATAAATAGTCGTGGCAGACGGATAAATAGTCGTGTAGACCAGAAGGATAAATACCGATAGTTGTTTAAACCAGAAGGATAAATATTCTTGTAAAGCAGAATGATAATTCCCGGTACTCATGAAAACCAGAAGGATAAATAGTAGTGAAAATAAGAAAGATAAAGTTGTGTAAACCTGAAGAATAAAATGTACTGTAAACTAGTCCGTCTGTTGATCAATGGATGATGACAATCATTGACAATAACTGTGGAGCATCGTTGTCACACTCACAGCTGAGTGAAGCATTTCACCAGTCCTTCTGTTCATCGATAGATCATGATGATTACTCACTTTGACTGCGGAACATCGTTATCACATTCACAGCTGAGTGTGGCATTTCACCAGTCCTTCTGTTCATTGATGGATGATGATGATTACTCACTTTGACTGTGGAGCATCGTTGTCACATTCACAGCTAAGTGTGGCATTTCACCAGTCCTTTTGTTCATTGATGGATGATGATAATTACTCACTATGACTGTGGAGCATCGTTGTCACACTCACAGCTGAGTGTGGCATTTCACCAGTCCTTCTGTTCATCGATGGATGATGATGATTACTCACTATGACTGTGGAGCATCGTTGTCACATTCACAGCTGAGTGTGGCATCTGACGGAGTCCGTCTGCTCATCAGTGGAGGATGAGGTTTACTCACTCTGACTGTGGAGCATCGTTGTCACATTCACAGCTGAGTGTGGCATCTGACGGAGTCCGTCTGTTTATGAGTGGATGATGAGGATTACTCACTATGACTGTGGAGCATCGTTGTCACATTCACAGCTGAGTGTGGCATTTCACCAGTCCTTCTGTTCATCGATGGATGATGATGATTACTCACTATGACTGTGGAGCATCGTTGTCACATTCACAGCTGAGTGTGGCATCTGACGGAGTCCGTCTGCTCATCAGTGGAGGATGAGGTTTACTCACTATGACTGTGGAGCATCGTTGTCACATTCACAGCTGAGTGTGGCATCTGACGGAGTCCGTCTGTTTATGAGTGGATGATGAGGATTACTCACTATGACTGTGGAGCATCGTTGTCACATTCACAGCTGAGTGTGGCATTTCACCAGTCCTTCTGTTCATCGATGGATGATAATGATGACTCACTATAACTGTGGAGCATCGTTGTCACATTCACAGCTGAGTGTGGCATCTGACGGAGTCCGTCTGCTCATCAGTGGAGGATGAGGTTTACTCACTCTGACTGTGGAGCATCGTTGTCACATTCACAGCTGAGTGTGGCATCTGACGGAGTCCGTCTGTTTATGAGTGGATGATGAGGATTACTCACTATGACTGTGGAGCATCGTTGTCACATTCACAGCTGAGTGTGGCATTTCACCAGTCCTTCTGTTCATCGATGGATGATGATGATTACTCACTATGACTGTGGAGCATCGTTGTCACATTCACAGCTGAGTGTGGCATCTGACGGAGTCCGTCTGTTCATCAGTGGATGATAAGGATCACTCACTATGACTGTGGAGCATCGTCATCACATTGCCAGCCGAGTGTGACATTTCACCAGTCCTTCTGTTCATCGATGGTTGTTGACGATTACTCACTATGACTGTGGAGCTTATTGTCACATTCACAGCTGAGTGTGGCATTTCACCAGCCTTTCTGTTTATGTAAAGATGATGACAATAACTGTGGAGCACTGATGCCACACTCATACCTCCTGCCTCGCAGGTTGGCACTCGTTTAGTGAACATGAGTTGATAATGACTATCATTCTTCAACTATGAGACCTGGGCCGAAGGTTCGCCTTTATAATGGTAAGAAAAGGAAGATTTTGGGAGACCGCTAAAAAAAAAACCCATAAAGACACTTTGGATTTCCATTCATGTACTGGGATCATTACATGTACATGTGAGTGTACGCTGACAAGATGAGCTTTGTTAATACAAGATCCTGCCTTATAACAAGCAAAACTTTAGGTCCCAAGTCTTTGTTGTTTTTTGTGTTCCTGTGTTTTCCATTACCGTTAATACAAGGTACCTGTACATGTACATAACAAGGTAATTCTGTAAATGCTGTAATATACATGTGCAGCTCTGACTTTGTCACTCTTTGTAAAGAGTCCTTCCTATTAGAAGAATCAACTGGAATATTTATTCACTTCATTGTCTTATTGTACTGACAACAATTATGTGTGGAAAGTATGAAGTTTCAAAACTGATATATTTTTTTAATGTGTTTTGTGTGCAGAGTTTGTGCATGTGTGATGTGGACGTCAATTGAAGAGAAGATTACCCCTTTGTTAGAAAGTAACTATTGGAAATGTTTGCACAGTTTGTTTTTAAAGGTAAGATACAATTAGCTGTAGCTGTGTAAATATTAAATCATTCTACACGTACATTTATATATTTTTATTCGCCATGTCATGTAGTAAACAGTGGATGCAACTTGCAGCTACTGATATTCTCCATTTTTTTCAGCAATTTGATCTTCTGTGTCAAATTGGTGAAAGTGTGATAAAGCAATTCTAAATAATATGGTTAAAATTAGGTAGAGCGTGGTTGTTGATAATGACCTGATCAGAAGGGAGAGCCTCTAACAGCAACCGGGTGCGTACTGAAAGCAAACACCAAATGTATAAAGTTCTGCAAATTTGTCGCACTATTATCCACATAATATTCCATGAAAGAAGAATCATCTAGCAAGCACTCACTGGCCGATTTCCGAAAGGTTTTGTTCGTGACACGGGTATATCATTCTTGCAAACCCTGACAGATAGGTGGTGGTAGTAACAATACGCGCAACACACACACACACACACACACACCTCTTTGCATTTTGCACATGGTGCGTGTACCGGTAGTACTATCAGTGATGTGTTTACTGCATCGTCAGATCAGACCACATCATTGGGTGTGCATGTGCATTATGTCCTCGACGTGTTCAGCATTCGACCTGATATAAGATTTCTCAAACATAGTGTGGCACATGGTTCATGTGGGTGGATTGTCCGTATGAGCCACAGAGTGCAGGTGTAAAAACAAGTCTTTATCATAAATGACTGATGCTTAGCCACTTCAGATCACCCATGGACAGGTAATTATTGGCCTCTCAACCAATATGAATGCATACACTGTCTTAGACATTATGCAAGTAGGAAATTAATATATACATGTATGGAGACTTCATTCAACTAGTTAAATATATGGTGTTCAATTTATTTTGTTCTTCAGCCCACCTATAGCATTACTATGATGTCAAAGACAACTAATCACCTGTCAACCATGCCGGAGTTCTGTCAGCCACCTCTTGCATCACTGTGATGTCACAGGCTACTAATCACCGTCTGTCATCCAAGCCCAAGTGCCATGAGTCACCTCTTGTACCACTATGTCTGAGGCTACTAATCACCTGTCAACCATGCCCGAGTTCTGTCAGCCACCTCTTGCATCACTGTGATGTCACAGGCTACTAATCACAGTCTGTCATCCAAGCCCAAGTACTGTGCGTGAGCCATATCTTGTACCACTATGTCTGAGGCTACTAATCACCTGTCAACCTTGCCCGAGTTCTGTCAGCCACTTTTGCAACACTGTGATGTCGCATGCTACTTATCACCTGTCATCCAAGCCGAGTAATGTGAGTCAGTGTTGTAGTCGAGACCGTGCAAGACCATCACATGACCAACACAAGACCTCCAGTCTCAATTCAAGTCTAAAGCTATTCAAATGAAATGCAACAAAGGCATTCCTTTGTCATTGTTTGTGCCCTGGTCTTGTGAATGGTCTTGTGTCAGAGAGTGCAGTTTCAAGCAAAAGTCTGTTTAAACAAAGTCTGTATCATAAATAACTGATGTTTAACCCGTCTATAAGCTGGGGCACTGCTATAGCTGCATAGCCGCATTTATTCATTAACGATTGCCAAATTGCCTGCACTTGCATATATTCCACTCAAAGTGCAGTTGTCCATGGCCGAACAGTGCCAGTGTTAAGGAGTTAAAGTGCCAGCTCAGACGACCCACGCAATTGGCTGTCCGTTAGTAGGAATAGATAGACAGTCTGTGGCATATATACATAGGAAATATCAATGGTGGTTTCTATTCATCTAATAAAAGCCATATTTATATACTTGTATTCAGTGTCTGTTCTTTGTCTCTTGTATAGCATTACTATGATGTCAAGGACAACTAATCACCTGTCAGCCATGCCGAGTTCTGTCAACCACCTCTTGCATCACTGTGATGTTACAGGCTACTAGTCACAGTCTCTCATCAAAGCCCAAGTGCCGTGAGTCATCTCTTGTACCACTGTGTCTGAGACTACTAATCACCTGTCAACCATGCCCGAGTTCTGGCAGCTACCTCTTGCATCACTGTGATGTCACAGGCTACTAGTCACAGTCCGTCATCCCAGCCCAAGTACTGTACGTGAGTTATCTCTTGTACCACTATGTCTGAGGCTACTAATCACCTGTAAACCATGCCCGAGTTCTGGCAGCTACTTCTTGCATCACTGTGATGTCACAGGCTACTAGTCACAGTCCGTCATCTCAGCCTAAGTACTGTACGTGAGTCATCTCTTGTACCACTATGTTTGAGGCTACTAATCACCTGTAAACCATGCCCGAGTTCTGGCAGCTACCTCTTGCATCACTGTGATGTCACAGGCTACTAGTCACAGTTCGTCATCCCAGCCCAAGTGCTTGTCATCTCTTATACCACTATGTCTGAGGCTACTGATCACCAGTCAACCATGCACGAGTTGTGTCAGCCACCTATTGCATCACTGTGATATCACAGGCTACTAATCGCAGTCTCTCATCCAAGCCCAAGTGCCGTGAGTCATCTCTTGTACCACTATGTCTGACGCTCCTAATCATCTGTCCACCGTGCCCGAGTTGTGTCAGCCACCTCTTGTATCACTGTGATGTTACAGGCAACTAATCACAGTCGCTCATCAAAGCCCAAGTACCGAAAGTCACCTCTTGTACCACTATGTCTGAGGCCACTAATGACCTGTCAATCATGCCCAAGTTCTGTCAGCCACCTCTTCCATCACTGTATTAATTTAAAGCCTGCTAATCACCTTTCATCCCATCATGAATATTGTGAGCCATTTCTTGCATCACCGCCATTCAAGGCGGCAGAGTTCTATGACTTACTTTGTGTATCACTGTGATGTCAAAAGCTACTTATCACCTGTCATTCAAACCAGACTCCTGTATGTCAAATGACAAAACCTTAAACGTTTCTCATGAAGACCTGGATGACCTGTCATCCAAGTGTTAATTCTGCGATCTCTAGACTATATTTGTTGTCTAAGCCTTTGTCCTGTCATCAAACTCTTGTATCAACATGTGATGGTAAAGGCTTTTATCATTTGTCTAACAGGCCTAATTTCCCTCAGCCACCTCTTGTATCGGCGTGATGTTAAAGGCTATTAATTTGTAATCCAGTTTGGAGTATGTCCTTACATTTAGTCCAAATTATGTATGTGTTGAAAATCATGTCACACTTGTAGAGTTTCAGACTGTGAGGCTTAAAGCTAACAGTATCCGTGGAATCTGTCGGTTACACTGCAAAGTGACATATTTGTGCTGTGTTCATTGATCATCATACAGATAATGTTACATGAAAACCTCTAGGTTAATGCCAAATTAAATTAAAAGTCTCTTTGAATAAGGACATTAATTCGTAAACTAAGCAGTACATTTCCTTTGACGAAAACATTCGGCAAAGGAAGTTGCTTATATTCATTTTTTCTAAATGCAACTAAGTCTAATCAAAACTTTTTGTATAAAAGGTCTAGGTTAATGTTATTTAATTGATTTAATTGATAACAGTTGTAGTGTTGTACACTTTGAAGTACATTGTAAAAAAATATATATAAATCAATGTCCTATGCATATGTTAGAATAAATTTTGCTTCTTTCACTTTCAGAAATGTGTTCAATCAAAGCTGTGTACATATTGTTTTATTTGTTAAAATGTATATCTATTTAGTATATATATATATATATATATACATTTCGTTTGTATTTTTTTCTGTGAAAGTGAAAGGGAAATAAAAATTGATCAATAGACCTGAGTCGTAATGCCTTTGTTTACATATAGGCTTTCCGATGGGAGCGAAGTCGGGACACCAGATAAAGTGGGGTCCGTCTCCTACATAGGAAAGCACACATGTAAACAAAGTGTGACGTCATTACATCTTAAGCCTATTGAAATGAGTTGCACTTCCGATGTCTATGTATGTACATTACTTGTTATCGTTGTAGCTTCCTTGAACTCTTGCCTGTCAAACTGAAATGCTTTTCATGGCCTTGTACTTCCTCCAAAGGAATACATGTATATTAAATGTACACATTACTTAAAAATGAATTTATAGTGTTTTTACAACTATTTCCCACCAGTAAAATGAAATGCTCCAAAAACACAGTTTTACCTAAAAAAACAATTTCCTTAAATGATATCTTTATCACAAACCGAGGGAGAATATTTTCACAATGTAGGTGATTTGTGTGATTGTGCAATGAGTGGGAGGGGGGGGGCTTCAAAGTTAATATTAAAGGCCTAGTATGTTTTCAATCCCTCTCAACCTCTTCTAGGAATATTCTTTTCCATCATTATACAAACAAAAAGCGAGTATTGTCAGCTTTTATGACAGCCCAAATGCTCAATTGGTATCTAGCTTTGCCTTTCCTTTCATATCTTTGCCCTGATTGTGATATCCAATCTTTCTCCCTCGCCCCCTGTCTCAGGGCATCCTCTCAGTGTTAGCAGCACACTTTTAATCCTCAGTTGATATCCAATTAAAAAGCCATTTGTGAGTCGCCTATACCCTTTGGAATGTAAAATCATCTGGTACTCTAACTTGCTCAAAATACAAAATGTACATGTATATGAACTTGGCACTTTTCAAATTCTCCTCACGAAAGAAGCAGTTGCTAATCACGTGACTGGGGCTAGCTCTTGCACATAACGTAGCGATCGACGTTTGGCATCAAGACATTGTTCACAGTAGGTGAGTATGGCACAAGGATGCCAAACCATTTCACGTGCTAGCATATAAGGCTTGGCCCAAATCACGTGATATAGTGACGGTCTCTTTGGTTAGGAGAACGGGGAAGTTTTTTAAACGTGCAGCTAAAAAGGAATTAAAACGTGCAAAGCACTGGATTAAGTATTTAGCAAAGCACTGGATTAAGTATTCAGCATTCCAGATTCTGTTCAACATTAACGTGCAAATGGCTTATTCTTTCATGGTATAACCTCCAGCATGGACTATGGCCTAGTCATGAAATGTCTAGTACGACTTGTGATTATACCCCCCTGCCTGCCTCTGAATTTATCTGCCTGTGAATTTAGCCCTTCTAGATCATCCTAGCAACGCCCTTGACCTGACCAATGTTCACGAACACTTTATTGGGCCGGCTTTTCGTAACAGGTGAATCACTTGCAACATTAGAGGGCAGCAAACAACTTTAGCAGCAGGATTTATGTCAAGACTTCGAAGAATATTGGAATCTATTTGAAACCTTGTCAAATCTCAACGTAAAACAAAACACTATCTCTTTCCATAATTATAGTGGTTCAAAATTAAACATACAAATAACAAAGGGCATATGTCCAGGGCGTGAAGAAAACTGCATTTTTTTTTTAAAATCAAAGTCAATTTTCTCCAGGTGACACACGGTTTAGCCAAGACATCGCTAATATGCACATTAAATGAACCTTTAATATGAAGTCACGTGGAATGTGATGACGTCATCATAATGTAATTCCAATATCCACCTATAACACACGAACATATTTAATTCGGACCTCATATTAACCCTAGGAAAGAGCCTGTTTAATGTGACGTCACATGACTTGTGAGTGATGTCATATGTCATCATGACGTAAATTCAATTTTCATGTATACGTCCCTGTCTATATATACTCACACATTTTCAACCAGATCGAACTTGTGTTTCGATCACAAGATGACAATCTTAAAACGAGTACAAATCCTATGGGGAAAATACATCTTTAATGTAACGTAACCTAACACATGATGACGTCATGATCACGAATTTCTTCTAGAACCATCTGTGTGGTGGTTTAAGTATGTACCAAGCCTGAAGTCAATCAAATTTACAAAAGTGCCCAAAGTGGATGCATTAAACGTGCACACAATTAACTTATGGAGAAAAATACATCTTTAATGTGACGTAACCAGACACCTGATGAAGTCATGATCACAAATTTTTTACAGGACCATCTGGGGGTGGCGGTCTAAGTATGTACCATGACTGAAATTGATTAAATTTACAACAGTGCCAAAGTGGAGTGTTTTTAAACGTGTACAAAACCTATGGGGAAAATACATCTTTAATGTGATGTAACCCAACACCTGATGACGTCACGTTCACGAATTTCTTCTAGAACCATCTGTGGGTGGTGGTCTAAGTATGAATTAAGTTTAAAGTCGATCGGATTTACGAAGATGCCAAACTGGAGTGTTTTAAAACGTGTACAAAACATATGGGGGAAAATACATCTTTAATGTGACGTAACCAGACACTTGATGACGTCACGATCACGAATTTCGTCTAGAACCATTTGTGGGTGGTGGTCTAACTATGAATTAAGTTTAAAGTCAATCGGATTTACGAAGATGCTAAACTAAAGTGTTTTAAAATGTGTACAAAACATATGGGGAAAAATGCATCTTTAATTTGATGTAACCTGACACCTGATGACGTCATGATCACAAATTTCTTCTAGGACCATCTATGGGTGGTGGTCTAAGTATGTACCAAGTCTGAAATCGATCGGATTTTATAAAGTGGCAAAGTAGACTGGTAGAAGAAACGTGTGTTAAACCTGAGAAAAAGTGTGGAGAAAAAGTCTGAAAAAGGAGAAAAAAGAAACTAGACGGACGTTGTGTTTGTAGGTAGACAAACACCGAGCTGTTTCGGTGTTTTTTCTGTCTTTGAATGAAAAATATTGGCGTGGCCATCGGCGGCTATCGAACCCAGAACCTTTGTGTAGGGATTCCAAGTTTTTGCCGTGTGTGCCAAGTGTGTGAAGTCGATTTATGTCAGACGTCCTAAATCCACGTGGTTCAATGTGTGCGCAGTCCTCTTTTCTTTGCGTTTGGGAACGGTAGCTTGATACGCAGTACGATTGCTATTACATGTACATGTACATGTACATGTACATGTACATGTACATGTACATCACACCGTCTATGGATCAACCAATCTGAATTGACAATTCATGTTTGAAGATAAAACTAATTAGTGTTTTACACTTAAAAATTGATTACTCTGTCACATTACAGTGCATTTTTCTTCCTTCACCCAAAGAGTACATGTGTAGCATCAGAAATGTGTTCAACTATAACTGTGTACATTAATGGTTAAAGTTGGTAATTACTATCACAATTCTTTTTAAAATTGTAAAATGCACATAAAATTAATGAATTGAAGTGAATTGCACTTTTCGTGTCTCTGTGCTTATATATTACTTTTTGCAAATCATTTTATGGCATACATGTCTTTAAATACTTTTGATTTCCATGTACTTTCTCAGAAGGAATCGACACATGACCTCTAAAAATGAATTTCAGATCCTCTGGAAAGACATTTCAGCCAAATAAAAAGTGTCCCTTAGGCCAAAAAAAGAAGTATCCGGTTTCTGGTATGGAGCTTGCCCGAAAAGTGGTGCGGCGACGCGGCTTTTTTTTTTTTTACGTGGTTTTTTTTTTTTTTTGCTTCAAATGTCGGCTGATGACTGCAAATGGTGCCCGACTAAACTTAGTGCAAATATATGGGAGTCCAGAGAGGCCACATAAATCTTATTCTCGATCATAACCCCTTCTAAAAACCCGTTAAAATTGTGCAGCAGCAGAATTCCAGTCAAACCAGTGAGTTGCCGACGCGCATGGCTACGGCGACGCGCGCGTATACCAGAAACCGAAGACTTTTTTTTTTGGCCTTATACGTGTATATCACATTTCTTGACTGAATTCTGAAAACAAGGATAATTTTTTCCCACATGGTAGGCAATGGGAATGGTTGTGCAATGGGGGGGGGGGTGCTTATATGTGAATATTGTATTCTTTACATCTAGTTTACTAAGCACCTCTGATTTATCGTATGACAGCAAATAAAGTCACTATGATTTCACCCATATTATCAAATGTAACAGATCCCAATATCAACCCTATCAAGAAAAGAACGTGTACAAACCCTATGGAGAAAAGAACGTGTACAAACCCTATGGACAAAAAATCCCCTTTGATGTTACGTAACTTGACACCTGATGACGTGATGATGACAATTTTCTTCTAGGACCCTCTCTGGATGATTGTCTAAGTATGTACCAAGTCTGAAGTCGATCAGATTTACAAAAGTGCCAAAGTGGCATGGTAGAAGGAAAATGTGTACAAACCCTATGGGCGAATTGACTGGAAAAAAAAAAAACTAGAAATGTGTTTGTGGACAAACACAAGCTGTTTCGGATATTTGAAATACTCTGTGCACGTGATGAACAATCAGTAACCTATATCTACAGAACCACGAATTTCTTCAAGGACCATCTGTGGGTGATGGTCTAAGTGTGTACCAACGTTTGAAGAAAAACGTGTACAAAACCAATGGGAGAAAAATGCATCTTTAATGTAACGTAACCTGGCACGTGATGACGTCACGATCACGAATTTCTTCTAGGACCATCTGTTGGTGGTGATCTAAGTATGTACCAAGTCTGAAGTTGATCAGATTTACGAAAGTGCACAAAGTGGAGTGTTTTTAAACGTGTACAAAACCTATGGAGGAAAATGCATCTTTAATGTGACGTAACGTGACACCTGATGACGTCACGATCACGAATTTCTTCTAAGAACATCTGTGGGTGGTGGTCTAAGTTTGTATCAAGTCTAAAGTCGATCAGATTTACGTAAAGTTCTGCCAAAGTGGAGTGTTTTAAAACGTGTACAAAACATATGGGGAAAATGCAACTTTAATGTCACGTAACCCGACACCTGATGACGTCACGATCACAAATTTCTTCTAGGACCATTTGTGGGTAGTGATCCAATTATGTACCAAGTCTGAAGTCGATCAGATTTATGAAAATGCCCAAAGTGGAGTGTTTCAAAACGTGTACAAAACATATGGGGAAAAATGCATCTTTAATGTGACGTAACCCGACACCTGATGACGTCACGATCACGAATTTCTTCTAGGACCATCTGTGGGTGGTGGTCTAAGTGTGTGCCAAGTCAGAAGTTGGTCAGATTTATGAAAGTGCCAAAGTGTATGGGTAGAAGAAACGTGTGCAAAACCTATGGAGAAAAAGTCTGAAATAGGAGAAGAAAAAAAACTAGACGGACGTTGTGTTTGTAGGTAAACAAACACCGAGCTGTTTCGGTGTTTTTTTCTGTCTTTGAATGAAAAAGATTGACGTGGCCATCGGCGGCTATCGAACCCAGAACTTTTGTGTGGGGATTCCAAGTTTTTGCCGTGTGTGCCAAGTGTGTGAAGTCGATTTATGTCGGACGTCCTAAATCCACTTGGTTCAATGTGTGCACAGTCCTCTTTTCTTAGCGTTTGGGAACAGGTGCGCGTGCAAAGCGTAGGTGGGTGATTCCATAAATTTAGGGTCCAATTTTGGTGTCCGAGTTACATCTGACTTGTGTAAGATTTTGTAATTCAGGACACATGTCTCTGATTCTAAGAGCGATTATGTAAAGCAAACTACCTGGTAAACAAATGAAAAATAATGTGAAGTCATTTTTATTGACACTTGAATGGCAAATTAACAGGTCCGGTGTAACAGGGACCCCAAAAATGTCACACTTTTGGACCCCTTATTTATGGACATACCCAGGTGCGCAGATGATGATAGCGGGTCGAGGATAGATTTAGGAAAGTGTCAAA
Source organism: Patiria pectinifera (assembly GCA_029964075.1). NCBI lineage: Eukaryota > Metazoa > Echinodermata > Asteroidea > Valvatida > Asterinidae > Patiria > Patiria pectinifera. Next base: position 11,681,736 of record CM057135.1, read on the forward strand.
GTGTACCTGTATTTAGCAACTTATTTCTGGTGTCTATATTTGAAGTAGGAAAAACGAAATGTGTTCAACTATGTTGGGAGTGAAAATACCAATAGCACTGAGCAGACGAGAAGGGAATTAAATTTAATGACGTCTTGGAAAGAATTCCATATACGGACTCCAGTTATTTTCCTAGATATGACTTGAAAAGCACCAAAAGTTGTAAATCTGACGAAGAAACGGAAATTTAGGGGGGGGGGAAAAATCAAGATTTTCTTTAAAAATACTTTGACGTTTCCTGTCATGGCCCATAGAGGTGGAGGCTTATATGGAATTCTTTCCAGCGTTCCTAACGTGGCGCACTTGAACAAATCCCCAAAAATCCCACATTAACATTTAAGAAATTCTTTAAAGTTGTTAACTTCTGATAAATCATGATTATCCCAACTCACATACCCAACTACAAGTTTGTCACATTTACGTAAGCCGCATAAATCTGTGGCATCATGACTGTACTGCGTAGAGTGCGCGGGGACCTGGCCAGCTGTAGGGCGGCAAGGCATGCACGCGCACGCTGTCAAAATGTCAAGTTGGATAACGGTCGAGTTGTCCGACCCCATGGGTACAAAGCCTATGGAGAAAACAACGTGCACAATGCCTATGGAGTAAAGAACGTGTACAAACCCTATGGAGAAAAGAACGTGTACAAAACCTATGGAGAAAAGAACGTGTACAAACCCTATGGAGAAAAGAACGTGTACAAAACCTATGGACAAAAAATGCACCTTAAATGTTACGTAACTTGACACTGGATGACGTCACGATTACGAATTTCTTCTAGGACCATCTGTGGATGGTGGTCTAAGTGTGTGCCAAGTCTGAGGTTGATGCAATTTAAGAAAGTGCCAAAGTGCCCTTGCTGAAGAAAAAACGTGTACAAACCCTATGGAGAAGAGTCTGAAAGAGAAAAAGAAAAAAAAAAAAAAGAAAAAAAAAAACTTTAACGAAAACAAGAGCTGTTTCGGTTGTAACCGAAACAGCTAAAAAAAAAGAAAGAAAAAAACTTTAACGAAAACAAGAGCTGTTTCGGTTGTAACCGAAACAGCTAAAAAGGAAAAAAAAAGAAAAAAAATCTTAACGAAAACAAGAGCTGTTTCGGTGTGTACACCGAAACAGCTAAAAAAAAACTAGAGATGTGTTTGTGGACAAACACAAGCTGTTTCGGATATTCGAAATACTCTGTGCACGTGATGAACAATCAGTGACGTCACTATAAATGTCATCTATACCAGCACATCATAATACGTACATCAAGTTACATGTACAACCAATCGAACATTATAGTTCTGTAGATGACCTATTAAAGAATAAAATGTCCCTTTAAGGGACGTCACATGACATTTGATGATGACGTGACCATCTAAGGGTAGTAGTCTTAGTGTGTATTATACCAAGTATAAAGGCGATCGAATTTACGAAAGTGCCAAAGAGGAGTGTTTTAAAACGTGTACAAAACCTATGGAGAAAATGTGTATCTTTAATGTGAAGTAACGTGACACCTGATGATGTCATGATCACGAATTTCGTCTAGGACCATCTGTGGGTGGTGGTCTTAGTATGAATGAAGTCTAAAGTCGATTGGATTTACGAAGATGCCAAACTGGAGTGTTTTAAAACGTGTACAAAACATATGGGGCAAAATGCATCTTTAATGTGACGTAGTTCGACACCTGATGACGTCACATTCACGAATTTCTTCTAGAACCATCTGTGGGTGATGGTTGAAGTGTGTCCCAAGTGTAACGTCGATCGGATGTACGAAAGTGCCCAAATGGAGCGTTTTAACACGTGTACAAACGCTATGGGGAAAAGTGTATCTTTAATGTGACGTAACCTGACACCTGATGATGTCATGATCACGAATTTCGTCTAGGACCATCTGTGGGTGGTGGTCTTAGTATGAATGAAGTCTAAAGTCGATTGGATTTACGAAGATGCCAAACTGGAGTGTTTTAAAACGTGTACAAAACATATGGGGCAAAATGCATCTTTAATGTGACGTAGTTCGACACCTGATGACGTCACATTCACGAATTTCTTCTAGAACCATGTGTGGGTGGTGTTCTAAGTATGTACCAAGTCTGAAATCAAAAGTGCCAAAGTAGACTGGTAGAAGAAACGTGTGTAAAACCTATGGAGAAAAAGGTGGAAAAAGGAGGGGAAAAAAGAAAAACTAGAAATGTGTTTGTGGACAAACCCAAGCTGTTTCGGATATTTGAAATACTCTGTGCACATGACGAACAATCAGTGATGTCACTGTAAATGTCATCTATATAACAGCACATTATAATACATACATGTACATGTCAAGATAGAACCAAATCGAACATTATAGTTCTGTAGATATAGACCTATAAAAGAATAATATGCCCCTTTAAGGGACGTCATATGACATTTGATGATGACGTCACTTCAATTTTCATATATAAACCATCCCTGTGAATGTGCATACCAAGTTTTAATCCAATTGGACTTGTACTTTCGAAGTTAAAGCGATTTGAAGAAATGCTCATTTAATGTCACGTCACGTGACACATGATGACGTCATCGTTATGAACTCACTGGGGACCACCTTAGGCTGCTGGTCTTACTAGTGTCTGACAAGTGTAAAGTCAATCTGACATAAAAGTATGGAAGTGAAAAAGTGTATCAGTTTGAAGAAAAATGTGTACAAAACCAATAAGGAAACAATGCATATTTCATGTGATGTAAACTGACATCTCATGACGTCATGATGACGACTTTCTGCTAAGACCATCTGTGGGTGGTAGTCTAGGTGTGTTCCAAGTCTAACATGGATCGCATTTACGAAAGTGCCAAAGTAGAGTGTTTTAAAACGTGTACAAACCCTATGGGGAAAATGCATCTTTAATGTAACGTAACCTGAAACCTGATGACGTCACGATGACGACTTTCTTCTATGACCATCTATGAGTAGTGGTCTAAGTGTGTACCAAGTATAAGGTCGGTCGAATTTACGAAAGTGCCAAAGTGGAGCGTTTTAAAACATGTACAAAACCAGAGGGGAAAATGTGCATCTTTAATGTAAAGTAACGTGACACCTGATGACGTCACGATCATGAATTTCTTCTAGGACCATCTGTGGGAGATGGTCTAAGTGTGTACTAAGTGTAACGTTGATCGGATGTACGAAAGTGCCAAAATGGAGCGTTTTAAAATGTGTACATTAACCCTATGGGGAAAGTGTATCTTTAATGTGACGTAATCTGACATCTGATGACGTCATGGTCACGAATTTCGTCTAGGACCATCTATTGGTGGTGGTCTAAGTATGAATTAAGTTTAAAGTCGATCAGATTTACGAAGATGCCAAACTGGAGTGTTTTAAAACGTGTACAAAACCTAAGGGGAAATTTGCATCTTTAATGTGAAGTAACGTGACACCTGGTAACGTCACGATCACGAATTTCTTCTAGGACCATCTGTGGGTCGTGGTGTAAGTGTGTATCAAGTGTAACGTCGATCAGATTTACGAAAGTGCCGAAATGGAGCGTTTTAAAACGTGTACAAACCCAATGGGGAAAAATAAATCTTTAATGTGACGTAACCTGACACCTGATGACGTCACAATCTTGAATTTCGTTAAGGACCATCTGTGGGTGGTGGTCTAAGTATGAATTAAGTCTGAAGCCCATCAGATGCATGACGGTGCCTAAAGTGGAGTGTTTTAAAACGTGTACAAAACATATGGGGAAAATGCATCTTTATTGTGACTTAACCCGACACATGATGACGTAACGATCACGAATTTCTTCTAGGACCATCTGTGGGTAGTGGTCTAAGTATGAAATAAGTTTAAAGTCGATCGGATTTACGAAGATGCCAAACTGGAGGGTTTTAAAACGTGTACAAAACAAATGGGGGAAAATGCTTCTTTAAAGTGATGTAATTTGACACCTGATGACTGTACGATCACGAATTTCTTCTAGGAGCATCTGTTGGTGGTGATTTTAGTATGTACCAAGTCTGAAGTTGATCAGATTTACGAAAGTGCCAAAAGTGGAGTGTTTTAAAACGTGTACAAAACATATGGGGAAAAATGCATCTTTAATGTGACGTAACCCGACACCTGATGACGTCACGATCACAAATTTCTTCCAGACACATCTGAGGGTGGTGGTCTAAGTATGTACCAAGTCTCATGCCGATCGGGTTTACGAAAGTGCCAAAGTGGCATGGTAGAAGAAAAACGTGTACAAACCCTATGAAGAAAAGTGGAAAAATAAGAAAGAAAAAAAAAGAACTAGAAATGTGTTTGTGGACAAACACAAGCTGTTTCGGATATTTGAAATACTCTGAGCACGGGATGAACAATCAGTGACGTCACTATAAATGTCATCTATAACAGCACATTATAATATGTACATTTCAAGTTACAACCAAATCGAACATTTTAGTTCTGTAGATATAGACCTATAAAAGAATAAAATGCCCCTTTAAGGGACTTCACATGATATTTGATGATGATGTCACTTCAATTTCCATCTATAACACATCCATGTGAATATACATACCAAAGTTTAACCCAATCAGACTTGTACTCCGAAGTTCAGTTTGAAGAAAAACGTGCACAAAACCAATAGGGAAACAATGCATCTTTAATGTAATGTAACCTGACACATCATGACGCCACGATGACGAATTTCTTGTAGGACCATCTATGGGTAGTGGTCTAAGTGTGTACCAAGTATAAAGTCGATCAAATTTACGAAAGTGCCAAAGTGGAGCGTTTTAAAACCTATGGGGAAAATGTGCATCTTTAATGTGAAGTAACGTGACATCTGATGAAGTCACAATCACGAATTTCTTCAAGGACCATCTGTTGGTGATGGTCTAAGTGTGTACCAAGTGTAACGTCGATCGGATTTACGAAAGTGCCGAAATGGAGCGTTTTAAAACATGTACAAACCCTATGGGGAAAAATGCACCTTTAATGTAACGTAACCTGACACTTGATGACGTCACAATCACGAATTTAGTCTAGGACCATCTGTGGGTGGTGGTCTAAGTGTGTACCAAGTATAAAGTCGATCAAATTTACGAAAGTGCCAAAAAGTGGAGCGTTTTAAAACGTGTACAAACCTATTGGGAAAATGTGCATCTTTAATGTAAAGTAACGTGACACCTGATGACGTCACGATCACGAATTTCTTCAAAAACCATTTGTGGGTGATGGTCAAAGTGTGTACCAAGTGTAACGTTGATCAGATTTACGAAAGTGCCGAAATGGAGCATTTTAAAACATGTACAAACCCTATGGGGAAAATGCATCTTTAATGTGACGTAACCTGACTCTTAATGACGTCACGATCACGAATTTCTTCTACGACCATCTGTGGGTGGTGGTCTAATTATGAATTAAGTTTAAAGTCGATCGGATTTACGAAGATGCCAAACTGGAGTGTTTTAAAACGTGTACAAAACATATGGGGAAAAATGCATCTTTAATGTGACGTAACCTGACACCTGATGACGTCACGATCACAAATTTCTTCTTGGACCATTTGTAAGTGGTGGTCTAAGTATGTACCAAGTCTGAAATCAATCGGATTTATAAAAGTGGCAAAGTGGACTGCCAGAAGAAACGTGTGTTAAACCTATGGAGAAAAAATCTGAAAAAGGAGAAGAAAAAAAAAAAACTAGACGGACGTTGTGTTTGTAGGTAAACAAACACCGAGCTGTTTCGGTGTTTTTTTCTGTCTTTGAATGAAAAAGATTGACGTGGCCATCGGCGGCTATCGAACCCAGAACCTTTGTGTGGGGATTCCAAGTTTTTGCCGTGTGTGCCAAGTCGATTTATGTCAGACGTCCTAAATCCACGTGGTTCAATGTGTGCGCAGTCCTCTTTTCTTTGCGTTTGGGAACGGTAGCTAGATACGCAGTACGATTGCTTTTAAATGTACATGTACATGTATATCACACCGTCTATGGATCAACCAATCTGAATTGACAATTCATGTTTGAAGATAAAATTAATTAGTGTTTTACACTTAAAAATTGATCACTCTGTCACATTACAGTGCATTTTTCTTCCTTCACCCAAAGAGTACATGTGTAGCATCAGAAATGTGTTCAACTATATATAACTGTGTACATTAATGGTTAAAGTTGGTAATTACTATCACAATTCTTTTTAAAATTGTAAAATGCAAATAAAATTAATGAATTGAAGTGAATTGCACTTTTCGTGTCTGTATGCTTATACACGTGTATTACTTTTTACAAATCATTTTATGGCATACGTGTCTTTAAATACTTTTGATATCCATGTGCTTTCTCAGAAGGAATTGACACATGACCTCTAAAAATGAATTTCAGATCCTCTGGAAAGACATTTCAGCCAAATAAAAAGTGTCCCTCAAGTGTCCCTCATCTGGAGCCATGGGGATGAAAATGATGCAAAGTCAGGGTGCCCTCACATGACAGCAAATAAAGTCACTATGATTTCACCTATCAAATACGTATACATGTATAACAGATCCCAATATCAACCCTATGAAGAAAAGAACGTGTACAAACCCTATGGAGAAAAGAACGTGTACAAACCCTATGGAGAAAAGAACGTGTACAAACCCTATGGAGAAAAGAACGTGTACAAACCCTATGGAGCAAAGAACGTGTACAAACCCTATGGACAAAAAAATGCCCCTTTAATGTTACGTAACTTGACACCTGATGACGTCATGATGACAATTTTCTTCTAGGACCCTCTCTGGATGATTGTCTAAGTATGTACCAAGTCTGAAGTCGATCAAATTTACAAAAGTGTGTACAAAACCTATGGGCGAATTGACTGACTAAGAAAAAAAAAAAGAAAAGAAAAATCTTAACGAAAACAAGAGCTGTTTCGGTGTGTACACCGAAACAGCTAAAAAAAGAAAAAGAAACTAGAGATCTATGTCTGTTTGCAACAGAACATAGGGCTTTTCCGCATTATGATTTTTTTTTATCAATAATATGCCCTGAATATGCATGAACATAAAATCTGTCAAAGTTAGCCGAAAAATCAGCTAAAACGGTCACTGTGGACAGGATTTCATCTCGGCAATACGATGTATGTGCGTGTGTACAAGGTCTTTGCTTGGACAAAGAGTGATCTAAATAAATTACTGGCAAAGAGTCGAAAACGCACTTTGAAAATCGACAGTTATTTTTAAATTTTTGATGACGTCATCGTGACGTCATTTCGAACTTTGCATACTAGTATGATTAACTACCTACCCACCAAGTTTCATGACAATTGGACCTTCCTTATATTCTGACTCTTGGGAATATTTTCAATCAAATGGCAAACGTAAAAAAATACGATTTCTTTTTCCTTTTCATAGTACGATTTCATTATACGATTTCTTTTTCCTTTTCAAGACTTGTGGAGAAAGCTGTGTACAAAGTCTATGAGAAAAATTAATTATTCATAAATCCATAATAAATCACTTGATGACGTCACCATGACGTCACTCTTCGGGACACATCTTGGCTAAAAGGACTATGCTTATGCCAACTTTCAATGATATCTGACAAAGATTAATGCCAAAAGTGCTAAAATACGTCACTGTCTATGCGCATGCATGAACATAAAATCTGTCAAAGTTAGCCGAAAATCTGCTAAAACGGTCACTGTGAACAGGATTTAACCTCAGCAACACGTGCGCTGCAGGCTGACTGACATACGATGTATGTGCCTATCTACAACGTACGTGCATGTACATGTACGCATTGTGGACGTCCTGTGCATGTTTTAAAGCAGAGGTATTGTCAACCTGAAGTTTTAAGCGTGCGTAGGGCATGTCCGAGTTTGCTCATTGCCTCGAAGCTTTAAAATGTTTTAGACCTACCCTTAAATGGACAATTTAAGGAAAAAACTAATTTAAAAACTGCCATGGTTGATTTTTCAGGAATTTTCAAAAGAAAAAGGGTCTTTTCATTATAACTTCCGGTTTGATGACGTCATCTGCCTAAAACTTCGCACACGTCTTAAAGGGGTTAAGGTCATCATATACACCAATATTTAGGCGATTCCGACAAACTTCGCCACAGACATCTATTCAAAATACATTTTTGAAAATTTTCAACCTGTCGCTAGAGGGCGCTCGAAGATTGCATGACGTCATTGGGTGATGATTTGAAGAATACTGTGGCGAAACGAGCTATACACCCTTTGTGGCGGGAATAACTAGGTGACCCGACAGTCTGACCTGATCGAAGGATGGAACTGGACCTGGCCTTAACCCAAAAAAATATTTATTAACCTCACGCAAGGATGAGCGGTTACCCTGACGCAAGGGGGGATATAGTTAACGAACGGCGGACTAAGCCTAGGGGCTGTTCGTTTGGCGGAAATATACCACCGATCTGCGATTAAGTACTTGACTTTATTAACAGAAGAGGGGACTAACTTATTCAGATATATCCAACAGAGAGCGGGACTACATAAGCTACACAGTGACCAGTTATTCCAAGACGTTAATCAGTTAGTTTATTCCTGTAGCACACTTCGATTATAATGTCAATGCGTCACTATTCGATAATTTATACAATGATAAACCTCACCGTTAAGATAAATCCAGGTAGACCGCAGTGTTCGAATTAACACTGATAAACCTCGTTCTTAAAACAAGCACTAGTGAACCTCGCTCTGATAATCTAGTAAACCTCACTGTGATAATGAACACTAGTAAACCTCGCTGTGAGAATAAGCACTAGTAAACCTCGCTGTGATGATGAACACTAGTAAACCTCGCTGTTAGCTGAGGGGTCAACTGCACCCCTTGTCATTAGCTTATACAATTATAACTTTCGTACGGCTCTTGGGTCAACTGCACCCTTTAGCTTATACAATTATAAACGTCTGGTTCAACAGGGGTCAACTGCACTCCCTTATGATTAACTTGCACAATTATAATTCACAGCTGAGCGGGGTTATTCACTTAAGGTAAACCTCACTTGGGTATACCTCACCTATACTTCTCGGGGTTCCTAGTTTATAAAATGGTCGTCTGCACCACTGACTTAAATAACGGGCTAGTGTTCTTTCACTTAGCCCAAACTGACTCTAATGAGGTCTACAATAACAGAATAGCTTTATACAATACAACACAGTCCTTGTTGCTCGCTTGACCAGCGAATTACACACGGGGTAGTTAGTAACGTTGTAACCCACCCGATGATACCAATAGTCCCCTGATGACGTTAACCCAGTAAACCTTCGGGAAACTCAGGATTCACAGACTTTACAGGGCCGCAATCAACCGTTTCTACGCCATAAGTTGCACAGGACAACGGCAGACAATCCTTAAGTCTGAACTAACCTAAATGTTCCCCAACCTTCAGATTTACTCCGGGTCCGACTACTATCTTAACTCAGGCCCTATATTAACTAATCCCGACTTCTTAACAACAATGTAAACGACGAAGTCCAGCTTTACTGACCGAACACACCAGGGGCTTTCTTCCGCTCCAGTCCAACCACGCAAATCAGTAAACGCTTGTTTCGCAACGCAGTCTCTCCCTGTAGTTTACTCAATGAAGTCTCTACCACGAGGTCTCTACCACGAGTGCCGATCCCACGCCAGGCCACGAGGCAATCGCCCCAGACCATGCCGGACGCACGCTGCTGATTGGTCGCCGTGCGCTATCATGCACTCGATCACGCGGTACATGCCTGCATAATTCATAGCCAGACATGCCCATCAGCCTAGTGTACATGCAGGACGCGCATGCTGATTGGATGCCCCACAGTATCACGCGCTCTAACACGCGGGCTGACGTGATGCTTACGAGACTAGACTTGATATCAGTCTACACATACCCCTGTTTCGTTACACAGACCCCAGCTAAGCTTATTCCGTCCCGGAATAAAAAGCTTAACAACAAAACAAATATACGAAACAGGCCTATACTTTATACAATTATAATACAATGTTGAATAATGCACTAACATTGCGTGAGGTTGACTGAACCTCACGTGTATATGCACATTATAATCTACACATTCTCTAATAAACCTCACCACTGCGAGCGTGAGGTTTACTTACTCCATACAATTGTAATAATTGACGGGTGTGAGGTCTACCAAAACACTTATATTTGAGGTCTACTGCACCTCGTCTGATATCTACATCTACATTATTGCATTCAAAGGGGGTAATCAATTATGGCTCTAAAATATCAACGTCTTGGTTAATTTTGTTTTTTTCTCTTACATGTAAAATCACTTGCAAAACTATGATCACTATAAACTCTCAATACAAAAATACACATACTACTGAATACGAAAATACTTTAACTCTACGTAACAAAAATAATATTCCTTTTATCTTCTAAGGATGTGATTAGTCAAGAGTTCATTTATTGTTTCTTGTTGTCGCTCACTTCGAGTCCGAGTCGACGTAGTAGAGGTTCGCGTCCACCGGCTTGCGGAACTTGTGCCGACTGACCTCTTCGTGAACCAACTGGCCGTCCAGATAAATGTTGCGGATGATCTTCTCCTCCACAACCGCCAGTCTCATCCTCTTAGAAGGGGGCTCCTCAGCAATGTCGGCCATGGCGTCGTCTACTTCCTCCGGGCTGGCCACCGTTATGGGGCTAAGGGGCGGCATGGACGGGGAATCTGGGAGGAATTCGCCAGGACTGCTACTCTCCACGGTAAGGAAGGATCGCGGCTTCCAACTGGTTGGAGGGATTGGGGAACTACGGCCTACCAAAGGCGAGATGGGCGTTGGGGAAAGGGAAATTACCGCCTCCCTCACTGGGCTATCAGGTGGTCTGCTGACTGTCGCCGATGCCTGGTTGCTTGCTGCTGGTGCAGGCCTCCACCTCCCGGTCAACAAACTCCGGTCAATCGAAACGGGCATCTTTGCCACCGTCTCCTTGGGTACTCCGCCGCATTCCTCCATGTGAGCCGGATGGCAGGTCTTGTAGTGACGTCGCAGATTATCACGGCGTTTATTCTTGTAGTTACAGTGGCTGCAGCACGGGAACAGTGGTGGGCCGTGAACTATCCTCAGATGTCTCCACAGACCCTGCTTACTCGTGAATTGGTAGGCACACTGGTAGCAACGCACCGCCATCAAGAGATCTGTTGGGAAAACACAAAAAAACACACCAAAAAAACCACTTGGTTAGTAACGCGTTTTGTCAAGCGACTAACCTAGTTTACCGATATCTTACTGGGAGTCTATGTTCCCTCTTGGGATATCTCCTTTGAATTTCTTGAGGAACATCTACTACGACATTTTCCTTAGTGCTAAGATCATGCTCAGCCTCAGGAAGTTCAACACCCATTTGTTCCTCTTCTATCGGCCCGGCCTCGAGAACCTGTTATTGAGGAAGTGTGGGACCCTTCAAGCCAAAGCGGGAGACGGTCCACGCATGAACGCACACGGTACGGCCGTGCATGGTGACGGTTTGCAGTGGGGCTTGTATCTTTAGGGCAGACAAAAGATCAATTACAGGATAAGTGATCCTTTGTTGAATGTTTACTGCCCTTATTAAATCCCTGGCCAGTTCACCTCGTTGACCAGTTGGTTTTTTTTATTACAAAACAAACTGTTATTATAAATTTCCTAATTTTTCCTTAACACTTCTTTTCCGCTTTTTCTCATTAGGTATTGACGTAAAATTGAACAAGTGTCTACAGGGTGATAAGAATAACTAGCATCCGTTTTTTTTTCCTTTTGAAACTTGTTGATGAGAATGAATAAATCAATGAATGATTTGTTTTACTGGTCTTTTGTCGTTCTTTCATTTTTGGTTCGTCTTTTTGGGGGGTTCATTTTAATTCATATTGCTCCGTGAGAGTTAAGAGTAAGGAGTCAAAGTTATCAATTGGGTTAAGTTGAAACTAATATAAGGGGAGATGGATTTTTCTTTTTATTTAATTCTTTATTTCACGAGCACAGGAATTTCTCTTTTGTGAACATGTGTGGCTCTGAAAAGAGCCGTTTGGTTTGATTTTGGACTGGAACGGGCTGGTAGTCGATGGCTGTTACGTCTTGTGTGTGGTTCTCCTATAGTTTGTGGACCAGTCGGTTGTGGCGTTCCCTATCGGCTGCACTCTGGAAAACCTTTTGGCATCCCTGCTTGCATCGTCGATCTCCCTCTAGTGTCGACGGTAGGCCTTCATCCAAGTCTTGGGATTGTAGTTTGCCAGTTGTTGCCAGGAAAGCCATTTCCTCCCATGTGTTGAAATGTCCTTGGAAACGTTGTGACTGTTGTGGTGTAAACGTGCATCCCCCACCAAACTCGCGCAGGAAGGTCATTAATTTCTTGGACTGTACTGGCTTGCTGGAGCAGTGATGACATCCCTTATCGACGCATTTGATGAACTCTATCTAGTAGGTGCGTTGCACTGCATGGTGCGTCAAGAACTTGAACTCCTTCGCCAGACTGAGAAGACCTTCATCTCGCTCTATTCTTGCTTTACTGGCGTCGATTAATACTTCAACTTGTGATTCGTCATCTTTTTCATGTGATGAGGCAGAACCCACTCCGATCGTGCTGATTCAGAACGAGTCGTACTTCCTTCCTTGAAGGCAGCGCTGAACATCTGCAATCGCTGTATCGAGGATGATTGCGTTTTTCCTGTTTCTTTCTTCGGGAGAGAGATCTCTTTGCTCTTCGGGTGATTTCTGTTCGCCGGGAACCGTGGCATTCAACTGGAGACCCGTAAGCCACATCGTCAGCGGAGACCAGCAGTGTTCGATCATATTAAATCGACTGTCGCCCGGAGAATATCCTGCGATGGATAGGTAATCAAGTCCAAGGTCTCGCCATAGTCTGCCCATCATCATCATTACTTTTAAGCTACTTCTCTTCCAGTCCGGACCGTTATCACACACAATGATGGCGGCATTCCTGTTGGGTTCTGTGCAAGCTTGACGGAGAAGAGGAAACAAGTCGGTGTGATGGTTGTAAACGGACGCTTTGCAGAACTTGTTACCTCTCAAGGCCAAATTCAAGGGTCCAGTTCTTGGATATACAAAATGACGACGGCCAAGTGAATCATACCGGTACACTGGTGCGGGACGGCGTGAAAGTGGAAGTGGGTCCTCCTTTGACGTCTTCTGGTTGTGCCTCTCGGACAACACTCTTGGTGGACTTGCGGATCTTGACCGTTTTCTTGACTTGCCCGAACTCTTTTCAGCCGGCCTTTGTTTGAGCTGCATGTACCCACTTGGAATTATTTTGTGTTCAGTTGGAAAAGTGTGATCTGGATAATGAACCATATCTTTCTGCAAGAAGTAAGACTTGAAAGCCATTCTCCGATCCACACACGGGCCTCCCCCAACCAAGAGCTTGTTCTTGTCATCAACTGACCAAGTGGTAACTTCATCGCTGAAACAAGCAGCCAATTCAAGCGCGTAATTGACCGTCGTACGACAAAAATGAGATGCGGGGTGATGCTTGGAGATGTCATTCCTCTTTCTTCCGATTTTGGCGTCAATTACACCATGATAGCTGGCACTGGCTTTATGACGGCGATTTGGTGCTACAAACAGACGCTTGATTGTGCTCTCATTCAGTGACCTAGGAATTTCAGGGATTTTCCTCAAAACTTCTTGTTTAAATTTACTAGCTGTGACTCCAACTGAAGACCATGTTTCTGATCGACGTCTGTGGGCAGCGAAACCATGATCTACTAAAATATTGCTGATCACTGGCTCTAGCGCAGGGTATAACCGATGGAACGGATTTCTGCATAGTTTGTTGGGTAGTGTCACCCTTGCTGCCGATGAAACTTTGTCAAACAGCCGTTTTCTTGACACCGGACTCCTCAGAATTTGAGGACGAAGAGGCGACTTTATGACGAGCTCTTGTTTAATGGGTGAAATCATAATTTCCCCACGAATAGGACTCAACACACCTTGAAGACTGTTTCGTGGTGAACTCATTGTAAACTCCATGCTGTTCTATCACTGTCAAGATGAAAATGGCATTCGAAAAGCAAGTTCTGACTGCATGCAAAGCATATAATTGGATTAGAGTACGCCACGCGTATCCATGACGTCACGCTATTCAAGTGAATGGCAAGATGCGGACAGACCCGCTGAAGGAGCCTGCTAGTGCATCAGATCCTCAAACATCGTCTCGGCTTGCTGACATCTTCACGTAAATCTACTAAAAACATCATGGCCACTGACAGCTGCGTCGCCAAGAATTGAACTGTTAACATTCAAAATACCATGTACTAGTCAACTTGTCAAATTGTTTATAGCCTCCATACAGGGTGAGTAAAAAAACCCACCGAAACCTTAATGTTGGGACTACTGTTCTAGAGAAGTTCTGCATGTATCACTTTAAAAATCTAGGATATGGATGCCTTAAAGTACAAGAATCATTGAAATCACTTATGTACTGTTCAAGTAACAGAATTTTAAATACAACTACCATTTTAAAGTTCTCTCCACGGATCACAAAAAAGTGAGTGTGTGCGTTCTTTTAGCAAAACCAAAAATATTTTTTTACAGTGATCCGTTGACAGAACTTTAAAACTGGGTTGTGTTTAAAATTCCGTAACTTGGAATTTACATGAGTGATTTCAATGATTCTTGTAAAAGAAAGCTTATAAATTTCCTAGATTTTAAATGTGCTACATGCACAAATTCACAAAACAATGGATCCGACATTTTGGTTGTTTTTTGTTTTTCAACTCACCCTGTACAAGAAGAAAGGCAAAAATAAAATAGGAAAACGTATTGTGGCTTACGTGCCTAGTGCTTATTGCTATTTCTATTTCTATTTCTCCCTTTTTGTACAGATCATGACGAAAGTGATGAGTCTGATGACGAAATCGCACTAGCAGGGCTTCAGAAGAAAATGCACACCGATAACCGAGCCTCGGTGCGTGACATGTTTCATGATCAAGCCGGTGATCGCCAGGAACAAACTCTCGAGCTCATTCTCGATATTCTCGGAGACATTCAAACAAAAGTGGGGGCCATAGAAACCAAGCAAGAGGACATGCATAGAAGGCAGGAACAGCTCCGAGAAACCCTCAAGTTGTTGGTGTCACAGCTTGCGGAGAAGAAACAGGTCCCCACTCCAATGTCGTCTGCAGCAGAGGACCCGCAACAACCAGAGCTACCAAGACCACGGCGAGTCCTGTTCCAGCCACCAGATGATCCTCAACCTACTGCGCCAGTGCCATCGTGTCCTCCTAAACCCGCTTCATGCAACAACATCCAGCCGTCCCCCTCAACTAGTACTCCGTCATCAAACATGCCGACTTCCACCCCTATCATCAGCACCCCATCATCTGATCTCCCACCTCGCACCCCGGGATGTGATCAGCAGACGCCATCTTTGCCGATCCCAGAGCGATCTGATCCTGCGAAATCCAAATGCGTGACTCCGAGAGTAGTGACAGGCCCAAAGGAAGGAACCTACCTTCTTGGTGGAGACGAGTCCATGGAAAGAAGCCTGGAAGACTACACCAAGATCCTAAGCGAGGTGCAGCAACGGAAGACCAGTGGGAGTGACAACGACAAGGGCAGACTTCTCTGCGTATGCCTGTTAAAGCGCGAAATTCCAAAGAGCGAAATGGCCACAAAGAATATAACAGGCAACTCTAGAGACGTAAACAACAAGAAGTGTAAAATCCCCCAAATTGACCGGCATATTTTGAGTTGTGTGTTCCATCAAGCTAAAATGCAGTTTACTGGATATACGGACTGGTATACAGACACTAAATGCAAGACAGTGGAAGCCCTGAATGACTGCTGCAAGAGAGCCCGCTACGAGACCGTTCGTAGAAAGCTTGACCACAGTTAGATACATGTATTAAGTCAAGCGAAAACGTAAATAGTTTTTTCAATTAATTTTAGAGGAATTGCTGAATTTACTGAGTTTTTTCTGTTGTTAAATTAATTATGGTTTACTGTAGTTATCAATTAGAGTTAATTATCCTTAAGAGTTAAAACTTAAAGACTTTTACAGCCCAGTTCATACTTTTGAACTGAGTTTTATGTCAGGCCGAATTTTCGCACTGCAAATTCGCACACGCTGAACACAACTCCAGCGAATTTTGCAGCGAAAGCTTTTTTTTCTTATTTATTCAACGATTCAATCAACAAAAAGATAATAATAATTATGTACAATTAATTATCTGCTTTACACGCACTACAGCGAAAGCTTCGTTACGTCATGAAGTATGAACCGGGCTTCCAAAGTTGCCTCTTTAGAATCAAAACTGAAATTCAAACCAGTGGAATGAGATTACATGCATCGAAAAACGCATTGAAGTCTACACAGGTTTTTTTATATTCAGGTTGTCTTATTTTCGTGAAATTAAATATAAAAAAGTACTCAATTCTCAAAAATCAATATTAACATATTTTTTGTACATTGGAATAATATCAAAGATTCCAGTTCACCAGTATTTCATTTTAAAGATTTTTTTTACCGCAGGTTGTAATAAATGTTTTCCAGAAGAATATACTGTTTATGTGCGTGTTTTTTCGCGTGTTTCTTAAGATATTCTTTACAAGGACAATAACTTAAAAAATACAAAGAAATCATTTTGAAAAAAAGGGAAATATTTTTAATACTTTAAACACATCTCCCCTCAGCCGTTTCTGTACAAACTCGTCAAATGGATCCTTTTATCGGTTTCATCCTTTCGCATTTTTTTAGTTTCGTTTTTATTCCCTCCCATTTCGTACGTTCCCTTTAGCTAATAGTTGGAACAAAATTCGTGTACAGTTACAGACATTTTAAAAACAACTACTGTCAGTTATTCTGAGCAAGTGAAGAACAATTTTGCGCCGTGGCTTTCGTGGTTTTCAACTTGCAATCCTTCCAAAGACACCTGAAAGAAAAGCGAAAGAGCATTATGTCAATAGGCCGTCGTATTGATGACGACACCAATTACAAGTGCGCGGCTTTTTCTACGTAGCTACTATGTCCCAATAGCTCCACACGAAATATGCACCATAAAGTGTGGCATCCTCAATACGAAAGCCCATTCCATAGAACTTGAATAATAGGCCTACATGCACCATAGAGAAAGAACTTTTCTCAATGCGTGTACATTACATGCCATGAATGCTGTAGTAGACACCAATTATATTGAACAACAAACAGCTCTCTGCAGAGGATTAGCGATGTACCCGGTCTTTGCGGTCGGTTAGTAGAAGCCGCCACTGATGGGTATGAAACCGCAGGATTCATTAATATAAAAATGGTTATTTGTAGCGGGAGCCGGGAGTGCCAACCGTGGGACGGTTTGTAGGAACAGGTCACCCGGTTTCTTTTCAAGCGGGAGCCGATAAAAGAGGGGCTCAATTGAAAGCGGCTCCCGGTAAGTGAACAGGGGCTATTTAGCCTGTCCGCCTAACTTCCGTGCAATCAGAAACCTCCTCTGGTTCCACCAGTCGTTCGCCAACTTCAGTGCAATCAGAAATCACTTCTGGTCCCACCACTTGTTCCTCGACAATGGCAGGCTGATTTTTCCAAGCCTTCAAAGCTTCACCAGTGTACGGCTTCAGCCGGTCCGCGTGGACTACAAAAGCCTTACCCTTAGGCTTTAGCTGGATGCGGTAGGTGACATCGGAGAGTCTCTTTACAACCAAGTATGGTCCAACCCACCTAAGTTCAAGTTTCTGAGATCTCCCCTTTTTCCTTGACTTGTCGAACAACCAGGCGAACTGGCCTTGCTGCAGGCCTTCGCCATGTGCTCGTCGATCGTAATTTCGCTTTTGGTTACGTGCACTCTGCCTCAGGCACTCTCTGGCCTTGCCATGTGCCTCTTGCAGATTCTGCCGTAACCTGTGAGCGAAATCTGTCGCTGTAGCGTCCTCTACTGCAGGACACTCCACCACCAGATCGACGGGAAGTCTCGTCTCCCTACCAAGCATCATGATGTTTGGAGACTCGCCAGTTGACTCTTGGGGAGTGCACCGGTATGCAAAACATGCATACGGTAAACACTCATCCCAGTCACGCTGTCTCCTCCGCGGTTCAATCATAACAGCGACCATGTTGATCAGTGTTTTGTTGAACCGTTCAACCAGTCCATCGGACTTCGGGTTGTACGCTGTGGTCCTCGTTTTGGAAATCCCCAGGACCTTACACATTTCGGCAAACACTGCTGACTCGAAGTTTGTCCCCTGATCTGAATGCAATTCCAAAGGAATTCCAAACCTACAGACAAACTCCGAGACAAGCTTGTTCGCCACTGTCTCTGCCTTTGCATCAGGCAGAGCGTACGCCTCCATCCATTTGGAACAGTAGTCCCCGACTACCATGATCCAGGCGTTACCACTGTCACTGCGGGGCAGTGGCCCCAGCAAGTCCACGGCCACTCTGTCCATGGGCTCGCCAACCTGGTACTGTTGTAGTGGAGAAATTCTCCTTTTCGCAGGAGATTTTCTCCGACCACACAACTCACAGCACCTTATGAACGATCTCACATCTGCGGTCATTCCCTGCCAATAGTACCGTGACTTGACTTTGGTCAAAGTCTTCTTGACGCCCAGATGGCCACTAGTCACACCACTATGTAGTTCTGGCAGTACAACTTCCTTCGATTTCCCAGGAAGAACTAGCCGCCACCTGATCAACTTTCCATCCTGAGACTCCCACCTTCTATATAAGACACCGTCCCGCACCTTCAACTGATCCCACAGGCACCACAGAGTCTTGTGCGCCGAGGAGTCGGCTGAAACAGTCTCCCAGGTTGGTCGACTGCCCGATTCCTCTTTGGCCCTAACTATCCAACCAATGCATGGTTCACTAAGTTGTGCCTCTCTGACTTCTTCTCTAGGCAGGTGTGGTTGGGCAACAATACCTCCCACCCTCGCCTCTGAGATGGGCAAGCCAGAGTCAAACTCACTGTAAACCTCATCCTTGGACACAGTGGCATCCTGTGATGCCTCAACGGTCTCTGTCGCTTCAACAACTTTCTTTACCCCATTCTCATCAGAATGACAACATTTTGTACAGACCTTACGGGACAACCCGTCAGCATTTCCATGCTTACGCCCAGGTCTATGCTCAATGGTCAAATCATACTCGGAAACTACCTCGAGCCACCGGGCAAGCTGTCCTTCGGGGTCCTTGAAATTAAGCAACCACCGAAGAGCAGCATGATCGGTTCGAAGCAAAACCTTCCGGCCGTACAGGTACTGCCTAAACTTCTTGAGGTACACGACTACCGCAAGAAGTTCCCTCCGAGTGACACAATAGTTCCTCTCCGCCTTGCTAAGTTTACGGCTATCCCATCTCCACTAGCGTCTGTGTCTAAAATGTAGTCACAGTCAGGCATAGGATATGCCAAAATAGGTGCCGTCTGTAGCCTCAGTTTCAGCTCTTCAAATGCCTTTTGGCAGGCATCTGACCAGTGAAACTCGCGTGACTTTTCAGTCAGCGCATGCAAGGGCGACGCAACCTCGGCAAATCCCCTAATAAACTTCCTGTAATAGGAAGCTAAGCCTAGAAAACTGCGAACTTCCTTGAGACATTTGGGTGTTGGCCAGTCGGCAACGGCCCGAACCTTTTCAGGGTCGGTAGCCACGCCTTCGGCTGAAACAACATGCCCCAAGTAGTTCACAGAACGCTGGAATAGGAAGCACTTGCTAGGCTTCAACTTTTGCAGCCCAGGGACTATCAGATGGTTCTATAATCCCTCTCACCTGCAAATCACCCACTTGCCTCATGATTTTCTTTTGGTTACAAAGGGGATGGCGCCTCGGCCTCTCTTTTATAGGTCGAGCATCGCCCGTATAGGTCGAGTACGCCCTATGTCGTAATCACCACAGGAAAACACGTCTTGAAACTCAATGAGACAAGACTTCACCTCTTCCTGATATTCCTCACTGAGGTTGACCTTGCTACGGTCATAAATATCACGTAGGTGAATCGGCAGGTCTCCAGAGACCTTACAGCCATGACCCTCACCAGGGACGACTACAGCGTCACTTTCGACTGCCGCAATTGTACCTACGGTTGTCCCCTTCCGGACAACCCGTCTCTCCTCACCCGGATTGAATATCCGTAAGGGAAGAGAAGACCCTCGGCAGTTGGCTTCACCAGCGACCGGCCTAGAAGTAAGCCTCGCTGAGCCAACTCGCCACCACCTTCTACAGGTTCGATGATTGCTAATTGTTCCCCGGCCTCACAGGTAGTCACTACCACACCAGGCACGACAACCTCATGGCCAGCCGGAATCTCGGTGGTTTCGGCCACCGACACCCGGCCAACAAACGGCTCTCCTGCACCACTTGTGCACCTCGTCCGTTCCTCACTTAACCGCAACTCGAGGTTTTGGAAATCTAAGTTACCGCCTGTAGGTAACAAGAAATCCATACCTAATATGCCCTCATACTTGATTTCGGCAAAAATCACCCGCACTGGGTAGGTTGTTTTGCCAATCTGTATGTCCACCCAGGCAGCGCCCATCACAGCCAGGGGGCTACCATCAACTTGTTGAATGCTGGACTCATCTGCTTCCAGCACTGGCCTCCGTTCCTTTGCAATTCGATGGTAGACTCGACCACTAACTAGTGTGTCAGTCGACCCTGAATCAACCAGGAACCGGCACTTCTCTCCCCTGACAACTCCGTTAACAAACAGCCCATACCTAGGCCGGGAACCACGATTAGGGCGAGTGCCTAGCGGCTCTCTGCCTCTGATTTCTGATCCCTGCCTCTGGTTGGCTCTGTCTGTCGTTGGTTTGGACCCTCGGAAACGTCCAGCCTGCCCGCGGGCCCACCGGTTGGCTGGCTGGCGTTTCCCTGGTCCTTTCTCTCCCTCCGAGGTTTGGTACACTCCCGTGCGAAGTGACCAACCTCCCCACATTTGAAACACTTGAATCCACCAGGCTTTTTCCTTTCAGGCTTGGGTGAAAGCCTCTGAGGAACATTAGCCTGCTGGCCCTGGGCTAGACCTCGCTTGGTGAGCCCCGTCAGAAGTTCAACCACATGGTCTATCTGCTTCGACTGATGACCGGCATTTTCTTCTAACTTTAGAAGACGCCTCTCTGTGTCAGAGTCGACTGCTCTTGTAAACCTCACAGGTTTACCTTCGGACCTTCTCCCGATCTCAACCTTTTCAAAGTTTTCTGTCTCAAGGGCAGCACGTATCGCATCGTCCAAAGTTTTCGGACGATCACGATACACACCTTCCCTAACTACCTGACTAGCTACCGCATCTACAAAATGATTTTTCCCAAGGCGTTCTCATGCCTCGTCAGGAAGCTCAGGGTAGGCCTTCAACGTGAGATCACGTATTGCTTGGCCTAACTCCTGTAGTGTTTCCTTAGGCCCCTGGCGCCTGTGCCGTAACTCAACCAAATAGTTTTCGGCCTGTCGACCAGGACCGAACCTCTTTTCCAACATCTTTATAAGTTCCCCATACGTGTACTTCTTCGACCCATCACCGAGAAGTCGGAGGGCCTCACCCTGGAGACTAGCAGCCAAAAACTTGCGTGCTTGCTCCTCACTCCACAGGTTCACCTGTTTACACGCCTCAAAGTGGCGGTAATACTCGTTCCAGAGAACCTTACCACTGTACCGGTCTGGGGTAATTGTAGGCCTGCGAGGCCCACCACCGTGAGGTTTACCGCACACCTCATTACCCACCAACCGCGACTCCCTCTTTAGTGGCCAAGGGTCCACTTCAGGCGAGTCCACCTCACTAACTACCTCATTTGACTTCTCCACAATGGGACGAGTTGCAAAACTCAGTAACTCACTGTGTAAACCTCGTTCCTTTTCAGCGCAATCAACCTCACGGTTCAGAAAGGGATTAGTACAAGGACTATGCTCGGGAATAAACCTCGCAGGTGTACTCTCAGTGTGCCTTGCTCCCTTCGGAACCAATTCAGGTGACATGCCCGCACAGGAACGCTCTCTTGCCTTTGAGGCATACCCGGAGGTATCCTCAGGCAACTTCCAACTAATCTCTGAATCTACTTCAACCAAACGGTTTTCCCCAGCCTTAGGAGTAACCATACCCAAAGCTTGTGGCTGTGCCCCTTTCTTGACAGCCTCTAACTCTGCCGAGAGACGAGCCCTCTCCCACTTCAACCACTGAACCTCCATTCTCGAACGGTTCAGCTCATCCAGGACAGAATCCTTGCCAGCCTCCAACGAGGCAACATAGTTGTCCTTACTCATACTGATGTTTCTTCCTGACTAGGAAAATCAGTCCCCACGACACTAGCAACGCTAGGCCACTGACCACTTGGCGATAACGGTACCTCACGGGCAAATTCAGGTTGCGGGACCACTGGTCCCAAACCTCTAGACTTCACCAATACTAGCGTACCAACTACCACCCGGTTAATTCTCAATAGGATTGGCAACTGCTGTCTTGCAGTATGTCGCAACGATCGCACCTCAGCCAAAATCCTCAACAGAATCCACAGCACAACTACTACCACAACAATCAAAACAATACACAAACCAGCAACGACCCAGGTAAGCATGTATTGCCCTACCTCTGGTGCTACAATTAATCCTCACTGTGCACCTCGGTGAGGTACACCCACAACAAACGGATAAACAAACAAACACGAAATCTCTTCTTTATTGGCAAATCCAAGTACAACAAAATCACAGATTATCCCACTTCTGACACCATTTGTGGCAAAACGAGCTATACACCCTTTGTGGCGGGAATAACTAGGTGACCCGACAGTCTGACCTGATCGAAGGATGGAACTGGACCTGGCCTTAACCCACAAAAATATTTATTAACATCACGCAAGGATGAGCGGTTACCCTGACGCAAGGGGGGATATAGTTAACGAACGGCGGACTAAGCCTAGGGGCTGTTCGTTTGGCGGAAATATACCACCGATCTGCGATTAAGTACTTGACTTTATTAACAGAAGAGGGGACTTACTTATTCAGATATATCCAACAGAGAGCGGGACTACATAAGCTACACAGTGACCAGTTATTCCAAGACGTTAATCAGTTAGTTTATTCCTGTAGCACACTTCGATTATAATGTCAATGCGTCACTATTCGATAATTTATACAATGATAAACCTCACCGTTAAGATAAATCCAGGTAGACCTCAGTGTTCGAATTAACACTGATAAACCTCGTTCTTAAAACAAGCACTAGTGAACCTCGCTCTGATAATCTAGTAAACCTCACTGTGATAATGAACACTAGTAAACCTCGCTGTGAGAATAAGCACTAGTAAACCTCGCTGTGATGATGAACACTAGTAAACCTCGCCGTTAGCTGAGGGGTCAACTGCACCCCTTGTCATTAGCTTATACAATTATAACTTTCGTACGGCTCTTGGGTCAACTGCACCCTTTAGCTTATACAATTATAAACGTCTGGTTCAACAGGGGTCAACTGCACTCCGTTATGATTAACTTGCACAATTATAATTCACAGCTGAGCGGGGTTATTCACTTAAGGTAAACCTCACTTGGGTATACCTCACCTATACTTCTCGGGGTTCCTAGTTTATAAAATGGTCGTCTGCACCACTGACTTAAATAGCGGGCTAGTGTTCTTTCACTTAGCCCAAACTGACTCTAATGAGGTCTACAATAACAGAATAGCTTTATACAATACAACACAGTCCTTGCTACTCGCTTGACCAGCGAATTACACACGGGGTAGTTAGTAACGTTATAACCCACCCGATGATACCAATAGTCCCCTGATGACGTTAACCCAGTAAACCTTCGGGAAACTCAGGATTCACAGACTTTACAGGGCCGCAATCAACCGTTTCTACGCCATAAGTTGCACAGGACAACGGCAGACAATCCTTAAGTCTGAACTAAGCCTAAATGTTCCCCAACCTTCAGATTTACTCCGGGTCCGACTACTATCTTAACTCAGGCCCTATATTAACTAATCCCGACTTCTTAACAACAATCCACCCCAAATCTTATCCAATAAGACCTTAAAATGCACAGGGGGGTGTAAACAACGAAGTCCAGCTTTACTGACCGAACGCACCAGGGTGCGCTGGGGCTTTCTTCCGCTCCAGTCCAACCACGCAAATCAGTAAGCTCTACCACGAGTGCCGATCCCACGCCAGGCCACGAGGCAATCGCCGGACGCACGCTGCTGATTGGTCGCCGTGCGCTATCATGCACTCGATCACGCGGTACATGCCTGCATAATTCATAGCCAGACATGCCCATCAGCCTAGTGTACATGCAGGACGCGCATGCTGATTGGATGCCCCACAGTATCACGCGCTCTAACACGCGGGCTGACGTGATGCTTACGAGGCTAGACTTGATATCAGTCTACACATACCCCTGTTTCGTTACAATACTATCGGCCAAGAGACTAACAGCGTTAAAAGCAAGTTCATATCTATTACCACTTTTAAATAATAAGCCACTTCCGGTTTTGGCCTTTTTCGACCGGAAGCAAGGGTCACGTGATTTCACGCACACTGAATGAAATAAAGACCTCAACCTACTCTACCACTTGCCGGCAACAGAATGCTGCGGACGCGTACGGTTGATTTCTTATGCATTTTTAAATATTAAAAGTGCCAGAATTTAATTGCCTATAAATTAACACAGGATGACGTCATCATGACGTCATCATTCCACAATGGCGTTTGAATTACGGTCTTTGCTTGGATAAAGAGTGGTGTAAATGAATTATTGGCAAAGAGTCGAAAATGCCCTTTGAAAAGCGACAATTTTTTTAAAATTTCTGTGTACAAAATCTATGGGAAAAATTAAATACTCAAAAATCTATAATAAATTAGTCGATGACGTCACCATGACGTCAATCTTCGGGACACATCTTTGCTATAGGGACTATGCTTATGCCAACTTTGAATGATGTCTGACAAAGATTAATGCCAAAAGTGGCGTGTAGAAAAAACGTGTACAAAGTCTATGGGCTTTTGGGGAAAAAAAGAAGAGGAAGAAGAAGAAGAAGAAAGAAAAAAAATCAGAACAAAAAGAAAGGCTTTTCCGCAAAATTGCGAAAAAGCCAAAAATGAGAACAAAAAGAAAGGCTTTTTCGCAAAATTGCGAAAAAGCCAAACAAAAAAATCTTAACGAAAACAAGAGCTGTTTCGGTGTGTCACCGAAACAGCTAACTAGAGGTCTATGTCTGTGTAATGAACAGAACATAATGCTTTTTGGCATTGATGATTGTTGATTATTGATGTTGATGTTAAGGGTTGACATTAGAGGGTTGGAAAACAGCGGTCGTAGTTATTTTGTAGAGCAAAATTACAAAGAGTCAGGCATGGATCCTACACACCAGGATAAACGACTGTTGCGAGCTCGGGTATAAAATGCACTGAGTGGACTTGCCTTTATTGGTTAGACGCGTGATAAGGGGCATTAATACCCGTTGGCGAGTAATGGGGAATTTTGCAGGTGTGCCATTGTATGGGTTTTTGCATGATATCTAAAACGAAAATATTCGTAAAAGTGTTAGTAAAAGTACTTCTTATTTAAGATATAATTGTTCTAAATTATTTAAGAAATAAATACTTCCGGATATAACAGATGGTATTGTGCATTTGTTGTCGTTATATATGAAGTATTTATCCGGGAAATAAAGATCAAATTTCGAGGAGAACACCGTTAACACAAATTTCGTTTTTAATGAGGTTTTTATTAAAAAGTTTTAGAGAGATGTGATGTTGAACGGAAGAAACAAAAGCGACATTTCATTGTTCATTTTAAAGCTAAAGATATTGTGGTCGGCATTACCATGGTTATGTAGTTATCACTTATCAGAATTCAATAATGAATATCAAAAACGTGGATTCATGAATATTGAAAAATATAATTCGCTGGCTTGACAGACTTCGAGGCCAGATTGGGCGCAGAGCCTTGCAAATGTGAAAGCCACCGCGCGCAGTGGTCTTTGTTGAAAAGTATTCATGGTATTTGCCACCAGTACAGGTTATTATCACGCGTTTAACTAGGAGGCTGAGTCATTTAACCTGGTGTCCAGGATCCGTGAGCCAGTTGAGGATCAGAAATAATGTTTCTTTTTAATAAACACTATTTTGAGATAAGTTTGTAAAAACAATTAATTATTTTTCAAATTTTGTTAAATCCATGAATTTGCCGGAAATTTTCATGGCTTAAAAATTGTTAACAATTTGAAATATTTTTGTTAAAATTCAGTGGCGCATCAAGGATTGGGGGCTGGGGGCACACAATTTTTTTGAATAAAATTGGGCGCTATCTTTTGTGGGCACTATTTTTGACGTTAGTGGCGGCAGTTACACCCCTATTATTTCACTCGAAAATAGGTCACATACAAATCATCAAGGTCAAATTGCAGGAGGAAAAAAAAATGAAAAACTCTTGGCCCCACGGCTTTTTTGATAGGATACATGTCATTGTAACGAACCACGTCATGGATTCAAAAATTAATATTTATCACGGTGTGTGGATGGATGGGATTTAGGTTGTCGTATTGTTTGATGTTAAATAAAGTTATTTCAATATAGAACGATTTTCAAAATGGACATAGTGGTTACCTCTGGACTGAGGAAAAGATGTTGGAATGCATTTATTACAAGCCACTGTGCCTCCCCTCCCATCTTTTGTTCCCAAAAATTGGTTGAAGTGGTCAAAAATTGTCTCAAATGACACCACCGACGAGTGTCCAGAATGTAAAGTTAAGCGGGTCCCGGACCCCATGCCGTTTGGGCTTCGGGCTCGCATGAGTGCTGATCAAGGTATATTTACCCCCCCCCCTCAGACTTTTGAAAAGCGATTGACGCCCTTGCACTGTGCCAAAGGTAGCTCGACGAAAGCCGATTTTTTTTATGTTTTAATGTACAATGGATGACTGAGTGTAGCAAGGGTACTGTGAAGTTATTGTTATTTGCTAATGAATAGATATTGAAATTTGAATAATCAAGATGGATTGGGGCGATTGTGTGCTGCAAATAAAAAATACCGCGATCCGACGTCGAGTGTGTGATGACGCCCTCTCGCGGGGGCGGATGGTTGGTGAGGAGAGTTGATGTGTATCAAAGCTAGTCTGGTTCCCCGACCTGACAATTTCCCCCGACGTCTACACGTCTAAATTGTAGGTCAGGCAGCCTCCGTGGCTAAAAATAAACATGACGACATTGACGGCCCTTTTTCAAAGCTCGGCTTCGTTTCCGAATTCGCTTTATCATATAAAGCTTTTAATGTTCCGATCATTTTTTTACAAATAAATCACTTGCTTCATATATATCATACACTTATGATATACAGTTTAATACTTCTGTAAGAAAACATTGACTAATTTTGACCTGGAAACTAGTGCATGACGCAGCAAAAAGTTCGCCCCTCGTATACGATCCGAGTGCAAAATCGTCGTTGAATTTCAAGTTTTCTAAATAAAAGCAATGGATATTAATTATCAACTAGTTTTTTAAAGTTTTTAATAAGCAATTAGCAGTTAATAAAACCTATATTATACTCGGAAATACTCGGACACTATCCGATAATCGACGAAATAAATTCGGCAAACTTCGGACATTTTCGGAAAAAGGAGGAATTCCTCCCGTTTTCATCACGTGACTTAAATTGTAATACATTGTATTACCGGAGGCTACCTGACCTAAGATTCATCAGGAATAGTCGGAATCTTTTGGTCTGGGAACCAGACTATATCAAAGCTTGCTCTATGCTCAAAGTAAAGAATGTGTAGGCTCTATTGACTTTTTTTTGTTAGAAAAAGAAGAAGTGATAAATGAAAGTAAGATCCGTCATTGGACGGGAGTTATGTTTTTGTTGTTCTGAAATCTGCTGTTTGTATCTGAATAGAATGAACTTGAAAAAAAAATAAAGTTAAAATTCATTAATCACTTAAAATTCTTAATCGTTATTAAGTTATTAAGAGAACATTTAAGATTTTGACCAGTGTTATCAATATAATTGAAATATATGTTTTTTAAGTGGAGTTTAAAAGTTGAGTTTAAAAGTGCTATAGAACAACGCTTTTTGAAAAGCACAGGATGTTATTAGTTTTTTTCTGTATTTTTGTTTCTTTATAAAGGAGTGGGGTTGTGTGTTTATTGTGTTGTATTCGCCGTCTGCATGGGATCGCTGTGAGTTTTCCTGCTGCTCATATTTAAATCTTAGAGATTTCAATCCCTTGTGTTGAATACCATTTATTGTATCATAAATTGTTTGGTGAAATGTTATATTGGCTATCATTTATTGCAATTAGTAACTATTTTTATGATCTCTAATTTTGTTATTCGCGTTGAGTGTCTTTGTGGATGGATATTGGCGCTATATAAATATTTTCGGTAGTATAAAAAGAAATAATGAACATACTTTTTGGGGCATTTTGCAACGGATAATGGTTCTACATTATAATGTGAACCTGTAAGTAGGGCGAGGAAAATAAATTGTTGTCACGAGTTCTGTAAACCGTGATCCTTCGCATGTACATGCAAAGTAAGTTGAAAATTCTGAGAATGTTGAAAATGTGATTAGCGCCCTCTTTGTGAAATATTCATAAAATTTATGACTGGGTAGTCTGCTTCCCTGTTCTCATTTCGCTTTGAATTGCGCAGTTATTGCGGAGCCGGAGGGGGAAAGTCTAGTCACTGGCGTGCGTGGAATGTTGGTGTGATCGTACCGTACGTGTATGTTGTGTATCAAAATTGGATGAGTCAGGTTTTGTGATGAGGCAGGTTTTGAGAACAAACCATAAAGACAACTTGAGGACAAACCATGAAAATAAAAAATGAATTTGTTGAAAATCGATGTGAAATGAAAGCTGAAATTAATCAGCGGTGTGGAATGGACAAAACATTTAGAAAAAAAGTGAAGGAAAGAAAGAGCTGTGATGAAAGTCAAATGATGGAGTGTTATTATTTACAGACTTTTAAACCTAAGAAGATGCTTGTGAAGAAGGCACAGGAAGAACATAACAGACAGAGGCGACAGGAAAGACAGAAGAAAGTGAGTATTCTGAGAGAGGGCAGAGAGAAGCGATTATCATTGGTTAGTAACCTGCCTGGTGTGCAATGGCTTAAACAAAACAGTTGGACAAAGCACTGTGGTAGTGATCGTCTCTTGGATTATGTGGAAGAGATTTGGGAAGGAAATGGTAGAAAGAGGCCATCAAGACAGCACAAGAGAAAAGCGAGGAAACAAGTGTTCAAGCAGAATCATAATATCAGGAAGGGAGGTAGGGTAGTAGAGTATCGGATGAGCAAAGAGGATTGAAAGTTACATGAAAAATGGCAGAAAAAAAGCTGGTGTCTTACAAAACAAAGTTTGAATATAGTGTTGAGTATTAATGGTTTGCAGGACAAGAGAAATAAAAAAGCAGAGGGTGTGATGGCTGTAGAAAAGAAGGTGGGCTGTAAAAGGCAAGTGTTGGAAAAATGTATGAAGAGACAAAGAAATGACAACAAATTGACAGTGGAGGAGAAAATATGGCAGACATAATATGTGATGACACTGTCAATGAGAGTGTTGGATGTGTGATAAAGAGATTAACATATTTCAATGCAAAGTACAATGTAGTTGTGGATTATGGTATCATGTTGAGTGTATGGGATTTACAAATAGTATCGAAGGTGACATATTGGCAAAGAAATCGGTTGTATGGATTTGTTGCAAATGTCGAGGAAGTAACTATTGTAAATCTTAATGCTATCATGTAGACATTCCTATAGATGTGATTATGTATGAGGAAACATTGATGGATGACTTTAAAGAAAATATGACGGAAAAGTCTGCTGATGCGAAATTTGACAAACAAGAGAGTATTGATGGTAACATAATGACAGGAAATGATTGTAAACATGTTTGTAAGATTGTAAAAGAAAATATGGAATGTAGACAAAGCAAGAGAAACTACTTGAGACAGAATTCAACAAATTATAAAGAAATTAAAAATGAGAAATTAAATAAGGGAATTGAGTGTGGGAGTGAAAATGAACACACTGACTGTGAAAGTGAAAATATGAATTTGAGAGAAGAAAGCAGGAATTGGACAGGTTCGGTGAAGTCGCAGTCTGTAGTAATGCAAACTGGAGGTTATTCATTGCGTAGTAAGAAAGAAAGTAAAAACGAGAAAGGTATTGATAATGGAAAATCAGAAAAATGTGTTGTGAAGGAAGATAGAGGATCAGGCAGTGGAAGAGAAAAGAGCAGTAGACATGGGAAGGCACATGATTCAAAACATATTGATCGAGTGACTTGTGAAAAAAAAAGTGTGTAGAGTATAATCTTCGCAGTAGTGGGAAAGTGTCATGTGAAATCAAAAAGGATAAAGTAGAAGTACAAGTTAAAAGAAGGGTAGAAGACATGGAGAACTGTTGTGAAAATTCTTTATCTGTAAGTAAGAAAAAGACACGATCTGTTTCACAAGGACAAAACGCAGCGAAGGGTCTCAGTTCAAATGAAAAGCAATATAGGATAAATATTTTTGGTGAAGCAGGTATAAATTCTGAAGTGAAAAAATGGGATGGAGATATCAAAGTTGTAAAGGGTTCTTTTCATTAAGGTGATTATAGGTTGCAAGGAAATTATGGTAAACAATGTGTGACAAATTCACTTTGTTCAATATTGTATCGGAAAGTAAAGAATTTGAAGTTGTGGACTTTTAAGGACATGGATTTCATATTGAATACAGGAAATGAATTGTACAGTTTTCTGTCTTGTAGTTCAACAATAACACATGATTATTTGATGGTTAATGAGTTGCCTAATGAAATAGATGTTTTTAGTAAACATTTCAATATCAACATTCATGATTATATTTGTGGTACTTTTGGACAAGAAGGAAATTGTATTGAATTTAATACGATTTCGCTGAGTAGTGGAGTACAGGAAACATTTAAAAAATATTCAGCATGTTTTATCTGTTTTCATGGGAATACATTTTCAGTAAATGTTCAAGATGGAATGTATTATATTTTTGATCACTTTCTAGAAATCAAAATGGTCACCAAGAAAGTGAAGGAAGAAGTTTGCTCAAGTGTGTATCATCATGGCAAGGTGTGTGCCAGTATTGTTTTGAACTTGGAAAATCTATGAATATTAGGGATGATGAACAATTTGAAATTACAGGTGTAACGATCAGCATAGATGATGATATATGTTGATGTATTCGGTTGAGTCCAGAATGAATTAGAATGCATCGAATTTATCATTGATATGCTAATGATTGTATGGTTCGATGGTCAGAGCGGGAATTTTGAATAGGTAGTGGTATGTGATGCTAGCGGAGAAACGTGTCACTTCACGCTTGCTAGCAGCAACGCAACACACGTTATTTTTTTTTTTTTAGAGCTGTCGCCATTTTCAACACTTTAAACATGTCATCAACTCCAGCTACGAAAGAGGACATTCAGGAGCTATTGGCTCAATTCTCATCTAGTCAAGCTAAGATACTGGAAGACAAGATAGCTGAAGCTTCTGCCAATTTTGATACGAAGCTCAAATCAGCCACTAGCACCAAATTAACCTGGAAAAGGGAAGGCCATAAACGACAATATAACTTTAATCAGTCTGTCTTGGATCACCTCTTAGAAGCTGAACGCAAAAACCAGTCCACCGAAGTGCAGCAGGAGCTAACCAGTATTAAAACTCTGCTCGAGCATCGTCAAAAGCTAATCCGACTAGCCGATACCAGCCCCTCTGGCTGGGCAACAGTCGAAGAGTACGAGAATAACGAGTTGGCCAACGACTCCGGTGATGACAAGAAGATCACAAGGGCAGAAGACAGGGCGGCCAGAAAGCTTAAAGCGGCGTCCAATAAGAAGTCCGCCGGGTCCAAGAGATTCAAGACCGGTGACTACCACTACCAGACTCCTTCTCCCGCTACTACTTCTGTCGCTCCTGCTTCTCAATTCCAGTTTTTTTCGTGGCCAACGATTCCCAACCAGCAAAGACATCTGCTACGCTTGCGGAAGCCAAGGTCACTGGAGAAAATCCTGCCCAAACATCAGTAGAAGGCAAGACAAGAGCAACACCCCAAGTTTCTCCACCTAGCAAGGACACCGCAGCATGCAAGTCTAGCACGATCAATGAAGTTGAGTTGTTACTTTACCGATAATTTCTTTGAGTATGAAGAAAGGTGTTCCACAGGTTGCAAAATTCAAGTGGCTGGTCGTTTACATCAGCATTATGATTTTTGGAGATCAATTAATGCCAATTCCTATGTATTAGACATAATTAGGAACGGATACATGATTCCATTTTATGAAACACCACCACACACGCCGAATGTCGAGAAATCCAAACAAGGGTTGAATAATCGCTCAGCCATCAATAATAGCGAATTTGTCACAAATGCAATTTCAGATTTATTAGAGACGCACTGCGTCTTGCCTTGCACAGAACAACCATACATAGCGAATCCTTTGTCAGTTTCAGTACAAAAATCAGGCAAGAGGAGATTAATACTAGATTTGAGAGAAGTGAACAAGTTTTTATGGAAGCTATCTGTCAAGTATGAAGATATGCGTACAGCGTTGTTATATCTTCAAAAGGGTGGTTTTATGTTCCAGTTTGACCTAAAATCGGGGTATCACCATATTAGCATTCGTACAGAACATCAACAGTACTTGGGATTTTCCTGGTTTTACAAAGATGCCTTTACATTCTTCAAGTTTACTGTGTTACCATTTGGTTTATCCACTGCCCCATACGTTTTCACCAAAGTGGTGAGACCACTTGTACAGAAGTGGAGAAGTGAAGGTAAACAAATAGTTGAAAACGATGGTTTGTGTTATGCAGGAGCTTTCAGAAAGCCAGAGAGCACAGTGCTCAAGTTAAAGTTGAACTGGTCAATGCAGGGTTCGTACCTAATGTACAAAAGAGTACTTGGGACCCGGTTTCAGAGACCGAGTGGTTAGGTCTGATAATTGACCTAAAGAATGGTTCTCTTGTTTTTCCAAACAGACGTATAAACAGCATCAAGGAACGAATTCAAGAACTGTTAATAACTCCCAAGTCAGCAGGTTCGTCAACCTGCGTCAAAGTCAAAGATCTAGCCAGTGTGGCAGGATGTATTGTTTCATCGTATTTAGTTGTGGGATCAATGAGTAGGGTAATGACCAAAGCTATGCATTGTGTAATTGAATCCAGAAATTCGTGGAATTCCAAAGTTGTCATTTCAGAACAAGCCAACGAAGAACTCCTCTTCTGGTTACACAACATAGATAATCTGAAGGAAACTCCAATAAAATTAACACCAATGTGTTCAACTATGGTGTTTTCAGATGCAAGCAAAAATGGTTTCGGAGGCTACATAGTAAATGTTAATGATTCGATCAGTCATGGTCAGTGGTCGGAAAATGAAAGGAAACATAGTTCAACCTGGAGAGAATTAAAAGCAATAGACATGGTGTTAGCATCCCAAATAAACAAGTTCAAAAACACCAGAGTAAAATGGTTTTCTGATAATCAAGCTGTTACAAGAATAGTTTGCAAAGGCAGTATGAAGTCAGATTTACAGTCTATTGTGTTAAACATATGTCGTAATTGTGTACGCAATGGAGTGTTCCTTGAATTAGAATGGGTGCCGAGATCGAAGAACGAAAAGGCAGATTTCATAAGTAAGCTGGTCGATTATGACGATTGGCAGACCTCAGATGAGATGTTCTCCCTACTTGATCATTTGTGGGGTCCTCACACAATCGATCGGTTTGCCAGTTATTATAATTCCAAATTAACTCGTTTTAATTCTAGATTCTGGAATCCAGGTGCTCAGGCAACCGATGCGTTCACCCAAGATTGGGCAGGGGAAAATAACTGGTTGGTTCCCCCGATACAATTGATTCCAAGAGTCATACATCAGTTAATAGCCAACAGAGCTGAGGGGACATTGATATGCCCTGCCTGGAGATCATCCCCTTACTGGGTGTTATTATTCCCAGATGGTTACAATGTAAGATCAGAAATCACAGGTATCCATGAATTTGTGAGTCCTTTCCCACTTTTTGAGAATGGTCGAAGTAATAACTCTAAGTTCATTCATGATATTGTGCGCAGTACAGTACTAGCGGTCAGGTTCAGCAGTTATCAATGAGTTTCTGTACAAGCGTTCAGAACGCTTGGGCTTGGTGCCTTACTAGTGTAGAGACCCATGGGTCAATTCTGAAATGGAGAAAATTAGGAATTAAAACAGTGTATATTGTAAAGTAATAACATATATGTTGTAACAAAAGTTTTTTGTTTCTTTGTTAAGCTAATCTTCAACAGTGATAACTGGAGACACCGTTTCGCGAGGATCGCCAACAATCAAGACCCGAGTTCTCTCGCCAACCAGCTGCCCTCCATATTGGTGAGCTCAAGAGCTTCAAGCACGGTAACTCAATACAACTCATCCTTTACCAGATGGCATCAATGGGCACTGTCACATGACGAGTCTCCCCTTCCTGGTGATCCATATATAATATCATTATATCTGGTTCACATTAGGCTATGGGCCGAACCCCCAAAAGTGCTCTAGAAATAGAAAAATGCTGCAGCCTAAGGGGTGAAGGGAAGAACTCTACACAAAAATGTGGGGATTGGTATTCCTTTTAAGAAAAATCAATGTTCTACCAAAAAAAATGGTGCACTTTCGTAAAATCCAAGATGGCGGCCAAAAATCAAGATGGCAGCCTTTTAATATTGTAGAATCATCAAAATCATAAAAAAATTAAACTTTGACAGGAATTAAGGATGCTTGCAAATAACTGAAATAATGTCAGGACAAAATAAAACCACTAAATCTCATTTTCTTAAAAGGGCCTCCAAAACCATGTAAAAATGATTTCTTTGGGGCAAAAAATATTGAGAAATAACATGATTATCACATGTACATGAGTCCAGTCGGCAATTAGATTTCTTTAAACTCAACTTATGGCTGCTGAT
Organism: Patiria pectinifera; assembly: GCA_029964075.1. Classification (NCBI taxonomy): domain Eukaryota; kingdom Metazoa; phylum Echinodermata; class Asteroidea; order Valvatida; family Asterinidae; genus Patiria; species Patiria pectinifera. Next base: position 11,716,598 of record CM057135.1, read on the forward strand.
ACTATGGCATGTTAAAGGTTGCATGTAATTTTTTTAAAATAATTTACAAAATTAAATCAACTTTGCAATAGAATATATGCCCCCCCCCCAACTCCGCCCCTCCCCCAACTTTCACATAGAGTGTATGCATGACGTGTGAAACAATTTTTTGTAAATTATAATTCAGTACATAAATGATGTACTTTCTGAGGCAGAGGAAGTCTTACTGTCAAAAGCAAGTTTAAAGTGATGATGGTTTCAATACCTGGAAAAGGCACATTGTTGGGTGGGGGGGGGGGAGGGGCTTGGCTTGCCACTCGAAAAATGATTGCAACAATCAGCCCTTTTACTAATGCCGTCCTACTTTGTTTACGTGTGTGCTTTCCTATGGTGCTCAGTAGACCGTGGGCCCCCACTGGCTCCATATGAAAGTGCACATGAAACAAAGTGTGACGTCATTAGCACAGAGGATATTTTAGCATTTTTATTTACATGTATAAATAGTCCGGAATGGACACAATATTTACCAAAATATCTGGCGAATTCTGTGAGTACACACATGTATGTAGCATTTTTTTCTCTTAAATATTCCAACTAGCAAATTTGGATATTGGATTGATGATTAAATATGTTTGCAATAGCAAATAAAATGTGAGAAAAATATCAAGTCCAGATAAAAAGGATCCTCACAGCTTAGGGCAGGGGCGTAGCAAGGTCATTGTTATTGGGGGTGTAAACATTTCTTGAAAAGGGCACTTGCTCATCCATGTGGAAATATAAATTTTTACATGTGTACACTTTTTTTTCTCCTGACACCCTGCCTCCGTAAAATAAAAAAACAAATTTTTTTTGGGGGGGGGGGGGGGGGGGGGCATACCTTGAACCATCTGTTGATGGAAGCAAGCGCTGTCCAAAACTGACAATTATGCACACTTACAATCACTTACTTCTTCACAGGGTGATAAATGCGTGAACTAAAAAAAAGTACTTGTGACGGCCAATGCCAAAGAAAGGGCTTTACTGTACTTTAAAAAGAGCACTTGTTAATACGAAAAGGGCAATTTTCACATATATATGGGGGGGGGGTGTCGGTCTAAGTGCTGGTGGAATAAGGGCATTTGGATGTAAAAGGGCAGTCTTTAGTAACAACTCCTGCCTTGCAGTAAGATACTGGAAGATCAAAGGCTAAAACCCAGACAGAAACAAACTGCTGCCTTGCAGACTGGATGATAGACATCGTAGATGTAGGGTCCAGCCCAAACAGAAAAGGGTTGGTGAAGGAGTTGCACCCTTGGTGCACTGTCAGCAAATTGACAAGCCTGACGCAGACAAAGATGGTGCAGATAAGTTTGTTCAGCGTAAAAGTCCCCTTTATCATCAGAATGTGAACACCAGGACACGGACAACTACATCACTGATACTTTTTGCGTACAGGAACTCCAAGCCAATGGCCATCAATTGTATTTGTAGATTTTCCAAAGGCATTTGATAGTGTCAACAGAAACATCATGCTGCATATTCTCTCGAATTACGATGTCCCAAAACCCTAAGATGTGAATTACTGTTCCCATCAGGACTTTTCGCTCTCACTGTCAGACGAGTCGTCATCATTCTCGCTACTGGAATTTTCTTCCGCATTGGACCTGTTCACGCATTCTTTGCAGCGGCAAAGATCGGTACAATCAATGCCTGATTTCTTGCAGGAACACGAGTTGCTATTGCATGATGTTTTTTTGCAGTTGCAATGTACATACTTCTGAACGGCGTCAGGAGCAATTGGCATTGTACTCCAGTTCAATACCAGGTTCGAGTCCATGACCTTCCATCCATGTCTTGCTGGAGATGGTGCCAAGATGTGCTGTTTAAGAGAGCATTTATAGATTCGTGCCTGATAGTTAGCTCTCATAATGTGCAGTTTCAGACTATCTTTGTTGGGAGGCATGTTGGTGTCACTAAGTTGGCCAAACCGGAAGCAGTTGTACCTGACCGTGTTGACATCCGATTCTTTCCAGCCATAGAGCTCACACACAAACCTCTCCAACACATCAAGAAGCTCATCAGTGACAGTCCATTCAGTGCCAATTTCACTGAATGCTGTTTGGTACGTCAGGGACTTAAACATCAACTTCAATGGTTTTGCTTTACCTTTCCCTTTAAAGCAACTAACAGTGTCACACCCTGTGAATGGATGAAGCCCCAGTACTGCTTGTGCTTTTGCCTCTCCAAGTTGTTCACCGATCATGGTGACGTCGATGAACTTCGCATTGCCCCCTGTGGTCATATGAAGTAAGATTCGTGGGACAAGTAGTGTTGAGGCCCATACAGCCAGGACAAGTACATCTGTATCGACTGTACGGATGATGATGGTTTGAACATTTGAAGATGACTGAGATGCATGCTTTGCGTGGAGAGCCATCCTGGTGTCAGCCTCTTCATGATCAGAGTGAAGATCTGGTTCTTCCTTGGCAGCCGTTTTTCCATCTTTATCCACAAAAATGTGGAAGCATTTATCACCACAGGTGACAAACACTGAAATACTCTCAAGAACATCTGGAGGACACTTCATCCAATCAGTGGCCAGGAATTCCAGCAGCCCCTCCTTATTTGTGCCACACCCAAGGAATTTCTTCATCATTTTGGGCAGCTTCTGGTCTCTTCGTTGAATGCGGATTTGTGTGTGGCCGCTTGAACTCCGCTTCTCTCGCTCAGACATTTTTATGGATGAAGTCATATACCTGTCACCAACAAAATCGACCCGCTGTGCATGATGTCTTCTTGCTGTTGTGAGTATCTGCTTAAGGATGGTGTCTGCAAGATCTCCGAATGTTGCTGGGAAGTGTTTCTGTTGCTGGATCATTGCCATGGCATCAACAATGACAACATCTGCGTTAGGAGTTGATTCTGTTGTCACAGCTTCAGGCACGGCATTTATTATCTCATGCATGAGGGCAGCTTTGTTAGTCTTCGCCATACAGCCATCAAACCTGGCAAGTGCAGCTGACACTGAGCATAAGGGATAGGTCACTACATCTTTTACATCTAACCCTTTTTCTTGTGCCACCATTAGCATCCTTGCAATCAAGCGCCTATTCTCCTTCACTGATGCATTTTCAAGAGAAATCTTTGCCCGTGGCTTTTTGTCAATGCTGGAAAATGTCTTGCCAGTTGGCAGACTGTGCCGATCAAACAGATCCTTTTTCCCCTCAACAAGTCGCTCGTTGACAAACTCAACCAATCTTTTGTCCCCACGTTCATATGCAGACATAAGGTCAGCCTTGACAGCATCAGGTGCCACCACACCTGAAGAAATGTTCAGTAGCTGTGCGTCTTCTTCATCACTGAAGGGATTGGTGAACCCATCTACTGTCTGCATCACATTTTGCACCGCCAATTCATCTGCTTCAACCCTGGACCTGTTCAACTCATGGTGTGGGGATGGTTCTGCTCCTCTTCCAGCCAATGCAAAGCATGCATTTGATATTGAAGCTCGAGCTGGGTGGCTCAGAATCCATCGCTGCACAGCCCCTTTGTTCAGAGTTATTCCTGTCATCCCCCCTCTGGTCTTGGAATCACGGTTGAAAGTTTGCTCGATGATCTGATCGCATGCTGTCATCGAAAAGCTACTCATAGAGTGTCGCTGGACTGCAAATTCCCCATCCATCAATTGGTCATAGATGAGAGGATGCGTTGAGGGAAGAGCTTTCATCTCAAGATAGTAAGCCGGCAAATACCTTGAATAGTTGACACTTCCATAAGAAAGGAACCATGGAATCATATCACGAATGCATGATAGGTGCAACTCCCAATTGCCTTCCCTCGTGGCCCTTATGAAGAGAAGCAACAACTCTACTATCTGAAGGTAGGAGTTCCAAAATGCACATGTTGCATTCTGGAGGCAGCATTTATCGACGTACTCCTGGAAGTTACTGATGAACTCAGCTACTGCTTCTGACATGATGGTTTGCTTGAATGTATCAGGAAAACCAGCTCGAATTGTCTCCAGAATCTTTTGTGCATCTTCGTATTCGCTTGTGGACAACTGACTAAGGTACCCCTCTATCTGAAGACGTTGCATGGCCTCGCAGATAACCTTATGACATCGAAGACTTCGATTATAATGATGACCTGACATCACACCATTAATTGATCCTTGGGCAACCAAACCAGACTCAATGGCAACATCTAAAAGGCATGCATCCCGAAACCGCTTTCCAATCACCGCAAGGAAGGCCATCGCAGTGTGAAATTCACCAAGACGCAGAACTAGTCGCTCAGTAAAATCTGGCCTACCTTGCCAACGAATCTCTTGAGCTTTTGCATAGACAGCTTGATCCATCACAAGGACAACAGAGGACAGGTTCAAAGCATCAGCAAGGGTCAAACTTCTCTCCAGAATGGCGTTTACAGTAGATCGCTCAGTTGGGCTAGCATCTATCACCGGAAGATAACCGATATTGCTGACTTCATGACTTACTTCACTCAAGGATTGGTTACAGCCAGTCCAACTAGGCAATAATGTTTTGCCCTGTAAAAGAAAGGGGGATGAAAAAACAAAAGACTAAACGTTACTTTTTTAATAGGACACATGTACCGTATGTATAAATGTAGCTGAAGGCAAAGGACAGTTAAGGTCCTTAGTATTTGTATTGGCCGCTCATTGACTTGAGTTATACATGTATATGTACGTGTTGATGCATGACAAATGAAAATCGTGGAACATGTGTAGTAGGGTCAACTGCAGAGGTGTAGCCAGGTCATTCTATTGGAGGAGGGTGGGGGTTAAAACATTTCTTGAAAGAGGGGGGGGGGGCTGGTACAATCTTTCAATGAGGGCGCAATTCAAAGTGGACGATCATACACACTATCGGACAATAAATGCTCTCCCCCCCCAAAAAAAAAAAAAAAAATTAAAAAACAGGATCCAATGTGTCTTTTTTGCAACTAACCTTGTACTGCTTAGCGAACCAAAGAGCTTGGTCAATCATCCTGTACTGCTTCTGGACATCAGATGTTCTACCGAGGTCAACTGCTTGTCCTGAAAAATACAATTCATTGAGGTGCCGGTGATAAACAGTATGAACTCTCTCCAAATAAAGACTTAGCCTATTTCTTGTTAGTTACAAAACCAAAAACGCAACATTTAATTTCATCTTTTAACTTGAATGAAAGGTTAAAAGAGCTGTTTCAAATTGTCGAAAACAACGTTCTTAACTTTTCTGTAATAAAATAGAGACAATGCAGAAAAGTTTTTGTTTAATACCAGAGAAGTTGCCTTACATGTTGATATACAAATTTTACAAAACAAAACAAACAAAACAAAAAGAACACAAAAAAACACAAAAACTAAGAAAGCTTACCGCGAAACTGGATTGGGCCACACCGCTTCTTGCCAAAGTATTCTGGTATGTCAGGTGCTGGAGCATCAAACGTGCGCTTTCTGTTCCGCAATAGAGATGGGGCCTCAGGTTGCCTTTGAGTAGGATCTCTGCTGACTCGTTGTATGATTATCCCATTGGTGTTATGGGTGGTGCCTTTCCCTGTGTAAAGACAAGCATTCTCCAATATTTAATTCACTTCATTATGCATTCAGTACAGTCTCCTATGTACATAATGCATGTACGTGTACACCTTATAGTATGTTTTAAACCGAAAAATAATACGGAATTACTTACTTAATTACTTTTCCTTACAATTTCATTGTTGCAGTTTTACAAGTGTTTTAAATTCATTCCACTTTCACAACCAGGATATCATTTTCCTTTTCTCTTGTTTCTTACAATGACATGTACGGTATGATTGGCCAAATAATATTTGTTTACTTTCACACTGACAACGTCAAGTCGTCATTGGTCATTTGGTTTATAAATTATATTTTATACTGGCTTTAAAACAAAATTATATGAAATCACTTTCCGATGACAAAGCAAAAACATTTTTTTTTATATGTTTTAGAACATAAATTCAATTAAATTAAAAGCATGTCTGTACCTGTAAGGGTTTCTTCTCCGAAATCATTGTTGTCCCACACCAATGTTGTAAACATACCGCTGACAAATCCCGGCGGAACACCATTTCCAAGTTGCAGTTGCTGGGTGGCAAGAGCGGTGTCGTGCTCTAGACTAACAGAATGGGAGACGCAGTGCCCAAATCCATTTAGAAGTTGCTGCAACTTTGATGAGCCTGTCATGTGACGAAGTGTCATTCCAAGAGCCAAGTGCTTTGGCATCAGTTTCCGTCCCTGTGAAGATAGGGAGACGATGTCCTGTGCAATGGAGAGCACCTTCACTTTGTCAGCATGATCCTGTACCTCAACTCGCTCGGTGGAAAAATCGTTATGCAAACCAGTGCACCATGCGATGAAGTTGAAGAGAAGTGGCGGAACAATGTCAGCACTCTCAGATTCTGTCAGACTGCTTGCAGTTGGTGGCCACTTTGTGACAGAGTGTGTACTGCTGACAGCATCGTTAAGAACAAGTGCAGATCTATATATCTGAGCAGCATCTTCATGGTCGGGGTTGGACGACAATACTTCATGTACATGTACTTGGTCATGTTGGTGTTGATCGCCTTCACTGCTAAGATTGCTAGTGCGTGATTCGTCACTTTCAGACTCGGAACTGTCCGATTCACTGTCTTGTAGGCCTACGAGTACTCTGTCCTCATCAGCTGGGCAAAACACAAACTCACACAAGGTTGATTTGGGCTGCACATACTGGAGTTCAGGAAATTTGTGCACGAGCCTTGCCTTCAACTGCGAATTGCGGTATGTGGTAATGTCAATGTACTCTCTTTTTCTCACTGTGTTTATGAACAGTTTATTGAGAGTGTTCATCTTCATGATCTCCCCACCAGCAATGAGCCTCCTCGTTATCACCTCATCACAAAAGTAAGAAAATGATTCTGAGAGATAACGACCAGAAGTCGGCCTACCTTCATACGTGCATTTTGTGTACTGCTTGTAGCACGAAGCATGGTAGCGGACTTCAATGCACACAGGGTCAAGGCCTTCGATTTGCAGCAGCACTCTGTGGTCATTTTTGGCCCTAGCAGCCTCCAACAGTTTTGAGCCATCAGTTTCGCATGTGACAAGGCGCTCAAGTTTTCTTTTCTTGGTGGTACGGTCAACGGTGCTTTTACTTGCTAGGCAAATAATGCATGTCTCTGGGAGGACATGTTCTGATCTGCGGGAAACATCACTGCGAGGATTTTTTACTGCAGACCGTAAAACTTTGCTAGGCTGGACATCTAGGCTGGACTCTTCTGAACTTCGGCCTGGTGGTGATTTACATGTCACAGCTTCTTCCATTAGATTGCCCTTGTCTTTCCGTACGAGCGCTTGGCCTATGCGCCTCTTGTCTGTGAAACGTTGGTAGCACTTCCTATGGTACCCGTACAACTCCCTCTTGTTCGCATCAAATTCACAAGAAACTTTCCTTTCCACACCATCTATATCTTTCCATGTACTTACACAATCCACAATTTTATCCCAAGAAGCTTCTTTGAAGGCTATAACAGGTTCACTTTCAACATTTGTGACATGACAAGCACACACTAACTCCACATGACTAGGAGCAGCCATGTTTGATGCAACACAACCTCTTTCCCAGTGATACTTGTAAAATGTGTGTGTGTTCAAATACGTATGCACAACTATTGCTTGCATTATGAGAATGAGGTTGAACACTGATCATGTGACCAACAAATAAGCATGTAAAATTCTCTTTTTTTTCACAAAATGCACCACAATTTTTAGTAGAACATGGACTTTTTATTCTTTTAAAAACATTATCTACCATATTCTGGTTTCAAAACTTATTCACCTTTTACCTAGCAGCATTTTGAAACGATAATGGCCCTCGGCCCATAGCCTACATCAGCAACTCAGCATCGTCACCATCGCCAATTATCAGTGCTTCATCAGCAATTTCCTGGGCACATCGCATGGCCAGTTTGGACGACCCCATGAAGGATCCATTGATTGTTCAAGTCATAGAGGGACTCAAACGAACACTCGCTAAACCAAGGGCAAGAAAAGAGCCAATAACACCCCAGATCCTAGTACAGATGGTACAGTTGCAAGGAGCTGACCGATCAGTACATATCCTAATGAAGATTAGAACTTTGGCTATGGCTTTAATATCTTTTGCAGGTTTTTTAAGATTTAATGAGCTAGCGTCGCTTAAGATGCAAGATTTAATGTTCCATCATGACCATTTGTCAATCCGGATTCAGTCAAGTAAGACAGACGTGTACAGACAGGGCAGTGAAGTTATTATTGCTAGATCATTTTCTCAGACTTGTCCAGTAGCCATGTTAGAACTTTATATTAATCTTGCAGAGATTTCCCGTGGTGATAAAGAGGCTTTTATGTTCAGGAACTTAACAAAAGTTAAAAATGGTTATTCCCTGCGCAAAAACAATCAGCCCATGTCATATTCCAGAGTTAGAGAGCTAGTTTTGAAAGCACTTTCTCCAGTAGTTGCAGATGTTTCCAATTTTTCTTTACATAGTTTAAGATCAGGTGGAGCCTCAGAGGCTGCTAAGGCTGGTGTAGCCGACAGATTGTTTAAACGCCATGGGCGTTGGAAGTCGGAGACGGCTAAAGATGGTTATGTCCAAGAGAGCTTCTTTAATCTATTATCTGTTTCTCAGCGGTTAGGTATCTAATATCCACCCGTTCTTTATTTATTCAAGCCGATTGCTGCAGCTCGCACAATCCCAAATTAATGAGTATAGTATGTTTTGTTTGTGTATGATGATTTAAATGATAAATGTTGATGTATTCGGTTGAGTCCAGAATGAATTAGAATGCATCGAATTTATCATTGATATGATTGTATGGTTCGATGGTCAGAGCGGGAATTTTGAATAGGTAGTGGTATGTGATGCTAGCGGAGAAACGCGTCACTTCACGCTTGCTAGCAGCAACGCAACACACGTTATTTATTTAATTATATGCTATTGTAATGGCTAAAGTAATTCTATCTTAAAATACGTTGTTTTAAGAACTTCCATTATCATTGATTAGCTAGCCTGACAGCGGTGGTCAGCATAGGTCAGGGCATACGTTTTCACTTTTTCCAAAAAGGTTTGTGGTTTTTCGTATCTGGCGATCACCAAAAGCAATGGGTCGAATTCACAGTTTGTTATGTTGATATATATCTCGATGTATATCGTGCAAAGTTATAAGTAATAATAATGTGTATTTGAGAAGTCGATGAAACAGTGTAAGCTAATTAAAAGTGTTGGTTGCTGCAGCTCGCACAATCCCAAATTAATGGGTATAGTGTGTTTTGTTTGTGTATGATGATTTAAATGATAAAACTATTTGTAAATATGACGACAGTGGTATTGTGAGGAATGCATGCATCAGGCGTAATGTACAGGGAAAGCAATCAAATGAAAGTGATATAGAGATTCTAGAAAGTGCTGAAGGAGTTACTTATCAGTTTGTTCCTTTAACTTATGAAAATAAGATTGATTTGTGTAGAAAATGTGGTATTTTGAAAATATGTCTAAATATTGATAACACTGCAAATTCATGTGAGAAAATGGGAAGACCTGACTCTATAAGAATAATTCAAGGAGATGGCAATTTTATGTTTAGAGCTATTGCTTGTGCAATATCAGGAACACAAGATAATCATATGGAGCTCAGGGCAGCAACAAGTGATCATTTATTGAGAAATGGAAGGACATTTCAGTGTTTTCTACGTGAAGGTTACACGACAATGGAAGATTATGTAATGAGAACAGAAATGTTTAGTAATGGTGTATGGGGCACAGAATTTGAATTAATGATTATAGCAAGTATGTTGGATGTCGATATTTATACACATGATGATGTTAACAATTGGTATAAATTTTGTACTACTTATGCATGTAATAGGAATGAAGGTGTCTTTAAGTCAGGAATATATATTTGTATCACAGAGGACGTGTACACTATGCTTTGGTTACAAAGGTTAGAGATATCAGTGAGGAAGAAAATACATGCTTTAATATGGAACAGTGTAAGACACAAAAAAGTGGAAGCTTTAAAACAATCACATCGTAAAAGAAGGAAACGTGTAAATTTGAGACTGAAACAGAAATTAAACAAAGAGAAAAGTAAGGAAAGATACCACAGAATGAAAAAATGTAAAAGTGAAGGCAAAAAAAACAAGTGTAGATTGCGAAATAAAGACACGTATGGTAATGATGAGCAGTATCGAAGTGATAAGAAATCATATGAACAATGTCGATATAAAGAAGATAGTGTATTGAGGGAGAAGAAAAAATCTATTAAGAAAGAAAAGTATTACAGTTCTAATAAAACAAAACAAGCTGCAATTGAGTATGAAAAAGAAAATTATAAAGAAAATGGTTCAAAGAAAAAAAAACATATGAGAGAGAAATATGTGACAAATGTTCTATATAAAGATGATAAAATTAGAAGAGTTAAACATCGATATCATGAGAATGCTGAACTAAGACGAAAGAAGATATTTGTTGCAAAACAGAAGTATCAGATGAATGAAGAATATAGGCATGCAAAGATACGATTGGCAAAAAGAAAGTATATCAGTAATGAAGTACATAGAAGAAAAAAAAGATTGCTAGCGCAAAGGCCAAATATCATTGTAATGTAACATATAAAAGTAATCTGATTAAAAATATTAAAAGGAAGTATTACTGTAATAGACATTATCGCAGTTCATTAATTGAAATAGGAAAAAGAAAGTACCAAAGTGATGAACTATTTCGTAGGAAAATGAAGGACAGGAATTAAGAAAGATCAATAAGAAATAGAAGAAGTAAAAGTGTAATGAGTGATGTTATACGAATGTGGAGGGAAGAAGTGTCAGCAGGACCGGAATATATATGTGCAGTTTGTCATAAACTTCTTTTTCGTAAACAAGTTATTAAGTGTAAGGGAATTAAATGTAGTAATGTTACATGCATATCTGATAAGTATTTGCATATATGTATGAAGAACATATGCGTTAGTAATTGTCTTGTTTCAAAATCAAGTAGATCAAGTTTGTGGATTTGCTATATATGTCACAGGAAATTGCTTCAGAACAATATACCAGCAGAAGCTTGTGCAAACAATTTGGCATTGGAAGATATCCCAGAGGAATTGAGCTGTTTAAATAGTATGGAAGAACATTTAGTTGCAATTATTGTTGCATTCATGAAAATGATATCTTTACCCAGGGGAGGTCAGAATGCTGTGCATGGGCCAGTTGTTTGTGTACCCTCAAATATTTCAGAGACGGTTTCGACATTGCTTAGATGTCGCAATAATAATCAGTTAATCAGAGTTAAGTTGAAAATAAAATTATCATTAAAAGGATATTATCAGTATCAATATGTAAACAGAGAACATGTTGAAAGTGCACTTTGTTATTTGAAAGAGAATAATTTGTCGCACAGTAATATTGATTTAAACCCTGAGTGGGAAAATCCATTGGAAGATGAAAATGAAGGAGATGTAAGTGAGAAATCAAATGACAGTGATGAGGACACAGATGATGAACAAACAGATGAAGAACGATTGACAGGAATTGCTTATGATACATGTATGCAGCCAGTGAGTGTTGCCTCTGAGATTTTAGATCACTATTTTGATGATGTAGTATGTATTGCCCCATGTGAAGGAAATAGCACAGTAAGAGTTCTAATGGAACAAGCAAATGAGGCAAAATGTTTTCCAACATTATGTCCACGAGGTGTATAAACATTTACTGACTACCGTGAAGGAAAGTTGAGTCTTTCTATATATTTTCATAACAGGTTAATGAATGCAGATAATAGATTAGCCAAAAATATTCAGTATGTTTTCTATGCTCAGTATCTGTCAGAAATACAGCTAGTAATGTCAAATGTATCAATTGCAATGCGTTAGAGTTCAGGTAATGTACATTGTTTTGACAAAGTGAATGCTGGCATGATTAATGATAGAGATCAACTGAATGATATTTTACAGTCTGATAGTGGTTATAAGTTCTTGAAGCCAATCAGAGGTACAGCCCCATACTGACAAGCAGCTCAAAAAGATGTCATGGCTATGATTAGGCAACTTCGAATTCCAACGTGGTTTTGCTCATATTCAGCAGCTGATATGAGATGACCTGAAGTCATAAACACATTATTGAGGCAACAAGGTGATACTAGGGACATTGGAGATTTGGATTGGAATGACAAGTGTAAAATATTGCGTAGTAATCCTGTGACTGTTGCTAGAATGTTTGATAAACGATTTCATACATTTTTAAAAGATGTTATCATGTCAAGAGCTCAGCCTATTGGAAAAGTTAAGGAATATTTTTACAGAGTTGAGTTTCAACAATGGGGATCGCCTCATACACATTGTTTATTTTGAATTGAGAGTGCTCCACGATTGGGAATTGATAGTGATGAAGAAGTTATTAAATTTGTTGATTCATATAACAGTTGCAAATTGCCATCTAAGGAATATGATGAGGAACTGAATGATATCATCTCTCATGTACAGCTGCATAGCCGAAAACATTCCAAGTCATGTAAAAAGAAAGGAACTGAGTGTAGATTTAATTTTCCAAGACCACCATCCAATAGAACATTCATTACTGAGTCAGATGTATTGGATAATGATGGTAATAATGATAATAGTGTTGTTGTTGTTGATAGTGATGATGATAGTTATGATTATCAAGATCAGAGTGAAAAAAGTAATGTTGTGGACTGTAATGATAAAATGAAAACCAGTGATGATGCAAAGGAATTATTGAAGTCAGTATGGGATGCAATACAGAGTGAGGAAAATCAGTATTTGTCAACTAAAGAGTTGTTTGAAAGAGTTAATATTACACAGGATGATTTTGAAAAGGCTAACAATGTTTTGTGTAACAAATCTACTATTGTTTTTAAAAGAGAACCACAAGACGTATAGGTCAATCTGTACAATCCTGATTTGAAAAGATGTTTGAATGCTAACATGGATATCCAGTATATCAGTGATGCATATGCCTGTGCGGCGTATGTTGTGTCATATATGTCGAAGTCTGAACGTGAAATGGGACACTTACTATCACATACTCAGAAGGAAGCACAAAGGGGCAATTTAGATGCTAGGCAAAGCTTGAAGGAACTTGGTGTGTGTATTTACATAATCGTGAAGTATCAGCTCAAGAAGCAGTGTTTCGTGTTTGTAGTCTCAGATTGAAAGAGGGTTCAAGAAAAGTTGAATTTATTCCTGTTGGTGAGAATCCTGTGAGAATGAGTTTGCCATTGAGTGTGATTCAAAATAGGTGTGAAGATGACGATAGTGTTATCTTCATGGCTAATAGAGTTGATCGCTACAAGGGAAGACCAGATCTTGATAAATTTAACGACATGTGTCTTGCTACGTTTTGTTCAGAATACAGGATAATATATAATGCAAACACTAACAAGAAAACTAAATCACCAGTGTATGCACTTTGGGTCACATACAGAAACGGAGTAGAAGTGAGCCTGCTGTGATAAGATATCTCCGGTTTTAGAGGACAAATACCCTGAGAAATATTACCACAGTATATTGCAGCTATTTCTTGGATATCGTATAGATTCACAGTTGAAACCTGCTCCATTTGAAACATATGAAGAATTTTATAAAATTGGTGCTCCTGTATGTGTTAATGATGAATTGAAATCTGTGCATTGTTGAAAGTAATCGATCCATTTACGAGGGTAATGCTGAGGCTCTTGAAGCGGCAGAAAAGTATGTTGAAAAGTTTGGTCTACAAGAAGATGCTTGGGCTTCGATTTGTTCTAAGGCTGAGCAAGAGAGACTTGATTGTCGAGGAGAGTGTGAATCGGGGATAAAAAAAAAGACAATGAATTTGATATTCCCGATTTGCAAGGTGATAAAAAAGAAAACACAACATATAATATTGAACCATATTTAGTAAAAATATCAAAGGAGGATGCATTGAATTTGTTAAGGTCATTGAATGTTCGGCAGAGACAGGTCTTTAATAAGATTCGTAATTGGTGTTTACAAAAGGTGAATGGTAAAAATCCTGAACCATTTCATGTGCTTGTGACTGGTGGAGCTGGAACTGGGAAAAGTCATTTAATAAAATGTGTATATTTTGAAGGTACAAGAATTTTGACTAGAATGGTTGAAAATTTGGATAATTTGGTTTCTGTTTTGATAACTGCACCTACTAGAGTTGCTGCATTTAATGTGAATGGTAGTACAATACACAGTGGCTTGTCGATTCCTGTTGATGCTAGATTACCTTATCAGCCACTTGGTGACGAGAAATTGAATACATTAAGGAATAAATTACATGATCTTCAGATTGTAATTATTGATGAAATATCGATGGTTGATCACAAGATTTTGTGCTATATTCATGGACATTTGCGTCAGATAAAACAAACACGAAATAATAATCCCTTTGGAAATGTCAGCATTTTAGCTGTTGGTGATTTTTATCAGTTGCCTCCAGTGAAAGGAAAAGCATTGTTTGAGAAAGCAGTTGGAGTTGATTTGTGGAATGATATTTTCCAGAAAGTTGAGCTTATTGAAATCATGCGACAAAAAGATGATGTACAGTTTGCAGAAATATTGAATAGAATACGTGTGAAATTAAAGAAGGAGAAAGTATTGGATGAGGATGTGATTATTTTAAGATGTTGTGTAATTGAAGAGGATTGGGATGATGCATTACATATCTTTCCATGTAATAAACAAGTTGATGAAAATAATACTCGGATATTATTAGAAAAGTGTACTGATTGTATGTGTATAGTTGCAAGGGATCTTTAAAAAGATTCAAGTAAAGGTAATCAAACAGAAAGGGTGAAACTTGCAAAAAAGTCAATGTACACGAGTTTGGCTAAATCATTGAGATTAGGCATCGGTGCTAGAGTAATGCTAATAAAGAACATTGATGTATCAGATGGCCTTGTGAATGGAGTTTTTGGCACTGTACGTGAAATAATTATGTTGCCTGACAAATCTTGGCCAAAGTGCATTCGAGTTCAATTTGGTAATAACCAAGTTGGATGTAAATTGAAAAGATGGTTTAAAGTATCAAATAACACACATATAGACACAATTTTAATTGAAAAAGAAGAAGAAAGTGTGGGTAAGAAGTGTGTAAGACAACAGTTTCCATTAAAATTAGCCTGGGCATGCACAGTTCACAAAGTGCAAGGAATGACAACAGATAGAGCAGTTGTTTCACTTGAACATACATTTTCAGCTGGACAAGCTTATGTTGCACTCAGCAGAGTTACATCAATGAAAGGACTTGTGATCAAAGGATTCGATGAAAAATATATTTATTGTAATAAAGGTGTGTCACAATCATTAAAAAATATGTAAGTATTTAATGATGATGAAGCTAACGTAGTGAAAGAAGATTCAAATAGGACTGTTATTATGATGCAAAATATTCAAGGATTGAATATGGACTTTAAATATAACAATGAAATGCTTCGATCGGATTTCATTTGTCTTACAGAGACATGGATTGATGATTAGTTGTACTCGGATGCAGTATTAAATGAATTTAAGTGCTTTCATCAGATCAGAAGTGTTTTATATGATAATTCAAATGAGTTGACAAGGATGTTAAGGGAGCAAAGTCATGGAGGTGTCAGTGTATTTGGAAGAAGGAGTAAAGTTTTCAGTAGGCATATGTTATCAGTTGAGAATGTTGAGTATATTGCATTTGAGATCATTAGTGACATATGTTCTGTGGTTGTAATTTATCGTCCACAATCATATACGATGAGTGAATTTATGGTAAATCTGAAAATCTTGGTTGAAGAGCTTTACAAGATATCCAACAGATGCATTGTCATGGGTGATTTTAATGAAAACATTTTGAAAGGTGGTTCACAGGTCAAGAAGTTAATGTACTGTCATGGTTATAAACAGATTGTTAGTGATTCAACAACTGAGTTTGATACATTGATTGACCAAGTATATGTTAGAAATGTGGATTTAGTCAGTGCTTCAGTCACTCCCACTTATTACAGTTATCATGAAGCAGTTTGTATAAGTATAGTAATGTATTTTTTTTTCATATTGAATTCAGACATAAGTCTACATGTTAAGTGAAGGAAAGGATGAAAGAAAGTCTGAATTAATTATTACAAAATTTGTAAAGGAAAATCAATCTTATTCATTTAGAGTATTCATTAGTACATTTGAACAAAAATTCATGTTTTCAAATCTCAAAGGTAAGCCTACAGATTATGTATTTACTCTGCTCAGAAGATGTAGTTTTTGTAGTTTCTCCTTGCTTTTAGCCTGCGACACAAGGATTTTGTGTACAATGTACGTACGCCGCGCCATGACAGGAAGTCATTACAGTAATGTCGTACATGAAACAGTCGTATCGTAGGCGCCTTGAGCTATCCCACAGCACGCACTTTTGGACGACGCAACGACTCGTGTATGTAAAAGACTTTCATCTAAGAAATATTTCTGCCCAGTGTGCCTTGCTAGTTGCAATTACCCAGAAAATAGTATTCGTAATAAATAATCACAATGCTTAATCCTAACAGTAACAGTCCTGAATCCTCCAATTTCATTATGATTTTTAAATTTCATGTAAAATTTGGTCAGCGTGGTCGGTGGTCAGGATTTGCTGGCATGCATCATGCAGGAACATGAATGATGTCTTGATCATGTTGTTGTTGATGATGGACAATGGAGGAATGGAGGTCATTCTTTGCAGGCAGGAGCCTGACATTGCTCATTTAATTAATGTCTTGAAAACTTCTCAAGGAAACTGTGTACTGTACATGTATGATCTAATCTAAATGCGTAAACAAAGGATTTGACATGTAGGCCCTACATGCAAGTTACATTGCCATGGCCGTCAATACATTAGGCTATTTCTTTTTTGCCCTCACTCAACCCACTCAGTCATATAATTGTAGAGTATTTTTTCCATTTATTTCAAATTTGACCTGGGACTAAAATGACTTGAGACTTACCCCCTTAGTTGACATTGGACCGACTTTTATACATTTGTACCTGGGACCAAGTTGACCTGGAAGTGGAACTGAGTTGGCCATGCTGTCTCAGACGGTCAGACCCGTCTGTTAGGGACCGAGTCGGTAACAGTCTTGTGGTTAATTGTTGGGTACGGAGTTTACTTGAAACCCATGTAATGCATGCTCTTGTTCTTGTTGTGTACAAACACAAACGTCACGTAACTGTACATGAACTTGAATGTGTACTTTAATTTGCCATCTAGACCTATTGGTTGTTTCTCGGACGCTGTGGAGGAGGTTGGCCTACATTTCTTCTTATGCGGAGTGTACGGCATTCCACCATGACACGCAGATGACGTACCCTGCCCTGACGAAGGATACCTTCAGAAAATTTGACAATTTTCATCGGTGAGCATCTTGATATTATTTTACTTATATTATTTTATTATCTTCTATAGTTTTTAACACTCATATTCAATGCAAGAAAAATCCCAGCAAAGGCACAGACAACAATCTTGAAAATAACCTGGCAATAATTTTCAACAGAGACTTTTGAGACGCTTCCTTTTACCTGTCCTTTTCATTTTTTTTACGTCACATTTAACCTAATGTGCACATGTTCAAATTGACGTCAACACCAGAAAAGGACTGGTGTATTTGCTGCCACCATGCATCTCAAAGTATCCCATTGACATTGTTCCATTTGTTATATTCTTGTTGTGCTTTCAGGTTTTGAAGAGTTTGTTCCTATTTCTGGATTGAAGATGGCAAGGACATGCATGGCCGGGTATAATGGACGAGCTTATGATTCCTCCGCATCTGATCTGTACTACCCACCCATTGCGATTGAACTCCGTATCAGTTCCTGACGATGCCATGACATGGCCATGTTCATTCAAACAGCCCAACCCCCACTCTAAACCTTTCCGATAGTCCATGGTGTGTAGTACATGTACAAATATTTTTAGTGTGATCTGAATTGGGAGTGGTAGGTGTAGTATGTTAGCTGCCTCCCTGTCCCAGATGCTTGAATAACATAGTTGACGTAAACATTTCATAATGAATATCTTACTGCCGGGGGGGGGGGGGTTGAGAGAATTGAGATAGTTTGGGCATTTCGGAGATAACTGGAGGTAATCTTTGATCAGGACAGTTTCTGTTTTGTCCTTATTGCCATTTTAGATGGTATATATCTTGTCAATGTCACCACAAACTGACACTTGCGCACACATGAGTATTTACAGATTCGGAATATGTTTTGTTTCACAAACTGACATCCCCCACAGTGCGACACTATTAGAGCGCACCCATGCATTTTCGGTTTCACGAACTGACACTGATCTTAATTTTACCAATTAAATCGCTTTTTAATGAAAAATTTGTACATGTATAATCGCACAAGTACACGGATACTGCCGCATCATGCTTGGGTGTCAGTTCGTGAAAACAAAAAATGTACGGGGTGCGCTCTAAAAGTGCCGCACTGTGGCGGATATCAGTTCGTAAACACCAAATGTCCCGGTTCTGTAAGCACGTGCGCGTACAGCGCACACACGGGTGCGAGAGTGTCGTTCGTAGTGACGATGACAATCTGTACCTGATTTCATGAAACTTATTCATGAAACTTATTGTAACCTACGATGCATCATTGTATCCCTAGGATGACGCATCCTGTGATTCATTTCACAAAATATGCTGTAAGTGCGACACGCCGTAGTGTATTCAAAGGACAAAAGGTGACTACATGTACATGTTCATGTATTTTCATGTTATGTATTTATTCAAAGAACAGTAAATAGTCGTCGAAAAGTCAACAAAGAGTCGTCGATTGTACTTGTGAAAACGTTTCTAAAATATTTAACAAAATTGACGATGTATGATGCATTCACACTGGAAAAGAACTTCACAGTAGACTGTGTTTGCATCAAATTGTGAAGTGATGTAGTGCTTTGTAAATCTGCGGGTGCAGGTCATCCAGGTACGTGTACACGTACGTATGTGAAATTTTAATTAAGCGAAAATTTAAAACCTGAAATTGCCATCACCACCACTTGTGAAATAGTGCAGTTGAACTGCAGTGCAAGCTCCTTTCTCCAACAAAATATTAATAATAAATAAATATATAAAAAACCTTTACTGTCTTCAGGTGTGAGGGTATGCTTAAATCCATTTGCCCTTTCATAAAGTTGAATTTTTGAATCACTTTCTTGAATCAACTGCAACTACCCTACTTAATTTTTCAGACTTTTCATAGTTTTATAATTTGCCAAACCTGATTTCACTAGTTGAGTTCATGCCTGCATTACATGTGCACTTTATTTACTTGTAAAATATGGCTGTTGTGAAGTTTCACTTCTGTAAATGAAACTTTTGTTTTTAAATGATATGGATTGGTTGTGAAATAAAGAATGCGTTTATTGCCAAACAAAAACCTATTTGTTATTGTTTTGTTTAAGCTATAGATCCAATTAATTGTCAGCAACTTCCCCAGAAAATTAAGAGGATAGAGTGTCTAGCTATACTGATGGCAAATTCATGCTTGGTTTTGGATTGGGCTGCTTTAATATGCTGTACAACACTCACTTACTGACAACACTAAACATTTGTGAATTTCGGATTGTGTGTTTATTTTGTCCACAGTGAGTGTTTTCATCTAAAGACAGATATAGATGGTTCTTTATTTCTATGTAATCTGTTTTGCATTTTATGCATTTTTTATTCAATGTCTTTCGATTGTCCCGAATGCGATGGTTTTACGTACACATGTACAATGTACATGTACATGTACGTGTACACGTTGTACGGCGCTTTTGTGTACACAACACACGCGGCGCTAGGCCAGTTGGTACCCGCGCGCCAGTTTGCATGTATTAGTGGGATACTAGATCGTGAACCAGCGATGCAGCAGCCCGAATTCTCAGCGAAGCTTTGGAATTGTAGTCTGACTTTCAACGTCTATATTTTATTTTAAAATGTCGACCCAACCAGGAAAAAGTATGATTTGGCTATTTTCATAACTGAATAATGGTATCAACATAAAGATTTCTTCTGAAATTGTGCATTTCGCTTTTATTGAAGGCTTTTAAAAGTCTTCGATACGCGAATAAATTCATCCCGCATTGCAAAAATGTTGGCGAAAATTCCCCTAAAACACACCTTAGCATATAAATTATACCCCTTTCTCATTTATTTCCTAAAGAAAACATCATATCCCGTCATTGCCTGTCATTTATGATAATAAAACATATTTCTAAAGTGTCTAATTTTGACATTATTTGGGACGAAACATCGATGTTTTTTTTCTGTATGTGGACGGCGCCATGTTGTGTGACGTCTCCGGCATCATTGGAGTTCACAAATACAGAACTAACGCATTACAGAACCTTTTTGTGTGTACGCGCTATGCATGTGGAACTGCCGTGACGTGATCACAAAGATAGCCAAAGAGTTATTCTGTTGAGATTCTGAATCTGCCAAAGTCCCCCAACAGCTCATGTGTGCACAATGGAAGGAGTCTTTCAATCTCAGGGTGTGCAGGGTAGTCAAGGCAAGGGAAGAAAAATTGAGTAAAAGTGTTCCATATTTTTGACATTCTGCTTGTAGGGATCTCACCCAAGATGTTTTGCTTTGTGCCAATGACGAAGATGTACCTCCATCTCATCGATCACTTCCTAATTCTCAAGGAAGAACTGTGACTAAAATGTACATGAAACCTAACCAATATGGAGGTATTCTGAATCCATCAAAATCCTGCAGTTTCAGTAGGCTAACAATCCTGAATCCATGAAAGTCCCCCAGTTTGTGCAATATGGAGGTATCATGAATCCGCTGAAATTCCCTGAAACAGGGGGGGGGGGGGGTTGGATTTTGATGGATTCAGATATGTAAGGGTGTAGGCCTAAATTGATGGCGACTGCTCTATGTTCCGACACCCCTATGTTCCGACAACCTAGATTGTGTTACTCCCGGTTAGGGTTAGGAATAGGAATATGTGCAGTCGGAACATAGAGGTGTAACCAAATTGATGGCTCCGCGTATATAACACAAGGTACATCTGCTCACTTTGACACAGGGTATCTTTTGAAATGAGATACGTATACACACTTTTGTGACCTAGGCTCAATTGTGGAAAACATTATATTTTGCAAGGAGAATTCTGGGGATTTGGGAAAGTCAGGGGTAATGTGTGATTTTCTTTCATGTTTTTTTGGAAGTATAATGATGTGCTTGATATTTCTTTCAAGTGGCTTAGATTTAAGGGATTGTACATGTTATATTTGTGGTATATATATAGTACATGTCAAGGCTTAAGTTCTTGTGAGATATTACACTAAAAAAGTGACATATTGATAATCCTTGCACATCCACTGTAATTGAATATTTATTGCTCTGTAAAAGGATATTTTATCTTTTCAATAGTGTATTGTATAATAACAGTTTAGTGCATTGACCTGTGTGGTTAGATTAGGTGGGTGATAAGTCACAGCATAAATGAAGTTGTATAGAGACAGTTGTTTATCATATTTATGGGTGACCATATAATCATACATCAAGGAACAGATCTATAATTATATAAGATAGTCACGTATAAAAATGGTGACAAAGTCTTTTAACAAATTCTTGTTTGTACATCCAAATCAGAATCAGTTTTAGAATCTAATTGATTTGTATTTGTACGGAATTTCAAGAAATTACATCCATACGAGTTGAGTTTTTCTGTTCAGAGAGAAATAAAACCTGTCCACAGACAAACCTACAAACAGCGGTGAATACATAACATCCTTGGTGGAGGTAGCAATGCACAAATACACAGAATATTAAGTATTAATTGTGCTGGTTTGTCACAACTAAGCATTGAACAATTGTAAATTCATGAAAATAAATGTGAAAACGTGATCTGTGAAATTTGTTTTGGTATGCTTCTGAAACAAGTAGGACTAAAACACATATTTGTTTGAGGAAAAGTCTACTTTGGGGATGATTATACAGTATATTGTACTTTTTAATTATTGTTTGTCATTTAATTTAAAATGCATTTTGTGCTTCACTGTTTGAGTAGTAATGTACAGACATAAGAAATCATGAGAGACAGTTCAATTTTGGATGTCAAAATATATATAATTTTGTTAAGTTTAGGTGTTCAAACAAGAAATATTGAGTTTTCTGCCTGAAATGACACCACACTAAGGGTTAAAGGGAACATGATGATTTTCATGAGTGAAATATATTTAAATAATTTATATTTATAGGTTTCTTGCCATGTAATTATGACTTTTCACCTTGTTTGTAGCATAAAAAGGGAGAAAATTCAAGATTTTAGTTTCTATGCTAATGACAATTTTAATATTCATGAGTCAAGGTGTGATGTCATTCAAGGCAGAGCAGTAATGTCTATAGCTTTGTGTGCCAATATATGTCAAACTTTTTGTTATTTTCTTGGAGTAAGTTCCACTTTTTATTTGTTTGTTGTGTTGAACTGCTTGTTTGAACAATAGTAGTGGTAAATATTTATTCAAAACTTTTGTGTGTGGGTAGTTTTAAAGGGATGGTTGTTATTCATATGCACTTTTGACAATGAGTATGTTCCTTGTGTGACAAAAACAAAATAGCGCCTTGTACATGTGTTGATGAAAGCATTTGCTAATAATTGGGAAAAAAAACCCATTTTGTTGTCATTTGTAATTGAAAACAAGTATTTTGAATGTTTTGTTGTAACACATGCTAATATGTATGAAAACAAGGTGAGCTGAATTTCCACTGCATTTGCATTATAATAATTGTAAAGATGAGAAAATGACAAATAAATATTGGTATGTACCTGTACACATTTTAACCATTTTAAAAATGTGGATGCATTGATAAAGAGAAAAGTGTTTAGCATAATAAAAAAAAACAATTTTGTTTGCTAAATTGAAAAAAAAACCTGTTTGCAGTCATTTGTTTTCAGCATACGGCGGTCTGTATTTGTTTAGAGAAATATGGTTTGCGCTGTTAATGCACTATTGCTCCCCCCACGCCTCGCGCTGGCCCAGGTGTGATATGTTGGGGATTTGGTCATGTTTTTCATGTTGTAGAGCATGGATTTTGGTCACTCAAATTACATTGTTACCATTGGAGTACTCTATAGTGCGCCCCACGTATGTGTGTTGAGGCATGGTTGGGGATTGTCATGGAATTTCCCTGAGGGGTGAGGATTTTGTCACGTGAAAAGTGACAATCCCAATGTCTAGTGTGTGGCAGTTCAAGTGGGGGGGGGGGGGAACAATTGATAGGTGGATGGATAGACAGCTAGCATATTTGAAATCTGGCATTTTTTTGTCAAATCATAAATCTAACAGAATGTTTCGTAAAAATCTGCTTTAAGAAACTGTTTGTCTAAATTTGGTGTCAAAATTGGAGGGGGGGGGGATGGTTTGAGAGAAAAAATAATGTCAAATTTAGTCAGTTGAAATGGTTACATTGATAAAGTGTGAGAGCAGCCTTATGTTGTGAGGGTGGGCAGCTGAGTTGAAGTGGTTCTATGCGATTCTACTGTGATAGGACAATTAAAGAGTTTGTAGAATACTTGAAGGCATTTCTATCATTTTTCCAGAGTTGTAATGACTTGAGTCAATGACTCAACTCGAGTCCGACTCGAGTCACAATTTTTGGAGACTCGACTCGAGTCCTTAAGGGTAAATGACTCGACTCGACTCGAGTCACTGTAAGCAAATGACTCGACTCGACTCGAGTCCCTCATCAGAAGACTCGACTCGACTTGAGCGAAGGCTAATAAGACTCGAGTCCAAAAAATAAAAGCACAACTTTGCGAAAAATATTGCAATGACTTACGGTGCAAAATTATTCTCACTTAGCTTTGCAAATAGCAGTCATGTATAATATACAACGTGTCATAGACTCTAACCTCATGGTTCTAGAACGCACAAAATACTATCCAGGAACCAGATTGTTAAACACATTTTCTAATTCGCTGTTTCATCATTGGCTTTAGGCGATTTCTTATAAAGCTCTTGGATTTGAACGCTGGCTAAACTTATGGCCTCCTTTTATAAATTTTGGTATACAGTGTTCAAAAAATCGTGACTTGAATTGACTCGAGCTAAATATTTGACTCGACCTTTTGACCTAATGACTCGACTCGACTCGAGTCATTTCTTTAAAATGACTTGACTCGACTCGAGTCACAAAAATTAGTGACTCGTTACAACTCTGCCGTTTTTCAGGTCGGTATTATGTAGCCTAAGATGTGATTAAATTAAAACGACTATTTTTTTCTGTCATGAAACGAATCCAAAAGGTACTTTTGAGAGGTGTTTGGGGGTCATAGTGTTTCGGCCGGAATGTGCAATATTTGTAAATGTTGTCATTGAGGGTAGAAAACAAAACATAGTAAATCGTTACGTATAATACAGGACTCCAAATGCATGCAGCGCGTTGTTGCAGTGAAACTTTTTGCAATTCTGGATGCACAACGACTTGACTTTGAGCGACATTTTGTATGGGCAGCCACATGCTCCATGAATTCAACAGTAGTTGGCAACAGCTTTTACCCCCGAAATTCTAATGGGCAAATTCAGAATTTTGTAGGAAGATATCTCCATTGACTTTTTGGTTGTTATTATTGATTATTGATTTTATTTATAGAGTGTGGATCATTCTTTTGTGTTGCCCTCATGGCCAATCATGATGAAGTATACAAATAACGAATGTTTTTGAGTGCAATGGTAAGAATAATTTTATGAGGTGACAAATGATAAGTTTTATCACGAGGCGAAGCCGAGTGGAATGGAACATTTCACCTGTCACCGAATGAAATTATTCTTTCCATTACACAAACGTGAAACATTCATTATCTGTTTTATATAACACCTGAATAAATCCTCGTCATCTGATTGGTTGACTTTTAATAGCCAATTTATTCAAGTTAAAAAAGTTTGACAAGTTCAGAGTTATCATATTTGATTGATGCAAACTGTTGAACAGGTTAAGAACTTTCAATTTCAATTTATCTCAATTTAAAACTTTTCCTGAAGTTTAGAACTCGAACAGTTCAATATAAGGTCAGAACTCAAACAGTTCAACAAGTTCAGAACTTTTATATCCAGTTTATGCAAGTTAATAGTTGTTCCACAACTTCAGTAAACACCACAGGGCCATCATCGGTAACATGTACAGTGACAGTACAATGGTACTTCTAATCACAGTGCAATAGTACTTTCATCCCACTGTGCGCTGCGCGCTTATTAATTTCTTTTAAAATGAGTTGATAATTAATATTCATTGCTTTCATTTAGAAAACTTGAAATTTAACGACGATTTTGTGCATCAAATATACTGGGATCGTATGGGCGGACTTTTTGCTGCGTCTATTTCTACCTTCATGGTAGAATTTTGAATTTGACGACCGTTATGGAGATTTTCCAAAACTCAGTCTTTATTCGGCTTCGCCTACTAACAGTGCTATTTGGGTGCCTAATTTTGAAGATTCAAGATCAATATTAGTCAATGTTATCTTACAGAAACGTCAAACTGTATTATCATAACTGTATGATATTACGAAGCAAGTGATGTATTTACAAATTTGATCGGAACATTAAAAGGTAAAAGTGATAAAGTGAAATCGGAAACGAAGCCGAGCTTTGAAAAAGGGCTATCAATGTCGTCATGTTTATTTTTAGTCACGGAGGCTGCCCGACCTAACATTCATCAGGAATAATCAGAATCTTTTGGTCTGGGAACCAGACTAGCGTTAGACATGATCATCTGTTGTCTCAGACTGGTTTCCACTGGACTCACAATACAGAATTATAGACCATTCCAAGAGAGATTTTGATAATGGCGCCCTCATTTGACCACAAATAAACACACCAAACCTGGGACGCTTTAGATCGTTGACGCGCCAAATTTAGGTTTGATAGTTCGCGTCAGAGACAGATACCGGATGCTCTTACTCAACACATTAAATGCTGCAATGGCGCAGAATTCCTGGTCGGATGATGTTCGCTCGTGGCCTGCACTTAAGTTCCAAGGTAAAGTCGGTTCCAAACGTAACGTTTAGCCCTCAGAAGTTTCTTACACTAATTTTTAGGACCGGCCGCGCCTATAGTATAGGCCTAGGCTAGCTTGAGTAAATCCAGCTGACATGCTCCATATTCATTCACATGTGAATGAATATGGAGCATGTCAGCTGGAGTTACTCAAGCTTAAGGGTCCCAAAAAAAAATTGGATTCTAGATCATAGATGCTCTGTGGTGCGATCTGAGGCAATTTCTGACCTTTGTAACAAATGTTTTTTGAGGAAAAGATGGTGGTGTACTCATTGCCTGTCTTTATTATTGCGATGTCACATAAAAAAAAAAAAAAATTGGTTTCGTTTTCGGGGGGCCATGGCCCCCTTTGGCACCCCCCCCCCTGGATCTACCCTTGTGAAGATGAAGGAAAATGAAAAAGATTGGAAAGAAATATGGCACAGTTGGTTTGAAAAACCTTCATTTTTTGAAAGATCCTTCAAACAAACCCTTGCACAATGGAACAGCAATATAAACTGGGTGATTTAGCAGACTTTCGAAGTGGATTTAGCAGAATTTTACATGGTATTACGGTCATCTGCCATTTAGTCGGGTACCCACTGGTGATAGTGCTACCGTTTTGCGCATGCGGAAGTCAGGGTACCAGAGTGTCATGCCTGTCTTTGATTTTGTGATCATTTTGAACACATTCAGTGACAAAGTTGTGCCGTACTTTAGGTCATATTTCTTGGCAATGACAAATCCAACACTCGCGGAAATTCACAAGTAAGTGATTCATCTATGGGCAAATTTATACATGGTTATATGTAGCGGATCAATAGATAGAATGCTGTCGCTTGTATTTACCCGACTGTCACGCATGGCGTTGTATACAACGCCACGTTCACGGGTCTAGTCTTACATGTACATGTATGTGCAGTCATGTCAGCCCCCACACACAGGTCTGTAAACGCATGTGATGTAATTTGTCTTTTCTCCATTGCCTGACATGCCCGACATGCCTGAGAAAAGACACATTTCAAAAAGAGAGCCATTTACAGAGAACCATTTACATGCATGTGTAGGGCTACAGTCATGCATAAAACCCATATGTAGTGTATACGTGTAACAAGTTGGAAAAAAACACACACACAAAACTGAATACATGTCAATGGTTAGGGAGAGATGTTCCAAAATTACATGTGAACATTTCTAGGTCAAAGTTGGCCCAAGTCTAGATACATGTAATACTACAGGACAAAGAGGTGGGAAATTTAAAAAAGTGTCTTTTAATAAAAAAAAAAATATTAAAGACCCCCTGCTGTAGTCAACGCTGTAGCCCATTAACCATGTTAACTCCTAGTGGGCCACACAGTGATTCGCGAATGCATTTTGGAATAGGGCTGTTACTAGAGGAGAACATGAAATCAAAATGGTATTAATTTGTCACTTGAATTTGAAAATCATTCAGGCTGTTGACTGCTTAAATTAGTCAAAGCATGGGCTTCTTATCTTGAAACATCTAGCCGTCTTGTAATTTCATGCTATTAGCATATTTAATGCTTGCAGTAAACAGATGCCCTTGTGCCAGCATTTCTAAATTTTAATCAGAGCTGATTTTATATTGTTTTCTTTCAGAAATATATGACTATTTCATCCATGCTCCTGCCAGTGATGACCAACCAAATGCTAACCACCGCAGTATTAGTGAAGGATTAAATTACCTTCACTCTGGTTGGGTTGGAAAGATCCTGCACTGCTTTAATGCGGAAGATGGTATCATCAGGTTGAGGGGAAGTGTTCGCTTCTCACAAAGAATTGACAGTTACCATACAGTGGAGGTGGCCATCCACAAGGACTCTCACCAGATTGTGTCAGTAAAATGTGATTGTATAGCTGGTCATGGAACATGCTGTAGTCACTCTGCAGGTTTGCTTTTCAAAATAAATGAAGCTTTACAGAAGGGATTCTTGAGCCTTGCCTCTACTGACAAAGCCTGCACATGGAATGCAGCAACTCAAGTCAACGTTCTTCCCAACACTGTTGTGAACATCCGTGGTGGAACTCAGTCCATGTCCAATACAGTACCATCATTTGAGGATGATGAAGACCTCCAACACCATTTTAACAACCCACAACTCAGGGAATTATCTTCAATTCCAGGAACTATTTTGAACAACACAAAGACCGCCAAGCCACCACCAGCAACCAGGACTACCCAGCCAATACTGCAGGAGGCCGATCATGGTATTCATGATGGGCAACTATCATGCAATTCATGCAGGGAGGTCTTTGAAAAATATGTACAGGTGACACCTCAGTCTGCAAAAAAACTTGCTGAAGCTCTTCCGCAGAACACTGCAGAGTGGCTCAACCAACGTAAGCTGAGAATCACCAGCAGCGTTGCTGCTACAGTGCCAAAGAAAACGGATACAAATCCAAGCAAATGGATTTCAAATCATCTCAAATCTTCTTTCAGAGGCAACGCAGCTACACAGCATGGACACGAAAATGAACCAAAAGCTCGGAAACAATTTGAGGAACTGACGGGAAAACATGTCATATTAACAGGCTTAACTGTAAATCCTACAGAAAGCTGGTTAGGAGCCAGTCTGGATGGTACTGTAGATGAAAACACTATTTTGGAAATCAAGTGTCCCACAGAAAAAAGAATAGGAAAGTATGGCTCTGTCAGGGGCCTGGTAGAGAGTGGAACATATGATGTCAGAAGTGCAAATGGTACTTTGTTTCTACGGCCTACAACTGCCTCTAATGGCTATTACACCCAAGTTCAGTTAGCTATGTTTTGTTCCAAAAGATACCTGAGCAAATTTATGGTTTGGTCAAAAAGTGACTATGTTATTGTGGATGTTGAATACAATGAACCATGGGTTAATGAAAGACTGTCCTTCCTCAGACACTTTTATTTCAAAGAGCTGTTGCCAGCTTTGACCGATTTTATTGCCACTAAGCAGCTTAGAGTCGCTGAACCATAGGTGCAACTGGGCAAATATACAACCTGTAAATAATTGGTTCAGTGCATAAGGCCAAAAAAAAAGTCTCCGGTTTCTGGTATGTGCGCGCGTCGCCGTAGCCATGCGCGTCAGCAAAATGAAAAAGTTTTTTTTTTCAATGAAAGATGTCTCAAAACCGCCAAACTCAGAGGTTTGACTGGAATCCTGCTGCTGCACAATTTTAACGTGTTTTTAGATGGGGTTATGATCGAAAATAAGCTTTATGTGGCCTCTCTGGACTCCCATATATTTGCACGAAGTTTAGTCGGGCACCAATTGCAGTCATCAGCCGACATTTGAAGCAAAAAAAAAACAGGTAAAAAAAAAAAGGCCGCGTCACTGCACCACTTTTTGGGCAAGCTCCATACCAGAAACCGGAGACTTTTTTGGGGGGCCTAATGCCCAATTTTCTGTAAAGGACATGCATATGCAGATATACACATTATACATTGTATCTGTACACTTATTTCACTAGCATGACACCAATATTAAAGCAAAGATTTACTTCACAAGTGCTTGTCCATGTCAATTTATTCTTCGATCTGAGTGACATCAACTTTGTCATCACTGATTAACAGTGGCTCCAAATTACATAAACCTGCGCATACAGCTATGATGTCATCAACATGTGCGAGTTTTGATGAAAGAACCGAATTTAACAACTTGAAGCATTTAAGACGACGAATGGCTCTCTCGACATGAATTCGAACATTTGCCAGTCGTCGAGTTCTTGTCACCTGTTCCTCCGGTAGTCTATTGTCCACATAGTTCCTAGTGAATGCTGGTACAGACAACTTGACTCCTGGAGGTAATATGTCCTCTATGGTGAAGCCTTTATCAGCCAGCACTTCGTCGCCTGGTTCAAGATAACGTCCTAGCCCACAGTTCTGAGTGATGAACTTATCACTTGCTCGACCTCCAAACAACTTTGAAATGAACATGACATGGCCATTGGGGGCAATGCAATATAGAAACTTATAAGTATTATGATGTTTATAATTAGAGTATGTTTGAGCACGCTGTTTTAATTCCTGGGGGCGCTGAACAAATATTTCAGAACAGTCAATTATACATGTTGCTTTTCGGTGGTTTGCCAAAAAACAACTTGGCCTAATCCTGGCTATTGTGTCCCTTGGAAGCCAGACTATTAAGTTTTCACGCATGAATTTGGCCATCAAAGGCAACCATGAGTTGAAAATATTACAGGCTGTTGATTTTGAAACTTTGAAGCGGTTACCAAGATCTTGAATCATCAAACCTAGTCTAAGCCGCATTAGCACCATCAAAATTTGATCACAGATTTTGAGTCTGAAATTTGGCAAATTTGATAACATGCAAAGAGATCTCACTAATGTCCAAAATACCTCAGTATGGAGTCCAGTATAAAACATGCTATTTGTGTCATTCAAATCAGAAGCAGCTAGATCAGGTTTAATTTCTGTCTGAGTTTCAATTGAGTTGGCTTCTGGCTGGCCAAATGTGCTGTACGTGTGGTCAGCAATAGTTGCATCATACCACTGAATTACAGCATCTTTCATTTCTGGTCCATTGTTTGATAATGTTTGAGATGCTGCGTCTGCCTTGGTGATGGGCAGTGGCTTGAACTTCTCTTCATCAGTGGCCTGGTCTTTTCCTTTTCTTCTTCCTTTGAATGCTGTACGGTGGCGTGGAGGAAACCTTCCAGCTGCAAGCGGTTTCTGTTCAAATAGTGGCAAAGGGAAAACAATGTACATATATGAGTGAATAAGTAATTGCACTGACATTGCATTTGCTTATGATACAAAGGTTGCTTGCAAGTGAATGAAATTAGATGACTGCATCATTTGCATGCACAGCAAAGTAAAACTACAGGAACATAAATATATACATATGTGAGTACATGTTTAAAGTAGAAAGCTGTGATGGACAATGTATGGATAGTGGAAATTGCTAAAGGAGACTTTTTTAAACTGCAGCGATATTATTTGATATTACTTCAAACACCCTTTCTAAAAAACACACCAGCGGCGCTAGAAGAAACTCTGTGATAACCCAGAGCTAAATTGCTCAGAAAAACCAAGAAACCTTGCAATTGCATGGGAATGGGCGGACTTGTCTTTTGTAGTTTTCTCATACTCACGTGAGGCGTATATCCCAAATGCAACACTGGATATGGATGGGCAACAGTGGGTCGACCATCAGGAAAGTGCAATGAACATACCTAATAAGAACAAATACAAATGCCCTTAAGACCACGCCAAAGAAAGCACTGTAACAGCCAAACTAGCATAGATAGCTTACAGGGTTGCATAGGTAGGAGTTGTAGGGCCCATATTGCAACAATTTTTCCATAATTTAACAATGCCCTGGGCCCTGGTCACTAGAGGTTCTCCTTCCATTAGCATGCACTTAAATCACACATCGAATATGAAATAATAGCAACCATAACTTTTATTACAATAGTCAATAGCAAATGTTAGTCAAAAAAGAGGGGGACTTAGTATTTGGGGACTCCTCAGTTTTTTTTAATAGATTATCATGGTTATATTCTAATCTTGTAAAACTGGGCAATCTCCCCCCCCCCAAAAAAAACCCAGAGGCAACATTGTATTCTGCTGACTCTACTAAGTACTATTAGGGGCAATTTAGAATTTTAAATTGTGAAAAAAATGCGAGGCACTTTTTGACCAAGAAACCAACCATGCAAATTGACTTCACTTGTAAAGTCAACACTCACAGTTTTTATTGCATAATTTCGTCTCATAATTTCCCTAAATATACAAAACTGCACTAAAAAGGCTGCAGTGCCCTCTTTTCATAAAACTATAATCCCCAAAAGGCTCATATGTCAGCAAACACCCAAAATTCTACTTAAGGGAATAAGGCTTCCACCTCACTTACCCGGCTATTTTTATTTGGCTCAAAGTATTTTCGGTTAATGTTTACAATCCACTGTTTGCTGGTTTTTTTGTTTTGGCGACGTCCCGGGAAGCGGTGGAGTTTCCATGGTTGCTTACACCCACATTCTGAATGCAGTTTAGAAGAATGGATCTCACATGATTTCTTTTTCCACAACTGCATTCTTTTGCTATTGCTGGTGCAACCAATTACAGCACAACATCTCCCCGAGCCGTGGTTCTTTTTACCCATTTTATCGCGCCGATTCTTCGGTAAGTCATGGAGGATTCCTTCATGGGTAAGTGTGATCCTTTCACCACGCGATGCACATGATTATTGTTACCAGCACTTTTTTCAAGCAAAGCGTCCCAGCCGCGCTAAAATGAAGTGCGCCCTCATTCGCCGAAAGACCAGGCCTTATGCAAATTAGCTAAAATGGAAAGGTCTATAAGACTGTGTGGCAAGTGGTGCTCGACTATTCAGTACAAAATATATGGAAGCCAAAAGAGGCCACGTAAAGCTTATATTCCATCGTAACCCCATCTAAAAAAAACACGTTCAAATTGTGTATGCAGCAGCGCAGGAAGATTGCAGTACCAGTCTGATTTCCGATCGTATTAATAAGGGAATAACAGTGCCAGGAGCCGGTCTTCACTGCGTGATAATGACCGGGTGTGGGGGTGACCGCTGTTAATGGACCGAGACGAAGTCGAGGTCCATTAACAGCGGTCACCCCCACACCCGGTCATTATCACGCAGTGAAGACCGGATCCTCACACTGTTATTCCTATTAATAAATACCTTTATAACGAAATAAACAGTTAAAATGCTCAAATTTTGTGACTTTCTTTCGTCGATATTTCCAGACTTTTTTGTGTTCATGTTAATGGGCCATATTTTAGCTTAACAACAGCTATAACGACGTAAACTCAACAGAAACTGCTGCCGTAGCGAAACAAATTACAACAATGTTTTCATATCTTTACCTGATGGAGGAAGCTGAAATCTCGTTTACACATTCCTTGTGTACGGAATTACAAAGATGCTTAGTTTAGGAAAGGTAAATATGTCGGTGGGTGAAGTGTTCAAAGAAAATAAATCGTAGATCTACGCTTTCGTCGTAAACATCCTTAGTATATACTGCACTGCCGTACGGTGTCGTTTCAAAACTTCCTTACGCGCAAGCGCACGCACGCACGCATCCCTAGCAACTGTGTTGCGTACGCGCGCGTCAGTCACGCGATGGGGGTTGAGCGCATGGGCAGTGCTCAAATGTTAAAAGCTACCGCAGGACTGTTACTATATTTTGACCAATCATTGGCTTGCATGGGGCTGAACGGGGCTGGATCAATGCTGGTTCAGGGGCCATTTATTCGCTTGATCTTTGAAGCCGGTCCATTATCACCGTTAATGACCGGCCACGTGATCGAGTCTCGACCAATCAGAAACCATCAACTCTCTAAGGTATTTATTAATATTCTTTATGAACCTGTTAGACGTGAGTTTCGGGAATAATTTTCAGGTCATATGAAAATCATCAGGCTCCTCCGCATATAACACAAACTAATATAAGCACTGATCTCTATTATAAATAATGGATAGCTGGTATTTTTGCATACACGTATGTACGTATTCAGTTCGCCCCTGGTTTTTGGAAAATGGCTTTCTGTACAAGTTTGAGTAAGTTTGCATACAGCGCGCGTTGTATGGAAAGATCATATAGCGCACTACGCGCATCAAGTGAGAACCTACGTGTATTGTCATAATTTTAAAAAGGACATTTTTGTCGGGATTAAATTTCCAAATGTCACAAAAAAGTGAAGTAGGGCATTCAAAAGTACATGATGGTTGATAAATTTTGAATCATGGTCAGCGTTGGTAGACAATACGTAAATCAGGTCGTGAACAACTGTTTACAAAAGTGAATTATGCAGCGTGTAAAAACAGCAACTTGTCCTTTATAGATCACCAGCTTGTCTCAGTATTTTAGTCTAAAGTGGCTGTTTCTCTTCCGCTTTTTGTAATGGTTATCCAGTTTTTATAGAGATCAGTGACAGAATTAGAAACGCTGGACTTTTTTGGCATAATGTGCCAAGTGAAGAATAGTGACGAAGTGAAATATCAATAGATGCTGGTAAAAACAATGCTGCTTATGTAATTTGATTTCGTGATGCAATTTATAGTAATTACGAAATTGCAACAGTAAGGAATTTAAAGTGTTATTTTTTATTTTTCAAAAATGCAGTAAAAAATACCTAAAATGAACACAAATTCATCGGAAAATATCAAATGCATGTTAAAGTGTTCATTGTAGATCAGTACAACTCTAAATGAAACTGAAATAGGTTCAATTCTCTTGTGCAATTTGTGTTTCATTTTAAAAGAGTCTTTGAACAGTTGAAACACCACTGGTTGAAAGAAATTTTGAAATGGCGGCCATTTTCAAAAAAATAAAAAGCCACTCATTTCTTTCAAAACCCAGATGAGAAATATATTTTTTTTATTGGGTCTAATACAACCTTTGGACTTTTCAAAAGATGCAGTATGGATCCATTTTGTTGACATTTTCAACTTATAGAATAAGGAATTTCTAGTCTTCTGTTAATTTACACACATTGTCTTTAAAAATGCAGAAAATTATATAGAAACAGAAAAGACACAGAATAAAAAAAATGATGTGCAGTGTTATTTTTATTAACTTTTTATAAAAGTTGTGTTTACAGAACAAAATCAGAAAGAAGTCATGTTAGACTCTGTAGAATACTTGGAAAATAATATGATTTTTTTTTAAACAACCAAAACAGATATATGGTATAAATTGGAATATCTTTCAAGTTCTCAACATATTAAAAATTAAAAAGGACTGTTGGATAGTGATTGTATTATTAATCAATGAAATGTTTTTGTTGGCTGTGATTAGACTCTAAGCACAGTAAATTACCAGTGTAAAAGGATACACGTTATTGCATTTAAACAAAGATCTGTTGGCAATTAACTGATTTGGTATTTCAAATGTGACAATGATGAAGGAACAGATCATTTGGAGTAAACAAATGTTTTTAGGGCGTATTAACATGGGCGTATGACGCTTGCTTGTAAATTAGCAATAGAATAGGTGGGCATGTAAAGTTGTGTAACATGATGGGGGTGATATTATCCTGAATGACCTCGTGTTATTGAAATACCAAAGTGGGTTATTCAACAAGCAGGAATATAGAAGTATACAACTTTACAAAGTACAACTGTTTTTATCAGTGGTGCACTGAGGATTTGGAGGGGGGAAGGCTCACAATTTTAAAAAAAAATGGTTTTTTTTTTTAGGGGAGGGGGCACCATTTTTTGACGGTGGTGGTTCCACTTACACTCTTATTGCGTATTACACTCGTATTATGTATTACTGAAAAATAGTCCACATAGATATTACCAAGGTCAAATCGTGGGCCAACAAAAAATGTAATTAAAAAAAAGAAGAAAAGTCCCCTCAGTCCTCCTCCCTCTGGGTGTGCCACTGGTTGTTAGAATTAGAAAGTATCAAAAATATATAATATATGAAAATACACTACTTTATACAAAAAGAATCAATATTGATCGACTGATTTACAATTGCAACTGATTTGTTGTACATGTAATTACTGTCAAAGAATACCGTTTGAGTAAATTTTTGAAGGTGTTGACAATTTCAAGGAAGAGTTGGACACACAATTACAGTATGAATCACATTTGTTTTTGATTTGATTAGGGTATTTCTAGTAAAGTAACACTGTAAACATATATGCTCATTGCATATACAAAGGGGACATTCTGTGTCTAATCACCCTGACAAAATAAACATTTTAAATCACAGCCCCTTCAAATGTGTTTATGTTTAGTTAATGGGGTAATTAAGGCTGAAAATCTGAAATTTTTCAGTTTTAGTGTTGTCTGACAAAGGGGTTTTTGTCCTACTGTCTGAACATTGTAAGTCAATTTTGGTAAAAATGGGTGTGGCTGCCAATTTTCAAACCATAATTTTAAGACCATAATCACTATATCATCATAACCTGTGGGGCAAATTTGTAAATGTTAGTTTCTTTTGGAAGTTTACATCATAGGATATCCAAATTTACCATTGTGTTTGATGTGGGGTTATTTAGGGTATAATGACCTTTTGAACTTGACCTTGAATTTGACCTTGTGGATGACCTGACTTTGAGATGAACTTGGATGAAAATTTTTCCCAACAATTGGGGTGGGGGGGGGGGGGGGTAGGATGAAAACTATTTGTCCGGTGGTGCTAAAACTTAAACTTTTTGCTTTTTCAGCATAAACTACCTGACAAACCAAATATGAGCGAATTTGAAGGGGTGGTGTTAAACTCATTGCGTGATTTGACACGGAATGACCCAAAGGTTTTTTAGCAAGTTCAACAAGTAAGTGTAAACAATTTAACAACTTTACAAGTATGAGAACTGTTTAAATAGGTAAGGATAATGAACAAAATTGTAATATATCACAATACAACAGTTTATAAAAAATAAACAATATTGACCGAAGGATTTACAACTAAGTTGTAAAACTTGCTTTCAGAGAATATCTGAAACCAGAATAAAACAATTAAAAACGGGATAAGAACTGAAGGATTTAAAATTCCAAGTGAGTTTTTGAAAAATGTGGTTTGCATTCAATAAAATGAATGTGGTCTGCACTATTATCAGAAAATAACTGTGACAAGTGTGATTGATCTGAATTTCAAATCTGCTTTGACAAAGATTTGCATATTCCTAAGTAATAGTTTTGAAAAGTGAGAGTTGGACTAGTCTTTTCCATATCTTCTTCATGTACACTGAACAATGCAGCCAATTGTTCTTTCTCAATGAGATAAGAGGGGTACCGCTCTTGGTCTGTTGTTATTTGAAAGGCACTATAGTGTTAGCAAAACCCCTTAACTTTAATTACTTGTATGTGCAAAAGTAAAGTACTTACAAAGCCAAATTCCATATCATATTAAAAATATTTGAATGGTCTTCATTTGATAACATAAATCAAAATTGCACTTTGAAGCAGAGAGACAATGTGTTGAATTACAAAATTATATATGGTCCAAATTTCAGAATTTTTTTCAGATGTGAGTGTATGATGTACGCAGCAATGTTTGAAAATTTTAGGATGGGTGCTATAGTATTAATGTTGAGTTGGCCAGAAACAAACTTAATTTGCATATATTTAGATACAAATGTACATACTGTATGTACATGTTTATCTGTACATACTTGCTCTTTGCAGCCTTAATGTGTTATATGCATTGTTTATGTACATGTAGTATCTTGCTACATATTAACTCTACGAGTAAATAGTGGTGCAACTATGGGGGTAGTAGAGAGGGGAGGGGGAAGGTTGGGGTGGGGGTGTGAGATAACATTTTCCAGTAGATGTTTTTGCTTCGAGGTGTATAACTCTCTTCTTCCAACCCCCTTTGTAAAATCATGAATTGAAAAAAAAAATATCATTTGGCCAATACATCATTTCCCACATCAATTATTTTGAATTGTCTTTTTTGAAAAAAAAAATGTTTGCAAGGCAGGTGCCCCCCTCTCAGCCCAAACTGAAAGTTTAAAGATACTTGGTCTAATATTGTACGCTTTACTCATTGAAAATAGGTTGGAGAAGTTCCAATCACATATAATGATGAACTACAGGTACATGGTATGGTAACACCCAATTGAAGTTCTTTACATGTTTGCATGGGGAAGGGGAGGGAATGGGGATGGGGGTATGATCATTCAATGAGGAACACATGCCCCCACCAATGGTACTGCCCTTCAGTTACCCCACTATCCACATACTTTGGATGTACCAATTGCTATAAACATTTGATACAACACATGAGGGCTATCAAGGGCAAGTATGTAAATGTCAACATGCACTTGCTGTATTTGTATGCTATCTTTAAAAAATGATAATTGGAAATGTTAGGATTGCGAATCACAGAATTTTCAAGATTGTTGTTACATTGTCGGTAAACTAAGATCTCCAAAAAAAATTTTTAAACAAATTTGCACTTGAAAGTAAAAGGTCATTTTGTTAAGCATTTTCTCTGTGCTTCATACTGAGACTGGTTTCATTTTATGAAAATAAATGAAGGATAAGTTGGCTTTGTAGGTAGTACATGTATAGGTCATGCTAATTAGTCAAACTTTGTTTACTGGTATCTCAAAAATACACAAGCCAAATTACAAAAAAAAAAAAAGTTCTAGGGGTTTGTCATATAGGCCATCATCACATCAAATATCATTTCAATCTGTGAGGGTCAGATAAAAAATCGTGTTGAATTGATATGGAATTATACTATTGCACCACAGATCTTCTACACAAGGATAATTGACTTCCATATTTTTTGGGTAGAGGTGTGATAACAGTCTGTTTGTGTATAGAACATACAATGTGTGTATGCGAGTAAGTATTTTGCTTTGTGCCAATGGCAAATGTGTACTTCCATCTCATTCATCACTTCCTAATACTCAAGGAAGAACCATGACTAAAATGTACACATGCGTGCACATTGTACATAAGTATGTATGTTCTACACGCGCATAGGCTGTTATCACACATCAAACCAAACTATTCTGTACGCTTTGTACACAAGTTTAGATGAAGTTTAGAAGAGTCATTTATCATGGTGTAAAGAATCTGTGGTTGAATAAATAATGTTCTGTCTTCTATGAAGCTATATACTACATGTATATATAAACACACAATGACTAATGCTAGAAATAATTTTAGATTTGGATAGGACATATGAATAGCTATATGAAAAGTATGAAGTATCACATTACATACTAGCGTGATATGTAAACA
Organism: Patiria pectinifera; assembly: GCA_029964075.1. Classification (NCBI taxonomy): domain Eukaryota; kingdom Metazoa; phylum Echinodermata; class Asteroidea; order Valvatida; family Asterinidae; genus Patiria; species Patiria pectinifera. The sequence goes on from CM057135.1 coordinate 11,755,278, forward strand.
ATGCAAATACCTTTGAAACGTGGATATAATATGAAAGATTTGGAATGGCATTATTGTTTTTGTATTGAACCACATTAAGGCCAAACAAAACGGCCCTTAAAAAAAATAGGTCAGTAGGAAAATGGGGTAATTTCATGTCAAATCACCCAATGGGTTTAACCTGTACCCCTTCAAATTTGCTCATGTTAAGTAACATGTGGGGTAATTTAAGCTAAAAAAGCTGAAATTTTAAGTTTTAGCGCCATCGGACAAACGGTTTTCGAACTACCGCTCGGCATTGTTTGGGAAATTTGGTCAAAATTGGTGGCCACCAATTTTCGAATGATCACGTCTCCATAACGTGTGTGCCAACTTGGATGTTCTTGATTTTTTTTTTTGAAAGGTTACATGATAAGAAATCCAAATTTACAATTGTTTTCATATCGGAGTTATTTGAAGTTTGATGACCTTTTGACCTTTACTTTGGCCTTTACTTTGACCTTGTGGATCATATGACCTTGAAATGAACTTCAATGAAAATTATACCTCACCGTGTTTTCTACAAAATATCCAAAAATTGGAGGTATAATATTTTTTGTTTGGTTTATAGCTTATGTCAAAGTTGGCACATGTGTTGCAAAATGTGATATCCCTATACATGTACACATTTCAGGGAAACAAAAAACACGGCTTGCCCTCTCAATCGAGCGCAGGCTGCTTTGTGAAAGGTCACACCGCGGTCACACATTGAGTGTCGAGATCGGCGAAGTAGCTTGAGTGCGCGCTGGGAGTCAGCTAGTGGATGTATGGCCTGCATCGGTTGTCAGGCGGTCATGAGGAGTTCATTGCTCAAGTTGCCAGAGCGCGCGCAATGCCAGAGCACTGGCACAAAGACCGCTCAGTTTCGGTTTGGTTTTTGCTTGATACAGGCAATGATTGTCGGGGCTCTCGTTCACGCATGGGCGGAAATCCCGGGGGGACAGGGGGACACGTCCCCCCCATGATTTTGGTAAGGGGGGACACAATGTCGAATGTCCCCTTCATGTTTTCATGTGTAGGTATGGGTGGGTGACCAACCATGGCAGAGTCTTAGGGAAAAGCCTCTTTGATATGTCGCTCAGTTGTGGCTGAGAACCAATTTGGTTTTCTTGTCGGTTCGACCAAGACTCTTGTACGCCTAGCATACCCACGTACATGTACTGTACGTGCGTGTTGGTTCATGCGGTATACATGTACGTTATACACAATGTTTCCTGCGTACGTCATATAATTTGCTACTCCTATACCAAAGTCGGCCCCACTCCGGCCCGCAATCGCTATGGTAGACTTGATGACAAGTCGTTAGACTATAGTGGTTTATGTCCGTCATCGATCAGCGCCAAAATCCGCATACCACCGCCGTTCATGCAACGTCAGCGCTACAACCATTCATGCAAAAGTCATGTACTAACGCTCGGCATGGTCAGTCTGTGTCTAACGACTTGACTAAGACGTTTTCAAGCGAATATTCATATATGCAGCCACTGCAATGCATATGCATGATGTTTCCATAGCGAGGGCCAATAGTAGCCCATCTGGCTTACGAAGAAACACCATTATAAATATGGGGGTAATAATTACACGATCATTTTCAAGTTTCCATTTTATTTGGCAGTCCTGTTTTTAAAATTACAGTAAAAAAAAAAGCGTATAACATTGTAGATATTAGTACTTTTGCAACTGTCTTTAAATAAAAGGAGTAATATTTAAGTAATTATGGAAGTTGAAACTTACGAATAATTGTAAATCCCCTTTAAAAAATTAAGTGCGCGCCGACTGTAAACGTAAGCTCCTTTTGGCCCATGTGGTTTGTTGTAGTTTAACTAATCACCCTGAAAACGAACTCGTTCGCGGTTTGTGCCCATTTTTAAGGTTACAGAACCGCAATGACAAAATGCCCGATGCACACAGTGAGGTTTAAAAATATATATGTGACATCGCAATAAAGGCAGGCAATGAGTACACCCCCATCTTTTCCTCAAAAAAAAATGGTAAAAGTAGCCAGAAATTGCCTCAGATCGCATCACAGAGCATCTAGAATCCAAATTTTTTTTCGAAGGGCCCCGAAACCCCACGCCGTAATTTTGTGGACCCACTTTTTTAAGGGACCAAACTTTTTTTTGGCCCCCCCCCCTAAAAAAATTGTGTTCTGGATCCGCCCTTGCGGCGGACGCGATTAAAACCACTCATTACAGACTTGATTTCAAGTCTGTCGCTATGGCTGCCATACCTCATGGCAATATTACGAGTGAAAAGTTGTCCGTTCAGCCTGTGACTTTTTGTGAGTAGTATAATTTCGGGGAGAAAAAAAAAACCTGTCCCCCCCCCCCCATGTTCAAGGAGCGATTTCCGCCCTTGCGTTCACGCTATGTTTTTCAGGATTTTAGTGTTCAGAAAATCGACTTATTTAATTGCTACTCTTGACCTGTAATCGGAATGACAACAGCAATAACTGGAACGAGAATTTGCCCGACTTGAAGTATTTCGATAAAAACGCAAATCGCCCCGTTTAATCGCTTAGGCGACCGCCCAACTTAGAGGTGGTGGAGTCCAGGACGTATCGAAACGTTTTGGCCGAGGCGACGATTCCGAAAGCTTGACATGATGATGATCCGGTCTGGAACGATATTGCGTAGGGGCTAGACGAGCGAGCATGGGCTAGCAACGCCGACAGAGAGTTGTTGGCCGGACGGACCGGCCAAACTCTGGAGTGGGTCAAGGTACTGGACTCGGACTTCACGACATCGAGTCTTCCTTTAGCAGGGCAGTTTGCTTTCCCCTCCACGGCCGAGCACGGGAACCCGAGACAAACGGCGTGCTCACCGTTCCAACGGAATCGGGCGGGACCGGACCACGGCGTTACTTCGAAAACCGGCGGCGGAAAACAAGTCCTGAAGTCCGTGGAGTGTCTTCTCATGCATACCGGGTGAGCAGATTCCTTTACCACTGTGTAATACCTGAAGCTCAGATAACAATGGGTGTTGGGCCGAGTTGACTGGGCATGTTCGTGAGTTTCCGAGTGTCCTAGAATTGGCGCACACTCCAATTAATAAGCAACAGGTTCAGACCCTACCCTCCTTTTAGTGGAGCTGGGGAGCGTTTTGCATGCAGCTTTGCTTAGTATTTGCTGGTTTCCCCGTTAGTGTCTTGTCGAAATTCCAGGTAGAATCAAGGATTGCAAATCTTACCACAATCAGAATAACGTAGAGCAGACGTTAAGATGAAGGGGATTGTGGGGATTTTATTAGGCCATGTGAGCGCTCGTAGTCGTATTACGTTGTAAGTGTAGGGCAGACAAACTTCGGGTAATCCCTATAGAGAAAGGCGTAGGTTTCAACACAACTTGAATGCCGCATACCAATGTATGAGACATACATGACATAACGTCACCAAAAGTTACACTTTATCAACGACGATGAGAAGTGAAAAATTGTAGAGCATGGCAAGTTTGAGAATGAGGGGGAGTTAGATGGACACAACTAAATGCAAGATTCAATAACATTAACACTTTACTGAGATAGTACCTAAGCAAAAACTGCCAGCAACTCATTGGATTTGGTTGTCGGAAAGTTGCTGCAGGCGGGCTTGGGTGTTGTAGCTTGGGGCTGCAAGCCACAGCGAGCAACCGTTTCTCACTAGGTACCATTGAGCAAACGGTTGGGGCTTAGTCTGATAGGGATGTATGCAGAAATAAAACGCGTAAATTGCACAATGTCTGCCCATTGATGACGCCTCAACACCATCAACATGGTTTTGTCAGGGAAAGCAGGACATTATGTGTGTGGGGAGAGAGCTCAAGAGGGGCACATTTAAAAAGAATTAAATTAATTAATTAGTAAATAAAAGAAGAAAAAAATGTCCCCAACAGGGATGCCGAAAGCTTTCGCGTGCAGTTCTTTGAGGATTGCCTCAAAAGATGGCAGAAGAATTATTTGATAAAACTATTGTTGCCAATTGTATTGCTCCCATAATTGCAAATGCCATGGTGCCAATGGCGTAGGCTGTAGGGAATACGTTTCACTTTGCCCAGTTCCTGGCTAGTACTATTTTCAGATGGAAGCAGGCACGCGGGAGCCCCCGGCCACTTCCCTTTGGTGGGTGAAATCCACGGTCGCGGAAGATTCACTACATAAGTACATAAATAGATAAATAAATAAATGAATCAATACATAGGCCCTACATACGAGCAATTGTCATTAGCGAGTGCACATTTTGGCACCACTCACGTGTCGCTTTATTACCTACAAGACGGTCCAAAAAGATATTTCGTGAGACAAAAGCTTCAAGTCGAGCCCAAAGACACGCAATTACCACCTAATTAAGATCTTACGGTGACCATAAGCGAGCGTGTGTATTCTGTCCAGTAGGATATACCTCTTAGCATCCAACGGACTCAACGACAGTTTATCCAGCGATGATGCAGTCGCAGAAGTGTTGTTTTAATTTGTGTCAGTTGCCGATTTTGTGACTCCCTTGGCTTTTTTAAGGTTGACGTCATCCGCTAAAATCGAGTACATCTTAGGTCTTACGCAAACGGCTTCTTGAATGACCTTACCTCCAAAATCGTCTTTAAATTTACCGATCACTTTTTTATTGGTTCGGATCGTACAACTCGTGATCCAGATTGTAATTCGAAAAGTCGTAGTGTTGCTCGTTTTCTCGCATGTCTTTGTATACGTCATCCGTGCAAATCAACAGACTGTCCGTATCTTTATACATCAAGTCACATTCTGGAAACGGATTCGTTGTTATATAGTATGGTTTCTGGAAAAAAAAATCGTATTATGCTTCATCACTCTCATTATTGTCTCTCAGTAGGTAACCGTCTTTTTGATCTCTGACGTTTTCCATCGTCTTGCCAAACACGCTGTTGTTCATGTATTTAAAAAAGTCTTTCTCAAAATCAAAGGTAACTTTTATTCGGATTTGCGTATTTTTTTTCGATGTATTATTTCATCCAAGGTGCTTGCTTAAATTTTAACAGGCAATGCACCTTTTTTAGTTTGAAACCGAGATTCAAATACAACTGCAACGTAACATAGTGCAAAACGTATTTTTGTTTTGTATTAAGCGTACACGTTAATTATTGTACGTCGCTACTAGGTTCGGTAGTCAATAATCTACTTCGAACACAACAGTTTCGAGGCTGTCCATTTGAAATCTGTGTACGGTAGATATTGACTCATAGCCCAACCGTACAGAATGTTGGCATCCAGATAAGCGATATAACTTGACGGCTTGTTTGAATCGTAGTCGTAGAGATATGGATTGTTGGCTTTGTGATGTCTCATTCCACCCACGCTAAATATTCCGACTCGTTTTGCTTTTTCAAACAAGATATAGTAACCGAGCTCTCAGCGCGTTCACATCGCAGCTGTTATCGCTCCGGTTTTTTATTCACGTTTGTTGATTTCTGAATATTTTTAGCTCCGTTTTTACGTGTTCTTCGTGTCAGCCGTGGTGTTTTGTATCTACTTGTCCATTTATTTGACCTCCCGTTTGAAGAATTTTGACTGTTTCCACGTTTTTTTATCGGAAAGGCTGAGGAATTTTCAATGGTCCAGCGAACCACTATCATGGCCATGCTTTTGTACGGGCTTTTAGTATTGCTGTACAACATCACGTTTACTATAGACATTCTCAACAGTGTCGCTGGTACGCAGCGTGCCACGCCCGAGCCACATGTCTTTGCACACAAATTCCTTCACTCGGGACCACCACAAAGTGGCGATCAACAGCTTTATTGTCAACGTGTTCAGTACTCAAGATCAGAACTTCTGAATTTGAGAACTATTGGTGAGTCAACATCGAATGTTTCTACAGAGGTCTGGAAGACTTTAAAATCCTTCAAACTTACCAAAGTTAAATTCAAACGTGGTATTAGAGCGGGGAGAAACAAACAGAGGAAAATCCAAGTCATCAATAGCCAATCTTGCGCCAACGTTAGACCAACATGGCGGCGTGGCTCCGTGGAGTCTTACTTGATTTCTGTACAGGTTGGTACGCCTTGACTTTATAACCAGTGCAGCAAAGAGGCCCACAATGTACTCCTGCTGTCTGCCTGATCAATGCCAGATCATTGGTTCAACGCATTGACAAACTTGAGACAATGCTTAACTCCAACAATATCGACAAAGCTGCCATTACTGAAACATGGCTTCCTGCTCACATTGACTCAAGTGTTTTCTCCATTCCAAATTTTGGACTAATCAGCAAACCACGCACAAATAAACGCGGTGGAGGGGAAGCTCTATATATTAGAGATGGCATCCAGTTTAGAACTTTGAGCGAAATTAAGGTTCCAGATGATCTTGAGGTCTTATGGATTTGGGCTCGCCCACATCGACTTCCCATCGGTGAGTGGTATTATCGCCTGTGTCGTCTACCATCCACCGTCCTCCCCATATGAAACTGTTTGTCTGAAAGCCGTTTGTCTGGCCTCCTTCAAGTCGTCAAAACCCCAACGCGTGTTTTAGCCATTCTTTACAAAATTTGAACGAACTTAAAAGACTTGTATGACGAGCCGCAGATATCACCGCCTCTTGAATTGAGCGACCATAATACTGTTATGTGGCAACCCCTCAAACCTATTAAAACCACAAACGTAATTCATAAACGAGTTGTTCGCCCAATCAAAAACTCAGATCAGCGAGCCTTTGGTCAATGAATCACAAGCTATAGCTGGGACAGTGTTGAATGAAGCTGCAACCACAACAGAATCCAAGTCTTCCGCATTCTACGATAACAAAACCATTCGACTTATTAAGCATGCTAAACGGGTCTTCTATAATTTCAGCGTTGGCAAGTTAAGGAAACTCGACCCACGACAATGGCATCAAAATATCAAGAAACGTACTGGTCACAACTGCAAGAGGAGCTACACATTACCTGGACAATCACCTGAGACTATTGCAAAAAACATCCATTTTCAATTTATATCAGCAGTCGATGATATTCCAAAACTTGATCCTATTTGCTTACCTGCATACCTTCCCATGGAATCGCCACCACCATTGGTATCTCCGCAGGACGTTTTCAAGAAACTCCATAAATTAAACATCAACAAGAGTGTTGGTCCTGACTGTATCCCGCCACGTGTGATCACAGAATTTTCTTATGACCTGAGCTTCCCTCTCTGCCAAATAATCAACAGTTCATTGCAGGAGGGTATTGTATTGTATTGTATTGTATTGTTTTATTTCCATTTGTCACAAATTAATATAATGCAAATGCAACAGGTTATTTACTACAACAATAACTAAACTTAATAGAATAATAATACATGTACAACACTTTGATCAATTAAATATAAATGGTGACAGATGGGGGAACCAGGAAAAAAGCCTAAGCTTAAACAGAGCCTGGTCCCGTTTGAGAATAACTTATGAAATAAACAACAATTATAGCTATAATTTAAAACAGTGGTCAATAAATTAATTAATTAATTATGTACTTGGCATAATAGTAGAAAACTGAAGGAAATTGAAATATACATGTACTAATTTACAATATAACATTTAATTATGATGGAATGTAACTTATACAAATGCGAATTATGGGTGCACGTCTTATATATTACCGGAAATTAGTAGGTTTTTTAGATATCTTTTGAATTTATGCACAGTCCGAAAGAAGGGTATAGGGGTAAGCTGATTCCAAAGAAGAGGGCCTTGGTGTCTAACTGTTTTCATGAATGATGCGGTCCTAGCCTTGCCAATGTGAATTTTTTTGGCTGATCTTGTGTTATGTAAATGGACATCTAGATTCCTCACAAACATGGACCTGATATTTGTAGGTAGTAGTTTGCCTTCGAATTTAAACATTAGGATTCCTAGCAGTGTTGTAGTCGAGGCCACAACCTCCGAGGCCAAGGCCGAGGCCACAACCTCCGAGGCCAAGGCCGAGGCCGAGGCCACAACCGTAAGGCCAAGGCCGAGGCCGAGGCCGAGGCCGGCTGTCAAAACATGTAATACGATATAAATCACTAAAACAAGGCTAAGATTATCTTGGAGTTTTAACATCTTTTTATTTGAATTCACTGAGTTTTGGAGTGCCTGGCTTACAAATTTACAGCTTGCAATGGGTTTCCTCTTGTAGGGAGTCCGGCGAATTTTATTTTTTTAGGTAAGAAATCTCAAGTTTTGTATCACTGAAAGCAAATTACACAACAAAATCAATGGCGTTTGAATCAGGCTCATAGGTGTTTGCCCTTTGGAGATACAACAATTTAAATGGCCAAATTTTGAGTTTTTATTCTGTAAGATTTACATTATTTACTTTTAGCATGTTTTATAAATCTTATTTTCAAAACCTATCAAAATGCTTAATATCATAGGAATCCCCATTAAATAAACAACAACTTGATTTTTGAATCAGGTTTTTACCACTCATAACCAAAAAGTTTCGACCCCCCCCCCCGACCTTCGCACTGTCCAGGCGCGCGCCAAGCAAACACCGCGATGCGACCAGACAATGCCAGACTACGGAAGCTTGAATTGCCTTCCGCGTTACCGCGTTACCGCGATAATTTATCGCAGAAATCCAGAAATCAGAGATAAATTTCCTTCCGCGATACCGCGTTACTGCGATAATTTATCACAGAAATCAGAGATAATTCCTTCCTCGATACCGCGTTACCGTGATAATTTATCACAGAAATCCAGAAATCAGAGATAATTCCTTCCGCGATACCGCGTTACTGCGATAATTTATCACAGAAATCCAGAAACCAGAGATACTTATTCCGCCATACTGCGTTACTGCGATAAATTCTGTGATAAATTATCGCAGTAACGCGGTATCGCGGAATAGGTATCTCTGATTTCTGGATTTCTGTGATAAATTATCGCAGTAACGCAGTATCGCGGAAGGAATTATCTCTGATTTCCGGATTTCTGTGATAAATTATCGCAGTAACGCAGTATGGCGGAATAGGTATCTCTGGTTTCTGGATTTCTGTGATAAATTATCACGGTAACGCGGTATCGAGGAAAAGGTATCTCTGATTTCTGGATTTCTGAGATAAATTATCGCAGTAACGCGGTATCGCGGAAGGAATTATCTCTGATTTCCGGATTTCTGTGATAAATTATCGCAGTAACGCAGTATGGCGGAATAGGTATCTCTGGTTTCTGGATTTCTGTGATAAATTATCACGGTAACGCGGTATCGCGGAATAGGTATCTCTGATTTCTGGATTTCTGAGATAAATTATCGCAGTAACGCGGTATCGCGGAAGGAATTATCTCTGATTTCCGGATTTCTGTGATAAATTATCGCAGTAACGCAGTATCGCGGAATAGGTATCTCTGATTTCTGGATTTCTGAGATTAATTATCACAGTAACGCAGTATCACGGAATAGGTATCTCTGATTTCTGGATTTCTGTGATAAATTATCACAGTAACGCGGTATCGCCGAAGGAATTATCTCTGATTTCTGGATTTCTGTGATAAATTATCGCAGTAACGCGGTATCGCGGAATAGGTATCTCTGATTTCTGGATTTCTGTGATAAATTATCACAGTAACGCGGTATCGCCGAAGGAATTATCTCTGATTTCTGGATTTCTGTGATAAATTATCGCAGTAACGCGGTATCGCGGAATAGGTATCTCTGATTTCTGGATTTCTGAGATAAATTATCGCAGTAACGCGGTATCGCGGAAGGAATTATCTCTGATTTCCGGATTTCTGTGATAAATTATCGCAGTAACGCAGTATCGCGGAATAGGTATCTCTGATTTCTGGATTTCTGAGAAATTATCACAGTAACGCAGTATCACGGAATAGGTATCTCTGATTTCTGGATTTCTGTGATAAATTATCACAGTAACGCGGTATCGCGGAAGGAATTATCTCTGATTTCTGGATTTCTGTGATAAATTATCGCAGTAACGCGGTATCGCGGAAGGAATTATCTCTGATTTCTGGATTCCTGTGATAAATTATCGCAGTAACGCGGTATCGCGGAAGGATTTATCTCTGATTTCTGGATTTCTGTGATAAATTATCGCAGTAACGCGGTATCGCGGAAGGAATTATCTCTGATTTCTGGATTCCTGTGATAAATTATCGCAGTAACGCGGTATCGCGGAAGGATTTATCTCTGATTTCTGGATTTCTGCAATAAATTATCGCGGTAACGCGGTAACGCGGAAGGCAATTCAAGCTTCCGTACCAGACGGCCCGCCGTTACGCACGGGCAAAGCATAGTTCCAATCCCGCTCCACACAACGGGATAAGTGTCCACGCATTATCACTGTTAATACCGCGGTACCAGACAAAGTCTGGCAATGGCCAATCCCGCTCCAAACAACACGACAACACATGCGTGCATGATATCACTCAGTTCATCAAAATGACCATGAATTCTCGGATCATCCGATTTAAATCCAATGGCTTCGAAGAATTTAAAGATCATGGCAAGAGGTAGGGAGTCCAGAGGTTTTGGCCGTATATCTGTAACCACGCAAAATTAGTCAATTTCAAACCGTGCTTATACATGTAATAAGTATCAACATGGCTCTAAAAATACAAAAAAGTATCCTGGTACCACGAGGAATACTGATTCCTATTATTAAAACATTCATTCAGAACTTCGCATTCATTTGGATGGAAAAACGAATTCTGAAATCGCGCTTTCCATATCGACCATTTGCGCCAAACATTACCGTGTGAGCCGGAACTTTCATTTCAATCACCGTGTAAAAATAAAATCTACTTGATAAATCGTAACTGTTTTTATCATATCTTTATGAAAAAAATGGTACGGACTAGTACACTCGAAACAGTGGCCAATAAAAAAAAAATAATTAAGCTTGCCGCTCCTTGCCGCAAATCATTTTAAAGGTCGGGGTACAGAGGCGAAACGAGAAAATGTTGTACAATACTGCAACCAGACTAGTCTACGACCACATGTTATTGTACGCAGATGGGATTGGTGCCAGACTTATGTAGTCTGGCACGCGGTAACAGTTATAACGTTTGCACGCACGTAGAAAGCTGAAGCGCAGGCTAGGCGAAGATGCTACGTACGTGGTCGAGTACGTTCAATGCAACCATTTCCAGTTCATTTAGCGTACATTGTATATGCGTTCGTTTCACGGAACATTGCGGCAGAATCTCGAGGGTTTGATACGGTGAAAAATTAAAATTAATTAGAATAGAAAACACATCAAAATGGGCGGCCTCGAGCCGGCCTCGACCGATTCGCCGAGGCCGGAAGGCTCCGAGGCCAAGGCAAAGGCCGAGGCCTTGCACCTCCGAGGCCAAGGCCGAGGCCAAGGCCATGAAAATCGGCCTCGAGGCCGGCCTCGAGGCCGAGGCCGGCCTCGAGACCTCCAACACTGATTCCTAGATGGTATTTGTACAGTCCAAATATATTCAGTGTTTTATATTGTCTAAAAAGGGGCGCAGAGTTTTCTCTGAAACCGGAGTTTGTGATGACTCTCATCAGCTTCTTCTGTACTATTAATAATTTGTTCAAATAAGTACTATGGGTATTTCCCCATGCTAGAATTCCATATTGAAGATGGGGTAATGCAAGTGTATTATAAATAGAGAAGAGGACATTTCTAGGTAGTGTATGTCGAAGCTTACGTAGTACACCCAATAACTGGGAAATTGATGTGTGAACCTTTTGGCACTGTAATTTCCATGAAAGGTTACAGTCAATTATGACACCTAAAAATTTAAAATGATCTACTTGGCTTATCTTAGATTTATTAATATAAATATTAATGTCAACATCAATGTACTTTTTTGAAAATAACATGAAACATGTTTTCTTTTCATTTACCGACAATTTGTTACATTCATACCACATGGAGACATTCTTAAGTTCTTTGTTTATAATTAAAACAAGCTCATTTAAATTAGAGTGACTAAGGAAAACGGTTGTGTCGTCCGCAAATAAAATAAAAGATAACAATTTCGAAGAGTTACAAATATCGTTTACATATATAAGGAAGAGTAATGGACCTAAGATTGAGCCTTGTGGTACGCCACAAGTAACTGGCTGAAGGGTTGATTTATTATTTTTCCATTCAACAAACTGTTTCCTGTCACAAAGATAATTTCTAAACCAGTCCAGGGCCTTCCCCCTAACACCATACCTGTTAAGTTTTGAAAGTAAAATGTCATGGTTAATAGTGTCAAAGGCCTTAGAAAGGTCTAAGAACAAGCCTATGGTGTGATTTGATTTGTCTATGGATGAGCTGATTTTGTCAACAAGGTCAATAAGGGCCATCTGAGTTGAGAAATTAGCACGGAAACCGTACTGAGAGTCACATAGAATATTGTATTTAGTTATAAAGATTTCGAGGCGATTTGCAACTAGTCTCTCAAGTACCTTGGAGAGACATGGTAATATTGAAATAGGGCGGTAGTTGCAAATTAATTGAGGGTTACCGTTTTTGAATACAGGCATTACTTTTGCAATTTTAAATTCATTTGGTACAATTCCAGTCGATAAAGATAAATTAAAAACTTTCAACAAGGGCTCAGCAATAAAAGCGCAAATTTTTTGAATAAGGTGAGTGTCTAAGTAATCGTGACCTGGACTTTTTTTAGCGGGCAACCCGTTGATACATTTCAAAAGTTCATCGTTTGTTATTGGAGTCATAAAGAAAGAATTTGGGAAATCACCTTCAATAAAATCAGTAGGGTTTAATTGGGAATTAGGAATCTTGGATGCTAAATCAGGACCAATGTTTGTAAAGAATTTATTAAAGTATTCAGCAATTTGTTCTGGATCATCTTGTACAGTGTTATTTATAAGAAATGAATCGGGACCCAACGACTTCTTTTTGTGTTTGTTTAATACATTGTTAATAATTTTCCAGGTATTTTGAATATTACATTTTACCTTTTCGAATGAAGCAGAGTAGTAGTTTTTCTTTGCTATCCGTATGAGTTTTGTTAACCTGTTCCTAAAGTTATTATATTTCTTTTTATTGCTTTCGTTTGGGTTATGTAAATAACACTTATAAAGTTTGTTTTTCGCCTAATTGATTTCAGTAATCCCTTGGTTATCCAGGGGTTGTTCATTGTCTTCTTAGTTTTAAATCTCTTATAAGGAACATATATATCTATTTCTTCATTTAATTTGGCAATTAACTGCAAATAAGAATCATTCACATTTTCAGCTGTAACAATTTCATTCCACTGAACTGCATGAAGCTTATTTTTCAAAGATGAGATATTGTAATCACTAGTGTCTCTTTTCCAATAATACGTTTGAGATTTTTTGACTTTTGTGAAACTTGGACCAAACAAGACAATAGGCAGGTGGTCGCTCAGTTCTGAGGTGATGATTGCTGCCTGATGATTATCTACGCTGTTAGTGAAAATGTTATCAATAAGGGTAGCTATGTTACGGGTAATTCTTGTTGGTTTGTCTATTGATGGGCGAAAGGAGTGGGAATAAAGAGTATCTAAAAACTCGCGCGTTGGGTTGTGAGAATCACAATTGAGCAAATTGATATTGAAATCTCCTAAAATATAACAGATCTTGTTTTCTAAGGTTATTATTCCAAGTATTTCATCCATTTCCTCTGAAAAAATAGAAACAGAAAGACCAGGCGGTCTGTAAACTAAACCTATGATAACATTTTTCTTGTGGGGAATTCTTATTTCAATGAATATGGATTCAAAACATTCAGAAGTACTAACTAAATCCGACCTTACAATATATTGTAATGAGTCTTTTATATATAACATGATGCCTCCACCGTTTTGAATCTTCCTGTTTTTATGTTCACATACATATCCGGGAATAGATAATATCGTATGAGGGATACCTTTAAGCCACGTTTCAGTTAAACCGATAATATGAAAATTGTGTTTTATTTCATTTAATGTAATCACAAGATCGTCAAAATTTTTGTAAATACTTCTAATATTTATATGAAACATTGAGAAAGCTTCATTTTCGCATTCATTTGTTTTTGCTCTAAGTTGTTTTTCGGATAAATATTGAGCTCCATATGGACTAGCTAAAGACTCAGTTGGTTCCATTAAATTCAATATATTGGAGTTAAGAACATAATCATTGAGGCGGAACTCCGCATCATCTACTGAACTAGAGCTACTGTGGTTGCTGGCGTTGTCATTCATTGTTTGTGAAGAGTCCAAATTGAATACGATGACATGATAGACTGATTAAATACAAAGAGGTGTTATCTAGCTTTCTGTAGGAAGAAGCACTATACGTAACGTTATGGGGAATTTGTAGGAGAAAAAATGGCTGACAACAGGGACACCATAAGAAGTTGGAAGTACGGGAAAAAAACATGGACTGGAATAAAAAATACAAGTGGTCAAAAGAGATGCATGATATCTACATGAATACAGTGTGAGCTCAGTATAAACTATTTCAAGACGTAAAAACAAGGGTTTGGCAAGGCACATTCCAAAGATGATGTTTTCTAACAAAAACACAAAATTAATTAATAAGAAAGAAAGTATACCTTACTTAATGATAGTGGTTGGACAGATGATGGGATTTGGGTGGTGTTAGGTATGTACCTGTACAATGTAACTAGCTTACGGAGCTAAGAGATCGGGCTTGCTTCTCCCAGTCGAAAGGTTTTGAATGGGCCGCTCTTCAACTTGTAGGTGATCACTGCTGGGACCGACATCGGAATGTATGCGAACTGGACCCGTTCATCCTGTCTGATGGATTGTAGGTGGTGATCTCTTAGACGTTTTCTGATTTCCCTGATCTTCGGCGTGACGTCGTCGCTGATGTATATGTTCGATCCGTTGTAGGGGTTGTTCTTCAGAGATCGAGCCGCTTGCTTGAGGATGAACTGCCTATCCGTGTATCTCAGCAGCTTGCAGTGGATCATCCGTGGGCGCTTCTGACTACCGGTCCCGGTGTGGGATGGCCGATGTCCCGGCGTACGGTGGGCTCGCTCAATTTCGATGTCTGAGCCCCCCTCCAGCTTCATGTGACTTTACAGGAAATCTGCCAAGAAGTCCTCGCAGGATTGATCTTTTTCTGATCCCTCGGGTACACCGTGGATCACGATGTTGTTTCTCCTGCTCCGGTTTTGTAGATCGTCAAGTTGGTCCTCTAGTTTGTTGATTTCCAGGTGGTGAGCGACGGAATGGTTGTTGAGGGTTGCTGTAAGTGATCTATCTTTATTCTCAAGCATTTCGATGGCTGTTTTCAGGTCATCTATGTCCTTGGTGTTACCAGTGACACGATGATCGGTGTCACGAAGACTGACTTCCAGTCTAGACAGCCTGGCATCCATGGTCTCGATGGCACTCAGGATTTTGTCCAGCTTGGTATTGGCAGTGGTCAGGGCATCTCGACAGGAGTGGCAGCCATCTTGATGCACATCGCATTCAGTGTCGGTAGGGGTCGACGAAGGTTGGTCTGTTTTCCCTCGTTTTCTGCCACCTCTTATATATTTGCTCACATCGGACGAGTCAGTCATGATCAGGATTGCTTGGTTATTATGTTGGTTGATGAAAAAGCTTGATATTTGCGCCTAAAGACTAAATTTCGTTGGCTTATTTGGGGAGCAAATTTTAGCCCGTGCGTCACGTCACATTGCTTTGTTGGAAAATGTACCTTTGTTGGTATTGTACCAGACATTTGGAAAAAAGCTTTTGTTATACCTGTTCCTAAATGCAATCACCCTAATCTGCGTCCTATTTGGCTCACTTGTTTGTTTTCCAAGGTTTATGAGGATTTTGTTGTTAATTGGATTTTAGATGATATTAAACATTGTATTGATATTCGTCAATTCGGGTCCCTTAAAGGTCTCTCCACAACTCATTGTCTAGTCAAATTATTAGATGATATTTTTAAAGGGAACCGATAGACCCAAACATTCTGCTGTGTTAGTGGCAACTGATTTTTCTAAAGCCTTTGACAGGGTTGACCATCAGATTGTTGTTGAAAAAATTCTTAACCTTGGTGTTCGTACCTCAATTATTCCGTGGGTGTGTGGTTTTTTTTATCCAACAGAAGTTAAGCTGTGCGTTACATTGGTAGTGTTTCTAGTTAGGAATTAACCAATGCTGGAGTCCCCCAAGGTACTAAATTAGGACCGGTGGCTTTTTTAGCATTGACCATTCCTGGTCATAAAAACAATAACATGAGACTTAATCCCCAAAAATGTCAGGTCATGATTTCTTGCTTTTAAAGGCACCAATTTGTTGTGCCTAGTTTTCACATTGGTAATAATGTCATCAATCAAACTTTTGGGCATTCATGTAAAAGAAAACCTTAAATGGGATACTCAGGTTGGTCGCATGTGTGAAGCATTTAAGTGTGCGTTTATGAGAAGACCATGCAAAATCTTGAAAAATCGACAAGGTGGGGGGTCGGCGAATTAAGTTCAAATCTTGGCCATTTGATCCCCACCTGAGACGATACCACTCGGTGGAGTAGCTCGATAAATAATCACACGGTGGCCGAGTACGGGGCACCGACAATTTTGAGCAAAAAAGGTGACTTCCGGGGTAGTAAATTTGTGTTGCTTCTGGTGTAAAGTTATAGCCTCGTGTGTTTCCCTAAACTAAATCGTTTACTGTCGACTTGCATATCAAAATAAAGGATTTAATCTCCTCTAAACGATGAAATATAAATCTTTGATATGCAAGCATTCACTGCGGAGATATAGGCGTAAGAAAAACACGTATCAGCTCTATTACGAAATGAAGTCATTTACGCGGTAAACCATAACTTAATTAATGCAGGGCTGAGAGTCAACAAACTTGGAGGAAATATAGTTCAGATATCCGACTACAATAATAAAAATAAAAAAAACTGTCAGCTCTTCCTGTTTTTGTTTGCTCACGGTCAACAAAGTAGAAAAATTCCCTTTTTTTCAAGACCAAACCTACATAGCCCCCTAGACAGTTCCGAGTGCAATTGGTTGCCTTTAATTGACATTTTGCTGGAATTGTTGTAAGAGCGTAACAAAATCTACATTTTGCAGACTTCACCTATTGGGTGGGTGGGTGAGTGGGCTACCTTTGGTGGTGCGCACTGATCCGATAGGAGGGGAACGTCCTGTTGCCGCCCACCCAGTTAGCGCACGGTATCGAAAGAGGGCGCCCTCGCATAACATCACCGTCAAAATGGCTGCCATGGACACTCTGTCTGTGCGGCAGCAATGTGATTTTAGTAATTTTGAGTATTGCAAAGCCATCAAATGTGGTGTAAATCCCTCTTATCCGCGCGAACTAAATACAGTGCAACTTAATCGATGCACAAAAAAACATACGGAGCCATTTGCAGAAGTGGAAAGTCGCTGCATATGATGTGAATGTCGAGTGCATGGAAACTGATCACGCTGATCCTCCTGCGATGTGGTTTGTTCGACGTCGATGCATACACTGATAAGACAATATGTCCAGCGCATAGATACAAGTTAGGGTTGAGTTGGACACCATCAAGGAAATGTTGTCATCTACTCCATAAAGTGAAAGGCAAACCCCATTCCGTAGTGGGAATAAAGCAACGTTGGAACAGGTAAGACTAAGATTAAGAAGACAGAAATCAAACAAAAACACATTTCTGAAATGAATCAATCATGGTCATGGTCTAGCTCTACTGAGTGGAGCGCTGAATTACGGGTACCCCTCCATACTAGCGCTCCACATGCCATACTTTGGTAGCACCATCACAGTAGCATAGTCACAAACCCACGCGAGGACAAAAAGACCCCAAAAAACCGGTAAAGAGATTACAAATGAGAGAGACAGTTATCCTGGATTGATCTATACATTCTTGACATCCCATGAGACCCCTTATATTGTTCCCAAACAGCGAACATTTTGGGGAAAAAACAGGAAAATAGTCTGAAAACTTACAGTTCAATGTGTTTGCACGGAGGTTCAGTTCTTGAATTAGCTTGTCGCTGAGGGCGTCTGACGTGACGTCACCGTCGTTGCTCGATCGATCGCGAAGAAAAACAAGTCACGCTTTATCAACGACTGTTTCGTGTAATGATACGTGCTCCGATCCGCGCCGCGCCGTACGACAGTATGGGCTTTGAACACACCCAAGGAGCACGTATTATTACACGAAACAGTCGTTGATAAAGCGCGACTTGTTTTTCTTCGCGATCGCGCAACGACGGTGACGTCACGTCAGACGCCCTCAGCGACAAGCTAATTCAAGAACTGAACCTCCATGCAAACACATTGAACTGTAAGTTTTCAGACTATTTTCCTGTTTTTTCCCAAAATGTTCGCTGTTTGGGAACAATATAAGGGGTCTCATGGGATGTCAAGAATGTATAGATTAATTCAGGATAACTGTCTCTCTCATTTGTAATCTCTTTACCGGTTTTTTGGGGTCTTTTTGTCCTCGCGTTGGTTTGTGACTATGCTACTGTGATGGTGCTACCAAAGTATGGTGAATCGGTGGAGCGCTAGTATGGAGGGGTACCCGTAATTCAGCGCTCCACTTAGTAGAGCTAGTCATGGTCCATTTCTGATTTTGTTTCTTGGTAGGTCATATCAATTAAATCCCTTATCATGCAGTTGACTTGGGACCAGTGAAATGTATTATTGTATTGTGTGAAAAATTAATACTGGTTGTCACAGCTCTGGACCACACATATGGTTTTCGGCAGTGGACACATGGTGGATATTTTGATTTTTTTTTTATATAAAGAAAGTTGGAGCTGCACTGAACATGCGCAGTTTGGGGAATAAAACAAATATTTGTTTTGCACTTACATTGTTGTTTTGACTTTTATTCACGAGATGTGACTCATCAGATCATTTACAAGAAAAATTTCAGATTTGTTTTCCCTTTTATACAAATCCTCCAGCGCCAGCCACATCAGAAAATGAAAAAGTAATAATTGTAAATAAATACAGTCGATCTAAAATAATAAAAGAAGATTTTTTTTGGGGGGGGGGGGGGAATTTTTGACATTGGTTTTGTTCAAGGGAGCTATTGCTCAATATTGTTGGCTACATACACCCCGCTTTATATCTTTTACGTTTAAAAAATATTAAGCCTGCTGCGGCCTTAACACTTTGTTAAATCTCACTGTTCATATGACTTTCAGGTATCTGTAGAGGTTGTCTATCTAAGCACAAACAAGCAGTTACGCACCAGACAGCGGAACAATTACCACCTAGCGATGTGCTCTCCAAGGAACAAGAAGAGCAGCAGTGTACAATCAGTGATTTCACATCGCCGGCTGGTGTACCATCTCTCCAACCCACCGACACAGAGTGCACTTCAGTTCATGAGGTAATGAGAGTGAACTAAGAATGGACCTTGACATATTGCATATCATTTATCACAGATGAATTGTAAGTACTCTTCTTTGAGTACATAAATTTGTATTTCAACCCTGCTATATGTAGCAGGCATCTCACTGTTTTTATTTTCCTCATGATTATTTCTAGCATACATTTGAGTCCTCATCAACTGATGGAGATATTACACAGGATGTAGGTGCACTTGACTCTTCTTGGGCTCCAACCCCCCGACCAAAGAACGTGGAGCTGCAATCCCTGAACACTTTCCTCACTCAGGGTGGAATGTCTGCTGTTGATGGGCAGCTTCGTCTGCCATTAGAAGAAGCATCTGATAGCACCATCCGTTATTATAGAAGGAAGGCAAAGGAAGCCTTTGGTTTAGTTCTTCATTGTTTAGCACCAGGTCAAGAAGACGGGCTCATGAAGATTTGAAGATTACCATCGGTGAAACAACTGCTGAATCATCACAAAGTAGTCAAGATTTTGATAGTAGTACCCGTTTTCATTTTTTTTTATTGCATCCTTTATTATCAACATTTTTGCATTAGTGGTTCCAGGTTCTCTTCCTTTACGTATTTTGTGTTTAAACAAAGGGTTATCATGGCTTGTTATTGGAAGACAGTGACTGTTCTTGTTTTTTAATGTTAATTTAAGAAGGAAAACGATTTTCTTGATTTATATTCAATTGTTTTTTCGAGTTTGATCGTTAGGTTGTTCCATGTGTTATTCTGTTTTGATACTGTGTAGGTTCAGTTTTCTTCTTTCAACTTCCATTTAAGTTTAAAGTTCAATTTAGTTTTGTACAGTTGACTCTCGTTATAGCAAGGTCGGTGAGACCGCCCAAACTACCTCTTTAAACAGAAATGTTGCTTTAAAAGGACAGCGAAACAAAGAGACACAAAGAGAACTAGAGATTTGAGACCTCAGAATTTGCTCTTTATAAGCAGAAGTAGGACATCTTTATAAAAGTGCTCTTTATAACAAAAGTCGACTGTAGTACTACCATTTTACTTATTTGGTTGTGTGGATAACAGGTTTAAGGTTTGGGAAAAAGTTAATTTGGATCCTTTTCGATTATTGGTTTTTTTGAATGGTTTTCTTCAAATTTTGGTAGGTAAAATAAATCATTCTTTTTTTGTTGTCATTCTAAAAATTTGTTTTTCATTGTTTCTATTTATTCAAATTCCTCTCTACTTGTTCCTACCCCATCTAGGTCTATCTCATTTTTGACAGCGAGTACCCCAACATTGAGCGTTTTTCTCATTCAATTTATTATTTTCCAAGTTTATACATTTTCCGGGTTACATTAACAAGCCACAAAATAACAGAATTGTCATCCAAGCCTCATCATTCTCACATTTGGTGCACGATATGTGGCAGGGTGTACCCCCCCCCCACCCCACCCCCATTTTGTCTTCATTGTGTTCTGGTAATCTCAGGATTTCTTTAGATGATTATTGGGAGATACTTCTGTTAACAAAAAGACAAGTGTGTGTTGAGTATAGGAACATTTGTGGGGACTCCCTCTGCCACAAATCGGGCAGGGCATACATTCCATCCTGGACTCTGAAAGGTGGCGGCCATATTGAGTTAAGATGAACCCACCCCCACCCTAAAAATGGGATTAAGGGATTATAGCACCCCTAATGGCGTCTCCAGTATTAAAATAGGTTTTAATTTTATTGATCATGAAAAAATATACACGTTTGCCAATTTTCATAACATTCAAGCAAAAAAGTCAAAAATTGTGAAAAATTCATTTTTTTGACCAAAAAGGTGCCCAAAAAAACGCCCTCTATGAAAGATTTTTAAAAACATTTTGACGTCATTATTTACAAATTGGAAAAATTAAATTTGGTGGCAAATTTCATGAAAATTGGTTGTCGACTTTAGAAAATACAGGAAAGGGGGGGGGGCACTGTATGCCCCTCCCCCGTCCCTTTACTACCGAAATATAGGGGTAAAACAGGCTCCTGCCATTTCATACTAAAAACTGCTGACAATTTTTTTATTCTTGATACTTAAAGACCATGATAAGAACTCTCTTTCACCCGAGTGTCATTGTTCAAAGACCTGCACTAATGACGCTACGGCGACTTAAAGATCGCTATTTCTATGACTCAACTTTGGGGGTACTCTTAGTGCCGTTCCCTCTTAAGAGCAATTTTTTTTCTAAATTTTGAGTTCCTGGTTTAGGTCAGGATACAACCTCAAGACCATGCAAATTCCATTTCTCTGCTGCTTTCCCCGGTTGAGCAGCAAGCGTTTAAACTTTTGTACCCCAAAATCATAAAAATCACCATTTTTCACTAATAAAAACACATTTTTGGCTCTTTTTTCTGCTACGGAGGTCAGATTGGCCAAATATTTTGTACAACCTCAAGGCTACCTATGACCCACCAACCCCCCAAATTTTAACCAAATCCGCCGACCCCCACCTTGTCACGGTCTGCATGGTCCTCTCGTGGACATACTCTTAACGAAAACTGTACTTTTTACGTCAACTTAAACAATGTAACGTTCCTGTTTACGACTTGAGAACTGTGTACTTGTAATATGTTAGACCAACTTTTGAATACGCTTCACCAGCCTGGTTCTGTGGTCTCAGTTAATCCCAGAGAGAGTGCCTCGAGAAAATGCAACGGAAGGCATTCCAAATTATTCTTATTTTCGTAATTTTAAACCGTACTTGGATATTTGTGAAGTTCTTAACATTCCGCCCCTCATCGAAAGACTTGAACAGCTTTCTCTGAACTTTGGTATTAGGCTTTTGTCTTCAACCGAGCATAGGGACTGGTTGCCTCCATCTAGGAATAATGACCTTAGGAATTCAGACTCTTTGACTACTATCAGGTGCAGAACCAACCGATACAAAACTAGCCCGCATCCTTACCTGACCAACATTTTGAACGTGTAAAAGTAGGCCTCTTTCATTCTGTTTTTGTAAACGTTCTGTTCACTAGCCCCTGTTTTTTTTTTACCCTTTTTATGCCTGGTTTGTGTGTTTTTACTGAATTTCTCTTCCCCTTTGTTTTTTTTTTTAAATGTTATGTCCCAGTCTGCTCCATTTGTTTGAACTGTTTCTCAATTGTTTGTCTTAATATCACGTTTTGCATTTTTTGGGAGGGGTGTCTGTTTGTTTGTTTGGGGTGTTTGTTTGTTTGTTGGGGTGTTTTTTTGTTCTGGCTGGTTTTTTTGTTTGTTTGTTCGTTTTTGTTGTTGTTTGTTTTGTGTTGTTTTTGTTTTTGTTTGTTTGTGTGTGTTATTTTTTCCTTGATTACATTCGTGCTTGTTTGTTTGTTTTTTTGTTCCTGGTTTGTAACCTAGTTTGGGTTGCTTTTTTTGTGTGTGCTAAGTTTGTCTTGTTCTGTTTTTCTGCGTGATGTTTTTTTTTTGTCTCTCTTTTTTCCTGTTGGTTGGTTCATTGGTTTATTTTTTTAACACTTAATTTTAATGCCTCAATTCAAAATATTTTGATGTAATTTTTATTCCTTAATGTTCATCTGTATCATAATTCAGCCTGCTGGCTGCAATGAACAGATTTTAATAAACCAGTAGGAAAGTATAAATGTTTGTCGACGTCTTACAACAATTGCAGTGTAGCTTCCGAGTGTTTCAACAGAGCATCCCACGACAAACCGGGTGCTGTGTAATAATTTGCTGGATCTAACCCGTAGTTTTCTATGCACGTTTTTCTAAAGTTTTCAAATACACCATTGAGTAACAACGTGTCGGTAGTCACGTACAAGTCGTGATTTTTTCCTATATTTTATATATTAAACTCGTCCCACACTCGTTGAGCTCTGTCGTAGTCCTGTTGCGATATATGTTCGTCTTTTGGACTACTGTAAAACTTGTCAATGGGTGGTAGGCTGGTCTCATGGAGTAGGGAGATGGACAGGCACTATTCCAAATCCCATTATCTCCCCTCCCAATGATCCCCCACCCCCAAAACAGATCCCCCTCCCCAATGATCCCCCTCCCCCTCCCAATGATCCTCCCTCCCCCAAATAGATACCTCTCCCAATATATCTCTCCCCCTCCCAATATATTGCTTTTCTCTCTGAGTTGTTATAATGATAAACATTTTAATTTTATTTTAAAAAAAAAATATTATCTAGTCCATATTTGAAGAGATAATATCTATATATAATAAATTGAGACCAACTCAAAACCATCACCTAAAGGCTATTCGCGTTGGGTCAAGCTGCATTGAAGAGTTACGTTGATCAAAATAATATAGCGATCGACGAACGAGAAAATTATACTCGTCGAGACTATATTCAAGCCATAAGGGTTGAAGAGAGTAAATTTAAAAACTTGAGGAAAAAGACACTACATGAGCTTAAACAGATTGTAGACGAACAAAATCTAGAATACGTGCCGACGGGTTATAATGGTCGATTTTTGAAAAAAAGATTTATTCTCAGCGATCAAGAGATTTACATCTCCCGAAGATTTTCAAGAGGCTGACTTCAGAGGTACGAGAAGGTTTAGAAATAACTTTCGAAACTGGGAACTGATTCCGAGACAGTTTAATAATGACATTGAACTGTTTTTTTTTTCGCACTCACGAGCGACAGATCGAAAGCAAAGTCGTATCAGAACTGAGAAAACTCACTAACATGAAGCTTCAGATTGCGATTACAGTGAGATATGTTAAAAATGTACCTGATGGAGAACGGGTGACTGCTGAATTTACCTTTATCAGTAACAATGTTGTTTTTTTGAGGGAGAGTCAGGGAAAGCAAATTCTTAAAGAAGCGATCGATCAAGTAAAAGAAAAACACGCGAGTCATACAAATCGAGGATCAGGTTGGGTAGTCGATAAAATACTCGCGTTTTACATTAACGTAAACCGTTATGCTCAAGCAGGAGGTAGTTCTTACATGGAGCTACCCGACTATCTCAAAAATAAATAGGCGATTATCAACGTACAAAACAAAGACAACGAATGTTTGAGATGGTGTTTTAGAGCCGCTCTTGGTAAATATTCGTTCAAAGTAAAAAAGCGAATCGAAAACAACCCAAAATATCAGGTCCATGAAGAGAGAACTACGATATACAACACGAGCGATGGATTGAAATTAGAAAATATAGACTTTCCCACAAAAGTGTATCAAATAACTAGGGTAGAAAGACAAAATAATCTATCAAACGTTTTTGGTTATACTGAACAAGATAACATACATGTATTGGCATTATCTAAAAACACAGATCCTACCGTTAAGCCTATCGATCTGTTGTTGTTTTCCAACGGTGATAAGAGTCACTACTGTTGGATAAAACAATTTTCTAGATTATTTTATACCGTAACGGCAGATCGACACAAGAAATATTTCTGTCGAAGATTTCTGTCACACTACGGAACGCAAGAAAAACTAGACAGACACAAACAAGATTGTGAGAGAATAGACAAACCTCCATCTAAAATCGTTTTTCCCGAGAACACCGTATTAAAATTTAAAAACCACAGATTTGCACAGGACGCGCCATTTGTCATTTACGCCGACTTTGAATCGGTACTAGAAAAAAATCAGCACGATAAAAAGGAAAACATTCACAAAGCAAGCGGTTATTCGTTGGTAGTCGTTAGATGTGATGGTGAAAATATGTATGGAGAAACTTACAGGGGCAAAGACGCCACATCTAAGTTTGTAGAGAGAGGTTACAATTACAACGTGATATTAATTGCATGGTTGCCGATCCCATACCCATGGAATTTACTGAGCGAGATAAAAAACATCATGAAAAAACAAACACGTGTTGGATTTGCTAAAAAAACAATTTATCCCAATTACTCGAGCAACTGTCAGTGCCAGAAACCAAAAAAAATAAAAAAAACCCAGAAAAACCAAATAAAAGAACATCAGTACGAAACCAAAAATGGATTTATCGAGTCTATATGTCTCGAATGCAAAAAGAAGATTAACAAATTTAGAAAGATGAGAGATCACTGTCACGTCACGGGTAGATATAGAGGCGCCGCGCACGCCTACTGTAACACCAAGCTACGTGTTAAACCTGTTTGTACTACGATACCGGTCATATTACACAATTTACAAAATTACGACGCGCATTTGATCATGCAAGGTATTTCTGTTTGCAAAGGTAAAATAAATTGTATCCCTAGAAATTCAGAAAAGTACATTTCGTTTTAAATCGGAAATCTACGAATAGACTCGTTCAATTTTATGGCGTCATCGCTTGACAACTTAGTCAAAGCTTGTCCAAAAGAGTCGTTTACTTTACTGAGAAAACATTTTAAAAATTCGCCAGAGAGTTTAGATCTTTTACTACAAAAAGGAGTTTACCCTTACGAATATATGGACTCGTTTGATAAATTTGAAGAGACCAGTCTACCACCAATCGAAAAGTTTTACAGCAGTCTAGAAGGGATATCGCGAGAAGACTATGACAGAGCTCGACGAGTGTGGAAAGAGTTTAAGGTAAAAAACTTGGGCGAATATCACGACTTGTACGTGACTACCGACACATTATTACTAGCCGGCGTGTTTGAGAATTTTAGACACGTGTGTAAAAATAATTATAAGTTAGATCCGGCTAATTATTTTACAGCCCCCGGGTTATTGTGGGATGCGCTGTTAAAACACTTTCAGATAGAACTCGAACTATTGCAAGACGTAGACAAACATTTATTTTTTGAAAGAGCAAAACGAGGAGGCATGTCGAGCGTTGGTAGCGCGAGATATCACAAAGCAAACAATAAATATCTGCCAGACCACGGTCCAGATAAACCAACGAGTTACGTGACGTATCTAGACGCTAATAACCTATACGGTTGGGCTATGAGCCAGTTCTTGCCGTACACAGATTTTAAGTGATAAAAGCCTAAGGAATTTAATACCGAGTATATCATGTCGATTGATAAAACGTCAGATACGGGCTATTTCACAACGATTACCCGCTAGCGCCAGAAAACATAATCATACCACAAGAATGGATGTCTGATTATCAAAACGAGTTATTGGATACCGAGCCTAGTAGCAAAGTACCCAAATTAACCGGCACGCTAAAACCCAAACGCAAGTACGTTTTGCACTACATCACTTTACAGCTTTATATCGAGCTCGGATTAAAACTGAAAATAGTACATCGCGTCTTGGGGTTTGAACAGAAGCCTTGGATGAAGTCGTACATCGATAAAAACACTCAACTCAGAACTAAAGCGACTTTTAACTTTGAAAAAGATTTTAATAAACTCATGAATAATAGCGTTTTTGGAAAAACGATGGAAGACGTTAGAAATAGAATAGACGCAAAGTTGAGCATAAAAGAGGATGAGCATAAAAGATACAAAATGATAGTGTCTAAACCAAACTACAAACAGACATCGATCTTTAAAGAATGCGAGTTGTCATTTGTCGAAATGTACAAGACTAAAACCGTGTTAAACAAACCGATCTACTGCGGAGTGAGTATATTGGATCTCTCAAAGACGCTGATGTACGATTTTTATTATAATCGAATGAAAGCGACGTATGGAGACCGAGTCAGATTACTGTATACGGACACGGACAGTTTACTCTTAAGCGTCTACACTGACGAGTTTGGAGGTTAAATAATCAAAGAAGTCGTTTGTATAAGACCTAAAATACCAACACTACTACGACTGCATCTTAAACAAGAAATCTCATTACGAAACAATGACTCACATTAGATCGGAAAATCACATCCTTTACACCATATCTCAAAATAAACTATCGTTGAGTCCGTTGGACACAAAGAGGTATGTTTTGCCGGACGGTATAAACACGCTGGCTTTTGGTCACCACTGCGGTAATTGCGTGTCCTCGGGTACGACTTGAAGCTCTTGTCTCACAAAACTCCTTTTTGGGCCGTTTTGAAGGTAATAAAGAGTAGGACCCTTCGTGACTTTTTTACCGTTAATCATTTAAATTGACTCGTTCTTTTTTTCACGTTGAAGATGTCTACGCTCCAAATGGGATCCGTGGCTCTTCTCGAGGTTCCACCCTCTTGCTCGCCCGGGTAATATAAATATCTAACCATGGCGTCTTGCGGTAATTGTTGCTCTTTTGTTTTAACGGGGTTAGCCGGCGATTGCCGGACCTGTTCTAGTTTAACCGCCTCTGACGGTGCTTTAGCTATTAATCTTGTCGTTTCATCGTTTATAGCCTTGATCACACTGGGTAATTGCTCGACCCATTACGTGTTTCTACTCTCGGGATTTATGACTGATGACCAAACAGTCTCTCGGCTAATGTTCGATTAAATCTTTCTACGATACCCTGCAATCGGTGGTTCTGCTTCGTGGTATCGACTCGCAACGTCGACAACCGTCAATGCGTATTTATAAGTCTTGCGTTTTACTTTATCCCAGGGTAGGTATAGCACATCCATTTGGTGAAAGTCGTTTGGTGTTTCAAACTCTCGCGAAGTACTCGTAGGCCCGGGTACATACGCAGAACCCGGTAGATAAATTTGCCAGATCGCTTGTTTTTTAAGCCCATCTCTGATTACCTTTTTTATCGAGTAAATGGTCGACGGCGCTTTCACCTCTCCAATAACCGCTTGGGCTATAATACAATTTTTGAAGTTTATCCATCATTGATTATAATAATAATTTAAAAGGCTTTATACATTAAATAGATGGCGTCAGCCGTTGTAATGATGATAGGAGGTGCGATCGTCAACGCCTTAGCTTTTTCGGGTTTTTATTTTCAAGTCTGAAGGATGATGGCAGCGAAGAGCGTAAGAGACACGATTTAGCGGAAGAACAACTCTCAGCCGCCAGAGATCAGTGCACTCGAGAACGAACGAAACGACTCGATTTTTTTAACGAACGTATCAGAAAGCAAAACGTTTCTAAACAAGCATTTAAAACGTTGACCAAGCGTTGCGTTACTACAACGATTTTTACGAGCCTAGCGACCAACAAATTGAAAAAGAACTGGTGTTTATCCCAGGGGGAACGTTATTGGTGGGCTTCTTGGCTTACAGATACCTTTAAATTTAAAACTCGTATAAATAAAATGAATGCGTATGGAAAAATGCTCAATCCCAGCAGGCTTTTAAAAATACCCAGATCTATCAAGGGTGAGAGAAAAGAGGTGGTCATTACCCACAATCCTAGTAGTATATCGGCGGGGCAAACGTTGAGGGTCAAGTTTCCTCAATTGGGCGTAGATGACGTGATCATACCCGGCACTTGTAAACTAGCTTTCAATTTAGAACTCGAAGGTGGAGGTGACAACAATAGAACCATTATTGGCAATTTGGCCAGAAATTTAGTCAGCGAAATCAGCGTCAGGCTTCAAGGTAACGAAATTATAAGTTATCGTCACGCCGACGTGTATCACAACTTTAAAGACAATTGGCTCAACAGCTCGACGACTCAAACACGCCTATGGTAACAGATATTGTATTCCCCTAGACATTGACATACTGACTTCGCATCACCCTTTTTACCCCAGATACGGCGGCGATGTATTCTCAGATGTATATCTCAGACTTGACTCTCGAATACGAAGTGGTGACCAACAGAGACCTGGCTATCACCATCAGGAATAAACACCAAGGTTTAATGAAATATCTGTTTGATAAAATCCACTCGCTAGAAGTTAGATCCGTCAACAAATCGGACACGCTTTGGAACGTCAGCGTCAATCAACCCATCAGGAGTCTCAAGGGTATTTTGTTTTTGTTTAAAGATCCCTTGGAGAAAAATCCGCAGCGATTTTATAATCCAAAACTAACCAAAACATCGGTGACTGTAGAAGGTAAGCCCAATCAACTCTACAGTCAAGGCATGTTTCAGTATCAACGCTGGAACGAAATGATCAAGTTCTTTGGAGACAGCGATACCGAAAGCGGGCCTGGAGTATCCAAAGACTTAAATTTGACGAGTCTTGACCTCGGAGACGTATTTTTGGTCATGGATGCTCAATTGAACTTGGAAGACGGGAATTTTAAATCTCGGTTAAGTTAAAATGACACAACCGCATTGCGCTTTAATCGTCGGCAAAACAAATTCGGGTAAAACCAAATGGATTTTGGATCTGTTAGAGTCAGACTATAAAAATACATTTGAAGTTATAGTCATCATTTGCCCTACCGTTTTTAAAAATAAAACATACATCGAAAGAAAGTGGGTTCACGCAGATCCCGAGGTATACCTCTGCGATCCGGAATTGTACAAGATGACGCTCAACGAAGCGATCGATATTGACAGAAAAATATTCGAAGGTGTTGCTACGCTGTTTATCGTAGACGATTGCTCTTCGGATCAAGATATTAAATATCGTAAAAAGACGTGCGCTTTAAGCAAAATGGCGTTAAGCGGAAGACACGTCAATCACAGCTGTTGGTTGACTCAAAAGTACAACAGCGTTTTAAAAGATTATAGAGAAAACACGGCTTGGTTGGCTTTATTTTACTGCAAGGATAAAACATCGTTTGATCAAGCGTTAGACGAAAATGACGTCGTACTGATTGAAGAACGAGATTATATAAAACGACGTTTGAGAGATGTGAGATATAGTAAATTGGTCGTATACACCGAACCTCCAGTTAGCTACGAGCTACTTGAGTAGCTAGATAACCTAGCTCGTCAACAAATATGACCTAGCTCGTCAACAAATATGACCTAGGTGAGTAGCAACCTATTCAACCAGCTACACAGGTATTACAATTTGCTAATCAACAAAAATCAGCAACCTATTCAACAAAAGTCAACAAAATACATTTTGCGGTTAGTAAATGATGGCAATATTCGAGTATTTGCAGTTTTTGGCTATTATCATCATATTGCTTAATCTATCGTTTTACACCTACGAATACCTTCGACTTCCAAGTCTTAGGATATAACGTCACTATAGATTCTGAAGAAGAACTCCCCAACGACTTGAGTTCCGATCCTATTATAAGCGCGAGTATGGCTGGTTTGTTGAGCGACGTTTGTTACAAGTACGGGACTTTAATATCATCCGTAATAGCTACGATTATCACAACAAAACATTTGAAATTTAATAAACCTAATATAGAGACAGAGACACCCCAACCGATAGAAACAACGTCATCACCGACGGTAACGAGAGTGACAAAGACTAAACTTCCTAAACGAATACAGCTTTAGCCGAGCACAATAGACAGATGAAATTAAAATTAGCAAAAATGAATGTAACATCGGACGATGCTACGAGCTCACCAGACTACAGCTCTTGGGCGATGTGGGGAGCTATAGCGTCGATAATAGGAGTGGGGTTGCTGGTATTAAAAAGTAAGGCAACTGCGCCGGTAGTCACGCAACCCACTACACCCAGCGCCCCCAAAACGCTAGACATGGAATAAACAGCAATTTAAAAATTGTTATATTAAAAACGATGAGTAACTTTGACACCAACGGAATAGCAAATACGATTTATCACGGAGCCGTCATATCGGGTATTTCGATGGGATACGCCATGGTAGGAAAAAACTACTGAAAATGAAAGCGCCGGATTTAGACAAACTAAGCGTAGAAGATGCGGTTAAATTGACGGGTATTATAAGTGTAGCTCTAGCCACGCAAAATTGGTTGATAACCCAGGGTATACTACCGGGCAGTATAATTAAAACGGCATAATTTAAATAGGTTTATTAAATAAATGGCTGAGGGAGGATTTGACTTTGACCCCGTTGATTATTACGATTACGATGATGATAACGATGATGATGAAGCAGAGACCAATCTGGATGACGACTTTGATACTACTGCACAACCAGACATAGATGACGTTTTAGATCAAGGAAGAATCATGATCACTAATGGTCACGTTGATGAGTTTTACGATACTTAAAACATATTCAATAAACCAATATCTCCGAGATACTAAAAATGTATTCTCAACACAGACGGTTTATTTTATGACACTGGTAAAGGCTTAGTAAGGTTAACGGATCAAAGAAACCCGAACAATTTTTTGACTCTGAGGTCAATAGAGAAAAATGTAAGAAAGATAGGTTTAAACGGTAGAGATTTTATTAGAAACAAATTAGGTTTTACACATTATGAACGTAAGACACTCAGTGACGATCAAAGTCAACAACTGCGATCGATACAACCCGAGAGTATCCCTATGACAGAACTACCCAGAGTCACCGATGAGGTAACCGAGATTATAGACGATTTAGAACAAGACACTGGCGATCAAACGGAAGGATTGAATTACAGAGAACTCCAGGGTTTAGACAAAAGTCTTCAGACGTTGAGAGGTAACCTAGAACTTAATTTAGCGCGTCTCACAGAACTGGACTGAGAGATTGCAGCCACGAGACAAGAACTCGACAAATCGCACAGCGAAGAGGGTCGACGAGAGTTAAACGATAAATTGAGCGACTTGAACGTTGAAAGATCTGCCAGATAAGAAGCCGCAAAAGCCAACGAACGAGGGCTCAAAAGTCAGATCGCTAGAATCAAAGAAACGATTAATAAAATATTAGGCGGCGATACGATTCTGGCGTAAAAGATTAGAACCCTGTTTAGAGAACAAGGTGTGACCATAGTGAGTATTTTAGCCGCTTTTAGTTTAGCCATCGGCACAATAGTGAGTAGCATCGTCGCTAGCGTGAGAGGTGCGGGTGCCCCAACCGCGCCATCGCCAACACCTACAACACCACCACCACCAAAAGGCGGTATCAAAGAGTGGATTTCAAAACAACTCGCTAATTTTGCATCTGCTCTTCAAAAACTCGGAGTGAGCGCGTTGGGTGCTCTGCCGGGTATCATAGGCAGCGTACTCAGTTGGATATTTAACGCGCTGAGTAAGTCTGTATCGTGGTTGGCCGAACACGTGTGGGCTTTGTTTTTGGGTGTGGGATCCTTGGTGTTTGCGTTCCTGCAAAAACGATGGTAGTGTAACCAGGTCGGGTTTCAATACTTACTTTTACCCGACTGGTTCCTTACTCCAGCATTCATTTAATAACTTTTGTAATTTCGTGTTTGTGTCGATTCACATGTGAGCAGCCATTGCGATTATGCTTTTTGCCTAGCGCCCTCTCGCGGCCAACTAAACTTTTTTTAACAGCGCGCGCCGCCTAGAATTTTACTCAACTATGTGATGGGCGTAGCGAGCATGCGAGTTTTGCATTCCACCGTGCTTTGTTTAAGAGGAATAGCCGACATTCCGGGCGTTTCGGTATAGTTTTCTTGAAGGGCTAGCTGCGAAATACTTTGATTTAGATCCAACACATCGTTGCAAACAGACCATCTTTTACCAGCATCTTACACTCTCCACTTTTACTGAAATTTTGAGAGAGGCTCCCAATAGCAGTAGAATATTTACATCTTCATTGTATTTTCACTGCTGATCGTCGATTTTTGACATCGGACATGGAGTAGGCATGAGCGTAGATCATCCCAAGTGATACCATCCTTGGAGCGACTTCATTAGCATATTTCCCTATTTGACTGTCGTTTTATATATACTTAACAAAGTTCTGTTTTTATAGACCCAACAAAGTTCTGTTTTTATACATCCAACAAAGTTTCGTTTTTGTAAATACCTAATAATTTGTATATATACTGTCTCATATTTGTGCTGTAAATAAACCATTTGATATTCTTGAGACAAACAGAAACTTCGCTCCACCCAAATCATTTTTTAGTGGAACCACTCGGACATAAGGAGAGTGCCCCATTTTTAAAACTAACTAATTCCACTCTCCCCGGTTACACTTGGCGTAGTCGGCAGGATAGCTTTGCTATCCACTTTATTTTGGATTTGGGAGCGAAATTAGATAAATTAAATCTGGGATAACGACAGTCAAATATAAAGGGAATTCGCCAGGCACTGATGAGACCGGGAGCTCTAGCTGTGGCGTCGTTCTGCTCATGACGATTGGGAGTCCAGGCTAAGCTCAGCATCGGCATAGTAGGCCCAGCGGAGGTTGGGTACCAGACCAGGTTGACCAAGGAGGGGTGTACCGGCCCAGGTTCCTGCCGCCTTCCTTACTTGGTGCCATCTTGAAAGACACACATTTTTCTCCAAGAGACTCTGGTGCTGTCTTTAGACACCGCAGAAGCACTAAATCCTATTCCGGCTGGACTGTTCCTGTTGCATCTTGGCGGTTGTTTCTGGCCTGGTCACTGCGGTCGTCCAATTGACTGCGTCTTCTTGGTGCCGTCCCCCCGCCGGAGAACCACTGACTGACCTCCAGAGTGAGCTGCAGGAGTGTGTCATCTGCTGCCATTAGATTGAACTGTCTTCTTTTGGCGAAATCCAAAATCCTCCATCTTGGTGGCCGTCCATCGATCCGACAGCGACGATTGGTCTCTGGAGCAGGCTGTAGAAGCTTCATTTTCATATTTTTGCTGGTGGTGGTAATATTTCTTGCTTGTTGTGATTCATTGCATTATTATTGTTCTCTGAAAACCTAAAAAAAAAAGACAAAGAACAAAACAAAATTGTACATATTATGTGAGAAAATTTATATTGTCATTTGTATACTGCATTTGTAAAATTAGCACTTAATGTAGAATAGAAGGAGCATCCAAGAATTTTGTCTCTTCTCATAATATTCTAGAGAGTTGGTGTTATAGTAACCCGCTCCTTAGCTCTAAATTTGCTCTTTTATAGCAATTTAAGGAGCATCCAAGAATTAGTCTCTCCTCATAACATTCTAAGAGTTGGTGTTCTAGTGACCTTAGCTCTAGATTTGCTGTTTTATAGCATTTCAGTATCACCTTTGGAATTTTTGGAATTTTTGGAATTTCTATTTAAGTGTTTGGAATTCTTGATTATTCTTCATAGTCTCTAATTGAGCTTGGTCACAAGTCTTTTTGGTGTGAACATTTTAATGCCCCTGTGGCAGATGTCTTTGCATTTATATTTTTCTGTGCATGCAGATTTGGGACATACTACCACTTGGGTGACTACGTTCATGCCATCCATCCCTTCTTCCACCCCGTGATTCACCTGTCATCTAGCTGCACGTGATCTACCGTGCTTGGGTACTAGACTTAGTGGACTGTGTAAGTGCACTGCTGCTAAGCGTTAAGGTTGCATAATTAGGTTGCGCTTGCTGCGTACAGGCATTTGTAAGCAAAACCACATATTTTTGTACATATATTAACCTTTTATCCCCAATAAGCAGCAGGTTTTCCTATCATAACACTAGTCATGCCTAAGGAAACGGAGGGGGCAGAAGGAGGTCCTAGTGTGTCACATCTCATGGATGAACTTGAAGACTTGCGTTCCTTATTCCATCAAACACAGGAATTTTCCAAAGTCAAAAGTCCGACTTATCTGTTGGTTCCTAGCCAAAAGAAACTACAGTCTTTTTCTGGAAAATCTTCAGATATTAAGTTAGAGGACTGGATTTATGATGTCAGTACTGCTGTGAAGGCCCGACCCTTGTCTAAGAAGGCAGAAATAGATTTTGCCCTCCAGTATCTAACTAGTTCAGCTAGAGAGGAGGTCAAATACCACAAAGTAGGTAGTTTGGAAGCCCTATTTTCTGTCTTACGAGACACATTTGGGGACCATGGTTCATCTGTTCGTCTGCAACGGACATTTTTTGAACGGAAGCAGACACAGGAAGAGTCCTTAACATCTTTTTCTCACTCCCTTCTTGACCTGTTCACTAAGGCTGCCAGGAAGTGCCCTCAGCTCATGGAGAAGCGAGAGCATCTCTTAAAAGACCAGTTTGCAGAGGGGGTCCACGATGTTCTACTTCGAAAGTACTTGAAAAGTAAGCTTCGTGGTTCACCTGGCATCGACTTCTTTGCCTTGAGGACGGAAGCCATCGAGTGGGCTGAGGAGAGTGAAGGGGCTGCCTCTTCTTCCAATCCTGTTACCATCAGTAGACAATCGGCAAAAGAAGAACCGAGTGCCAGATCGTTACTTGAGATCATGGTCAAACAACAAGAGCAGATCGATCATCAGCAGAAACAACTGGATGAATTGACTACCCTTGTCCAGCAATTAGCCCAAGCCAAACCCAATAACTCCACTGGCAGACAGCAGACGAAGGTAACTTGTACATTTTGTAGCAAGGCAGGACACACAGCAGAGAGGTGCTTCAAGCGACAACTCAAAGAAGCACATGGTACGATAGAAGAGTTGAGGAAAGCAACAAAATCCCCTCCAAGTCAGGGAAACTAACTCCTCTCTCGGACCAGGGTCCCTTCGAAGAGAGGGAAACTACGGACCCTTTTTGTAGTTCTTGTTTTGCCGAGGCGAGTCCTTCCACCTCTAATGTTGTTGGTAGTTGTCCCACACTCACTCTTAGATTAGGGACTGTTGAGACAAAGTGTCTCCTTGACACAGGATCAATGGTTTCTACTGTAACTGAAGAGTTTTTCCTGAACCATCTGAAACCAAAAGGTACCGAGTTGAGGTCCTACGGCCCCTGTTTGCGGATCACAGCTGCTAATGGCTTGGAGATACCATATGTTGGTTATTTGGAGTTAGACCTGAATTGTGATGGGATCATTTTGCCTCAGATGGGTTTTCTAGTCGCCCGCGATCCAGTTGATGTTGACATCAAGAAGGAGAAACAACTAGTTCCAGGTCTCCTTGGGATGAATGTTTTAGCTCCGTTGGTTAGCGCTTTGGGTGATGCCAGCTTAGCCACAACATCTCCTCTGCACTTTTTGCAGTCTGTTCTCTGTCTTCAGATTGATGCTCAGGCCAGAGAGCAAGATGTTGTGTCTTTTGTGCGATCTTCCAATCAGTCTGTCTACATTCCTGCTAACACTTCTGTTACTGTCATGTGTTCAGCTCCTCAACATGTGTCCTTTCAAACAGCAGTTGTTGAGCCACTCCGTAACAGTGATCACTTTCCAGTTGGTATCCTTGTGGCATCTTCTCTGGTCAGGACTGGCAGGACTGTTCCAGTCAGGATTGACAACATTTCCAGCTCAGGTTTTACCTTGCGTCGTAGAACCCGAGTAGGTGTCCTCCGTGGAGTTGATCGTGTGGTGGATGATGTATTGAAAGTTGATTTCGAAGTAACCTCTGAAGAGATTAGAGTCAATAAAGCAGAAGTCCCTGTTGCCTCTCCTTCAGTTCCAGTAGACATCTCCGGCTTTGAAGGCACCCTAGAACAACAGAATAGAATCAAAGACCTGCTTGAGAAACACAGAGATGTCTTTGCTAGTCATGACTTTGACTTGGGTGATACCGACACTGTTGAGCATCACATTGAAACTACCAATTCTCAACCAGTTTCACAAACCTATAGAAGAATACCCCCCAATCAGTACGAGGAAGTCAAGAAGCATATACAGATGCTACTCACCCACAACATCATCCAGGAGAGTCACAGTCCATACGCCTCACCCATAGTTCTCGTCAGAAAGAAGGATGGTAGCCTCCGCATGTGCGTTGACTACCGGCGCCTTAATGCTGTCACCAAGAAGGATGCATTTCCTCTCCCTCGCATCGACGAACTCATCGACGCTCCTGTTGGTGCGAAATTCTTTTCGTCGTTAGACTTGGCCAGCGGATACCATCAAGTGCGGGTTAGAGAGTCTGATCGGGAGAAGACAGCCTTTATCACACCTATGGGCTTGTATGAATACACCCGGATGCCTTTTGGTCTTTGTGGTGCACCTGCAACATTTCAAAGGTTGATGCAGAGATGCATGGGTGATCTCATATATCAACTCATTTTTGTTTACCTTGATGATGTGTGCATCTACTCCAAGACCTTCGATGAGCACTTGCAACATCTTGACACTGTTTTCTGCAGGTTAAAAGAACACAACCTGAAGCTTAAACCCTCTAAGTGTCATCTTTTCTGCAAGCAGATCAACTATCTGGGTCATACTCTGTCTGAAGATGGCATTTCTACCAACTCTGACAAGACGAAGGCAATCGTCGAATGGCCTGTGCCTCGTACGACCAAGCAGCTTCGTTCCTTTCTAGGCTTTGCAAGCTATTACCGGCGTTACATCAAAGACTTTGCCCGGATAGCTAGACCGCTCCATGCTTTGGTTGGTATGACTCAACATTGTACTCCAAAGGTGTTTCGGAAACAGTGGTCAGAAGCTTGTCAGACTGCCTTTGAGGAACTAAAATCGAAGTTTGTAGAACCTCCTATCCTGACATTTGCTGATTTTGACTTACCTTTCATACTGGATGTAGATGCGAGTCTGTCCGGCTTAGGGGCTGTCTTGTCGCAAGTTCAGGGAGGAGAGGAGAAGGTGGTGGCCTTTGCCAGTCGTTGCCTGCGAGAAAATGAGAGGAACATGGAAAATTACAGCTCTCGCAAGTTAGAATTATTAGGACTGAAGTGGGCTATCACAGAGAAGTTTAAAGATTACCTCTATGGTTCAGTTTTCACTGTCAGGACGGATAATAACCCGTTAAGCCATCTCGATACATCGAAACTCGGTGCTACTAAGCAACGGTGGGTTGCCACTCTGGCAGCTTACAATTTCAACATCATATATCGCCCTGGTCGTGTCAACTCCAATGCAGATGGACTTTCTCGTCAACATCACATAGAGAGTGATCAAGGCAGTGTCTCTGAAGTAATAGCAGAGGAAAGCAAGTGCAATGCCTCTTCAACTTCTTTGCCTGCAACCTTGCAAGTAAAGATATTCCACACTGTTGGTGAACTTTGTCCAGCTCGAGTCCAAGCAGATGTTTGTTCCACTATAGCTTCTTTTCCATCTCTGTCTGCATCGGAATTAGCCAAATTACAGCAGGCTGATCCTGACATTCACAGGTTTTTGCAGTTTCACTGTTCAGACAACTTAGATAAATCGTCGAGAAAGCATGAATCGTCGGCAGTCAAGGTTTTGTTTAGCCAAGCTAAACGTCTGAAACTTGACAATGGTGTCCTCTACAGGGAAGTTCAAGATCCTGTCCTTGGTGAGTTGCACCAAGTGGTTCTTCCATCTAGCTTAAGGTCTAAAATCTTGACTAGCCTGCACAACGACTTTGGTCATCACGGCGAAGAGAGGACGATGTCTCTAGTTCGTCGACGTTGTTTTTGGCCATTCATGTATAGGGACATAAAGAAGTGGATTCGAGAGTGTGAACGTTGTTCTGTGGCTAAGTTACCCTCACCATCGGTGAGAAACCCTCTTGGTCATTTAGTTGCCTCTAGACCACTGGAGACAATAGCTATAGATTTTACTTTATTGGAGCAGGCGTCTGATAGAACTGAGAATGTCCTTATCATCACTGATGTTTTCAGCAAATTCACTGTGGCTGTCCCGACCAAGGATCAGACAGCCAAAACTACAGCGAATGCTCTAGTAAAAGAGTGGTTTTTTAAGTATGGAGTCCCGCATCGGATTCACTCTGACCAAGGACGCCAATTTGAGGGAGAACTCATTGCCAATCTGTGCAAGCTGTACAACGTCACCAAGTCCAGAACTACTCCCTACCATCCCCAGGGCAATGCACAGTGCGAGAGGTTTAACCGCACTATGCATAATCTTCTTCGCACTTTGTCTGCAAAGCAGAAACAAGCCTGGCCAAAACACCTATCAGAACTTCTCTT
The DNA here is from genome assembly GCA_029964075.1 of Patiria pectinifera. Lineage (NCBI taxonomy): Eukaryota > Metazoa > Echinodermata > Asteroidea > Valvatida > Asterinidae > Patiria > Patiria pectinifera. Next base: position 11,794,022 of record CM057135.1, read on the forward strand.
TGCTTATAATGCTACTGAGCATTCATCTACAGGTTTCTCCCCTTTCTATCTTATGTTTGGCCGAGAGCCTTTGCTGCCAATAGATCTCCTACTAAACAGAGACCTACCTGAAGACATCACCAATGACTGGGTTGCTCTACATCAATCCCGGTTAAAGGAGGCATATCACCTGGCACAAAGAAGAACACAACATGAGTTAGGGAAGAGCAAGAAGCATTTTGACCGTAGATCGAATCCCAACAGGTTTAAAGTAGGCGATCTTGTCTATCTTCGTAAACACCACAAAGGTAGAAGTAAAATCCAAGATCACTACTTTCCTGACATTTACAAAGTTATCCGTCACCATTCAGAGGATTCCTTTGTATACACCATCGAATTAGCGGATGGATCTGGTGGGCAGAAAACTGTGAATTCTTCTGAACTTAAACTTGTTACTACCCCTTTGGGTGAGCTAGCTGCTTCTCCATCTTTTCCTAGTCCTCCTTCTCAAGAGGAAACACCTTCAGATTCTAGTTCTTCATCATCAGACACGGAATATGAAGTTGAAGTGTTCTTACCTGAGGACGATGAAGATACTGCTCCTCCCCAACAGCAAGAAGCACAGCCTCCTCCTCCTCAACAGCCAACCATACGACGTTCCACTCGATCCACCAGAGGGAAACATAGCAACGTCCACAGGCTACCTCGCTCTGTCCTCCAACAACAACATCTGCTTCTCACTAGCGACAGACAAATAATTATGTTGCTGGTCAGTGCCATAGTCATGTTGATAGGCCTGAATATTGGACAGACATTCGGCTATTTCCATCTGCTTTGGATTGTTCCATCTGTCACCTTGCTTATTGGGTGCAAACTCTATTTTCGGTGGCTGATCGAGCATATAGCTAGACTCTATGGTTGGCTGCAGACTTTTCAGAACTATACTGATGGATAGTGAAGTTCTGAATAATATATGTATATAATTTGTTTTTAAAAAGAGTCTTTTTATGACATGATTTGATCACCACTTATATCCTACTGTGATTGCCTTCCTGCATCTTTAATCTTTTAATCTGTGTTTAAGAACACACTTGTGATCTTTTACCCAGTCTTGAAATCTTGTCTCATTATTTCCAATTCCCCTATTTAGACACAACTAAAACAAATGTGTCATTACTACAATCATGATTTTCTACTCTGAAAACAACATCCTTAGAAAATAATCTTACCTTTATGACCTTGCTGCCATTCTTGTTCTTTTCTTCATTCTTTCATGTCTCTTGATCACTTCTATTGAATCCATACGAGGTTAATAAGACGGTCCAACGAGATAAACTCAGGCCAGGGACATCCTGGATTGGATATATACGTCTAATACGCTTCGTCATGGTATTTTCTATTCTTGGCATTTATTTGCCTATATTTTGCAAATTTTTGCAATTATTATTAAGGAAATAACCTTCTTGGAGAGTTCTATTTGTCTATATATGAGATAAACTCTGCCTTAGTGACAGACTAAGGATGGACTCCTGATTCTACAAGATCTAGTTTCCTTCATTATTATTATCATCATGTGATGATGTGGTCGAAGAGTACATGTACATATTTGTGGACATGAACAAGATAATTGCAGTGCACTGTGATGGTCACTCACTTTTCCTTTGCAATTCAGCTTTGCCTATTTCTCTGATAACTTTGATTTCCCTTCTATAAAAATTCTTTTTTCTTTAAAATTAGGGGGTGAGTGTAACCAGGTCGGGTTTCAATACTTACTTTTACCCGACTGGTTCCTTACTCCAGCATTCATTTAATAACTTTTGTAATTTCGTGTTTGTGTCGATTCACATGTGAGCAGCCATTGCGATTATGCTTTTTGCCTAGCGCCCTCTCGCGGCCAACTAAACTTTTTTTAACAGCGCGCGCCGCCTAGAATTTTACTCAACTATGTGATGGGCGTAGCGAGCATGCGAGTTTTGCATTCCACCGTGCTTTGTTTAAGAGGAATAGCCGACATTCCGGGCGTTTCGGTATAGTTTTCTTGAAGGGCTAGCTGCGAAATACTTTGATTTAGATCCAACACATCGTTGCAAACAGACCATCTTTTACCAGCATCTTACACTCTCCACTTTTACTGAAATTTTGAGAGAGGCTCCCAATAGCAGTAGAATATTTACATCTTCATTGTATTTTCACTGCTGATCGTCGATTTTTGACATCGGACATGGAGTAGGCATGAGCGTAGATCATCCCAAGTGATACCATCCTTGGAGCGACTTCATTAGCATATTTCCCTATTTGACTGTCGTTTTATATATACTTAACAAAGTTCTGTTTTTATAGACCCAACAAAGTTCTGTTTTTATACATCCAACAAAGTTTCGTTTTTGTAAATACCTAATAATTTGTATATATACTGTCTCATATTTGTGCTGTAAATAAACCATTTGATATTCTTGAGACAAACAGAAACTTCGCTCCACCCAAATCATTTTTTAGTGGAACCACTCGGACATAAGGAGAGTGCCCCATTTTTAAAACTAACTAATTCCACTCTCCCCGGTTACAGTAGTAATAGTTGTAATCAAGTTTAAAAACACAAACTGCCTTACCAGCACAAAGTTGGTAAGGCTTCTTTTTTTTGTGTGAGATTAGTGTGACTTATCGCGTTGCCTCGTAAGCCAAAATACCCATGCCAACGCTAGCTAACATTCCTACCGTCAGCGATAATTTTTCGTCTTGGTGAGTTTGTAGTTTCGTGGGCTCTTGGGTTAAAACTGTAGGTGTTGGAGTTGGTGCTGGAGTTGGTGCTGGTGTTGGTGATACAATATCGTTCGTCATAGGCTCTGGTGGTGTTGGTGGCGCGACGTCATCGGTGTCATCAAAAGAGTCGTCCGGTTGAGGTTCTGAGTTTAAATCTAACACCAAACCAGTTTTCATACTCTGGGTAGCGATTTGAAGATTGTTGTTATAGCCGTCGTGCGTTCCAACCCTGAAGTTCATATCCGATGGAATTAAACACAACCCCGGTTTCTGGCATACTGCAAAGAGTCTTGAAATTAATCGATACTCGTTTCCATGTCGTCTACTGCATTGATGAAATCTTCAATTTTTATCACCCGTGGGGTTGATAAAATCGTCGAGTGTGGTCGTGTTTTTTATCATAGTCTAACGGCAAGAGTACAAACGATTTTGTTTTTTTCGTTCCAAAGAAAAAGCCGACCTAAGCCATAAGTCTTTTGATCTCTCGTCTGTTAAAAAGACTTACTTTGATCGATGGCAAACGTCCGACTGATGTTGGTAAATGCTCCACGATCATAGGTGTTGCTGAAAGCGTCAAACGAGTCTTCTCCCGGTATTGCTATGGCCATGTCGTTTAATTTCCTTCTAACCGTAAAGTATAGATGAAAATTAAATAAGGCTTCAACGTAGCGGTTGTTCGAGTTTAAAATATCGATTCCAACACCACATCCCGTTGAAGCGCAATAGATAGCAAAGTTTAACTGATTTTGATAAAAAGACATGGGGTCTATTTTCCAACGAAGTAAAGCATCGTTGGTATTGAGGCGAGATATTTTTTAGTCTGAGATTAAGTCGGGAAACGAGGTTAAACACGTGTTAAACGCGTTGACCGTAATCTCGAGTTCGCCAGTGAGATACGGACTGTCTAGTACATGCGCTGGGGTGGTAGCTTGTCGTTTAGCTACATTTTGATTTTTCAAAATTCAGTTTTAATATGAAAAGACTTTAAAATGAATGCATTCGTTTCACTTGTTTCAAAATGAGCAGACGTTTAAATTAGAAGACGTTGTAGATAAACTAAATGGTAAAAAATTGTACGCGTAAAAAGGGTGATGTTTAACCCCGGATATTTTAATATTTCCAGCGCCACGGAGATTGATTGGTTTACGCAAATAGACGGACAATCAGCTAAAAGACGCACAATAGGTACTCGAGTACCCCTACGACTTTTTAATTAACGACGAAAATGATTTCAATCGAGTTATAAACGACCTTATAGAAGCGTACGAAGAAGATAGACTAGACTCTGCTTTAGAATCGATCCAGTAAAAACAAATCAAATAAGTGACGCACATGAACCTGTGTACATTAAAAAACGAGAGGCTTCCCTAAACAGTGCAGAACGCAATACGCTTATATTTTTTTTATTTAGAAATGTATATGAAAGATACCATCAAATCTCTAAAAAGACAGCGCTAGAATATATCGAAGGTATAATAAGCAAACCTAGGGTGAGAACAATAAGAGAGGCTTGTGTAACAATACGGGGAAGTCTTATCGTGTCGGGTGATGATTTAGATTTTATTTCTTCGAGTCATTTACCCCCCTTGCCAGCCGAAGTCGCCGGTTCGGTCACCATACCGCCGGGGTGGTATGACGTCGATTGGTTCGATTTCATTTTAAATTCTATACCCGGGGTAAGTTTTCGAATATTTAGATAATCTAAAAAGGTGACGTTGGTGGTAACCGACGTGAAACTCAAATTGCGTTTAAACAGAGATTACTCAATTTACCCAAAGGAAGACTGGTACCCAAAGTGGTGTATACGGGGTCTTACAACGTTAATCCGTTTACATTTTTGTTTATTCGCTGCCCGCAATTAAGTACGAGTGAAAATTTCCTCGATGGTCGACCGTCTGATATCTGATAGAGTCGAGGATTTAAAAAAACTTAAAAACGGTATAATCGATAAACTGACATTTTCAATCATAGGTGAAAAAGGAAAGATCATCAACAACAAGGGTGTAAGTATAATGATAGAGTTGGAGATATTTTAATTTTAAAATCTTTTTTATATTAAAAACATGAGTATAGATAATAAGGCGTTTTACCCCGATATTTCTGGAGATGTATTCCGATTAAATAGTAACTCGGAAGAAACAAAAGTATACATACTTAAAAAGATTAAAGAGATTCGATCTTTAATCTTGAGAGAAACCACCGACAGCGCACTTATAAAAAAAATAAAGAGAGTGATCGACACTATTAATTACGTAGAGCTAGGATTAGAAGGGATTGGGGGCTATAGCGGGGGCTGTCAGTATTCCCGCTCTCTTGGGTGTTATATCAGCCCCCGTTGGATTGGTTCTAGAAGGAACGTTTATAGGCGCTTTTGGTGTAGATATTCTGCTTAGAATCGCGTCTAAGCGATTATCCGCCAAGCTGAAAAAGCACGACCAGATTAACATATTAGCAGACTCCAAACTTAACACGATTGAAGAATACGTGTCTCAAGCCATCAACGACGGAAATACATCGCACGAAGAGTTCTTATTGATTACGAGAGAGCTCGCAAAACGAGCTTAAGCAAAAAATTAAAACAAAGACCAGCACAAAGCTTCAAACAATTCAAAACGGTACAGACTTTGAAAAAGAAGTTTAAAAACGGGTGGACGAACAGATGGCAAAGGAACAAAAATATCTTATCGAAAAACTAACAAGTTCAAATTCCCGGTAAATAAGCATTATGAAGGCGATCCACCGAGTTATACCTCTATATCACCTCTTATGGTGTCACCCTCAGCCCCGCCTTTATTGTAGTGGTCATCGTATCTTTTTAGTGCTTTATTAAATTGATTTTGAGTCACTTTAAATAAATCTCCAACTCGTTCTAGTCTAATCCAACGACGTGATGATAACACGGTGCTATTAAAAATCGTTTAACGCATCCGTTTCCCCTCAATGTTTTGTAATTAACGAGCTTGTTATATTTATTGACTGTTTCTTGGACATCGAAAAATCAAAGTAACGTGAAACTATTTCACCGCACGTTTCACAAACTAAAAAACCATTCTCGATGATTATATGGTGATCGCACTTATCCCCAAGTTGCGGCGTCTCAAAGTTTTCCATCTATTTAATAAACTTTAAATAAAAATGATTGCATTTTTAAAAAAAAAATTAGATATCGCCCTCTGTTTTTTATTGAACAGCACCTATCTTTTTATAATTGCTATCAGATCCCTTAGCGCCCATAAATAGCGCCCTCTGTTTTTATCAGTACATTAACCCCTTATCATAAAAATTAAATACCGCCCTCTGTTTATAATTGATATCCCTCACCACCAATGAATGGCGCCCTCTGTTGATTTTTTTTTTTTAATTGCACTTGGACTCGATAAATCGATCATTTATTATACCGCCCTCTGTTTATATTAATTTTGATATCCCTCACCACACAGAAATAGCGCCCTCTATTGATTTTTTTATTATAATTGTACTTGGACTCGATAAAACGATCATTTATACGTTCTCTTTATTTGTTATTCATATATTACAATTTATACAGTAAAAAGCCACTCCGAGTGGCTTTTTCGTTGTTATTGAAATTAACTCATGACGGATCCAGCTCTTTAGGAGCCGACCGGACCAAACCTACCAACTGGTTGGGTCCTCACGCATACTTTTGGAGCTTTTATAGGGAGAGTGCATGTGTGCCCCAGGGGATTAAGATTGTTATCACCACTAATCCTATAATGAGTGTGATAAGAGATCCTGCCTGAACGATTCAGCTTACAATTTGGCAACTAAATACCTTGATATAAATTCATATAAATATCTTATTTTTTACGTGTGTGAAATGTTATTTTGTTTTCTTTTTTTGAACGGTTAAATTCCATAAAGTAATGACAGAGAACGATTATTACCGCTGGTTGTGATTTTGTTTTCAGAGTTTCCCGTGTGTGCGCAATGATATCGCAGGTGTTGATACATATAACTTCGAGTTGCCGATGAGAGAACATAAAAAGCAGTGCACATACAAACGTTTTTGGCATTCGTGCAAACTTAGTCTTACAATCTCTTGTATAAAGAGAAAAAAGGCAAGAAAAATACCCGATTTTAGAACTCTTACAACATATATACGGCTTTATACCACCGCAACTGGCCGGCCGCATTCAGAGCATGTACACTTTTATTACCGATGCGTGACGAGTCTCTAGCTTGACTCGCTACGCGTGGCATGCACTTCCGTTATTTATCGCGTCATGAACTTCAAATTACTCAGTTCGGTGTAGCGCTCATTCTGTTGAACATCTTGTAAGACCTCGCTCCTAAAAAAACATGCATTGCTAAACTTAGCAAAGGAAGATGACGGGGAAATTCGGCGTGGGCAGCCGTGTACAAGCATTGGATGAACTTGGGAGATGGTGTGATGGGAGAGTTGTCGAGAAAAGGAGCGACGGGCTCTTGGTGGTGACGTTTCCCGGCTATCGTGGTCACAAAATTTGCGCGACCACCGAGGATCAGGATCAAGTCATACGGATCCCAGTGCCGCCGCTTGAAGAACAAGAAAGAAGTAAGTTCAAACAATGTTCAAAACAATGATGCTGCCTTTTTTGCTGGTATACTAGTGAAGACCTAATGACATTACCTAATACTACGAACGTTCTCTTTTCGAGTTTCATCCCGAAATCATTATTTTTTTGAAGTGCTATTTTTGTTAAAGCAATTCAACAGTTATTCATTTTTGAAATAGACATCAAATGAAAAAATCAGCCTTTTCTTTTTTTAAACTGTTTTTGCGGACATGAACCTTAATTTATAAACAGTATGCTATAGAAATGATAGAAACCAGCCTGCCAGACTTTTGCCCGAAAAAAAACCTCTCCGCGATCCGCAGCCCAGTCCGCAACAAGACACAACACAATTTCATCGCTAAAAAATGAACGAAAGCAAGACATATTGGAAATAATTATTTCTATGATTTTCCTGTCTCTTGAGTTTTGCTCCAGCAAATATGACGAAACAAACGGCATTTCAAAGCTAATGTAGTAATCTTGAAGATCATATAAACATCTGTAGCAAATTCTGTTTAAACTGTATTAAATGGGTATTGGGTAATACGGCGCGTTTCACGTGCACCATTTTTTGGGGGGATACCTTGTACTTCAAATTAGTCATGACATTGTTCAGGAAAAATCTAAAGATTGGGAAATATTCCCGTTTTTAACACTATGTTCAAACCCTATGGATCTTGTCTATAACTTTAAAGTTTTCTCCCAAGAAATTTGTTAATAATTTTCCGCAGTTGAGAAAGGGAAATATAACTTAGTAAAAGTGAAATGACCTCTATCACCAATGACGAGATAAACAGCCAGACTCAATAAATATAATGATAATCATTATACAAAAAGAAGAATACAATTGAATGCCTGTAAATCATCGTGAGCTACAGACAGAACCTTAAAGACTAGTATGCAAGTCTACTATAGCAACTGGTGGTATCTCTATTCACGTCACAAACTCCAAGTCCAATAAACAATGTGGTCAAAAGAAGTCACCACAGGGTAATAAAACGTGGCATACTTCCTGCCTCCCTGTACTAAGGTATGGGCAACTTCCAAAAAACTGTGTTCATCTTATTATCTATGAAGCAAAGTTAAGGGATTAGGCCAAAAAAAAAAAGTCTCCGGTTTCTGGTATGCGCGCGCGTCGCCGTAGCCATGCGCGTCGGCAAAATGAAAAAGTTTTTTTTTCAATACAAGATGATGTTTCAAAACCGCCAAACTCACTGGTTTGACTGGAATTCTGCTGCTGCACAATTTCAACGTGTTTTTAGATGGGGTTATGATCGAGAATAAGATTTATGTGGCCTCTCTGGACTCCCATATCTTTGCACTAAGTTTAGTCGGGCACCATTTGCAGTCATCAGCCGACATTTGAAGCCAAAAAACAAACAAAAAAAAACAGGTAAAAAAAAAAAAGCCGCGTCGCCGCACCACTTTTGGGGCAAGCTCCATACCAGAAACCGGAGACTTTTTTTTTTTGGCCTTATGGGCTTATTATATTTCATTGAAATCAAACGCCTTCATACTCGCCATATGGGCTCACTTGCCCATCCGCCTCGATATTTTCTCAAAAATAGGACTTCCACCTGCTTCCTTTTTGGTGAAATTTGGAACATTATCGCTGCTTATCGATTCATGCCAACCTAAACTTCAACTTCGATCATCAATGCTGGCGACCGAAAGACTCTGACTTTCTTAGGATTAAATATGTTGGTTGGGGAACCAGACTTCAGCGCATGCAGCTCGCAAATATTTTTTTTTTCCACGACACGAAATACGCCGCGTCGTGAAACAGCCATTGCTATTTTGTGTTGCAGGGGGAAAAAAATAACAATTTCCAATTTCTTCATTGATTTCATAGAATTGATTATATGATTCTTGTCCGGATTTCGCAGTATAGCTGTCTGAAACTTTTTAGACTACACACTTGTATGGCCAGATGAAATTGTTTCATTGTCGCATCATCCTCGACTCCATGGACTGTACGCAGGTTCCTTGCACTATGGCGCAGCGCGTGAATGAGGTTGCGGAGCGACGTCATTGAGTGCTGGTCCCCGACCTTGTTCCCTACTCAAGTGCAAGACTAACTCAAGATTACTATTCACGTAGAATTCCTCCTTCCTAACCAAAAAGACAACAAATGTGCCACCATAAGTCCATAGGATTGTTTGTGCTCAATAGAGAATTTTGGCATTTTGGTTTTATGAAATTACATGTATTTCTATTTTTTTTAGGGGCAAGCACATATAGTTCTACAAGAAGGCACACCAGGGCAAACAGACCGAGCAAGGAACAGTTAAAGTTCCTTGCCAAATGTCAACGAGGTGATGTTGTGCATACGACAGATGGGGAGGGAGTTATCACTGCTGTTGATCCGTTCAACCAGAGTCTTATCCTGCAAGGTGGATCATCTGTGGATGTCCGTTCCATTGTGCTTCCAGGTAGGGCACATCATCACCAACATCCTAAGTTGTGAAAATTGTTTAGTTTCTATCTCATTTAAAGCCCTAACATTCCCAAATCTGCCAAATTCCTACACCACGCTTTGTTGTATTTTAATGGATTCATGGCTGTACAGCAATGGCCCTATTAATGTTTTGCATGGGGCTATGATGTCCCAATTTGTCTAAGTACAAAGAATGTGCCATCATACCATAAGTTTACTGCACAGTGTTTGACAGATAATGCTGCACTGAATTAAATTATTTCCGGCCAGTCAATATGAATTTCCTGCACGGCATATTATTTGTGCATTCAAAATAAAAAATCAATCTATAATTCACATTGCTGTAGGGTAAAAGACAGCTAACAGAGTCCGTCGCTTGGCTAGTCAGAGTTTGGTACAAAGACGTTTGCATGAAAGTGATTATGAAGACCCGAGACTTTCACACTCCATTATTGCCCGATCTTCTTCGTGTAAATGCAATGCATGTAACATGCCCCCACCATGCCGCCACAATTTTCAAACAAGAGCTGGTTTTGTCAGCGTTTTGGTTTTGTATGATAAATTTGGTCAAAATTTGCCAAAACACAATCACATAGTAGAATATTTTGGTTTGATGACAATACAATTGGTAGATTTCAGGAATTGAGAAATTCATGGGCCATTTTTGTATGCATTGTGTATGGCCTGCTTCACAGCTTCCACTTCCACAGGACAATTCTGTTATTTCTGTCCATTTTCTGTTCAAACCGAAAATCCTTACTTTTATTTATTGTCATTTCTACCATGCAGACCTTCAAGTCTTACTTTTGGTTTTCCCCACAGGTACACGGCTTGTCTATTCTGGTAATGATCGTACATATAAACCTGCTGGAGCGCACAGCCCCTTTGCTGGCCATTGGTTGGCGATGAGGTCAAACGTAACATCAGTGTTTCTTTGAAACTCTCCACTCTGAAAGACACTGACCACTCAGTGTCTGGAACTGCCAATAAAGTTGCTGCAAAGTTGGTAAGAGATGAATTTCAGGCATCTCAGCTAAACATGAAGAGTAGCACATACAGGGCAGAGGTTTGCAAAATGCAGCTGTCCGAGTTTCTCCTGAGGGAGATTTCCCTAACATTCTGGTCAGCAAGCCGACGAAGAAGTTTTGATTTGGGACTTTTGTCTATAGAAAATGACTGCGATCTGCTTGGACTAGCACTTCCGGACTCCAAATGTGTTGAATTTAGCTATTTGAAAGCCACTATTGGTAAACTGGACACCTTACTCGACTCATGCTGGGATGTTGCGGTTCGAGATGGTGTGACGAGGTACGTTACAATTGTTCGCTTCAGAGTCACGAGTCATCTGCGAATCAGCGGATGCATCAAAGTTGCAGACTTCGATGGAGTCCTTCCAACAACTGCATTTAATGATAGCATCGCTTACAGGACTACATTACAAGAGCACATGAAGGCATCAACAATATAAGTAATCATGGTGATTTTGTACAATTTTCAGTCAAACACTGTGATTTTCAATAGGCACTGTAATAGTTTATTTCTAGCTTAGTGCTGTCTGTATCTCTTAAAGGTAAAGTACATGATTGGTAATCGCAACAAAACAGTTACTAACGACGTGTTCAGTTTTGTGAATCCAAATACACTTGAACCCAATTACATTGCTGTTGCTACTGCTGAGCTACGTAACCATTTGTAAGCAAAATTACTGGCAGAGCTAAGTGTACACCAAATAAGTTCTACATTTTAGTTTCCCATTTGTTTGTTTTTAAATACCAATAATGCACATGTACCGGTATTTTCCTTTAACCACTGCCTTATCTTAAAAGGAACAACAGTGACTTACAGTGTATTATTGTACTATTACCTTAACCCTCTAAGAGCCGTTTGGTGGAGGGAAGGGGCTCAATTTGTTTACGATACTAGTTTCGCAGTGCTTTTATTTTTCACGTTGAGCCTTTCTGGCTTTTTTGGCTGTTGTGATCGCTTCACGGACATTCTTAATAAACTCTGCGTCCACAGAACATGGTTTCGCATGTATAATGTATCATAACTACAAAACTCTTTGGTTAATTGGAATGAAATTTTGCAGAGGTACTTGCTTACAGTTACATATATCTAATGCACACTTCATTTCAAATTCAACAAAAAGCTGGTTTTGTTTGGCCAAGATCTGACTTCCCCCCCCCCCTAGTTGGGGTGGCCCAAAGAAAAAGCCGACTTTTTGAGGGTTAGTTTTTTGAAGTAGTAAAATTTCCATGTAAAATAATTTATTACAGTAATTGAAAGTAAAAGTAATGTGGCTTTTGACATGTTTTAGTAAATCAGTTTCGGCTTTGGCCGATACGGCGTAGAAATAAGACATGTTAAAGCTGAAATGAGTAAATTTACAAACATGTACGTGTACGGATATGTATACGTACTGTCTAGTACCCAGGTACATGTATTGTACGTGGAGTCTTTTATGGTGCTAAAGACACAATTGATTTGCATTTCGTCATCATACATACATGTAATGTACATGTAAATGAAGTTGAACTTTAAATCACAAAGAGGGGAATTTAGAATTTTTATTCTGACACATGGGTCCATGTTTTCTTTATTCAGGACCTGACAAAACCTTACCGGGATTCAGAAGGGAATATGGAATCTCCAGCAAGAGTACAAATTGTATTAAAAAAAGTATCAAATTAATCAGGCCCTTTTTGGGGGGGGGGGGGTAAATGAGCCAGATGTTTGTAAATAACAATTCTTTAAATGCTGGTGTAATGTTGACACTTTAAAAAATATATACATGTTGGGGTCAATGAAATGGTTAAAGATTATAAATCAAGTAGGCTAACAAAACATATTGTTCGTATTGTCTGATACAAAAATGGAAATTCCCAAGGCCAAACCATGCCCCCCCCCCAAAAAAAGAGAAAAGTGGAAATTTGAAATGGCCTAATGTAATGTTCAAACTGTAAATAGTTGTAGTGCGTCTTTGCGGCTTTTTAGTGTGTACAAATCAGTCCTTCATTTTTAAGGAGCGCGATCGCGCAGGCGCTCCTACTGCGCTCCTCGACTGTCTCGAAGGAGCGCCAAAAATAGCGCTCCTCAGAAATCCAAAAGAGGGCTCGTCAAACACGGGAAGTTTAAAAATAAGAAGTGATCAAACGCAAAGGATTTCAAGTCTGAAGCTACACGTATTTTTCGTTGGTATAATGCCCAAACTCACGTTAATATGCCGCTGGACATCGCTAAAAAATGAACGAACATCGAGCTCGTACGTACTGTAAAGATCGTGTGTGTACGTACAGCGGTTGTATACTGTGCGTGCACAATCTGCATATCGCATAGAGCTGCATGAAAACACGTAGGCCCGTACGTGCGAGTGCAGCAATGACTGGTTCCCGCTGCGCCGCGTACTAAGTCCCAATGAAGGCATGATGAAAATGCGATAACCAGTCAATGTAATAGTCGCGCGCGGTGTAATGCACTGCCGTACAGTGTTTTGCGTGCAGGCCGGACGGAATAGACATCGTAAAAATGCCAAGAAAACAACGATTGAGAAGGACGATCTTTGCAAGCTTATTCACAGAACTTGATCTCTCTTGTCTGTGTATGTATTTCCCGTGTTCATGAATTTATTTTGAGGAAGTTTTACTGGTATGTGAAGTGAAACGATGCAGCGTGTTTCACCGAAATCCTATACCGTAAAACGTGTCTCATTGCCGGCCCACCACACACAGTTCATCACAAACGCTCGTACTAGTGCGAAGTTCAGACGTTGTTAGCCAGTTTCTCGTCGTGACTAGCATTGTTTATATGGCTTACTTGACCTGCATTTTCCATTATTTTTAAGATTATCGACGGCAGATATTTTCGATAAAACTTAAGGCAAGTTTGTGTCATTTTGAGGCCATTTTTGTATAGATTTCGTAGAGCAATTGAAATAGTTCAGGCTGAAACTTTCATATATTTTTAACGAATCTGAAAGCAAATATTCAGTTGCTTTATTTGCCGTTTATTAACTCTCTATTTTCCAAGTATAATCAAGTGATGAACCAACTGACAACTGTATTAAAAAATGAAAGCCTAAGCAGTAGTCAAACCTTTTATTAATCTCCATTTAGTTAGTTTTTTAAAATAAATTTTACCTTGTCTTACAGTTACAAAAACAAAAAAAGTAATGCAACTTGAGCATATGTTATTATGCAAAAACTAAAAATAACGCAGCCCCTTGAATAAATCCAAATGTCAAAATAAAACAAAAACAATGGTAACCCGTCGTTTTACCACTGTTTATCCGTAGATTTTAAGGAGAGCGATTTGCTGTCTTCAAATATTTGAGGAGAGCGATTTATAGCTCTCCTGGATTTTCTTTAAATGAAGGAAAATGTAGGTATTTTTTACATGGATGTACAATTGTACATTAGTGTACATAAAGCGTAATGTAGTGTAGTTCTCTATTGTTAACTTTTTCATAATTATGTTTTTGATTCATTTATTGCATTAGCTAGTGGGCTTACCCACATGTACCGGTACATGTGTAAGATACTCACATGTACGGTACATGCAGGCCCACTACATTTTTTCGCCCTTGTTTGTATTTCTGCTTTTGCTTGTACACTGCTGCTAACATGAATTTTCCCGTCATGTTCCTTGCTCTTTCTATGAATTTTACTATGGATATTTTGGGAAAAGTCAGGCATTTTCAGAATGCACTGAGATGTTTTGAGCATGAGCATGGTCCTCGGAAAGCCTCCTGTGCTAAAGATGCACTGATAGAGGTGTATTACTTTGGTGTTTATAAGTATGATCCCCAGTGTTATGTTAGTGGTGAAAATCCTCTCTTAACGCGACTTATTGAAGTGTGTGATTTACGAGAGAAAATGGGTCCCTGTTGTGAGATTCGAGAGGAATTGTGGGACTGGCTGTCAGACAATGTTCCAGGATATTATCCAAAAGGTCGTGGAGATGCAGAAATTCTACAGGCATTTGAGAAGTTTGCCAATAACAGCAGGAAGTTTGTAACAGGGTACAATGGACAAGGGACATGCCCTACCTGTCAAAATACATATCCTGTGAATAGCTCTATTGACCCTGTTCTGTTTTATGAACACTCAGTTAACAAGAGACATAGAGGAAACCTTGGCGCAGGCCTGAGTGAGGCTATTGACAAGGCTTTAAAGCGACAGTGTAAGCGTTTGTTTTGTCAGCTTTGTTCTGTGTCCTTACAGGGTGTCTTAGAGAGACAGTGCTATGAGTTGTCCAACTTTTTGATCACCAGTCTTGGTCTAGACAGGAATGGACGAAATGCAATGAAGCCTGAAGTTGTTGTTGATGAACATATAACAGTTCATGGGACATCTTATACATTGACAGCAGCTGTACAGATGCGCCCAGGTCACTTTTACACCATTGTTAGAGTGAATGACCGATATGCAGTGTTGGATGATCTGAAAATAATTGCATTGCATATTTTCCATCATCTGCTGCAGTTCAACGGTTTGGCATGATTAGCCCAACTCAGTCTCAGGGTACGCAAATGACATACGCTGCAGCTGTAATGCGACAAAGACATACCGGTACATCTAGCAAACGTGATCTGCAGGTAAATGGTTCAAAGCGCATCACATTGAACCCTGGTCATGATGGTGTACATGTCCTTACATATTCAAAGGACACACAGCAGCAGTCATGTTTTGCCAACTATTGCCACCCACCATGAACAAGTACTTTTTCTTCAGATCTGTCCCATTCTAGCGGTACTTCATCTGTTGATTGTGGTAGTACGAATACGTCTTGCCAACCACCACCAAGTACCGTTATTTTTCCATCAGATCTGTCTCAGTGTAGCGGTACTTCATCTGTTGATCGTGGTGGTACGAATACGTCTTGCCAACCACCACCAACTACCGGTATTCTTCCATCAGATCTGTCTCAGTCTAGCGGTACTTCATCTGTTGATTGTGGCAGTACGAATACGTCTTGCCAACCACCACCAACTACCGGTATTCTTCCATCAGATCTGTCTCAGTCTAGCGGTACTTCATCTGTTGATTGTGGCAGTACGAATACGTCTTGCCAACCACCACCAAGTACCGGTATTCTTCCATCAGATCTGTCTAAGTCTAGCGGTACTTCATCTGTTGATGGTGGAAGTACGAATACTTCTTGCCATCCGCCTCCAAGTACTTTTCCATCAGATCTGTCTCAGTCTAGCGGTACTTCATCTGTTGATGGGGGAAGTACGAATACTTCTTGCCAACCGCCTCCAAGTACTTTTCCATCAGATCTGTCTCAGTCTAGCGGTACTTCCTCTGTTGATTGTGGTAGTACGATTACTTCTTGCCAACCGTCACCAAGTACTTTTTCATCAGATCTGTCTCAGTCTAGCGGTACTTCATCTGTTGATTGTAGTAGTACGAATACTTCTTGCCAACCGCCTCCAGGAACTTTACCATCAGATCTGTCTCAATCTAGCAATACTTCATCTGTTGACGGTGGAAGTACGAATACTTCTTGCCAACCGCCACCAAGTACTTTTCCATCAGATCTGTCCCAGTCTAGCGGTACTTCCTCTGTTGATGGGGGAAGTACGAATACTTCTTGCCAACCGCCACCAAGTACTTTTCCATCAGATCTGTCTATGTCTAGCGGTACTTCATCTGTTGATGGTGGAAGTACGAATACTTCTTGCCAACCGCCTCCAAGTACTTTTCCATCAGGTCTGTCTCAGTCTAGCGGTACTTCCTCTGTTGATGGGGGAAGTACGAATACGTCTTGCCAACCGCCTCCAAGTACTTTTCCATCAGATCTGTCTCAGTCTAGCGGTACTTCATCTGTTGATGGTGGAAGTACGAATGCATCTTGCCAACCGCCTCCAAGTACTTTTCCATCAGATCTGTCTCAGTCTAGCGGTACTTCCTCTGTTGATGGTGGTAGTTCGAATGCATCTTGCCAGTCACCACCAAATATGTTTCCTACCAATCCTGCTCTCTCTGTCAATGATGGCGACAGTACATGCACATTTCAAAGACATTTACTCACACTAAAAAATATGAACATTCCCCTGGCAACTAAAGTAAAGAGGTCAGCATGCGCTGGTAAAGAAAATTGAAACCCACTTAAAGAACACCAGGACAGCAATGTGAGTGATAAGAATGAGAACAAAAAAACAAGTGAGAGGCAGCCCACAATTTCTGTGAAAACATTAAAAGGGGAAGTGGCTGATATGTTTTTTATTCAAATTTGTGGACATGAAATTCCATATATCATTTTTGACAAGTGCGTGTATTTTTCTTGCCGGCAAACACTGAAATTGGCAGGAATAAAGTATGAGACTGGATACAAACGAATTGACGAACACCTCGCCAAGAAGTTCTCAAAAGGCCCTCCATCATTTTTGGTAAAAGGAAAAAAAAGGGGGTGGATCCAAAAGCATGCCCTCTTAGAACTTCTCAGAGTTGGGAGATCTTACAAAAGAAACCAGAAGAAGGTTGTTGAAGATGCCATTTTCAAAGTACATGTACATGGAAAAAAAGAAACGACCAAAAAGCAACTAGAAGAAAAAAATAGGAAATCTAGTCAGAAAGGATCAAATACATGTACTTCAAAACCAGGAAAATGTATCAATTCAAGTATCGCTACTGAGGTAATGACATTAGATGGTTTGTCTGTCCCATTTGTGTTCCAGAATAACAAGATATTTGTTGGTGTTGAAAAGATTGCCAATCGCGTGAAGTTTTCTGAACATATAAAAAAAGAAGGTTGGAAATACATTGACGCATGTCTGACTAAAAATGATGTCCATGTGGCCGAGTCATTTGACAAAAGTAAAAAGGGACAGATCAGGCGCTTTATTAGTATTGAAGCTTTGCTTGTCTTACTTACTGAATTTAATGCTGGAGACCCCGATAAAAAAGCAGTTGCTTAAGGAAGAGCTGCTTAGTGTATTGCAAAGGCATGTTGTTGCCGATCATTTAGGGACAAAGTCTGACTTGGAGGAAGTTGTGCACAATACTACTGACCAAAAACACAATTCTGATGCGGTGGGCACTTTCTCTAGCAATCATTGTCAACATGTTAACAAAGAAAATATGTGTACAAAGTCTATTATGTCTCAGGATGAACTTTTGAAACGGGCCTTTGGGCAAAAAGAACACGACACCGAGCACGGTTCTAAAACGATGAAGGAACATGTGCAAAAGATGTACAAGGATCTTCATCCAGTTGTTCCAGAAGATATTATATATATTTCAGAGAATTTAAGCGGCATTAGGCTGATGGCAGAAATGAGGAAAAAATTCCAGGCGTTTTACCCTCATGTAGACAGGTTAGAAATGTAAAGCACAGATATATAGAAGAATTTAATGCTGTTTTATTGCCAAGGCGAACATCTACTGGCTGGTTTATTAACCCTTCGCGTCTTCTTGATATTCTCACTTTTAAGTATCCATTTTTGAATGCCGATTTAAATGTGAGATTATGGGGGGATGGCAGGGAAATCGGTGGTCGCCACGGCACTTTCCTTGCGTCGTCACTTCTCAATAATGACCTTTATTTAAATAATATATCATATCAAAGCCCAGAACATACATATCCATTTGCAATTTTCTATGAAAGTGTCTCGCGGGACAATCTGGAAATGAATATAGGGATAAATAATTATGTTGAAAGAATGATTGAAGAATCCAAGGTTGGGACCAAATTTTACTTGTGTGGTGATGAAATGTTCATTATCAAAATGTTGGATGGATCGAGGCAGTTCAGCCTAACGTCAGAATTTGGATGGAACTTTTATCACCGTGCAGGTAAAGAACAGAAAAGTGAAGTTGCCCGAAGTGGTCTGCGGACAGATATGGAGGTCCATATTGACAGGGTGCTCCCAGATTCATTAATTCCATCAATACCTTTGAATAACATAGTTTTTGATACCATGCATGGACTGGCACGTATAGCTGAAAAATTACTCTCCCTGGAAGCAGAAAAAAATCTTGTCTGAGGGAAACAAAAATCAACAGGTACATAGTAACAACGAGTCTTCTCATGAACTACTTGATAATTTAATTTCCAACATTAATAAGAGAGGTGTTAGGCAAGGAAACTTTCAGATTCGCTTTGATAAGAGTGGAAAGCTAGAACAAATAACTCTTAACAAAGACAATGCTCTAGCTATTGTTAGTCCTGCACCTGTTGGTAGAGAAGTAGAGTTCCCGAATGTACTTCAAAATGTTGTCCCACAGAGAGGGCTGGTTCATCAACTACCAGATAAAATAATAGCCTACATAGATGCACAAGACGTCCACACAGAATATGACCTTGTTACAACAATTTGGAATAGTATTTACCAAATGTATGCTATCTTAAAGATTGATCCACAACCTAAATTAATAATGGGAAAACCTGAAGGTTCCCGTCATTGTGACGAATATGTATGGGGTTATAATGAAGAAACATTGTCCCAGTACAAAAAACATGCTGAATGTTTCTACCAACTGTTTTGTATGCGTTTCACGTGGAGGTCCTTGACTCCATACATGGTTAAATTCATAAACTATGCCTGTTTCTTCATGAGGTATTTGAAGTTTCCCATGAGTCGATTTCAGGCTGAAGGTGGCGAACACCTAAATTATGTCCACAACTGTTTCTATTTCCAACACACTACACGTCATGGGGGTAGAGTGAAAGTTGATCCTCAACTTTTCTGCTATCGGCAATGTACAGGAAGTTATTTTATGAAATTTCATCTTTAGAATCAAAGGCCGATTTTCAAGTTTTGGTAATGAGACACATGGCAGCATGTAAGATTCAGGCTTTTTTTCGAGGGTATCTTACACGCAGTATCTTAGCTATAAAGGACAACCCTAATCCCACATGTACATCCACACAGTGTAAATGTACTGGAAGCAATGAGGATAACATGGCACTTTGTAACTTTTCCCTAGGGTTAAGCAAGCTTCAGGCCATGCCCATCCAAGCCATGCAGGAAATCAAAGCCTGGTATTTTTTAGGCTTAACATTCAAACTTGTTGGGTGTGTGCCAAGTCAGTCAGGCTGTAAATGGACCCAAGATAAATTGGAAAAAGAAATCTGTTCACATGGTGGAAAAATCAGCCAGAGCTTGCCAGGGAATACCAAGGGACGTTCAACAAAATTGTATCATATTCTAGTTAATGGAAAGGCAATACTTAAATCAACGAAAGTCCCAGATATTGTAAGAGAAGCGCTGCATCGCAGATATATTATTTTAGACTACACATATATTTTCCAATGCATTAAAGAAAATACCCTTCTTGCCAAACACATGTTCCAACCAGAGTTAAGCAGTGTTTTGAAACGCTTAAACCAGCAGCCAACACTTCATCAGCAACACTTTTGTAAAAAGGCTCGGATGATTAGCATGATTAAAAAAACCAGGAGAAGTCATAAACCTATTTTAGAACCGAAGGCCACAACCCAGAAGGTGGAAAGTAATGCTGCCGTTTTGTATGCAAATTTAAAGAGACAGGAACAAATAGGCAGCGGTGTGTCCTTTCTAGACCATGCCAAACAGTTTGGTCAGTTGTGTAGGGAATTTACAACATTGCCTGATGAAGAAAAGTACAGATATCAGGACATGTGGAAGTAAAAAAAAAAGAAGAAATGTACTGAGCATGTCAGACAGACAAACCAGCTGGATAAGTACAATCAAACCGACTCTCCTCTGTATAAAAAGCTTTCAATTATCACAATGACGTAAAGGGTTCTCTCCAGTTCTGCTTGCTATTTTTGTTAGCTGTTTCGGCGTTCCATCCGGAACAGCTTTTGTTTTTCTTAATTTTTGTTTGCTTAACTCTGGTTGGAACATGTGTTTGGCAAGAAGGATATTTCATCCGAAACAGATATTGTTTTCTTAGAAAACAATTCTTCCTTTTTTTGGGTATTCTTCAGAATTTTCATGTACATGTATTTAAGACTAGAATTTCAATTTTCAAAGTTACAGACTTTGATAAATCGTTATATGATTTTGTACCGTTCAACTGACAATCAAAAACATTGTGGGAACAGCTTTGTGGTTGTTCAGTTACAACCACAAAAATCTCTAGTTTTAGTTTTAAAACAGGTAGTGATGTACATGTAGATCAAGTTAGAACTTGGATGGGACATGTGTGTTTAATGCCTTATTTACAAACTGTATCATTAGTTTTTGTTCATTGTAGCATATTTTGGTGTTTATGTATTGCCATTTTATTTATGATGCATAATACATGTATAAGACCATCGGTGAAAATTTAAAATCTTGGCTGAAAATCATTACCTGCAATATAGTCTCCAGTTTGGCTCCAATGTATACTCAAGTAAGTCCCCCCCGAATACTTTTTTGTCTTACTCAAAAAGCATTTAACTGATTTTCTCATTTAAAGACTGATAAATGCATGGATGGCTAATGCACAAAATGAGTGGTAACAATTGGCCAACAGACAGCGTTTTCACTATGAAATCATGCATTTTATGAATTGGGTGCAAGAAAAAAAGTTGCACTTTTCATGACAGCAAATTCACTTTGACACGCAAGAAGAAAAAAGTACTCATTGTTTTCTGGTCAAAATGCCATTTATTACTCCATAACTTTGTTAAGTAGTCCAGGAAAAGACGTTTTCGCTTATTAAGAAGAACTGTTCAACAATGGGTATGTCCGCTGTCTTCTACGATCACCTCAAGGCACCTCTTGCGCATACTGTTTATTAAATTGCGACTGCGCTGCTGATCCAAGTTGGCCTATGCCCGTTGTAAGATGCGCTGCAAATCCTGCAAAGAAGTGTTGTCTTTCACTTTCTTGATGGCTGTTTGCTTCAGGTCATCCAGTAGTGCAGTAGTTTTGACTTGTATAACAAATTTTTAGTCTAGGCGGCTGGAAGGACAGAAATTTTAAAAGTGAATGCACCTCTCAGTCAAACATTTCATATGTACCGCGAAAATGCAAAAAAAAATTCTTGCACCCAATTTCATGAAATGCATGATTTCATAGTGAAACCGCTGTATATTTACCAATTTTTACCACTCATTTTGTGCGTAAGAAATCTGTGCATTCATCAGTCTTCAAATGAGAAAAAAAATCAATTACATACTGTTTGAGTTAGAACAAAAAATATATTCGGGGGAATTTACTTTTTGTGTTGAGTATGCATACAAAACCAAGAATATCTTTTTAATAGAAAGTGAAAGATAAATATTACATGTAGTAGTTTAAAATAAACTTTTTTTCAGCCGAATTAACAAAAAAATGTACAAGAGCATGTAATTTAGTAATCTGTGTTTCCTGTTTGAGCTACTTTGTTTCTCTAAGCTACACAGGCACAAGGTTTTTGTTGGATTTGTAATACTTTTAGAGAATGTTGAGAAGTTCCCTAAAATCTTGCAGAATCCATGCATTTTAATGGCTGTATTTACTGCTGGAAACCTTCAAAATGATGAAGGTTTGATACAAACATGTACTAGATCTTCATAAAGTCTTGTACACACCCATGCCTATACATGGTACATGTAGGTGCTAGGTGTAGACCCTGCATATTGAAAGTTTGAGCTTTTAAATTTCATACACATTGTAGGCCTACATGAGTGATAATGTTTTTATTTTAATTGTTTTCATCATTTAAATATTTTTATATTATGTTGCATCAAATAGGCATATTGTATTATGAAGTGCATATTAATTGTCTCATTTCATAACTCAAGACTGGTATATTTAAATTGTGACAATGCAAGACCAAATGTTAATGTACATGTAAAAGCTGATTTAAACCGTCACATAGTCTGATTAGAGAAAAATCATTATGTTTGAACAGAATTTGTTGATATGAATTTTTTGGACGCAAAATATCACATTTTGTTAAAATTGATATTTTACATGTATATTCAATTCTCACCAAAAGTGGTATGGTACAAATGTTAAAAATGCGAATACAACGTTTTACACTGAACCGACAATAAGTCTGCTTTTATTGTATTCCGTAATTATTTTGTATTGTCCAAGCTGATACATGTAATTGATGAATACTTTCAAGACATTTGTACAATCCAGGTTTCTTTAAGTGTCAATATATTGTCTACCTGTATAAATACTGCTGTTGATCATGGAGTTACGTGTAACATTTCGAATTGTTATTCATTTTTCGAATATGGTACATTATATGCAAACGTGTTACTGTTATCATGCATATACATGTATAGTGTTTGTGTTCATCCCTTTCAGTGCTGTTTGAATAAAAAATATGTTACAAGAACAGTTGAATTTGTATCATATATTCTTTCAGTATGTTCTGGTGTAAAGTGTAGTATACATATCTAGTCAAATGTACAAATGTATGAGTGTTTTGAACAACTTTGACAAATTTAAAATCAAGCGAGAAAGCCAATTACGTCCTATCAGGATTCAGAAAAACAAATGTTAATTTTATACATGCAAGATGCACACAGGGTATGTACATGTCCCTGTGGTCATATTGAAAGTAGTTCCAACACTCACCCAGCCAGCTGTGTTGTCCACAGGAGGTTGTTTATTTAATTGATTAGGGGGATTATCTTGCTGGACATGGGTGAAGTGTGTTTACTCAAGGACTCCCCCACTGGGGTTGAAAAGTATGTGTGAATCCATCTAGGTTTTCTAAAGGGCTGTTCACGTAATGACTCATTTAAATAGCTTTTCTTACATCTTAATATATATACAGTAAAAAGCCTCTCCGAGAGGCTTTTTCGTTGTTATTCAAATTAGCTCATTTTAATAGCTTTTATTACATCTTAATATATACAGTAAAAAGCCACTCAGTGTGGCTTTTTCGTTGTTAATCAAATTAACTCATTTAAATAGCTGCTTGGTTTTTCATATATCAAAAGGTTTTTATTCAAGGTCCACACTGGCCACAATTGCAAAGCACAGCATGTGTCCATTTTGATCCTACTTCTAAATTACTTGTAAAATAGTTTACAATATGTCTTTTTATTTTTTTCTGAAGAACGTTAAGGGTAGGCAACAGTGAAGTAATTGCGGGTACTTCTTGGTGAGGTCGTAAAAGTCTCTGTGTATTTTTGCCCAAGTTCTTTTTATCTTACAATTGTTGTTCAACCAAGTGTTGAAGTTTGCTGAATTTACCTTCCCCCTTTTCTTTTCCCTTTGGAATGTTTTAAAAGAAACTTCTAGCCAATTCCCGAAGTACAGTTTTCCCCTCGTTTATATACAGTGTTTTACGCAATTTTCTAAATAGCTTAAACTATACCGTTCATGGTCTACCACGCAGGGGATAACACTAGCATTCACTCGATGGTCTATATCATTAAATATCTAGGGGATCGACAGGTTTTTGTTTTACCCTTTCAGGCTGTTGATCCTCTTCTTCCATTTCATTGTTTGTTAAAATTGGTAGAGGTGGTGGCTGATTACAGTCTGGCGTTACAGACAAAACTTCTAATGCCGTGTCGTGGCGGTGTTCCTCCAAGTGGCTTTTCGCAATCTCCCATTGCTGCATCATGCTGCCGATCTTTTCTTCAATCCACTTTCTAGTCTCGTTGACCATACTATTTGCAAACAAACAAACAAAAACAAATTAAGCATTTATACTCAACTCTGAAGCGTCCCCTTTAAGTTTTAGACTACACCTTTAACGCACCTTATAAAAGTGTTAGTTCAAAGGAAGGTCAACCACTGTGCTGGCCGGACTGCACAGAGCTTGCGATACGGCCAGACGCAGTTAGACTCCCATCGGCATGAATGGTCGACTGCTACATGTATTTCACTAAACCCTACATGAAGGGTTTTTGTCACACGCAATACAATAGTGTATTATCTGCACACATACACGTAAGTTTTAATGCTAAAATCAACTCTTTTAAAAACTGACACTGTGATCAATCCAAGCTACTTTTGTGGACTTTTGTGTGTTTATTGACCAAACTTTCTGTGCGTTACTGATCGTTCTGGCTGGATCGTGATCACCTGCATTCACGGTGTGATCAGTTTCCCAATATTCATGGACTCAGCCCAGTTTTGGCTGTTTTGTATATAGACATTCTGGTGAGTCATTTAACTTTACTACAACATGTAATATAGATGTCTTACTAAATCATTACCTTTGAAAGCAAAAGATGGATCTTCCTGTTCGAACTGCTGGTTGTAAGGCTACAGACGTACTTTGCAGAAACCAATCTTTTTAATCTGTTAAATAGAGTTCCGTATAACAGTATATAGGCCTAACCAACAAAATGCAGTATCAGAGACAGCTTTGATGCGATGTGCATGCGATGGTCCTAGCTCTATGGTGCAACTCACCTTTGTGACAAAACACCAAGCCTTTTATGCCAAATTTTCCCCCTTTAGAAATAGATTTCTATATTTGGCAGTGATTGACTGATTACGTGTTATTTTGTAATACCCAGTTTTAGATTATTACAAGTAATACCCAGTTTTAGAACTGAGTCATCCTGATTATAAGTGGAATTTCTTTTTGTTTTTTGTACGATATGCTAATTGGCTCGTTGCAGCGCTTACGTCAGGTTGTGCAATCAAGAATGTTTACCTAATCTCCTAAAATTTGACATAGGCCTATAAACAGCCCGACCTTGAATGTGTTGACTGAGGCTCTATAGAATTTGTCATAACAGCGCGACCTTCATTGATATGACAGCCCGACTTTAAAACACGAGGGGAAACTGAGGTCACTTAAGAGTCAAGGCAAATGTAGACTCGCGCTCCGGTCGCTGTGAGTGTTGAGATCTGCAAGAGGGCGACTGTAAATATGAAGGACCTGGCCTTATTTCGAGACTGCGATATTGGGAGGGGGAGAGATATATTGGGAGAGGGATCTATTTGGGGGCGGGGGATCATTGGGAGGGGGATCATTGGGAGGGGGAAATAATGGGATTTGGAATAGTGCCTGTCCATCTCCCTACTCATGGAATTTATCGAGCGAGTTCACTTATTCGTAAGGAGAAATTCCTTTTTGTAATCACGAGTCAGCGTTTTGATTTTTAAAATGCTCCCTGAGTAGATTAAACGACTCTTTTGGGCAAGCTTTCACTAATTTATCAAAGGACGATGTCATAAAACTAAACGAGTCTAAAAATCGTAGGTTTCCTATCGAAAACGAAATATACTTTTTTGAATTTTTAGAGATAACTTTTATTTCTGTTTCGCTATGTTACAACTGATAATGTAGTAACCAACGGATAACGTATCAGCAACCGATAATGTATCACAAATCGACGGATATTGTATCACTAACCGATAATATAGCAACAATTTACTGATAGTGTAGTAAAATTTGAATCCGATAATGTATCACGTGTCAACGGATAATGTAACTACAAAATAACTGTATCCGATAAAGTATTACCACGGATACTGTATCAACCGATAATGTATCCAAAATCAACCGATAATGTATCGGTATATTTGAAAAAAGGTGGAAATATTGCACATTAATTAAAGTCTAATAAGTGCCTTTACTATGATAAGTCCCCACTCGGGAGGGTTTATCATTAAGAATTTTCTTATTTGAATTTGGGAGGGAGTTGCTCTGGTTTGGAGACGCTCTACTTCCAAGTGGGCCTAGGCAAGTGGCGTATCCAGCTTTTGATGTGGGGGGTGGGGGGTAAGCGCACTCGCACATCCGCGCCGAAATGTGGACAAGTTCTTTTCTCTGGACACTTGGCCTCCATATGGGCTCCGTGCTACATAAAAAGAGGGCGCTTTTGAACACTTTTGAGAGCACCATGGACGCGCGGGACCATTGATCTCCGTATGGAATTAATGGACGGGACAGCATGTGCCTACTGCACTGTACTGGTTCGCGCGCAAGTTCCACACCTCTTCCAGAATGTGCCAAGGCTATTGGGTGCAGCGTCTTCGCGTGATCGTCGGGCAAAGTCGGCGCGCGCATACGTTCAATCTAACTTGCGATGGTCTCCCAGACTATTCCCTCCACCAATAACTTTGCATCATTCAAAATACACAGTAGAAGGACCGGGAACCAGTGTAGGTCCTCCCAAACTCTCTTTTTCTGGCCGTTGAAGGGGCACTTGTGCACGGAGCCCATAGCTCCATGGTAAAATCAAAAAACTGAGGGGGGAAGGGGGGGGGGGCTGGAGACCACATGACACTGGGGGCGCTGTTCATGATACAGATGTATCAGCGCATTTCAAGCTTTTTGAACTTTTACTCCTTTTCTCAATACTATCTAATACATTTCGGCGGTTGAAAAGTTTGAAAAATACCTCAAAATCTGCCTTTTTTCTTTAAATACGAAATAATTGGGGGGGGGGGGTGATCCAATAGCCTAAACCCCCCTCCCCGGTCAAAAAGTGGGGCAGGATATATTGGGCATAAAACAAACATTTGTGTACACCTAGTCCCGATACTGATACATTTTCGTTTGATTTTTGATACTTTATCAACCGTTCCGTGGTGAAACATTATCGGATACAGTTATTTGTAGTTACATTATCCGTCGACACGTGATACGTGATCGGATACAATTTTTGCTACATTATCGGTTAGTGATACAATATCGGTCGATTTGTGATACATTATCGGTTGGTCATACGTTATCCGTTGGTTACTACGTTATCCGTTGGTTACTACATTATCAGTTGTAACACGATATCGTATTCTGTCATACCCTGCATGATTAAATGCGCGTCGTAATTTTGTAAATTGTGAAAAAAGACCGGTATCGGTGTACAACTGGGTTTAATTCGTGGCGTGTGCGGCACTGCTACATCTACCTGTGACGTGACAGTGATCTTTCACCTTTCTTGGTGAGCAACACAGGTCCTCGTTTACCCTTGATTTCCACTCCTGTGAGTTTATTGTGGAGATCTCTCTCCCACGGTGGCAGGGATTTAATGATGTCTGGACATGCTGGGG
Organism: Patiria pectinifera; assembly: GCA_029964075.1. Classification (NCBI taxonomy): domain Eukaryota; kingdom Metazoa; phylum Echinodermata; class Asteroidea; order Valvatida; family Asterinidae; genus Patiria; species Patiria pectinifera. Next base: position 11,821,635 of record CM057135.1, read on the forward strand.
CTGTGTTCAGACGACTGACATCCGATGCCTGCATTTTCCCTACTTCACCCGATCCCTTTCTGTTGAACAAAACCATTTGTGAGAGTGTGGCCTTAGCAAATTTGGAGAAACTTCCTTGGCATGTTTTGTCTTTCTCCAGAATGCTGGTGGTTTCTTTAACCACATTCTGAAGGCGCTTCTGCAACTTGCTGACATCCTCTGCAAGGGGAGCAATTGCTATTTGTTCCTCTTGTCATAGAGTGTGGACATATCACTGGACCATTGCGAGTATGAGTGGTCTGAGGTTTACTCCACATCTGGTACTCAGCACAAATGTGATATTTTTTATAGTATTTTGAATGACGCAATGTACCTTCCGTCCAAATCCATCAAATTCCATGTCAATGACAAGCCCTGGATGACAATTGAAATTAAGTCTTTGATTAAGCGTAGACAAGTGCTTTTCTCACAGGGCAATATTAGATGGAAATCAGTATGAAACAAAATCATTTGTCTTATTGCCTCTGCTAAGAAAGATTATTATCATAATAGAGTTCAAAGGTTGAAAAGTAAAAACCCGGCTAGTTGGTATCGTACCATTAAAATGATGACATCTGGCATTACATCCGATCCTACAATCATCCCTCCTCCTGATGTTAATCATAAGGATCATCTTGGCATTGCAAACAAAATCAATGACTGTTTTACTTCAGTTGCAAAGGATCTTGATCCCCTGGATTTGACATCATTACCTGCATATTTGCCATCTCCCGATCCTTGTCCTTCAGTTCAGGTATGGGAGGTTTACAGAGAGCTTTAGAAAACTAGATGTAAGAAAGCAGGTGGGCCAGATGGAATCCCAGCACCGATTCTCCGTGAATTTGCATATGAATTGAGTAAACCCCTTGCCAACATCCTTAATTCATCTTACCAAGAAGGTGCGGTTCCAAATCAGTGGAAAAAAGAAGCAATTATTATTCCGTTCCCGAAGAGTTCTCCCCCAACTTGGAACAAACTCCGTCCGGTGTCTCTAACCTATCATTTTGCCAAACTAACCGAGCATTTTGTTGTTCAATAGATTACCTCAGATATCCACATGAATTTGGATCCCAACCAATTTGGTAATATGCAAGGAGCGTCAACAGCTCATTGCCTTATCGAGCTGGTTGACAATTTGTGTTCGCATGCTGAAACTTCAAAAAGTTACAGCACAATGGTGATAAAAGATTTTAGTAAGGCTTTTGATCTAGTTGACCACAATCGTCTTATTAAGGATTTACTCCATTTGGGCACACGCTCATCTGTTATCCCCTGGATATGCATTTTTTTGACTGATCGATCCCAGTGCGTCAGATACAAAAACTCGTTTTCTGAATTCAATGTTTTGGGTAATCCTTACTTTTAGGACACCTCTATTTTTTACAAGTTCTGTTCAAAACTGACTTTTGCAGATGACTGTCCAGTACCAAAGTGACTTTTGCAGGCTAAAGCAGTCTTTTTTCTTCATATAAACTCATGTTAGTTGTAGTTTTGAAAGCACTTTCGAAGAAAATGTGACTTTCCTACCTTTTTTCGCAGTCAGACGTGCATGTTGTAGTTCTCACACGCGTGAAAGCGCTACATAATGAAAGCCCGATGCTGATTGGCTGCTAAAAAAAAAAAAATCAGTCTGGTTCCCAGACCAAAAGATTCTGACTACTCCTGAATCTTTTGGTCTGGGAAGCAGACTAAAAATAAATAAGTTGTTCATTTTTTATCAGCCAATCAGCATCAAGCTTTCATCGCATCGAGCTTTCACATTTGCCATCTTGGTTTTTGAGTCTGTTTTCTGGTTGTCATCGTCGTCTTTTACCCCTGAATTTCCCTCATAAATCTAAGCCCTGCCCTCTTTCCACAAAATTAAACCTGCTGATATTCAAGAAGGTGTCATTGCCAATTGTTCAGATGTGCCAAGAAGTATCAGAATGTCAATTTAGAGTGTCATTTAGTCAACTGTTTTGGTGAGTCTTTCCCTTCCTATATTATAGGAACGGGGTCCTAAAAGTAAGGATTACCAATGTTTTGAATGGTGGTTTTCCACAGGGGACTACATTTGGTCACTTGCGTTTTCTTGCCAAATTTAATGATGCAGTGAGTTCTGGGGCTCTTACTAACAGCGAGATTCTGAGTCTGAAATATGTAGATGATATGACCATTGTTAAAAATAGTACAAACAATGAACCGAGAGCTAATATGAATGTGTGTTTCATGAAAAATATACCTCCGTTTTCACCCATTCAGATTTTCGGATACTGACCTTCAGATAGTAAGTAGATTGTGTGAAAATTCTTGACGTTTTGGTTAGTTCAGACCTCAAATGGGACAAGCATATCGATCACATTTTTAATAAGGCAAACAGCAACATTTTTTATGCTTAAATTGTTGCAGAAATTTAACATCACTTTCAGATTTGTTAACAATATACAAAGGCTACATTCGTCCACTCACTGAATATGCTACACAGGTTTGGAAAGCGGGATAAACTAAAGTTCATGTTGATAAACTGGAGAGCATCCAAAAACGTGCCCTTAAAATTATACTGGGATTTGATTATGTTGATTATGAGCATGCCCTAATGAAATGCAATTTAGTTTCTCTTCAAAACCGTAGAATGGATCTTTGTCTTGACTTTGCTAACAAACTGAAAAACTCTAGCTTATTTCCTAGTTACCTCAGCCGAGAAGTAGTCATGTGCAATATCAGCTTAGAAGCAGTCACAACTTATCCAAAAAGATGTGCAAGACTAGACGATACCAGATTAGCCCCATCCTATATTTTGTTGACCTTTTGAACAACAGTTCCAAGCCTTAACTCCCATTCATACTAGAGTTTCATAATCAAAAAATTAACAAAAAAATTGAAAAAAATACAATAATACACAATCCTATTTAATTCATGTACTGCATTCCTAGGGGGGAAAAATATCATGTACTATTCTGGTAGAGTGCGCCTTTCTTATATTCCGATGTGCAAATCTTAACTCATTTTTTTTTTAAATGTACTGTTTTCTGATATTTGTATGTATGATGGTAAATGTTTTAGTAAATTTGTATTTCTGATTTTGTGTTTTTAATTTGTACGCATTGTGACAATTTAGCCTCTGGCTACAAACACAATGATTAATAAACCAGAAAAATAATAAAAATAATAATTCTGGGTCGTTGAGACCATAGAACTCTCCTGCTTCCTGTCTATCAATCCGGTCTCCACTCTTGATAGCTCCATCTTTGCAAATAACAGCGCATCTACGCAAAGAATGACCCAACTTCAGGGCAAGTGATGGGATTCCATACTGACCCAGAGCAGAATTCTGCAAACTCTCTTGACACCAGCTATGATTGCCTCAAAACGCCATGGCCGTATGTAATCATGCAGGTGCATCTTTTGTAACTTTTCTTTCTCAGGATTTGCCAAACGTGTCAAACAGGATTTGACAAACGTGTCAGTTGTCTCATCTTCTGACTGATGTACATGTGCTGACTGGAATCATGGCCAAGTTTCTTGTAGAGCACCGCTGTTTTCAGGGCGACATTAGGTTTGTGCGCATGTCCGTGCTTTAGCTCGTGTTAAACGCCCTCTTGGGACCGAATTGTATCCGGTCGCGTTTTGACTAAAAACAGCTCACAGGTGGACGTCTTTTCAATCACCTTAAGTGTATTACAAATACGTTTTTGATATTCGAGATACAAAAATAAACCGAAAGAAAAAAAAGACTTTACTTTTTTATCAGATAGGACTGTGAACTTTTCGGCAAGACAATTGATGAGAAAACACCTCCGAAAAATTACCTTTGATTGCGGCGTTTATAAATGTCTCAATTCGAACGAAAATAATGGTCACATTTCGTGGGATTTGTTTTATCATCTTGGGAAGTTCATTTTGAATCAAGTAAATTACCATTGGAATGACTAAATAATGGAGAATATCGCTGTGGAAGACTTTTGAGAGCAAACCCTGATGGAGCCGCGTACGTAGCTATTAAATACATACACTAAATGTAAACAAACGGCGTCTTATTAGTCCGGTCAATTTACGACAAAACAGGCCTTGACCTAGAACAAATTGCAATAGAATTTATTTTAACACTCTCACACGAAGAAAAAAAACACTGATTAACACACTGAAAATATAATTTAATCTAGGGAGTAGAAAGGTGTTTTTACTCGCCTTTTCCTGAGTGATTTTTCGCAACTCGTCAACGCGTAAACTGTCGTTTGGACGGTGTCATGTTTTACGCTGTCAGCGTCTGTTGCCCGTCACGGCGTCCTTTCACAACACGCAGGAAACGTCGAGAAACACGACTGATTCACAACAGACGGCTTTTTCATGTCGATATTTCTGAACTCCTGGGATGTTACTTTGCCGGCAGTGTGTTGCCGCGCAAACCATAGGGAATTATTATATTTTAAAATAAGAATTTGGATTTTCTTTTACTCCCGTAATTTTTAGCCACCAATTGACTAAATTTCGCCAGCATAGCGGCTCAGTAAATCATTGATAACTTTGACATGGGGTGCAGTCACTGATCTCTATAGGCCTATAATAAATAGAGATCATTTCAGTTTTTCTAGTTATTTATATATTTATATATTTATTTAAAAAAACGTTTGTTTAGGTGGGGGGTAATCTGAAATCTAGAAATTGTAGAGAAGTTAAGGTCTTCGGCACAACCTAAAATTGTTAGAATTTTTTATAACCTTAAACACTTAAGGGCGGATCCAGAACAAAATTTTTTTGGGAGGCAAATAAAATTGTTAACCCCCCCCCCCAAAAAAAAAGTGGGTCCCAAAAATTACGGCGTGTGGTTCGGGGCCCGTTCAAGGGGCCCGAAAAGTTTTTGGATTCTAGATGCTCTGTGGTGCTATCTGAGGCAATTTCTGGCCACTTTGACATTTTTTTTTAAATTAAAAGATGGTGGTGTAGGCTTACGCAGTGCCTGCCTCCGTCACTTAAAAAAAAAAACAGGTTCGTTTTGTGGGGGCCATTGTCCCCGTTGGTGCCCCCTGGATTCACCCTTGACCGTAAAAGCCGAAAAAAGATAAACAATAATTGGATTAAATCATGTTAATCGAGCAGTGAAACGTTCCCTGAATAGAAGACCTTTCTAGAAAAGTAATTAACAGAAGAAAGACAATGTAAAAAAAAAATCATTGAGTTAATTTTGTTTTTTAATATTGATATAGTCATAATAAACAATCTCAAGAAATGGTAAATTAAGGCTTTGAATCCCCCTCGCCTGATCCCCCCAGTCTGAGGTAAGGTTACGGGTTTGAATATACTTGCAACCTCTTTACTTGTTCCCATTTAGTTTCAATGAGCAACAAGTTAACAATTAAAGGAACAATCTTCAAAGTTTGCTAACGTCTTAACATGTTTCCCAAGTTTTCTTCTAAGGAAAGAAATAACATTTCAGAGAGGGAAAACTAAAAATATTGCAACCTCTTGTTCCCCAGTTACAGCGAAAAAAAAGAAGAAAAAGAACATCTTCAAAGTTTACTCCTCGGGAAAAAAAATCAGAGAAATGAAAATGAAAACGTTTCGACTTCCAAACTTGTTACAAGTTGGGGTGGGGGAAGGGGGTGGGGTGCCAAAACATTTTCAAAGTTTGCTCCTATGGAATAAAAACGTTCACATTAATCAATACAAATAAAAATGTTACAATTTATTATCTTGTTCCCCAGTTTTGTACAGCAAAACAAAAAGAAAAAAGAACAAATCTGCAAAGTTTGCTCCTGAGGGAAGAACTTTAAAAGAAATGAAAATTAAAACTTTGCCTAAAGGAAAAAAAAAACCTTTTAGAGAAATAAAATGTCAACTGTTAACCTGTTTAACCTGTTTTAAAATGTTGTTTTTACAGCGAAAAAAGAAAAAAAAGAGCAAATCTTCAGTTCACCCCTCAGGATTTTTTTTTTTTTGTAGAAGAATGAAAATTAAAGCGTTGCTTCTTAACTTGTTCCCAAGTTTGGTCTCTTTTTGGGGGGGGGGGGGGAAACAAACCCTAAAAAGTTTGCTCCTTACAAAAAAAATCAAAGTGTCGCCTATGTTTTGCAGTTTTCTACATATAATTTAAAATTAGGGTGTAGGCCTACATATGTAAAATTCAATTAGGCTGTTGGTGACGTGTTGCTCCGCGCGATCTTATTCAAACTTCAATTGATCCTTCCAGTCCATCCTCATCAGTAAATGTCACATTGGAACAGCTACCTCCGATTCGAAGCTTGCACATTCTGAGGAACACTCCAAGCCTTGTTTTGTCACTGTGTGTTGCATCCCATCATGCATCAACATCGGACTACTACAAGCAGCTCCCTGGCCAGTTGCTGGATTGAACTGACATCAGCGCTGTCAGACTTGAACACGTGGCAGTCACTTGATCACCCTCATCATTTATTGAACTGAAGCTTTCTTTACAAATCGGATTGCAATTCTTGCAGTGAAATTCAGTTTGGACAATTTGGCCTGCCCTGACACTAATAAGTGAATCTTCCCGTGCTTCCCGGCCGCTTGCCCTACTTTATATCCATGGCATACCTTAAATGTTATGTTAAGAAGCAAGCAGTTCGTGTATATTCATCTATAGCTACGTGCGCATTTACATGCACATTTATAGTAACGAGTACGAGTACAAGCTGCCCGGCCTTGCAACGGTGTGAATTTCTGATTAAGAACAGATAATATTCCATTCAAAGGCCTAAATGTTAACCAAATCACACACAAATACGGCTTTCAATATATAATTAACTCTTAATACGTTAAGACAGCAAAATTAAACTCAGCATCATATGAAATCATACTTTCCGAGTTACCGTCGGTGCGTCGTCTGCCGCAGTCGCATGTGGTCATCAATCCTGAGCAATAGCTGTTACGTACATCGAGGAAAGTCACCAGACGAATTAAGAAAGGGCGCCCTCCATATAGTCCCTGGGATAGGGCCATTTAATCGCAAAATTGTATGATTAATCTTAATATTATTTTCTGTTGTAGGGTACCTTGGGACATCCGAAAATGGTGCTCTTAAGTTGCACAGCTGGTATTTTTGCCTTCCAGCTCCAAAAAACTGATATTTTGGGGGCTTATTTTTTGAGAAACGGTTAAAATCATATTTTGGGCCTCGGCTCTCTCCAAAATGGTCCCGTCGTGCCCTGTTTGCACTTTTTACCATCCTGATAGGATGGGTAAACAAGAAAAATATGGTTGGTTCCAAGTTTATCCGTTTTCGTGTTCCCAGGGCATATATTGCTTTGCGGACACCCCCCAAATCCTGTGACTTTGCCCTGTTTGGGGACAGAAAGGAGTTTGAAACTCACACTTATTCCAAAGATACACACCTTCTTTATAATTTAAAAACTGCCTGAGACCACAAGCTTTAATTTAAGTGGTAGATTAGCTTCCTGTCTTGAAAATTGGGCTCGCCATGGCCATTATTGCTTCCCCTACCCCTAAATCACTCAAAACGGCTGTATAGTGGTTGGCTTAGCAAACCTATTGTGCATTTTATGATAACAGTGCCAAATTTGGTACAGAGATAGACCGATATCATATCAATAAATGTGAATATTGGAGCATCGCAGATCTGGCCCTTGATGGCCGTGGGAGCCATCATTTTAAAAGTGCTGAGTCATGCTGAGTCGCACTATTTTATAATGCGTTTTCTAGAGCAATATTGAGGCTAACTTGTTTTTCTGCTTTTTTCTACACGCTTGGATGGGAAACAGGCATGAACAATGAATTTTCTTTCAATACCTTATTGAAAAAAACTTAATAATGCCTGCCAGCTGATGTCAGGCCTGGCTACACCTGCAAGAATCGTACTGCACTGTAATGTAGAATACAGACATATTCTACATTACATGTTATGTTGTCCTACACAAAGTTACATGTAGTTGGGAATTCGATTTCTGACTCGCCAAAAATGACGTCCTGACAATGTTTAAGACCTTCCACTATCATAGCAGGAATGGGTCTGGCAAAAACCTTGCCACAGAAATAAAAATCAACTGATTTTAGTCACAAAAATGCTGAATCAGCAATTTTGTTATTATTCTGTTTCAAGCTTCGGTGAAAAAAAACCTCCTCCAACGGTGGATTAAAGGGGGAGGGCGGGGGGGGGGCAACGGGGCCACGCCCCCTTTGTTTTTAGTTACGTCGCTCAAAAAGGCAGCTATTGCGTATACACCGCCTACAAAACTTTCCATATTTAAACACAATTTTTTGGGGTGGGGGGAATCTAGTTGAAGAAAAAATGTGTCCAAAAATGTTCACCCCAAATTTAATATAAAAACATGGGGAGGAGGTGCACATTTATTGTTTATGTTGAGTTTTGTGGGTGGTGGTACGGTGTATGCAATAGCTGCCTTTTAAGCGACGTTACTAAAAAGAAAGAGGGGCGTGGCCCCGTTGCTCCCCTGCCCTCCCTCTTTAATCCGCCGTTGGTGAGGTCAGTTTGTGGAGCTTTGGCCCCACTCTGCCACTTTTTGTCATCCGTTTTGTTCCAAACCAACAGAAATGTCATATCTCTAATTCCTTGGTATCATTTTGCTTATTTTGTTGTGTGGAAGCAATTTCAAAAAGTTTCTATAGCTATATAAGACTTTGTTAAGTTGGACCCGTTTACCATATGCATGCCCGGGCTGCACCAAAAAACGTGTAATTAATGAAATACATGTACAAACAAATCCATTTTTCTATGGACAGATTGGACACGATCGGGAATGTGGGGCATTGCCCCAAGGGAGGGAGGATCGTGGGGAGGTGGGTTCACGTTTGCCCCCCCCAAAAAAATTCCCAGTGTGTATATATAGGCCTATTCTTTTAGCAAATGTATAATGTACCTAAATGTGCTATGTTAGTTTTCCCTAAATGGTGTTCCCATGACATATTTCCACCCATCTGCACATACTAAACCACAAGTGCGCATGTACTAGGAATTCGATATGCATATAGATATTGTTAATAGTCCAAACCCCCCCGCCCCCTGCCCCCACCCCCTCCCACCACCTCCAACCTTTAACCACCTTTTCCTTCGACACCCCATAAATCACCATCACTGCATTTTACAAGCATGTCTGTAAACGGATACTACGGTTAACTTTAGGAAAATGACGTAGACATTGCTTGAAACATAATGGCATTCAAAAAAAGCTGATTCGGCATTTTTCGTGACTAAAATCAGTTGATTTTTATTTATGGGACAAGGTTTTTGCCAGACCCATTCCTGCTATGATAGTGGAAGGTCTTAAACATTGTCAGGACGTCATTTTTGGCGAGTCAAAACTTGAATTCCCAACTAATTTTGTGCAGGTCTACATATCTGTACTCTACATTACAGTGCAGTACAATTCTTGCAGGTGTAGCCAGGCCTGACATCACCTGGCAGGCATTATTAAGTTTTTTCAATGAGGTATTGAAAGAAAATTCATTGTTCATGCCTGTTTTGCCTCCAAGCGTGTAAAAAAAGGCAAAAAAACAAGTTAGCCTCCATATTGCACGAGAAAACGCATTACAAAATAGTGCTGACTCAGCATGACTCAGCACTTTTAAAATGCTAGCTCCCACGGCCATCAAGGGCCAGATCTGCGATGCTCCAATATTCACATTTATTGATATGATATCGGTCTATCTCTGTACCAAATTTGGCACTGTTATCATAAAATGCACAATAGGTTTGCTAAGCCAACCACTATACAGCCGTTTTGAGTGATTTAGGTGTAGGGGAAGCAAAAATGGCCATGGTGAGCCCAATTTTCAAGACAGGAAGCTTATCTACCACTTAAATTAAAGCTTGTGGTCTCAGGCAGTTTTTAAATTATAAAGAAAGTGTGTATCTTTGGAATAAGTGTGAGTTTCAAGCTCATTTCTGTCCCCAAACAGGGCAAAGTCACAGGATTTGGGGGGTGTCTGCAAAGCAATATATGCCCTGGGAACACGAATATGAATAAACTTGGGACCAACCATATTTTTTCTTGTTTACCCATCCTATGAGATTGTAAAAAGTGCAAACAAGTCACGATGGGACCATTTTTGAGAGAGCAGAGGCCCAAAATATAATTTTAGCCGTTTATCCAAAAATTAGCTCCCAAAATATCAGTTTTTTGGAGCTGGAAGGCAAAAATTCCGGGCTAGCAACTTAAGAGCACCATTTCCGGATGTCCCAAGGTACCCTACAACAGAAAATAATATTAAGATTAATCATAAAATTTTGCGATTAAATGCCCTATCCCAGGGACTAATAGTTCAGGTACAAAAAAATTTTGATCTACAAAAGTGCTTGAAAAACACCTTTACACTCCATAGAAAACATTACATTTTTCACATGTTGTTTGTACATTTATTTGAAGATGCAGGGGTGTGAAATCTCAGCTTTAAAGCTGATTTCAACTTTTTTTGTTTTGAATTTCAGCTTTTTTCCGTCACTTGCTGTGTACAAAAGTATAGGAGATTTCCAAAGTTCAGCTTTTTTAACACCTTTTTCAGCTGTTTTCAGGTATTTTTTTATCAGTGGTCACTGACACCCCTGAAGATGATTGAAGCTTAAATGGATTTATTGCAATTTGTTCTAGGTCAAAACGTAAATTGACCGGACTATATGTGCACAAATGCACAAGCAGGCACTACGCGTATTATATCCCCGTCCCTGTGAAAAGTATACACGCGGGGCATGCACGGGCCAATCACGCGTCGGCGTGGTACGTTGTTTGAATTGCGAACCCCGGTACTTTCAATGTTATATTGTGTAGTTGAGTGTGAAAAACACACTCCGTGTTCAGTAAACCCACCAGAGAATCCCCCCATTTGCAGGTGAGTTTAGGGGTTTGCTCTTTTGAAATCACCGTTAATACAACATTTAAAGTCGAATTGATGTTTTCATGACAGATACCTCCCAAGTGTTTGGACGCTATGCAGGAATTATTTCATCCTTACGTTTCTCTAGAACATCTAAGTTATGGATGTGGTCTCCTTCGTTTCTGATTAAGTCCCACAGGATCTTCCGTTCCTTGGATTTCACATCAAAGCTCATGATGTGAGCGACACAGCTCTCTATGCTGTGAACCTGCATCATGTGACGAGGCAGTTGGGCACAGGACTCATGACAGAAGAGACAGCAGTGATATTTATTCCTTCATTCATTCATTTCTTTTATTTGTCTCAGATCGTGGCCCGGAGGGCCAAATTCCAAAAGACAATTACATTATAAACAGTTAATTCTAAAAGCGATTAAAACTTGTTAAATACAAAAAGATGAGTAAAATACTAGGCAGGCAATACATTAAATCTGTACAAAACAAACACCACATGTAGACAGGTAGACAGAACTATTCAAGAAAGGAGGGACAACATGCTGTAAGGGATGGGACTCTGTTGGAAGCGCTTGGTTCTAATAGGGAGTTGAGTTATTTGGTTACTGATCCTTAGGTTTCTACCATGACTTGCTAGCCTTGTAGGGGGAGTGAGTTGTTCTTGAATTAGAGCCAAGTGCTTTAGCAAATTTTAAGCAATGTCCTACTCTTCTGCTTTCTAGTGCATCCAAGTTACATAGGTTGAGCGCATCCAAGTACGAAGTGTACCGATTTCCCATGATGGTCCTACAAGCTTGTTGTATCCTTTCAAGATTGGTTGCTTTTTTGTTAAACTAGAATGCCATATCACATCTGCGTACTCGACCATAGGTCTGACATAACTGTTGTAAACAACCAAAAGTTCCTCGTGATCAAAGCCAAATCGTTTTAGTGATCTCAATATGAAGAGGCGTTTGTTTGCTTGTTTTACCATGTGATCAACTCGGGCCTCCCACTTAAGATCAGCTTGAAACCAGAGGCCCAGAACCTTGGCTTTGTTGACATACAGTATGAACAATTCAGTATGAATTGGGGCAGATTTACTGAAGCACACTTCAAGAACCTGGCATTTACATGGGTTTAATTTCAGGTGATTATGTTTTGCCCAATCTGTGAATTCATCCAAATCATTTTGTAAACTGGTCATGCCATTTATTTTCCTATTTTCAGCAAAGGTAAGATCACCAACATATTTCCAATATTCGGAATCAGCACTCAGAGCAGCATCATTAATCATAATTTGGAAACCTACAGGTCCTAATTTAATGACTTGAGGGACGCCTCCATTCAGAAAAACATAATCAGAAGTACCATTGTTAAACCTGACACATTGCTCACGGTTGTGAAGAAAATTACCAATGCAAGGAACGATACTACGACACACTCCAATTTGAAGAATTTTGCTAATGAGCACGGAGTGGTCAACAAGATCGGAGGCTTTCGAAAAATTGGTTAAAACCATCGTTCCAACGTTGCAACTTTCCTCAGCACCCTGATGAAGATAATGAATCAGATTTATCAGATAATGGTTAGTGGAAACTCCAGGGACATTACCAAATTGCCTCTTATCAATACAAAGGCCGATATCATTAATCATCCAACCACAAATGAAACTCTCAGCTACCGATACCTTAGCAAAAATGGATGTGAGTGAAATAGGTCACAGTTTGTCTAGGAAAGGAGGATTCTGCTTCAGTACAGGTCCAACAATGGCCCTTTTCCACTGAACCGGGACAGTCCTCTCATTAAAAGAACAATTGAGAATAGTTGTCAATGGCACACTGAGCTCGAAGGCAAATTCCTTTATAAGCTTAGCGGGTATACAATCTGGACCAGTGGCTTTATTAGGATTGACTTTCCTGAGCTCAAAGTAAACATTCCAAGGGTAGAGATGCGGGACTAGTTTTTCAGCTGGTAGGTAAGCAGGCAGCTTAGCCAAATCGAGTGGCTGTAAATGTTCCGAGATTTTGGCAAACATGTTATTTTATATTGATTGCATCTGCCTTGCCTTGTGCATCCCCGTCATCATCACCTGGAACATCCACTTAAGCCCGGAGTTATTCAAGTTAGTAAATTCCAACACCGAAGCCCATCGTTATTGGACGTGTGCATCACTGTCACACTGCTTTCTGCTGAGTGTGCCTCACCCCCATCACTCTCAAGATCCCCATTAAGATTGTCATCCCCATCACTGCTACATGCTTCCTCTGCAGTGTTCATGTTTGGAATCCACTCCGAGTCATCTGAAAATTTACTCTGACAGAGCTGCAGTCATCACAACCATCGTTGGCACCTCAAGGCTCTTGGAATCCCCATCATTTGAGATACATGTACTTCTGAGCTGGACATCAGACTCACCAACGCATTTGTATTTCAGCAAACGGAAATGATCTCTTGGAAGGGGTATGATCTCTGAGCCATCCGAGTCTCCATCTGTCATAGGGACACAATCTCCACAGAGACCAGCACCTTCAGATGCTGCCACTTAACAAGGTCTGTCTCCTCCCCCCCCCCCCCCCCTGCTGTAAAACAGAGAAAAATAAAAAAAAATAGTGATTTCTTAGACTTACACAGTGTAAAGTGTCTGCACTAATACAATTAATTCTTCTTGCTTGTGACACCCTTTTGGTTATATCCTAGAAAATATTTCATGGTGGATGGATAGTGACAAAGTTTTGACTTCCCCTGGAGAAGTTGATTTCAACAGATACAATAACTTTTGCACACAAAGTTTTCATAAGAAGTACAGCCCCCAGTCCGACGTTCGATGCGTCTGTACGAAGGATAAAATCTCTTTGCACATCCGGAAGATGGAGAATAGGTGAACTGGTCAGCACTTGCTTCAGTGACTGAAACGCAAGTTCCTGGCTCGGACCCAACACAATGTTGTTCGGCTCCCTGTTCTTCGTCTTGTCTGTAAGTGGTACTGCGATTGCTGCAAAGTTGGCAACAAACTTTCTGTAGTATCCAACGAGACCTAAGAAAGAGCGCAGTTGTTTCTTCGTCTGGGGTTGCTGGATCTTCAAAATTTTTCTCCAACTTGTCCTGGTGAGGTTCAAGTATCCCTCGTCCGATTGTATGCCCCAGAAAGCTAATCATGCATTTCGAAGGGCGAGCAGTGAGCCCTGCCCGATGGAAACAATGAAGCACTTCTTTGAGAGCCACAATGTGAGATTCCCAATTCGGTGTATGTAACTTGATGTAGTTGTCGACATGCTAAATACCTTGTAGGACAATCCTCATCATGCGACTGAAGGTGGCTGGAGCATTTACCAAGCCAAAAGGCATGGTTCTAAACTGATACAGCCCATCTGTGGTGATAAAAGCCGTCTTGGACCTGTCTTCCAGTCTTACCGGGATCTGCCAATATCCTTTTGTAAGATCGATCTTGGAGAAAAACTTGTCTTGAGAAAGATGAGCGAATATTTCGTCGGTGACTGGCATGGGCTTAGACCTCACTGGTTTATCTGTAGTGACTTTGACGTCATGAACAGCAACATTGGTTTGACCAGCAAGATCAGTCAACGATTCCATGTTGTTCCCAAGAATCCGGCGAACCTTTCGAATGTGCTCAAAAGATAGATCAGGGTTGACTGATACATCTGAGGGAGACTCTTTGGCTTCTACTGCCGGTAGCTCGATGTCACCTATGAAGTCAGACCCATCTGGGGACGAAGTGATGTCTTCGTTGTCGTCATCACTGATGACAGCACATCCAACTACCTCAATGACACCTCTCTTAACTGCTGTTTCCGGTGCGTCTGTTTCACTGGTACCATCCCTTATGACGTATTTCTTTAGAAGGTTTGCATGGAACACCTTGACTCTACTACCTAGATGGATACAAACGTCCATCTCACCAACGTTTTCAATGACAGGAAATGACCCTTTTCACTGCATTTGGAGTTTGTTGTGGTCAGTTTGATACAGAAGAAAGACCCGGTCACCCACGTTGAACTTCCTTGCACGAGCCTTCCGGTTGTAGTACATCTTGGCTCGGGTCGATGATCTCCTCAACTCCTCACGTGCCAGTTTGCAGGTTTGTTCAAGTCGATCTTGAAGGTCGAGAACAAACTGGCATGTAGACCTGACTTCAGGAGTCTCTACATCTCCAGACCAAAACTCCTTGACGATGGTAATTGGACCTCTCACTGACCTCCCATATAGCAACTGGAACGGCGAGAACCCAAGACTCGCTTGAGGAGTCTCCCTGTAGGCAAAAAAGAGGGGGTTAATATACCGATCCCAATCTTGGGGACGCTCGGCACACATACGCTTCAACATTTGCTTCAACGTACCATTAAAGCGTTCCACAAGCCCATTGCATGCGGAATGGTAGGGAGTGGTGGTGAGCTGTCTCACAGATAACAATCAGCTTACCTCCCTCATGACGTCTGAAGTGAACTGGAACCCTTGATCCGTCAGGACCTCACGCGGCACACCAACCCTGCTGAACACGTCCGCTAAAGCCTCAGCAACTCTGGTTGCCTCGATGCTTCAAAGTGGCACAGCCTCGGGATACGTGGTGGCATAGTCGACTACTGTCAAGATGTAACGATGACCCTTGGTAGTATTTGGCTCGATGGGACCAACGATGTCCACGGCTATTCGCTGGAACGGCGTGTCAATCAGTGGCATCGTACCCAGGGGAACCTTGGTCACACGTCCCTTGTGCACCGTCCGCTGACACACATCACATGACCTGCAAATCTAGTAATATCAGACTGTAACCCTGGCCAAAAGAAACTAGATAGAATCTTGTCAACAGTTTTCTAATCCCCTGATGACCACCAAGGACAGACTCGCGAGCTAAAGCCATAACATGCTTGCGATATTTCTCAGGTACAACCAACTGCTGTACAGGATCACCACACTTTACCTTCGGTGAGAAGAATTGTCTGTACAACAAACCATTGGAACGATAGAACTTGGAGGAATTTTTCTTACATGTAATCAACTCTTCTGCTGATGATGCCAACTCATAGAACCGATACAGACTAGGGTCAGCCTTCTCAGCGGCGATGAAGTCATCTCTACTGATTTCCGGCAGAGGATGTTTTGGCACCTTCATTGGACGAAGAGGTCTCTGTTCGGCTGCCTTCTGAGCCCTCGTCTAAACAGCTTCAGCTTCATCATGGCGTCTGTTTCCTGGTTGTTTCTGACGAGTCTCTGTCATCTCACCAACACTCTCAGCGTGATGGATATCATGTAATTGACTAGAAGGTTCCTGTACACCAGTTATGTTACCAATAATGAGGTCATAAATTGGGTTACGCATACACAATGCCTTGGTATAACCTGTTAAAAATGGTGTGTCAACGTATATCCTAGCAACTGGAAATTTGCGAACAGTACCATTAAAAAAAACATACATTCTTGTCTCACCTGTCAACCACTTGTCATTTACCAAGTCTCGTCTCACTTCGACACCGGAACATCCACTGTCCTGAAGAACTTGGATTCTGTAGTTTCCTAACTGCCCTTCTCTTACTGCCATCTCGATTGTGGATTGTGTACATGCAGCACTCATCACCATCAACTCATGTCCGCACATGGTCGTCATCCACACAGCAATCTGCTAGACCTTGACCTTCGACCAGACATTCTGCAGTCTTCACTGGCCCGTGCTCCTGTGGTCTAGGAGGTTGAAGAAGTAGAAGGAGGGGGAGGGTACGGCGACAAATCCCATTATCTGCCCCCTCTCTCCAATAATCTCGCCCATAGCCCCACCCACTGGCCACGCCCCCTAGCCCCGCCCCTTCCCTTGATCTCTGCCCCCTCTCTCCCATGATATCTGCCCCCGCCCCTCCCTTGCCCTCCCAATATCTCAGTCTCGGAATCGGCCAAAACCGGGGCTCAATATCTCTCGTCTTGAAGATCTCTCTCTGTACAGCCGGCGAGTCTGATTGCTTATAAATCCAAAAATAATGACCTCATCTACAAAAAAATTAAAAAATAAATATATTACTATATAATAAATGGTGCCTTATGAGATGAAGCCAATTGTTAAGGGATTTTCTAGATGGAATAAAGCAACGCTGCGTGATTACGTCCAGCGATATAATATACCGTACAATCAAAATGTTGCTCTTACGCGTAAAGTCTACATCAACGGGATAAAAAAATACGAAGCTCAATTTACAAACTTGAGGAAAAAGAAGCTACATGAGCTCAAACAGATTGTAGACGATTATGATCTAGAATATAACCCGTCGGGTTATAAAGGTCGATTTTTGAAAAAAGATTTACTCTTGGCGATTCAAAACTCTAGGCAACCCGAGGATTTTCAAGAGGCTGAGTTTAGAGCGACGTGGAGATTTAGAAACAACTTTAGAAACTGGGAACTGATTCCTAGACTTTTTAACGACGATTTAGTCAGATTTTTTGATACGCACAAAGATCAAATAGTAAATAAAATCAAGTCAGAATTGAGAGAGCTGAGAGGTTTAAAAATGGAGCTCACAATCAAAATAAAATACGAAAAAAACAAACCGGATGGTACGATAGAAACGATCGAAGCTACACATTATACCGATCAGAGAGTCGTTTTAAATCAAAGTCAAATAAAACAGGTTTTAAAAGAAGACATCGACCAGCTATTTAAAAAGGATAAAAGGTATACGAATCAAGGATCGGGTTGGGTTTTAAAAAAGATAATGGCGTTGTATGTCAACATCAACAGGTGTAACCCCGTGAGGGGCAGTTCTTACATAGACCTACCCCCACATATCAAAAGAAAACAGGCGATGATTAACATTAAAAACAAAGACGACGAGTGTTTGAGATGATGTTTGAGCGCCGCTCTTGGCTTGTATACGGATAAAGTAAAAAATAACATAAAAAACGACCCCAAATATAGCCCTCGCAAAGACAGACCTAGTATTTACACCAAAGACGACGGACTCAAATTTAAAGGCGTAGACTTTCCAACACCGATCGACCAGATACCAAAGATAGAAAGACAAAATAATTTAACGATAAACGTATACGGTTATGAGGAGGAAATATATCCGTTATACGTGTCTAAAAACTATAAACCAGAGTCACGACCTATCGATTTGTTTTTGTTTTCTGAGGGCGACAAGCATCACTACTGCTGGATAAATAATTTTTCGAGATTGATTTACAACGTTACAAAACATAAAAGTAAGAAATATTTTTGTCGAAGGTGTCTGTGTCATTATAGAACGCAAGTAAAATTAGATAGACACATGACCGATTGTAACGGTATAGATACACATCCGTCAAAGATTGTATTTCCTACCGCTAAGCGAAAATATGTAAATAACGAGTGGATAGTCGACGAAAACGATGTGCCAATATTAGAATTTAAAAACTACAGGTTTAAACAAAAAGCACCGTTTGTAAATTACGCCGACTTTGAATCGATCTTAGAAAAAAACTCGGACGATAAAAAGGACAACACGCAAAAGACAAACATTCACAAAGCAAGCGGTTACTCGTTGGTAGTAGTTTGATGCGACGGCACCAATGCGTATCAAGAGACTTATAGAGGTAAAGATGCCGCATCAAAGTTTGTCAATAAAATGTTAAAAATACAAAGCGACATAAATTGCATATTTAAAAAACCCCAACCCATGAAATTTAACGAGCGAGCTAAAGAACATCATGATAAAACAAGCACGTGTTGGATTTGCGAGAAACCAATTTACCCCAATTACTCGAGCTACTGTCAGTGCCAGAAACCCAAAATACCAAAAACAGAAAAACAAATAAAAAAACATCAGTACGAAAACAAAAATGGATTTACCGAGTCTAAATGTCTAGAATGCAAAAAGAAAATCAACAAATTTAGAAAGGTGAGAGATCACTGCCACGTCACGGGTAGATATAGAGGTGCCGCGCACGCCTACTGCAATCTAAAATTACAAGTTAAACCAGGTTTTACCCCCATACCGGTCGTCTTTCACAATCTGCAAAATTACGACGCTCACTTGATCATGCAGAGTATTTCAGAGTACGATGACGAAAAGGAAATACAAGTTATCGCTAGAAATTCGGAAAAGTATATTTCGTTTTCGATCGGAAATATGCGATTTATAGACTCGTTTAATTTTATGGCGTCTTCGTTGGATAGATTATTTAAAGCTTGTCCAAGAGAGTCGTTTAAACTACTCAGAGAACATTTTAATCGTCAAAACATCGACTCATTGTTACAAAAAGGAGTTTATCCATATGAATACATGGACTCGTTTGACAGATTTCAAGAGACCAGCCTACCTCCCATCGAACAATTTTACAGCAGCCTAAAAGACGAAAATATATCGCGAGAGGACTACGACAGAGCTAAACTGACGTGGAACGAGTTTAAAGTTAAAAACATGGGGGAATATTACGATTTGTACGTCACTACCGATACGTTATTACTGGCTTGCGTATTTGAAAACTGTAGGCAAACGTGTATTAAAACTACGCGTTAGATCCTGCTAATTACTACACAGCACCAGGATTGTCGTGGGATGCCTTGTTAAAACACTCGGAAGTTAAACTCGAACTATTGCAAGACGTAGACAAACATTTATTTTTTGAAAAGGCAAAAAGAGGTAAATCTCGAGCGTGGGTGGTATGAGATACCACAAAGCCAACAACAAATAACTACCCGACCATAAGCCAAACGAGCCGTCGAGTTACATCACCTACCTCGATGCACCTACCCCCTAGCACCAGAAAACATCGTCATACCAAAAGAATGGATGTCTGATTATCAAAACGAGTTATTAGATACCGAACCTAGTAGCAACGTGCAAAAATTAACGTGTACCCTTAATCCTAAACAAAAATATGTTTTGCACTACGTCACGTTGCAGTTGTATCTCAAACTCGGCTTGAAACTTAAAAAGGTGCATCGAGTGCTGCAATTTAAACAAACGCCTTGGATGGCATCTTACATCGACAAAAACACGCAACTCCGAACAAAAGCGACCTCTGATTTTGAGAAAGACTTTTTTAAACTGATGAACAACAGCGTGTTTGGTAAGACGATGGAAAACGTCAGAAACCGAATCGACGGTTACCTACTCAGAGACAGTAACGATGACGATCGAGATACATACCAAAAAATTATACAGAAACCGAGCTACAAAACGACAACGTCATTTTCAGAATGCAAATTGTCATTTGTCGAAAAGTACAAGACTAAAACCGTGTTAAACTAACCGATCTATTGCGGAGTGAGTATCTTGGATCTCTCAAAGACGCTGATGTACGATTTTTATTACAACCATTTGAAAGACAAGTACAAAGAGAAAATCAGGTTGATGTACACAGATAAAGACAGTTTGGTACTCGTAGTGCACACGGACGACGTATACAAAGATATGCAGCAAAACGGACAACAATACGACCTTTCGAATTATCCGACGGATCATCCTTTGTACGACCCAACTAATAAGAAAGTGATCGGTAAATTTAAAGACGAGTTTGGAGGTAAAATAATCAAAGAAGTCGTTTGTATAAGACCTAAAATGTACTTGATTTTAACCGCTGACATCAACTTGAAAAAAGCCAAGGGAGTCACAAAATCGGTCACCTCTAAGAAATTAAAACACCGACACTATTACGACTGCATCTTAAACAAGAAATCTCATTACGAAACCATGTCTCACATTAGATCGGAAAATCACATCCTTTACACCGTATCTCAAAATAAACTGTCGTTGAGTCCGTTGGACACAAAGAGGTACATTTTACCGGATGGAATACACATGCTCGCTTATGGTCACCGTAATCTAGATATTAATTAGGCGGTAATTGCGTGTCCTCGGGTACGACTTGAAGCTCTTGTCTCACAAAACTCCTTTTTGGACCGTCTTGCAGGTAATAAAGAGTAGGACCCGTCGTGACTTTTTTACCGTTAATCATTTTAAATTGACTCGTTCTTTTTTTCACGTTGAAGATGTCTACGCTCCAAATGGGATCTGTGGCTCTTCTCGCAGTTCCACCCTCTTGCTCACCCGGGTAATATAAATATCTAACCATAGCGTCTTGCGGTAATTGTTGCTCTTTTGTTTTAACGGGGTTAGCCGGCGATTGCCGGACCTGTTCTAGTTTAACCGCCTGTGACGGCGCTTTAGCTATTAATCTCGTCGTTTCATCGTTTATAGCTTTGATCACGCTGGGTAGTCGCTCGACCCATTGCGTGTTTCTACTCTCGGGATTTAACATTTCTTGAGCGTACTGATGACCAAACAGTCTCTCGGCTAACGTTCGATAAAATCTTTCTACAATACCCTGCGATCGGTGGTTTCCGGGTTCGCCTACGATAATCTCGACGTTTTTTGAGGCCATCCATTTTTAAAATGTGCCTTTAAATTCGGTACCGGCGTCTACTCTCAACGTTTTAGGGTAACTCAAAGGCGATCTCGCGTAAATCTTGACGATAACATCCCGCGTGGAATCCGCCGTTTTAGAAACCAAAGGTTCTGCTTCGTGGTATCGACTCGCAACGTAGACAACCGTCAAAGCGTATTTATAAGTCTTGCGTTTTACTTTATCCCAGGGTAGGTATAGCACATCCATTTGATGAAAGTCTTTTGGTGTTTCAAACTCTCGCGATGTACTCGTAGGCCTGGGTACATACGCAGGACCCGGTAGATAAATTTGCCATATTGCTTGTTTTTTTAAGCCAATCTCTGATTACCTTTTTATCGATTTTGGTTTTATAAACCGCTCGGGCTATAATACAGTTTAGATAATGTTTGCATTTTATTTAATATAAAAGACGTTTATACTAATGGCTAGCGTTGCTATGATGTTAGGAGGCGCGATCGTCAACGCCTTAGCTTTTACGGGTTCAAACTTTTTCTTTTCAAGTCTGAAACAGAGTGATGCCGACGAGGAGCGTAAGAGACACGATTTAGCGATAGAACAACTCTCAGCCGCCAAAGATAAGTGGCAACGAGAACGAACGAAATATCTAGATTTTCTAAACGAACGTATCAGAAAACAAAATGCCTCTAAAGAAACATTTTCTAACGTAGACCGAGCGTTGCGTTACTACAACGAGGTGAGTGGTCAATCTACCGAACTACCCGTAGGACTGCAACGCGAACCCAAACTCGAAGATTTTTACGAACCTAGTGACCAACAAATAGAAAGAGAACTGGCGTTTATCGCGGGAGGAACGCTATTGGTGGGTCTATTGGCTTACAAATATCTTTAAATTTAAAACTCGTATAAATAAAATGAATGCGTATGGAAAAAGCTCAATCCCAGCAGGCTATTAAAAATACCCAGATCTATCAAGGGTGAGAGAAAAGAGGTAGTCATTACCCACAATCCTAGTAGTATATCGGCTGGGCAAACGCTGAGGGTCAAGTTTCCTCAATTAGGTGTGGACGATGTGATCGTACCCGGGACTTGTAAACTAGCTTTTAATTTAGAACTATACGGTGGAAGCGACAACAATAGAACCATTTTTAGCAATTTGGCCAGAAATTTAGTCAGCGAAATCAGCGTCAGGCTTCAAGGTCACGAAATTGTAAGTTATCGTCACGCCGACGTGTATCACAACTTTAAAGACAATTGGATCAACAGCTCGACGACTCGAAACATGGCGTACTCGGGCATAGAAAAAGAAAACGTGTCTAAACTAAGAACTGGGGCTGAAGATGCTAACGCGGGCGCCAACAACGGTAAGGATCAAGCTATCGCGGATGCCTATGGTAACAGATATTGTATTCCCCTAGACATTGACATACTGACTTCGCATCACCCTTTTTACCCCAGCGGTTTAAAACAACCTCTGACGTACGAGATAAAGTTTAACGATCACGAAAAAGTAGTCAACAGTTCAGATACGGCGGCGATGTATTCTATCTCAGACTTGTCTCTCGAATACGAAGTGGTGACCAACAGAGACCTAGCTATCACCATCAGGAATAAACACAAGGGGTTAATGCAATATCTGTTTGATAAAATCCACTCGCTAGAAGTTAGATCTGTCAACAAATCGGACACGCTTTGGAACGTTAGCGTCAATCAACCCATCAGGAGTCTCAAGGGTATTTTGTTTTCGTTTAAAGATCCCGCGGTCAAAAATCCGCAGCGATTTTACAATCCAAAACTAACCAAAACATCGGTGACCGTAGAAGGTAAACCCAATCAACTCTACAGTCAAGGCATGTTTCAGTATCAACACTGGAATGAAATCAACAAGTTCTTTGGAGACAGCGATACCGAGAGCGGGCGCGGAGTAGCTAAAGACTTAAATTTGACGGGTTTTGACCTCGGAGACTACCTAAAAGACAAGTACGGTCTGTGGCTCGATTTTAGAAGTAACGACGACAATTCCGCTCACGGATCCGGTAGGAAACTTGGAGACGGAGGAGGCATCAACATTCAATTTAACAGAGAAGCCGAAAGTCAAGGTGACCTCACGATGTACGTATTTTTAGTCATGGATGCTCAATTGAACTTGGAAGACGGGATTTTTAAATCTCTGTTAAGTTAAAATGACACAACCGCACTGCGCTTTAATCGTCGGCAAAACAAATTCGGGCAAAACCAAATGGATTTTGGATCTGTTAGAGTCAGACTATAAAAACACATTTGAAGCGATAGTCATCATTTGTCCTACCATATTTAAAAACAAAACGTACATCGAAAGAAAGTGGATTCAAGCAGATCCCGAGGTATACCTCTGCGATCCGGAATTGTACAAGATGACGCTCAACGAAGCGAGCGATTTTTACAGGAAAATATTTGAAGGTGTTGCCACGTTGTTTATCGTGGACGATTGCTCTTCGGATCAAGAGATTAAATATCGTAAAAAGACGTGCGCTTTAAGCAAGATGGCATTTAGCGGAAGACACGTAAATCACAGCTGTTGGTTACTGACCCAAAAGTACAACAGCGTTTTAAAAGATTATAGAGAAAACACGGCTTGGTTGGCATTATTTTACTGCAAAGATAAAACATCGTTTGATCAAGCGTTAGACGAAAATGACGTCGTACCCACTGAAGAACGAGATTATATAAAACGACGTTTGAGAGATGTGAAATATAGTAAATTGGTCGTATACACCGAGCCTCCAGTTAGTTACAAGCTACTTGAGTAGGTTAATAACCTAACTGCTTAACTAAATTAAGCTAGGTGCTTAACTAAATTAAGCTAGGTGCTTAACTAAATTAAGCTAGGTGCTCAAGTTAAATTACCTAGCTGCTTAACTAATAGGACCTAGCTTAGTAGCAACCTATTCAACAAACTACACGTGTATTACAATTTGTTAATCAATACCTTTGCTTTTGTAACATAGTTGCAAAAGCTACAACAAAACTAAATTCGTTTCTAATTAAATGGAGGACCTAAAACTTACTTTAACGAACGAACAAGATCACAACGCAGAACATAAAGATCGTTTGTGCGGTGTCGTAGCAGCCGGAAACTCTAGAAAGTACTTGGGAAAGGAATACACCGTTAAACATATCGAAGCTCTTGACAGTAAAGAACTCGACAAGCTGTATCATCTGTACGAAACTAAATTTGGAAATGAAATTGTTCAAACTGTTGGTAAATACACTTTAAGTCTATTTTCGAGAGTGTT
This sequence comes from Patiria pectinifera, assembly GCA_029964075.1. Taxonomy (NCBI): domain Eukaryota; kingdom Metazoa; phylum Echinodermata; class Asteroidea; order Valvatida; family Asterinidae; genus Patiria; species Patiria pectinifera. The sequence goes on from CM057135.1 coordinate 11,846,053, forward strand.
AGCTGTGGTTACACCCGTACAAGTTTTAGGATATAACGTCACTATAGATTCTGAAGAAGAACTCACCAACGACTTGAGTTCTGATCCTATTATAAGCGCGAGTATGGCTGGTATGTTGAGCGACGTTTGTTACAAGTACGGAACTTTAATATCACTCCTAGTTGCTACTATTATCACAACAAAACATTTGAAATTTAATAAACCTAATATAATAAATGGAAGATCAGAAAGCAGCGACAGCAACGCCTGCAGCTCAACCAGCAGAGACAGAGACTCCTCAACCGATAAAAACAACGCCATCACCGACGGTAACGAGAGTGACCAAGACTAAAAATCCTAAACGAATACAGCAGGGTAAAGCTTTAGCCGAGCACAATAGACAGATGAAATTAAAATTAGCAAAAATGGACTTAACATCGGTCGATAATACGAGCTCACCAGACTACAACTCTTGGGCGATGTGGGGGGTTATAGCGTCTATAATAGGAGTGGGGTTGCTAGTATTAAAAAGTAAGGCAACTGCGCCGGTAGTACAGCCAGTGCCGGTAGTCACGCAACCCACTACACCCAGCGTCATGGAATAAACAGCAATTTAAAAATTGTTATATTAAAAACGATGAGTAACTTTGACACCAACGGAATAGCTAATACGATTTACCACGGAGCCGTCATATCGGGTCTTTAGATGGGATACGCTATGGTAGGAGCTAAACTATTCAAAATGAAAGTGCCGGATTTAAACAAACTAAGCGTAGAAGATGCGGCTAAATTGACGGGTATTATAAGTGGAGCTCTGGCCACGCAAAATTGGTTGGTGACCCAGGGTATACTACCGGGCAGTATAATGAAAACGGCATAATTAAATAGGTTTATTAAATAAATGGCTGAAGGAGGATTCGACTTTGACCATACCACTGAATACGAGGATCCACCTGACATTAACTTAGATGATGATGTAACAAAGACCAATCTGGACGACAACTTTGATACTCTTGATAATACCCAACTTTCACCGGTAGACACAGAAAGCGTCCTCGGCACGGGTACAATAAGCGGTTTATCTATAGAACTAATAAGAGAAGATGTTGATTCATTTTACAAACAAAATAATATAGACCCCGCGTTTATCGACCCCAACGATTTTGAAATTGGTAAAGACAGAAATCTATACGTTAAAACATATAAAGGTCGAGAACCATTATCTTATAGACGAGGTGGTCAAAAAATATATTACAAATTAAGTACCTTACAAAGTAAATATGGTACCGCAGTTATTCGCGACACCCTCAAAATCGCTGACTATAAACCAACACTACTTGCCAAACTAAAAGATAAACCCGAAAAAGTACAACCCGAGAGTATCCCCATGACAGAACTACCAAGCGTCACCGATGAGGTAACCGAGATTATAGACGATTTACAACGCAACACTGGCGCTCAAACGGAAGGATTAAATTACAGAGAACTCCAGGGTTTAGACAAAAGTCTTCAGACGTTGAGAGGTAACCTAGAACTTAATTTAGCGCGTCTCGCAGAACTAGACCAAGAGATATTTGATGCCGAACATGAATTAGGTGATCATAGGATCAGCGAAGAAGAACGACGACAGTTAAACGATAAATTGAGCGACTTAGACGCTGAAAGATCCGCCAGATTAGAAGCCGCAAAAGCCAACGAACGAGGGCTCAAAAGTCAGATCGCTAGAATCAAAGAAACGATTAATAAAATATTAGGCGACGACACGACTCTGGCGGAAAAGATTAGAACTCTGTTTAGAGAACAAGGTGTGACCGTAGTGAGTATTTTAGCCGCTTTGAGTTTAGCCATCAGCACGATAGTGAGTAGCATCGTCGCTAGCGTGAGAGGTGCGGGTGCCCCACCCACGCCATCGCCAACACCTACACCAACACCAGCACCAAAAGGCGGTATCAAAGAGTGGATTTCAAAACAACTCGCTAATTTTGCATCTGCTCTTCAAAAACTCGGAGTGAGCGCGTTGGGTGCTCTGCCGGGTATCATAGGCAGCGTACTCAGTTGGATATTTAACGCGCTGAGTAAGTCCGTATCGTGGTTGGCCGAACACGTGTGGGCTTTGTTTTTGGGTGTGGGAGCCTTGGTGTTTGCGTACCTGCAAAAACGATGGTAGTAATAGTTGTAATCAAGTTAAACCAAAAAAAAATAAGCCTTACCAACTTTGTGCTGGTAAGGCTTATTTTTTTGTGTTGTGAGATTAGAGTGTGACTTATCGCGTTGCCTCGTAAGCCAAAATACCCGTACCAACGATAGCCAATATTCCTACCGTCAACGATAATTTTTCGTCTTGGTGAGTTTGTAGTTTAGTGGGTTCTTGGGTTAAAACTGTAGGTGAGGGTGCTGGTGCTGGTGTTGCTGCTGGTGTTGGTGTTGGTGATACAACATCGTTCGTCATAGGCTCTGGGGCTGTTGGTGTCGCGACATCATCGGTGTCATCAAAAGAGTCGTCCGGCTGAGGTTGTGAGTTTAAATCTGGCACCAAACCAGTGTTCATGCTCTGGGTAGCGATTTGAAGATTGTTGTTATAGCCGTCGTGCGTTCCATCCCTCAAGTTCATATCCGATGAAATTAAATACAACCCCGGTTTCACGACAAAATTTAAAGGCGTTCTGGCATACTGCAAAGAGTCTTGAAATTGATCGATACTCGTTTCCATGTCGTCTACTGCATTGATGATATCTTCAACGATGACGTTAAATTGTCTCTGAGCATCTCATCCGGTGCCCGGTGATAATACGCTCGTTTTTGTTTGAGCCTGCGCACCGAGTAAAGCGTACACGTAAGATCTGATTGATTCGTTGATCTTTATGATTCCCATGGAGGTAAACGAACTCGTGTCGGGTATAAAATCTAACCAAGCCTTTTTTACCGATTCATTTTGTTCGATAAAGGCTACGGTGTAATCGCTGTAACGCCCCGAACCCTTGGGTGGATCGTCCAAACCAAACCCCATTTTAGTTCCACCCATCATATTTTTACGATACTGACTATACTCGAGATTAAGGTCGGTTGTATCATAATTGTTTCCGGGTACGGGTACGTAAGACGTGTCCCAGTAATAAGCTGTACCTTAACCGTTAGAATTTGTGTCTCTCGTCTGTTTAAAAGACTTGTTTTGATCTATGCCAAACAACAAACAGGTATCGGTAAAAGCTCTGAGATTATAATTGTTGTCTAGAGCTTTAAATGCGTCATCTCCCGGTAAAGGAGCGGCAAAGTCATTCAGGATCTTTCTAACCGTTAAATATAAATGAAAGTTAAAGATGGCCCAAACGTAACGGTTGCTCGCGTTTAAAAGATCAAATCCAACACCGCAGCCCGTAGTAGCGCAGTAGATCGCAAAATTTAAATGATTTTGATAAAACGACATGGGGTGTGATTTCCAACGATCTACATCCTCATCCGTTTTGATGCGAGGCAATTTATAGTCCGAGGTTAAGTCGGGAAACAAGGTTAAAAACCCGTTGGTTTTATTAACTATAACTTCCAGTTCACTGGGTTTAGTGCTGTTTAAAAACTTTGCTTGGGATGCAACTTGATGCTTTGGCTCGGTTGCCTTGGCTACATTTTGATTTACTTGTTTCGTTACCTGATCAGCTATCGATTGTATCTGCTTTTTTAACAACATAAAAGCAGTCATTATTTTAGTTTTAGTTTTAATATAAAAAGACTTTAAAATAAATGCATTCGTTTCACTTGTTTCAAAATGAGCAGACGTTTAAATTAGAAGACGTCGTAGATAATTTAAACGGTCAAAAATCTATACGCGTAAAAAGGATGTTGTTTAACGCCGGATATTTTAATATTTCCAGCGCCACGGAGATTGATTGGTTTACGCAAATAAATGGGAGACCCGCGTTTACCACAAATAAACCTCCCCTCATACCCGCGGAGTTTCTTTCAGATGTACACATAGCAACGCCGGATAGAGATTGTATAGAGCGATTGTTACCCGATATACCATACCACTATTTATTTAACGATGAAAATGTTTTACAAAAAACTATAAACGAACTTATAAAAGCGTACGAAGACGATAGAGTAGAATCCGTTTTAGAATCAAACAAAAGAAAAAGAGCTATTATAGCTAAACGGTGAGGGTTGATTTTAGCCGCCATGAATTCAGAAATACCAAAAACTGAATAAGAACTTAATACGCTTCAATCTTTAGTAAGAATATTATTTGTTAGAGAAAGAAAAATCTTTGAAGGTGAGGAATTGGCTTTAAAGTTTATTGAAGGAGATATAGGTGCGAGCGAGGTGAGCGAGTTGAGAGATAGTAGAGAAGCAGGGGTGATTATAAGAGGAAGTCTTATCGTGACGGGTGATGATTTCGATTTTATTCCTCCGAGTCATTTAGAGCCGTTGCCACTCGGAGTCACCGGTTCGGTCATCATACCGCCGGGGTGGTACGACGTCGATTGGTTCAATTTCATTTTAAATTCTATACCCGGGGTAAGTTTTCAAATATTTAGAGAATCCAAAAAGGTGACGTTGGTGATAACCGACGTAAATCTCAAATTGCGCTTGAACAGAGAAGTATCTCGATTACTCAATTTACCCAAAGGAAGACTGGTACCCAAAGTGGTGTATACGGGGTATTACGACGTTAATCCGTTTAATTTTTTGTTTATTCGCTGCCCGCAATTAAGTACGAGTGAAACCTTTTTTAATGGTCGTCCTTCTGACATCTTAAAAATCGTACCCGTGGCTACGCGCGAACCCCAGCCTGATAGAGTCGAGGATTTCAAAAAACTTAAAAACGGTATAGTTGACAAACTGACATTTTCTATCAGCGGTGAAAAAGGACAGGTATTCAACAATAAGGGTGAGGGTATCATTATCGAGTTGGAGATCTTTTAATTTTAAAATCTTTTTTAATTAAAAACATGAGTAATAATGTATTATACCCCGATATTTCTGGAGATATACTCCGATTAAATAGTAACGAAGAAACAAACGTGTACAGACTTAAAAAGATTGAAGAGATTCTATCTTTAATCTTGAAAGAGAGAGACCACCGAGAGCGCACTTATAAAAAAATAAGGAGAGTGATCGACACTATTAATTACGTAGAGATAGGATTAGAAGGATTGGGGGCTATAGCGGGGGCTGTCAGTATTCCCGCTCTCTTGGGTGTTATATCAGCCCCCGTTGGATTGGTGCTAGAAGGAACGTTTATAGGCGCTTTTGGTGTAGATATTCTGCTTAGAATCGCGTCTAGGTGATTATCCGCCAAGCTAAAAAAGCACGACCAGATTAAAATATTAGCAGACTCCAAACTTAACACGATTGAAGAATACGTGTCTCAAGCCATCAACGACGGAGATATATCGCACGAAGAGTTCTTATTGATTACGAGAGAGCTCGCAAAATTTAACGAGCTTAAGCAAAAAATTAGAACAAAGACCAGCACAAAGCTTCAAACAATTAAAAACGATACAGACTTTGAAAAAGAAGTTAAAAAACGGGTAGACGAACGGCTGGCAAAAGAAAAAAAATCTCTTATCGAAAAACTTGCAAGTTCAAATTCTCGGTAAATAAACATTACGAAAGCGATCCGCCGAGTTATACCTCTATTTCACCTCTTAGGGCAACACCCTCGGCCCCGCCTTTATTGTAGTGGTCATCGTATCTTTTTAGTGCCTTATTAAATTGATTTTGAGTCACTTTAAATACATCTCTAACTCGTTCTTTGTCTAATCCAACGACGTGATGGTAACAGGCCGCTATTAACGACCGTTTAACGCAACCATTTCCCCTCAATGTTTTGTAATTAACAAGCTCGTTATATTTGTTGATTGTTTTTTGGACATCTTCTACGTCTTGCTCTGGACAAACAGAAAAAACAAGTGTCTCCACAGTTTTTCTTTTGTTTCTTTTTAAAGTTGACCAATTGATACGATCTTCTTGCGCATTTTCTGCCGAAAAATCAAAGTAAAGTGAGACTTTTTCACCGCACGTTTCACAAACTAAAAAACCATTCTCGATGATTATATGGTGATCGCACTTATCCCCAAGTTGCGGCGTCTCAAAGTATTCCATCTATTTAATAAACTTAAATAAAAATGATTGCATTTTTAAATAAAAAAATTAAATACCGCCCTCTGTTTATAATTGATATCCCTCATGCCCATAAATGGCGCCCTCTATAGGATAAACAATACTCAGACACAAACAAAAAAAACCTTAAAGAAACAAATTATATTTACAACCATTTATTTATACAAATTTTACTAAGAGTTACAAACAATGATAAACTTTAAAACAACAATATCAAAGTCTTTTTAAAAAGCATTTACGTTGCTAGGCACCACACTTAATAAATCATACACAAATAGACTCTGATTGTTAATGGTCATACTCGTACCGAATACAATAAAAATCACTTGTCATGTAAACTACTTTGATGAATCATTTAACGATCAGCTTGTACCAAATACAATAAAACCACACTCCATTATTAAATGGTCGTAGTCGTACCAAATACAATAAAAATCACTTGTCATAAACTACTTTGATGATTCATTTAACGATCAGCTTGTACAAAATACAATAAAACCACAGTCCATTATTAAATGGTCATGGCCGGACCAAATACAATAAAAGTCACTTGTCATGTAAACTACTGTGATGAATCATTTAACGATCAGCTTGTACCAAATACAATAAAACCACAGTCCATTATTAAATGGTCATAGTCGTACCAAATACAATAAAAATCAGTTGTCATGTAAACTACTTTGATGAATCATTTAACGATCAGCCTTATCGTGACAAGCAGTGCCTTTGTACACATTTTGTACCCGATGGGTTATATACAAAACCATATCGACTATCGTCATGATAAAACAATGTATAATCAGGTAGTCCTATATGTACTTTGTTTCCAAATATTGGCGATATGTGAGACTTGCAACATAAGTATAATTTCTTTTCTCAGGCTGTAAAGATTGTAAAATGGTAGTCCTAATAGCCTAATTCTGTAGTCCTCTCTGCCAGAATTCCTCTTGTCAGAGTTCTTCTTCAGTTCTGCAAAATATATTTAAAAAATAATAAGTTTAAGAGTAAAAACCTACTGTAGAGTTTATCACTCTCTTACTTTAAACTAAAAATATACTCAAATCAGTTTACCTTTCAACAGTGAAGTAACTTAATTTCTTGGGTCTGCTTCAAAGGCTTGAGACACGTTCTGTCGATTCACAACATAGATTCTAAAAAGGGGTAAACAAAATCAAGAATTAAGTTTTAAAAAATGACCAGAGTTCTCCCTACGGGTAGTAAACCCAATCAAACAATTTGCATAAATAAGGATATTTATCGTATACCTTTTCACGTCGGCGCCAGGCGCCAGTTTGATTCTTGAATCATAATTCACGTACACACTGAATGTTAAAAAAATACACAGCGATCGGACAGAGTTTTATTTTAACTTGACATAATTAAATAAAACATACCTTTTAGCAAAGATGGAGTTGGTCCTCTGTTCAGTTCTGTAGAGGCACTGTCTCACTAAACTCTGTCGTATATGCTTCTGGCAGTGCTGTAAGGGCCATCTCACTTATATAGGAACTACCATTGTGGGCTTCTGAAAATGCTGACGTATGCACACCCTTTTTTCTAAACCATTGTTTGCTTCTGACGTATGGGGTGAGTCATATGCATGCGGCCCCAACTAACAAAAGCAATTCACGACTCATTGAATTTGAATAGGTGCACTAAGTGCAAAAGTTCAGCGTCACCCATAGTATATATTTGCAAGTCAAGGTTGAAGTAGACTTGTATGAGTCGTATTTTATTTTTTAACACAAGTTCAAAAATAAAAAATACATCTTAAAAAATTGAGCCCGGTTTTGGCCGATTCCGAGACTGAGATATTGGGAGGGCAAGGGAGGGGCGGGGGCATATATCATGGGAGAGAGGGGGCAGAGATCAAGGGGAGGGGCGGGGCTAGGGGGCGTGGACAGTGGGTGGGGCTATGGGCGAGTTTATTTGAGAGAGGGGGCAGATAATGGGATTTGTCGCCGTACCCTCCCCCTCCTTCTACTGAAGAGGTGTAGCTTGGCTGCAGTTATCGCAGGTACAGCGAGTACACTGTTGATGCGGTGGAGTTCCCTTTGTTGTGTCGTGGAATGCTGATTGTTTCTGGTTCGATGCTTGGCTCCTCTTCCCAGTAAACTTCATCCCAGCCGTCTTGGTGTGTTTAGACTGCGCCTGTTTTCGCTTGAAACAGTCACGGGCCACATGACCTGGCTTTTCGCAGAAATGGCAAACAGGACAAGAGGTAGAGTTATTGCTACTTTTACCTAGTGGAGCTGGCTTCTTGTCACCATCAGGTCGTTTGAACGACGAGCGGGGACCAGGATAATTCTCGGAGTCGAATGTCGATGACCCAAAAGTGGTTCCACGTGCCTCTTGAAATTGCTCAGCTAACACGGCCACTTCTTTGATGTCTTTGGGCTGTCTCTTCTTGATGAACAAAGCAAGATCTTTATCACTAGCGATTACAAACTGTTCCCTCAAGAGGAGATCTTTAACGCCATTATACGTTTTCTCACGTTTGGCCAAATCCACCCACCTTGAGAAGAGATTATCCAATCTCACAACAAACTGTAAAACAGTTTAACCAACCTCAGGCCTTGCGGAACGAAACTTCTGCCGAAAACCCTCCTGAGTGAGCCGGTAGCGCTTGAGTAGTGCACTCTTGAGGACCTCGTAGTTGCCTGCTTCCTCTGCGGAGATGCGGGTGTATTCGTCCAGTGCCTTGCCTTTCAGGAGTGCGCTCAGGTTGATAGACCAGTCCTTCTCTTCCCATCCTTGTGACTTGGCGTAGCGCTCGAACCGCTGTAAATAAGAATCTATATCATCCTTGTCATCTTCAAAGAAAGGAAGTTTGGGTGCACGGGCTTTCATGATGTTATTTGCATGAGATTTAACATCCTTACCATCATCCTGTAAATTTACCTGGAGTTGTAACTGCAGAATCTCCTGCTTCTTCAACTCACGCTGGTGAACCCTGACCTCTTTATCCAAACGCTCCATTTCTCTCCTTTCTTCTGCTTGTAGTTCTCGTAGTTCCTTCTCCTTCTCCTCCTGTTCTTTCTGTTCTTTCTGAAACTCTTTCACTCTTAATGAAATCCAATAAATCTTGACCAGACAGACCCATGGACTTCCCTATATCTGTGTTTTCTTTTATACCACACATCCTGACCACCATGACCCTGAACCGATACACTAACCTCAGCAGTAGCATTTGCACAAGGTACACGAAGGCACGCGACGACGGCATTAGGTGGCTTTGCAAAAATCGCAAGCAACGCTAACAATAGCAAGATCGCCAAAGCAAGCAAATGCTGTGAAGGGAACATGGAAAGATCTCATTCCTAGTTCGTTTCGTTTCTCATCTCAGATGTCTCCTGCAAACGGTAAGCTTTCGCTTTTTCCCTTGCGTTCCCGGGCAAGCCCCCAAATGTCAGAATGACCCCGAGAAGAATTAATTAATGGAAGGGGGAAAGCTTACGTGGTTTACAAAACACAAGTGAAGTCGAAAAAGGAAGACAAAACAAAATCTGACCTGCACTACAAACATTTAATAAAATTCAAGTAATGGTCACGGTCAAAGGCTAAACCAGACTTCCAGTGCGCACTGAATATACATTTTTATATATTATACACAATTCAAAAGGTAATGTCAATGATCAAAAATTCGGGGAAATATTCTTAACTAATAAATCAGCGGATAAAATCCAAACTCAAAACGAAACTTTCAAAATCCGCTGGCTACAAGACTACGAATGACGTTCGTACAAAAAAACTCTTCTACTTAAACCCGTCAAGGTTTTAAGATAAAAGAAATTACAAGTTATCACAAAGTATTAATTACTAAATATAGCGCTTTGTAGAGTTTGTCCGGCCAGACTCAGTAAATCAGTTCCGTTTACGGAATGCGTTCGTTTTAAAACGAGCCCACCTCGGCGAATGTTTGTTTAGTCCTGGACTTGCAGGAAAGCCGGTGTCCACTTCAACGTTCGTTGCGGTCCACCGCACTGGTATTGGGCTTCACTCGGAGCAGTCAGTCAGGCTGGGTGTTACTCGTACTGGCCTGGGTGTGATAGCCTCAGTGGGGAGTCACATGCCTCAAGTACTTTCCGTACTAGTTATAGTTTGCCATAGTCACAAGAGACTCTTCTCTTCTCAGAAAATGGTCTCAATCCATGTGCCCCTCACAAGCAAAAAGGTGTACTGGAGAGCCAATATCTCTCAAAATCACACACATAAAATGGATCGCAATCGAAATTAAAATTGCACTATCCAAGAAGTCGAATCGCTGCGGGGCAATAAATTGCTAGCAGGCCGCCGGCACTGCTCGAGCTGTCAAGCTTTCTGCTGCACCTTAAACAACAAAAGCCTCGCAACGCCACAATGCTCCCAGAAGTTCGTAGGAACAAAAATCCTATTCAAAGTTTCCCACCACGACAGTACCTTTAATCTTTCAGTAGAAGAAGGGGGAGGGTACGGCGACAGATCCCATTTTTTGCCCCCCTCTCCCCAATAATCTCGCCCATAGCCCCACCCACTGGCCCCACCCATTGGCCACGCCCCCTAGCCCCGCCCCTCCCCTTAATCTCTGCCCCCTCTCTCCCATGATATCTGCCCCCGCCCCTCCCCATGATCTCCCAATATCTCAGTCTCAGCCCCAGGCCAAAACCGGGCTCAATTTTTTAAGATGTATTTTTAGCTGTTTCGGTTACAACCGAAACAGCTCTTGTTTTCGTTAAAGTTTTTTTTTTTCTTTTTTTTTTTTCTTTTTCTCTTTCAGACTCTTCTCCATAGGGTTTGTACACGTTTTTTCTTCTGCAAGGGCACTTTGGCACTTTCTTAAATTGCATCAACCTCATACTTGGCACACACTTAGACCACCATCCACAGATGGTCCTAGAAGAAATTCGTAATCATGACGTCATCAAGTGTCAAGTTACGTAACATTAAAGGTGCATTTTTTGTCCATAGGGTTTGTACACGTTCTTTTCTCCATAGGGTTTGTACACGTTCTTTTCTCCATAGGTTTTGTACACGTTCTTTTCTCCATAGGGTTTGTACACGTTCTTTTCTCCATAGGGTTTGTACACGTTCTTTTCTCCATAGGCATTGTGCACGTTGTTTTCTCCATAGGCTTTGTACCCATGGGGTCGGACAACTCGACCGTTATCCAACTTGACATTTTGACAGCGTGCGCGTGCATGCCTTGCCGCCCTACAGCTGGCCAGGTCCCCGCGCACTCTACGCGGTACAGTCATGATGCCACAGATTATGCGGCTTACATAAATGTGACGAACTTGTAGTTGGGTATGTGAGTTGGGATAATCATTATTTATCAGAAGTTAGCAACTTTAAAGAATTTCTTAAATGTTAATGTGGGATTTTTGGGGATTTGTTCAAGTGCGCCACGTTAGGAACACTGGAAAGAATTCCATATAAGTCTCCACCTCTATGGGCCATGACAGGAAACGTCAAAGTATTTTTAAAGAAAATCTTTCTTCTGCAAGGGCACTTTGGCACTTTCTTAAATTGCATCAACCTCATACTTGGCACACACTTAGACCACCATCCACAGATGGTCCTAGCAGAAATTCGTAATCAGTACGTCATCAAGTGTCAAGTTACGTAACATTAAAGGTGCATTTTTTTGTCCATAGGGTTTGTACACGTTCTTTTCTCCATAGGGTTTGTACACGTTCTTTTCTCCATAGGTTTTGTACACGTTCTTTTCTCCATAGGGTTTGTACACGTTCTTTTCTCCATAGGGTTTGTACACGTTCTTTTCTCCATAGGGTTTGTACACGTTCTTTTCTCCATAGGGTTTGTACACGTTCTTTTCTCCATAGGCATTGTGCACGTTGTTTTCTCCGTAGGCTTTGTACCCATGGGGTCGGACAACTCGACCGTTATCCAACTTGACATTTTGACAGCGTGCGCGTGCATGCCTTGCCGCCCTACAGCTGGCCAGGTCCCCGCGCACTCTACGCGGTACAGTCATGATGCCACAGATTATGCGGCTTACATAAATGTGACGAACTTGTAGTTGGGTATGTGAGTTGGGATAATCATGATTTATCAGAAGTTACCAACTTTAAAGAATTTCTTAAATGTTAATGTGGGATTTTTGGGGATTTGTTCAAGTGCGCCACGTTAGGAACGCTGGAAAGAATTCCATATAAGCCTCCACCTCTATGGGCCATGACAGGAAACGTCAAAGTATTTTTAAAGAAAATCTTGATTTTTTCCCCTCCTAAATTTCTGTTTCTTCGTCAGATTTACAACTTTTGGTACTTTTCAAGTCATATCTAGGAAAATAACTGGAGTCCGTTTATGGAATTCTTTCCACGACGTCGTTAAATTTAATTCCCTTCTCGTCTGCTCAGTACTATTGGTATTTTCACTCCCAACATAGTTGAACACATTTCGTTTTACCTACTTTAAATATTGACACCAGAAATAAGTTGCTAAATATAGGTACACTTTGACACTTTCCTAAATCTATCCTCGACCCGCTATCATCATCTGCACACCTGGGTATGTCCATAAATAAGGGGTCCAAAAGTGTGACATTTTTGGTGTCCCTGTTACACCGGACCTGTTAATTTGCCATTCAAATATCAATAAAAATGACTTCACACTATTTTTCATTTGTTTACCAGGTAGTTTGCTTTACATAATCACTCTTAGAATCAGAGACATGTGTCCTGAATTACAAAATCTTACACAAGTCAGATGTAACTCGGACACCAAAATTGGACCCTAAATTTATGGAATCACCCACCTACATGTACGCTTTGCACGCGCACCCATTCCCAAACGCAAAGAAAAGAGGACTGCGCACACATTGAACCACGTGTATTTAGGACGTCTGACATAAATCGACTTCACACACTTGGCACACACGGCAAAAACTTGGAATCCCCACACAAAGGTTATGGGTTCGATAGCCGCCGATGGCTACGTCAATCTTTTTCATTCAAAGACAGAAAAAACACCGAAACAGCTCGGTGTTTGTTTACCTACAAACACAACGTCCGTCTAGTTTATTTTTGAACTTGTGTTAAAAAATAAAATACAACTCATACAAGTCTACTTCAACCTTGACTTGCAAATATATGAACTCTTGCACTTCGCTGAACTTTTGCACTTCCGTTCAGGTAAAGGTGCACCTATTCAAATTCAATGAGTCGTGAATTGCTTTTGTTAGTTGGGGCCGCATGCATATGACTCACCCCATACGTCAGAAGCAAACAATGGTTTAGAAAAAAGGCTGTGCATACGTCAGCATTCTCAGAAGCACACAGTGGTAGTTCCTATATAAGTGAGATGGGCCTTACAGCACTGCCAGAAGCATATACGACTACAGAACTGAACAGAGGACCAACTCCATCTTTGCTAAAAGGTATGTTTTATTTAATTAAGTCAAGTTAAAATAAAACTCTGTCCGATCGCTGTGTATTTTTTTAACATTCAGTGTGTACGTGAATTATGATTCAAGAATCAAACTGGCGCCTGGCGCCGACGTGAAAAGGTATACGATAAATATCCTTATTTATGCAAATTGTTTGATTGGGTTTACTACCCGTAGGGAGAACTCTGGTCATTTTTTAAAACTTAATTCTTGATTTTGTTTACCCCTTTTTAGAATCTATGTTGTGAATCGACAGAACGTGTCTCAAGCTTTTGAAGCAGACCCAAGAAATTAAGTTACTTCACTGTTGAAAGGTAAACTGATTTGAGTATATTTTTAGTTTAAAGTAAGAGAGTGATAAACTCTACAGTAGGTTTTTACTCTTAAACTATTATTTTTTAAATATATTTTGCAGAACTGAAGAAGAACTCTGACAAGAGGAATTCTGGCAGAGAGGACTACAGAATTAGGCTATTAGGACTACCATTTTACAAACTTTACAGCCTTAGAAAAGAAATTAAACTTATGTTGCAAGTCTCACATATCGCCAATATTTGGAAACAAAGTACATATAGGACTACCTGATTATACATTGTTTTATCATGACGATAGTCGATATGGTTTTGTATATAACCCATCGGGTACAAAATGTGTACAAAGGCACTGCTTGTCACGATAAGGCTGATCGTTAAATGATTCATCAAAGTAGTTTACATGACGAGTAATTTTTATTGTATTTGGTCCGGCCATGACCATTTAATAATGGGCTGTGGTTTTATTGTATTTGGTACAAGCTGATCGTTAAATGATTCATCACAGTAGTTTACATGACAAGTGATTTTTATTGTATTTGGTCCGGCCATGACCATTTAATAATGGACTGTGGTTTTATTGTATTTTGTACAAGCTGATCGTTAAATGAATCATCAAAGTAGTTTATGACAAATGATTTCTATTGTATTTGGTCCGGCCATGACCATTTAATAATGGACTGTGGTTTTATTGTATTTGGTACAAGCTGATCGTTAAATGAATCATCAAAGTAGTTTATGACAAGTGATTTTTATTGTATTTGGTCCGACTATGACCATTAACAATCAGAGTCTATTTGTACATGATTTATTAAGTGTGGTGCCTAGCAACGTAAATGCTTTTTAAAAAGACTTTGATATTGTTGTTTTAAAGTTTATCATTGTTTGTAACTCTTAGTAAAATTTGTATAAATAAATGGTTGTAAATATAATTTGTTTCTTTAAGGTTTTTTTTGTTTGTGTCTGAGTATTGTTTATCCTATAGAGGGCGCCATTTATGGGCATGAGGGATATCAATTATAAACAGAGGGCGGTATTTAATTTTTTTATTTAATTTTATTTATTTATTTTCTGTTTGTCCAGAGCAAGACGTAGAAGATGTCCAAAAAACAATCAACAAATATAACGAGCTTGTTAATTACAAAACATTGAGGGGAAATGGTTGCGTTAAACGGTCGTTAATAGCGGCCTGTTACCATCACGTCGTTGGATTAGACAAAGAACGAGTTAGAGATTTATTTAAAGTGACTCAAAATCAATTTAATAAGGCACTAAAAAGATATGATGACCACTACAATAAAGGCGGGGCCGAGAGTGTAGCCCTAAGAGGTGAAATAGAGGTATAACTCGGCGGATCGCTTTCATAATGTTTATTTATCGAGAATTTGAACTTGTAAGTTTTTCGATAAGAGATTTTTTTTCTTTTGCCAGCCGTTCGTCTACCCGTTTTTTAACTTCTTTTTCAAAGTCTGTATCGTTTTTAATTTTTTGAAGCTTTGTGCTGGTCTTTGTTCTAATTTTTTGCTTAAAATTTTGCGAGCTCTCTCGTAATTAGTAAGAACTCTTCGTGCGATATATCTCCGTCGTTGATGGCTTGAGACACGTATTCTTCAATCGTATTAAGTGTGGAGTCCGCTAATATTTTAATCTGGTCGTGCTTTTTCAGCTTGGCGGATAATCGCTTAGACGCGATTCTAAGCAGAATATCTACACCAAAAGCGCCCATAAACGTTCCTTCTAGCACCAATCCAACGGGGGCTGATATAACACCCAAGAGAGCGGGAATACCGACAGCCGCCGCTATAAACCCCAGTCCTTCGACTCCTATCTCTACGTAATTAATAGTGTTGATCACTCTCTTTATTTTTTTATAAGTGCGCTCTCGGTGGTCCCTCTCTTTTAAGATTAAAGATCGAATCTCTTCAATCTGTACACTTTTGTTTCTTCGTTACTATGTAATCGGAGTACATCTCCAGAAATATCGGGGTATAATACATTATTACTCATGTTTTTAATATAAAAAGATTTTAAAATTAAAAGATGTCCAACTCGATAATGATACCCTCACCCTTATTGTTGAATACCTGTCCTTTTTCACCGCTGATAGAAAATGTCAGTTTGTCGATTATACCGTTTTTAAGTTTTTTGAAATCCTCGACTCTATCAGGCTGGGGTTCGCGCGTAGCCACGGGTACGATTTTTAAGATGTCAGAAGGACGACCATTAAGAAAGTTTTCACTCGTACTTAATTGCGGGCAGCGAATAAACAAAAATTTAAACGGATTAACGTCGTAATACCCCGTATACACCACTTTGGGTACCAGTCTTCCTTTGGGTAAATTGAGTAATCGAGATACTTCTCTGTTCAAGCGCAATTTGAGATTTACGTCGGTTATCACCAACGTCACCTTTTTAGATTCTCTAAATATTTGAAAACTTACCCCGGGTATAGAATTTAAAATGAAATAGAACCAATCCACGTCATACCACCCCGGCGGTATGATAACCGAACCGGTGACTCCGAGTGGTAACGGCTCTAAATGACTCGGAGGAATAAAATCGAAATCATCACCCGTCACGATAAGACTTCCTCTTATAATCACCCCTGCTTCTCTACTATCTCTCAACTCGCTCAACTCGCTCAACTCGCTCGCACCCGTTTCTCCTTCAATAAACTTTAAAGCCAATTCCTCACCTTCAAAGATTTTTCTTTCTCTAACAAATAATATTCTTACTAAAGATTGAAGCGTATTAAGTTCTAATTCAGTTTTTGGTATTTCTGAATTCATGGCGGCTAAAATCAACCCTCGCCGTTCAGCTATAATAGCTCTTTTCTTTTGTTTGATTCTAAAACGGATTCTAGTCTATCGTCTTCGTACGCTTTTATAAGATCGTTTATAGTTTTTTGTAAAACATTTTTATCGTTAAATAAATAGTGGTATGGTATATCGGGTAACAATCGCTCTATAAAATCTCTATCCGGCGTTGCTATGTGTACATCTGAATGAAACTCCGCGGGTATGAGGGGAGGTTTATCTGTGGTAAACGCGGGTCTCCCATCTTTTTGCGTAAACCAATCAATCTCCGTGGCGCTGGAAATATTAAAATATCCGGCGTTAAACAACACCCTTTTTACGCGTATAGATATTTGACCGTTTAAATTATCTACGACGTCTTCTAATTTAAACGTCTGCTCATTTTGAAACAAGTGAAACGAATGCATTTATTTTAAAGTCTTTTTATATTAAAACTGAAACTAAAATAATGAGTGATTTTAAGTCGTTAAAAAAGCAGATACAATCGATAGCTGATCAGGTAACGAGACAAGTAAATCAAAATGTAGCTAAACGACAAGCTACCACCCAAGCGCATGTACTAGACAGTCCGTATCTCACTGGCGAACTCGAGATTACGGTCAACGCGTCTAACACCTTTTTAACACCGTTCCCCGACTTAATCTCAGACTATAAAATATCTCGCCTCAATACCAACGATGCTTTACTTCGTTGGAAAATAGACCCCATGTCTTTTTATCAAAATCAGTTAAACTTTGCGATCTATTGCGCTACAACGGGCTGTGGTGTTGGAATCGATATTTTAAACTCGAACAACCGTTACGTTGAAGCCTTATTTAATTTTCATCTATACTTTACAGTTAGAAGGATATTAAACGACATGGCCATAGCAATACCGGAAGAGCATTGTGGAGCATTTATCAACATCTGTCGGACGTTTGCCATCGATCAAAATAAGTCTTTTAAACAGACGAGAGATCAAAAGACTTATGGCTTAGGTCGGCTTTTTCTTTGGAACGAAAAAACAAAATCGTTTTTACTCTTGCCGTTAGACTATGATAAAAACACGACCACACTCGACGATTTTATCAACCCCACCGGTGATAAAAATTGGGGTTTAGACGATCCAAAAAAACACGATGCTTTTTTTAAGCATTGGAAGGGTTATCTCGAACAAGACGACATCGTCAAAATGGCTTGGTTAGATTTTATACCCGCCACAAGTTCGTTTACCCCCGCAGGAATCATAAAGATCAACGAATCGATCAGATCTTACGTGTACGCTTTACTCGGTGCGCAGGCTCAAACAAAAACGAGCGTATTATCACCGGGCACGGGATTAGACGCTCAGAGACAATTTAACGTCATCGTTGAAGATATCATCAATGCGGTAGACGACATGGAAACGAGTATCGATCAATTTCAAGACTCTTTGCAGTATGCCAGAACGCCTTTAAATTTTGTCGTGAAACCGGGGTTGTATTTAATTCCATCGGATATGAACTTGAGGGTTGGAACGCACGACGGCTATAACAACAATCTTCAAATCGCTACCCAGAGTATGAACACTGGTTTGGTGCCAGATTTAAACTCACAACCTCAACCGGACGACTCTTTTGATGACATAGATGACGTCGCGCCACCAACACCCCCAGAGCCTATGACGAACGATGTTGTATCACCAACACCTGCACCAGCACCAACACCATCGCCAACACCTGCACCAACGCCATTGCCAGCACCAGCACCAACACCTACAGTTTTAACCCACGAAACTACAAACTCACCAAGACGAAAAATTATCGTTGACGGTAGGAATGTTGGCTATCGTTGGTATGGGTATTTTGGCTTACGAGGCAACGCGATAAGTCACACTCTAATCTCACAACACAAAAAAATAAGCCTTACCAACTTTGTGCTGGTAAGGCTTATTTTTTTTGTTTAAACTTGATTACAACTATAACTACCATCGTTTTTGCAGGTACGCAAACACCAAGGCTCCCACACCCAAAAACAAAGCCCACACGTGTTCGGCCAACCACGATACGGACTTACTCAGCGCGTTAAATATCCAACTGAGTACGCTGCCTATGATACCCGGCAGAGCACCCAACGCGCTCACTCCGAGTTTTTGAAGAGCAGATGCAAAATTAGCGAGTTGTTTTGAAATCCACTCTTTGATACCACCTTTTGGTGTTGGTGTTGGTGTTGGTGCAGGTGTTGGTGTTGGTGCAGGTGTTGGCGATGGCGCGGGTGGGGCACCTGCACCTCTCACGCTAGCGACGATGCTACTCACTATCGTGCTGATGGCTAAACTCAAAGCGGCTAAAATACTCACTACGGTCACACCTTGTTCTCTAAACAGAGTTCTGATCTTTTCCGCCAGAGTCGTGTCGTCGCCTAATATTTTATTAATCGTTTTTTTTGATTCTAGCGATCTGACTTTTGAGCCCTCGTTCGTTGGCTTTTGCGGCTTCTAATCTGGCGGATCTTTCAACGTTCAAGTCGCTCAATTTATCGTTTAACTCTCGTCGACCCTCTTCGCTGTGAGATTCGTCGAGTTCTTGTCTCGTGGCTGCAATCTCTCGGTCTAGTTCTGTGAGACGCGCTAAATTAAGTTCTAGGTTACCTTTCAACGTCTGAAGAGTTTTGTCTATACCCTGGAGTTCTCTGTAATTTAATCCTTCCGTTTGAGCGCCGGTGTCTTGTTCTAAATCGTCTATTATCTCGATAACCTCATCGGTGACTCTGGGTAGTTCTGTCATGGGGATACTCTCGGGTTGTATCGATCGCAGTTGTTGACTTTGATCGTCACTGAGTGTCTTACGTTCGTAATGCGTAAAACCTAATTTGTTTCTAATAAAATCTCTACCGTTTAAACCCATCTTTCTTACATTTAACTCTATAGTCCTCAGAGTCAAGAATCTGTCTGGTTTTCTTTGATCCGTTAACCTTAGTAAGCCTTTACCAGTGGCATAAAATAAACCTGTGTTGAGAATTAAGTTTTCGTATCTCGGAGATATTGGTTTATTGGCTTTTCCGCAAAGTTGCGGAAAAGCCTTTGTTTTTGTTCTCATTTTTTTTTTTTTTTTTTGGCTTCTTCTTTTTGTCGCCTAAACCCCATAGACTTTGTGCACGTTTTTTCTGCCCACCACTTTTGGCATTAATCTTTGTCATACATCATTCAAAGTTAGCATAAGCATAGTCCCTATAGCAAAGATGTGTCCCGAAGATTGACGTCATGGTGACGTCATCGACTAATTTATTATAGATTTTTGAATATTTAATTTTTCCCATAGACTTTGTACACAGAAATTTAAAAAAAATTGTCGATTTGCAAAGGGCATTTTTGACTCTTTGCCAGTAATTCATTTACACCAATCTTTGTCCAAGCAAAGACCCTAATTTAAACAACATTGTGTAATGATGACGTCATGATGACGTCATCCGGTGTGTATTTATAGGCAATTAAATTGTGACACTTTTAATATTCAAAAATGCATAAGAAATCAACCGTACGCGTCCGCAGCATTTTGTTGCCGGCAAGTGGTAGAATAGGTTGAGGTCTTTATTTCATTCAGTGTGCGTGAAATCACGTGACCCTTGCTTCCGGTCCAAAAAGGCCAAAACCGGAAGTGGCTTATCATTTGAAAGTGGTAATAGATATAAACTTGCTTTCAATGGTGTTAGTCTTTTGGCCAATAGTATTCTTCAAATCATCTACCGATGACGTCATGCAATCTTCGAGCGCCCTCTAGCGACAGGTTGAAAAATAACAAAAATGTATTTTGAATAGATGTCTGTGGCGAAGTTTGTCGGAATCGCCTAAATATTGGTGTATATGATGACCTTGACCCACTTAAGACGTGTGCGAAGTTTTAGGCAAATGACGTCATCAGACCGGAAGTTATAATGAAAAGACCCTTTTTCATTTGAAAATTCCTGTAAAATCAACCATGGCAGTTTTTATATTTGTTTTTACTTTAATTGTCGATTGAAGGGTAGATCTAAAACATTTGAAAGTTTCGAGGCGATAAGCGAACTCGAACATACCCTGCGCACGCTTAAAACTTCACGTTGACAATACCTCTGCTTCAAAACATGCACATAACAGGACGTCTACAATGTACATGTACATGCAGGTACGTTGTACATAGGCACATACATCGTATGTCAGTCAGCCTGCAGCGCACGTGTTGCTGAGGTCAAATCCTGTAAACAGTGACCGTTTTAGCCGATTTTCGGCTAACTTTGACAGATTTTATGTTCATGCATGCGCATAGACAGGGACGTATTATAGCACTCTTGGCATTAATCTTTTTCAGATATCATTGAAAGTTGGCATAAGCATAGTCCCTATAGCCAAGATGTGTCCCGAAGAGTGACGTCATGGTGACGTCATCAAGTGATTTATTATGGATTTATGAATAATTAATTTTCCCAAGAGTTAGAATAGCAAGTAATATTTTATAAAAATGTTTCAGTTTAAAGGCAAATCACGTATTTAAAGGTGCAGTTTTTCTGCTGTTGGGTTTTAACCCATTGACTTTGTACACGTTTTGAAGCCACCATTTTTATAACTTGGCGATCTGGAATCGTCATCAAAGTTACAGCCAAGGGAAACCCTCATACAAAAACTATGCCAAGACTATGACATCACGATGACGTCATCACCTAATTTTTTTATTGATTTTTGAAAATTTACGTACATATTATGAAGTCTTATATCTACAGAAATGTAAGTCCGATTGGGTTGAAACTTGGTATGTGGCTATACCAGGATGTGTTATAGATTTAAAATGAGGTGACGTCATGATGGCGTCATCCTGAGATTTTATATGAATTTTTTTTTGACCTTTTAGCCATATCTCCCGAACGCAACATGCAAAATGCAAAATTCTTTTTTGCATTTGGTGTGTTATGTAATAGCTATTCGCACAAAACTTGAAAAATGTGTGACGTCATCATGACGTCATCAAAATGCGATTTTTCAAAACTCATATAAGGAAAGGTCCAATTGTCATGAAACTTGGTGGGTAGGTAGTTAATCATACTAGTATGCAAAGTTCGAAGTGACGTCACGATGACGTCATCGAAAAATTTAAAAATATTTGTCGATTTTCAAAGTGCCTTTTTGACTCTTTGCCAGTAATTTATTTAGATCACTCTTTGTCCAAGCAAAGACCTTGTACACACGCACACACATCGTATTGCCGAGGTCAAATCCTGTCCATAGTGACCGTTTTAGCCGATTTTCGGCTAACTTTGACAGATTTTATGTTCATGCATATTCAGGGCATATTATTGATTAAAAAAATCATAATGCGGAAAAGCCCTATGTTCTGTTGCAAACAGACATAGATCTCTAGTTGTATATGTTATAAGTATCGTAAAACTCATCAACGCGCCCATTAGTGAGCATGCTTCTTCCTTGATCTAAAACGTCATCTATGTCGGTAGTGAGGATTGGTGGTGCTTCGTAAACGTAATCATCAACGGGGTCAAAGTCAAATCCTCCTTCAGCCATTTATTTAATAAACCTATTTAAATTATGCCGTTTTCATTATACTGCCTGGTAGTATACCCTGGGTGACCAACCAATTTTGCGTGGCCAGAGCTCCACTTATAATGCCCGTCAATTTAGCCGCATCTTCTACGCTTAGTTTGTTTAAATCCGGCGCTTTCATTTTGAGTAGTTTAGCTCCTATCATGGCGTATCCCATCGAAAGACCCGATATGACGGCTCCGTGATAAATCGTATTTGCTATTCCGTTGGTGTCAAAGTTACTCATCGTTTTTAATATGACAATTTTTAAATTGCTGGTTTATTCCATGTCTAGCGTTTTGGGGGCGCTGGGTGTAGTGGGTTGCGTGACTACCGGCACTGGCTGTATTACCGGCGCAGTTGCCTTACTTTTTAGTACCAGAAGCCCCACCCCTATTATAGACGCTATAGCCCCCCACATGACCCAAGAGTTGTAGTCCGGTGAGCTCGTATTATCGACCGATGTTAAGTCCATTTTTGCTAATTTTAATTTCATCTGTCTATTGTGCTCGGCTAAAGCTTTACCCTGCTGTATTCGTTTAGGATTTTTAGTCTTGGTCACGCTCGTTACCGTCGGTGATGGCGTTGTTTTTATCGGTTGGGGCGTCTCTGTCTCTGCTGGTTGAGCTGCAGGCGTTGCTGTCGCTGCTTTCTGATCTTCCATTTATTATATTAGGTTTATTAAATTTCAAATGTTTTGTTGTGATAATCGTAGCTACAAGGGGTGATATTAAAGTTCCGTACTTGTAACAAACGTCGCTCAACATACCAGCCATACTCGCGCTTATAATAGGATCAGAACTCAAGTCGTTGGTGAGTTCTTCTTCAGAATCTATAGTGACGTTATATCCTAAAACTTGTACGGGTGTAACAACAGCTAACACTCTCGAAAATAGACTTAAAGTGTATTTACCAACAGTTTGAACAATTTCATTTCCAAATTTAGTTTCGTACAGATGATACAGCTTGTCGAGTTCTTTACTGTCAAGAGCTTCGATATGTTTAACGGTGTATTCCTTTCCCAAGTACTTTTTAGAGTTTCCGGCTGCTACGACACCGCACAAACGATCTTTATGTTCTGCGTTGTGATCTTGTTCGTTCGTTAAAGTAAGTTTTAGGTCCTCCATTTAATTAGAAACGAATTTAATTTTGTTGTAGCTTTTGCAACTTTGTTACAAAAGCAAAGGTATTCGTAGGTGTAAAACGATAAATTAAGCGATATGATGATAATAGCCAAAAACTGCAAATACTCAAATATTGCTATCATTTACTTACAACAAAATGTATTTTGCTGACGTTTGTTGATTAACAAATTGTAATACATGTGTAGTTTGTTAAATAGGTTGCTACTCAACTAGGTCCTATTAGTTAAGCAGCTAGGTAATTTAACTTGAGCACCTAGCTTAATTTAGTTAAGCACCTAGCTTAATTTAGTTAAGCACCTAGCTTAATTTAGTTAAGCAGTTAGGTTATTAATCTACTCAAGTAGCTCGTAACTAACTGGAGGTTCGGTGTATACGACCAATTTACTATATTTCACATCTCTCAAACGTCGTTTTATATAATCTCGTTCTTCAATGGGTACGACGTCATTTTCGTCTAACGCTTGATCAAACGATGTTTTATCTTTGCAGTAAAATAACGCCAACCAAGCCGTGTTTTCTCTATAATCTTTTAAAACGCTGTTGTACTTTTGGGTCAGTAACCAACAGCTGTGATTTACGTGTCTTCCGCTAAACGCCATTTTGCTTAAAGCGCACGTCTTTTTACGATATTTAATCTCTTGATCCGAAGAGCAATCGTCCACCTGTAAAAATCGATCGCTTCGTTGAGCGTCATCTTGTACAATTCCGGATCGCAGAGGTATACCTCGGGATCTGCTTGAACCCACTTTCTTTCGATGTAGGTTTTGTTTTTAAATATGGTAGGGCAAATGATGACTATCGCTTCAATTGTATTTTTATATATTTTTTTTGCCGACGATTAAAGCGCAATGCGGTTGTGTCATTTTAACTTAACAGAGATTTAAAATTCCCGTCTTCCAAGTTCAATTCAGCATCCATGACTAAAAATACGTACATCGTGAGGTCACCTTGACTTTCGGCTTCTCTGTTAAATTGAATGTTGATGCCTCCTCCGTCTCCGAGTTTCCTACCGGATCCGTGAGCGGAATTGTCGTCGTTACTTCTAAAATCGAGCCACAGACCGTACTTGTCTTTTAGGTAGTCTCCGAGGTCAAAACCCGTCAAATTTAAGTCTTTAGCTACTCCGCGCCCGCTTTCGGTATCGCTGTCTCCAAAGAACTTGTTGATTCCATTCCAGTGTTGATACTGAAACATGCCTTGACTGTAGAGTTGATTGGGTTTACCTTCTACGGTCACCGATGTTTTGGTTAGTTTTGGATTGTAAAATCGCTGCGGATTTTTGACCGCGGGATCTTTAAACAAAAACAAAATACCCTTGAGACTCCTGATGGGTTGATTGACGCTGACGTTCCAAAGCGTGTCCGATTTGTTGACGGATCTAACTTCTAGCGAGTGGATTTTATCAAACAGATATTGCATTAACGCCTTGTGTTTATTCCTGATGGTGATAGCTAGGTCTCTGTTGGTCACCACTTCGTATTCGAGAGATAGAATACATCGCCGCCGTATCTGAACTGTTGACTACTTTATCGTGATCGTTAAACTTTATCTCGTACGTCAGAGGTTGGTTTAAACCGCTGGGGTAAAAAGGGTGATGCGAAGTCAGTATGTCAATGTCTAGGGGAATACAATATCTGTTACCATAGGCATCCGCGATAGCTTGATCCTTACCGTTGTTGGCGCCCGCGTTAGCATCTTCAGCCCCAGTTCTTAGTTTAGACACGTTTTCTTTTTCTATGCCCGAGTACGCCATGTTTCGAGTCATCGAGCTGTTGAGCCAATTGTCTTTAAAATTGTGATACACGTCGGCGTGACGATAACTTATAATTTCGTGACCTTGAAGCCTGACGCTGATTTCGCTGACTAAATTTCTGGCCAAATTGCTAAAAATGGTTCTATTGTTGTCACTTCCACCGTATAGTTCTAAATTGAAAGCTAGTTTACAAGTGCCGGGTACTATCACGTCGTCTACACCCAATTGAGGAAACTTGACCCTCAGCGTTTGCCCCGCCGATATACTACTAGGATTGTGGGTAATGACCACCTCTTTTCCCTCACCCTTGATAGATCTGGGTATTTTTAATAGCCTGCTGGGATTGAGCTTTTTTCCATATGCATTCATTTTATTTATACGAGTTTTAAATTTAAAGGTATCTGTAAGCCAAGAAGCCCACCAATACGCAACGCTTGGTCTACGTTGGAAAATGTTTCTTTAGAGGCATTTTGTTTTCTGATACGTTCGTTGAGAAAATCGAGTCGTTTCGTTCGTTCTCGTTGCCACTGATCTCTGGCGGCCGAAAGTTGTTCTGTCGCTAAATCGTGTCTCTTACGCTCTTCGCTGCCATCATCCCTTAGACTTGAAAATAAAAAGTTTGAACCCGAAAAAGCTAAGGCGTTTATGATCGCACCTCCAACCATCATTACAACAGCTGACGCCATCTATTTAATGTATAAAGGCGTTTAAATTATTATTATAATAAATGATGAAAACATTATCTAAACTGTATTATAGCCCAAGTGGTTATTGGAGAGGTGAAAGCGCCGTCGACCATTTACACGATAAAACAAAATACGATAAAAAGGTAATCAGAGATTGGCTTAAAAAACAAGCAATTTGGCAAATTTATCTGCCGGGTCCTGCGTATGTACCAAGGCCTACGAGTACTTCGCGAGAGTTTGAAACACCAAACGACTTTCACCAAATGGATGTGCTATACCTACCCTGGGATAAAGTAAAACGCAAGACTTATAAATACGCTTTGACGGTTGTCGACGTTGCGAGTCGATACCACGAAGCAGAACCTTTGGTTTCTAAAACGGCGGATTCCACCCAGGATGCTATCGTCAAGATTTACGCGAGATCGCCTTTGAGTTACCCTAAAACGTTGAGAGTAGACGCCGGTACCGAATTTAAGGGCGCTTTTAAAAAATGGATGGCCTCAAAAAACGTCGAGATTATCCTCAGCGAACCCGGAAACCACCGATCGCAGGGTATCGTAGAAAGATTTAATCGAACGCTAGCCGAGAGACTGTTTGGTCATCAGTACGCTCAAGAAATGTTAAATCCCGAGAGTAGAAACACGCAATGGGTCGAGCGATTACCCGGCGTGATCAAAGCTATAAACGATGAAACGACGAGATTAATAGCTAAAGCACCGTCAGAGGCGGTTAAACTAGAACAGGTCCGGCAATCGCCGGCTAACCCCGTTAAAACAAAAGAGCAACAATTACCGCAAGACGCTATGGTTAGATATGTATATTACTAAAGCACCGTCAGAGGCGGTTAAACTAGAACAGGTCCGGCAATCGCCGGCTAACCCCGTTAAAACAAGACGGCCCAAAAAGGAGTTTTGTGAGACAAGAGCTTCAAGTCGTTCCCGAGGACACGCAATTACCGCCTAATTAATATCTATAATATCATCCGGTAAAATGTACCTCTTTGTGTCCAACGGACTCAACGATAGTTTATTTTGAGATACGGTGTAAAGGATGTGATTTTTCGATCTAATGTTAGTCATGGTTTCGTAATGAGATTTCTCGTTTAAGATGCAGTCGTAATAGTGTCGGTGTTTTAATTTCTTAGAGGTGACCGATTTTGTGACTCCCTTGGCTTTTTTCAAGTTGATGTCAGCGGTTAAAATCGAGTACATTTTAGGTCTTATACAAACGACTTCTTTGATTATTTTACCTCCAAACTCGTCTTTAAATTTACCGATCACTTTCTTATTGGTTGGGTCGTACAAAGGATGATCCGTCGGATAATTCGAAAGGTCGTATTGTTGCCCGTTTTGCTGCATATCTTTGTATACGTCGTCCGTGTGCACTACGAGTACCAAACTGTCTGTATCTGTGTACATCAACCTGATTTTCTCTTTGTACTTGTCTTTCAAATGGTTGTAATAAAAATCGTACATCAGCGTCTTTGAGAGATCCAAGATACTCACTCCGCAGTAGATCGGTTTGTTTAACACGGTTTTAGTCTTGTACTTTTCGACAAATGACAATTTGCATTCTGAAAATGACGTCGTCGTTTTGTAGCTCGGTTTCTGTATAATTTTTTGGTATTTATCTCGATCGTCATCGTTACTGTCTCTGAGTAGGTAACCGTCAATTCGGTTTCTGACGTTTTCCATCGTCTTACCAAACACGCTGTTATTCATCAGTTTAAAAAAGTCTTTCTCAAAATCAGAGGTCGCTTTTGTTCGGAGTTGCGTGTTTTTGTCGATGTAAGATGCCATCCAAGGCGCTTGTTTAAATTGCAGCACTCGATGCACCTTTTTAAGTTTCAAGCCGAGTTTGAGATACAACTGTATACAACGTGACGTAGTGCAAAACATATTTTTGTTTAGGATTAAGGGTACACGTTAATTTGTGCACGTTGCTATTAGGTTCGGTATCTAATAATTCGTTTTGATAACCAGACATCCATTCTTTTGGTATGACAATGTTTTCTGGCGCTAGGGGGTAATCGTTGTGCAGGTCGTGGAGATTGTCCGGGTAATCGAGGTCTACTTCGAAGCAGTAACCGGTGTTTGACGTTTTCCTGAGCGATAATATCTTGGACTCGGTAAACGTTTTTGTAGACGCTCATTTAAAGTCTTTGTACGGCAGGTATTGACTCATGGCCCAGCCGTACAGATTGTTTGCATCGAGGTAGGTGATGTAACTCGACGGCTCGTTTGGCTTATGGTCAGGTAGGTATTTGTTGTTGGCTTTGTGGTATCTCATACCACCCACGCTCGAGATACCACCTCTTTTTGCCTTTTCAAAAAATAAATGTTTGTCTACGTCTTGCAATAGTTCGAGTTTAACTTCCGAGTGTTTTAACAAGGCATCCCACGACAATCCTGGTGCTGTGTAGTAATTAGCAGGATCTAACGCGTAGTTTGTAATACACGTTTGCCTAAAGTTTTCAAATACGCAAGCCAGTAATAACGTATCGGTAGTGACGTACAAATCGTGATATTCCCCCATGTTTTTAACTTTAAACTCGTTCCACGTCAGTTTAGCTCTGTCGTAGTCCTCTCGCGATATATTTTCGTCTTTTAGGCTGCTGTAAAATTGTTCGATGGGGGGTAGGCTTGTCTCTTGAAATCTGTCAAACGAGTCCATGTATTCATATGGATAAACTCCTTTTTGTAACAACGAGTCGATGTTTTGACGATTAAAATGTTCTCTGAGTAGTTTAAACGACTCTCTCGGACAAGCTTTAGATAATCTATCCAACGAAGACGCCATAAAATTAAACGAGTCTATAAATCGCATATTTCCGATCGAAAACGAAATATACTTTTCCGAATTTCTAGCGATAACTTGTATTTCCTTCTCGTCATCGTACTCTGAAATACTCTGCATGATCAAGTGAGCGTCGTAATTTTGATTGTGAAAGACGACCGGTATGGGGGTAAAACCTGGTTTAACTTGTAATTTTAGATTGCAGTAGGCGTGCGCGGCACCTCTATATCTACCCGTGACGTGGCAGTGATCTCTCACCTTTCTAAATTTGTTGATTTTCTTTTTGCATTCTAGACATTTAGACTCGGTAAATCCATTTTTGTTTTCGTACTGATGTTCTTTTATTTGTTTTTCTGTTTTTGGTTTTTTGGGTTTCTGGCACTGACAGTTGCTCGAGTAATTGGGATAAATTGGTTTCTCGCAAATCCAACACGTGCTTGTTTTATCATGATGTTCTTTAGCTCGCTCGTTAAATTTCATGGGTTGGGGTTTTTTAAATATGCAATTTATGTCGCTTTGTATTTTTAACATTTTATTGACAAACTTTGATGCGGCATCTTTACCTCTATAAGTCTCTTGATATGCATTGGTGCCGTCGCATCTAACTACTACCAACGAGTAACTGCTTGCTTTGTGAATCTTTGTCTTTTGCGTGCTGTCCTTTTGATCGTCCGAGGTTTTTTTTCTAATATCGATTCAAAGTCGGCGTAAACTACAAACGGTGCTTTTTGTTTAAACCTGTAGGTTTTTAAATTCTAATATTGGCGCATCGTTTTCGTCGACTATCCACTCGTTATTTACATATTTTCGCTTAGCGGTAGGAAATACAATCTTTGACGGATGTGTATCCATGCCATTACAATCGATCATGTGTCTATCTAATTTTACTTGCGTTCTATAATGACACAGACACCTTCGACAAAAATATTTCTTACTTTTATGTTTTGTAACGTTGTAAATCAATCTCGAAAAATTATTTATCCAGCAGTAGTGATGCTTGTCGCCCTCAGAAAACAAAAACAGATCGATAGGTCGTGACTCTGGTTTATAGTTTTTAGACACGTATAACGGATATATTTCCCCCTCATAACCGTATACGTTTATCGTTAAATTATTTTGTCTTTCTATCTTTGGGATCTGGTCGATCGGTGTTGGAAAGTCTACGCCTTTAAATTTGAGTCCGTCGTCTTTGGTGTAAATACTAGGTCTGTCTTTGCGAGGGCTATATTTGGGGTCGTTTTTATGTTATTTTTACTTTATCCGTATACAAGCCAAGAGCGGCTCTCAAACACCATCTCAAACACTCGTCGTCTTTGTTTTTAATGTTAATCATCGCCTGTTTTCTTTTGATATGTGGGGGTAGGTCTATGTAAGAACTGCCCCTCACGGGGTTAAACCTGTTGATGTTGATATACAACGCCATTATCTTTTTTAAAACCCAACCCGATCCTTGATTCGTATACCTTTCATCCTTTTTAAATAGCTGGTCGATGTCTTCTTTTAAAACCTGTTTTATTTGACTTTGATTTAAAACGACTCTCTGATCGGTATAATGTGTAGCTTCGATCGTTTCTATCGTACCATCCGGTTTGGTTTTTCGTATTTTATTTTGATTGTGAGCTCCATTTTTAAACCTCTCAGCTCTCTCAATTCTGACTTGATTTTATTTACTATTTGATCTTTGTGCGTATCAAAAAATCTGACTAAATCGTCGTTAAAAAGTCTAGGAATCAGTTCCCAGTTTCTAAAGTTGTTTCTAAATCTTCTCGTCGCTCTGAACTCAGCCTCTTGAAATCCTCGAGCTGCCTAGAGTTTTGAATCGCCAAGAGTAAATCTTTTTTCAAAAATCGACCTTTATAACCCGACGGGTTATATTCTAGATCATAATCGTCTACAATCTGTTTGAGCTCATGTAGCTTCTTTTTCCTCAAGATTTTAAATTGAGCTTCGTATTTTTTTATCCCGTTGATGTAGACTTTACGCGTAAGAGCAACATTTTGATTGTACGGTATATTATATCGCTGGACGTAATCACGCAGCGTTGCTATATTCCATCTAGAAAATCCCTTAACGATTGGCTTCATCTCATAAGTCACCATTTATTTTATAGCAATATAATATTTATTTTTTAATTTTTTTTGAAGATGAGGTCATTATTTTTGGATTTATAAGCAATCAGACTCGCCGGCTGTACAGAGAGAGAGATATTGAGCTGGTTTTGGCCGATTCCGAGACTGAGATATTGGGAGGGCAAGGGAGGGGCGGGGGCAGATATCATGGGAGAGAGGGGGCAGAGATTAAGGGGAGGGGCGGGGCTAGGGGGCGTGGCCAATGGGTGGGGCCAGTGGGTGGGGCTATGGGCGAGATTATTGGGGAGAGGGGGGCAAAAAATGGGATTTGTCGCCGTACCCTCCCCCTTCTTCTACTCTTTCTTTGTGACCAAAACCACTCAACCATGGACCAACAACAAACGACGCACACAGACCTAGACATGTACAAGTCATCTAACCACTGAAAAAGTTCATCAAAGTTACTCACATAAAAAAAAGACTTTGTAACAATAGCCCAGCCGTAAAGATTGTTCGCGTCAAGGTAGGTGATGTAACTCGACGGCTCGTTTGCATTATGGTCGGGTAGGTACTTGTTATTTGCTTTGTGGTATCTCAAACCGCCCACGCTCGATATCCCACCGCGTTTCGCTTTCATAAGAAATAAATGTTTGTCGACATCGGTCAACAATTCGAGTTTAACTCTAAGAGGGCCGGGTTATTTTGACCATCTCTCAGCTGGGGGGGGGGGGATCCCCTAAGATCTTGGCCATCGAGTGACAAAAAAAATTGGAAACTCGGTACATGCATAGAGCAACTCCTCATAAACTTACCCAAGAAATTTCGTGACTATAGTTCAAAGGGTTATGGAATTATGGCTAGTTAACTATTCAAATGTACGAATGGTAACTCTGCTCGTGTAAACGACGTATGTGGCAAAGTTCAGTTTTCACGGCGCATAGCGCCGGTGCTGTGTAGTAATTAGCTGGATCTAACGCGTAGTTTGTAATACACGTTTGCCTAAAGTTTTCAAATACGCAAGCGAGTAATAGTGTGTCCACAGTGACGTACAAATCGTGATATTCTCCCAAGTTTTTGACTTTAAACTCGTTCCACGTCAGTTTAGCTCTGTCGTAGTCCTCTCGTGATATATTTTCGTCTTTTAGGCTGCTGTAAAATTGTTCGATGGGGGTGGGCTGGTCTCTTGAAATCTGTCGAACGATTCTATGTATTCGTACGAATAAACTCCTTTTTGTAACAATGAGTCGGTGTTTTGACGATTAAAATGTTCTCTGAGTAGTTATATACGACTCCTTTGGACAAGCCTTAGATAATCTATCCAACGAAGACGCCATAATAATAAACGAGTCTATAAATCGCATATTTCCGATCGAAAACGAAATATACTTTTCCGAATTTTTAGCGATAACTTGTATTTCCTTTTCATCATCGTACTGTGAAATACTCCGCATGATCAAGTGAGCGTCGTAATTTTGCAAATTGTGAAAGACGACTGGTATGGGGGTAAAACCTGGTGTAACTTGTAATTTTAGATTGCAGCAGGCGGCGCCTCTATATCTACACGTGACTTGACAGTGATCTCTCACCTTTTTAAATTTGTTAATCTTCTTTTTACAGGTTACACATTTAGACTCTGTAAATCCATTTTTGTTTTCGTACTGATATTCTTCTTTTTGTTTTTCTGTCGCTGGTTCTTTAAGCTTTTGACACTGACAGCTGCTCGAGTAATTGGGATAAATTGATTTTTTGCAAATCCAACACGTTTTTGTTTTATCATGATGCTCTTTAGCTCGATCGTTAAATTTTATGGGTTTTTTTTTTAAAATACGCAATTAATATCGAGTTGTAATTTTAACAACTTCTTTATCAATCTAGTTGAAGCTTCTTTGCCTCTATTAGTCTCTTGATGCACATTTTTACCGTCGCATTTAACTACTACCAACGAATAACCGCTAGCTTTGTAAATGTTAATCTTTTGCGTGTTTTCATTTTTATCGTGCGAGTCTTTTTTTTTATATCGATATAAAGTCGGCGTAAACTACAAATTGTGCTTTTTGTTTACATCTGTAGTTTTTAGATTCTAATATTGGCGAATCGTTTTCGTCGACTACCCACTCTCTATTAACGTATTGTCGCTTAGCGGTAGGAAATACAATCTTATACGGATGTGTATATATGCCATTACAATCGGCCATCTATCTAATTTTACTTGCGTTCTATAATAACACAGGGACCTTCGACAAAAATATTTTTTGTTTTTATGTTTTGTAACGTTGTCAATCAATCTCGAAAAATTAATTATCCAGCAGTAGTGATGCTTGTCGCCCTCAGAAAACAAAAACAGATCAATCTTATGCGACTCTGCTTTGTAGATTTTAGACACGTATAATGGATGTATTTCCTCCTCATAACCGTATACGTTTATCTTTCTATCTTCGGTATCTGGTCGATCGGTCTTGGAAAGTTTGAGTCCGTCGTCTTTGGCGTATACAACCGGTTCTTCTTAATAAAGTTTATATTAAGGATCGTACCCAAGAGCAGCTCTCAAACACTATCTCAAACACTCGTCATCTTTGTTTTTACTGTTTATCATCGCCTTTTTCTGTTTGATACATTTTGGTAGGTCTATGTCACAACTAGCCCTCCGGGATTATACCTGTTGACGATATACAACGCAATTATCTTTTTTTTTAAACCCAACCCAATCCTTGATTTGTATACTTTTCATCCTTTCTAAATAGCTGGTCGATGTCTTCTTTTAAAGCCTGTTTTATTTGACTTTGATTTAAAACGACTCTCTGATCTTTGTAAATACATTTTCTATAAACACAGCCAATTACTTACGTAGTTTCGTTTACGTTTCGACTAGTTTCACTAGTCATCCCCAAAACGAAGCACCACCAGTCGGTTGGTGGCGCTGTCTTTTGTTGCGGCGACTAGATGGTGGTCTGGCCGCTTGTGTCCTCCCCGGGGTAGTAATTGGGGTATGAAGGGGTCCCATATGTGTGACAGTTCATTCCTTCCCTCATCTCTGTATTTCACCCTCATAACCGTATACGTTTATTGTTAAATTTTTGGGGGGAGGACACAAGCGGCCTGACCACCATCTGGTGGCCGCAACAGGAAACAGCGCCACCAACCGACTGGTGGTGCTTCGTTCTGAGGATGACTAGTGAAACTAGTCGAGACGTAAACGAAACTACGAAGGTAATTGGTTGTGTTTATAGAAAATTTATTTACAAAGTTGAAAATTCACCAGCCTGATTAACTTCTTTCATGAGACTCTCTGATCGCTAAAATGAAAAGCTTCAATCGTTTCGATCGTACCATCCGGTTTGGTTTTTCGTATCTTAATTCTATCACAACTTCAACTTTTAAACCTCTTAGATCTCTCAATTCCGACTTGATATTATTTACTATTTGATCTTTGTGCGTATCAAAAAATCTGACTAAATCGTCGTTAAAAAGTCTAGGAATCAGTTCCCAGTTTCTAAAGTAGTTTCTAAATTTCCTCGTCGCTCTAAACTCAGCCTCTTGAAAATCCTCGGGTTGCCAATAGTTTTGAATCGCCGAGAGTTAATCTTTTTTTTTTCATAAATCGGCCATTATAACCGAGTTATTTTTACGGTTATTTTACGTGTAGGCCTCCACAAATCGAGTCGCTGTGATGTTCTATACTACAACGCTTGCGTTTGAAGACTCGACAGCAAGGCAACACTTTTACATCTTACATGAAAAAGGTATTTTTACAGTTTGTATATAGATGATGTGCAAAAAACAACTGTGCTTGATAAACAGCAATCATGACCGCTGTGACAAAAAGTTGTCTGAATACTTTCATTAAAAAAAAATAGGAAAATATATGCTATTGTATTTTTTTTTTAATCTCTGTGTTTTTAGAATCAAGTCCACTATGGAGACCATTGACTTGACTTATAGCGGCAAAGATCAGAGATTGGCAAACAGAATCGTTTCCTCGTGCAGCGAGTGGTGCGTTGGGGACTCATTCAGTGCTTGCAAGTAAATGTAGTAGTAAAGGCCAAAAAAAATGATAGCGACTCCTTATTTTAATGAAGCCGTTAAAGCCCTTCATCACCGTTTTCGTAATCCACCATCACTCCCCATTTTAGAATAACATATTGATGAACAGTTTCCAGTGCCAAAAAAGAAGAAGCTGTAAATCACCAAGAAAACAAATTTGTTAGACAAAAACCTCTCAGTCCCCTTTAGTCCAATAAAACTCTGACATCATTCTTATGTATAGAATTTGCTGGACAAAGAAAAGGGGAACTCTGAGTTCCCTTTAGGCAAATATAACTATGACATCAGGTTTACTTCTATATTTATCAGATGACATTTTGTTTAAGTTATATTTTTTAATGGTTAAGTCAGCCGTTTTCAATAAAGCGAACAACTCAGATGTGTAAACCTATAGTGGGGCTGCTTTGGTCAATTTTTGCCCCAAATCGTGCACTTTGTGGTAAAGCATGAAATTTGGAATGTTGGGTCAAAATGGGCTAGAAATCATCCTGGATTATGCCCATTTCGGGGGCGGAGCATGTTTTTTTTTTTGAAAAAGGAGGTGCAAACAATAGAAACTCATAAAACTGAATTGAACATCCATTTCCCTTGTTTTTTTTCTATGCGTTGAAGTAAGCTTAAACATAAAATGAAACATTCTAGCTTGTTAACACCTGTTATTTTCCACCAATTTGTGGGCGTGGCCTTAATGTGTAAAAGAGGCGGTATATGCAATGTATATTAGCAGTTTGGTTCAAATATATATGAAGAATATCGTTCAGTTTGGTGGTAAAATCCTGAAAATTGGCATGTTTAGTTGAAATGGTCTTAAAATCATTTGAAGAGGTGGACCCATCTTGGATCTTGCCCATTTTGGGGGCGGAACTTTATCGGTTAAAAGGGGGAGTGCAAACAAATAAAAATTTAGAAAAACTGTATTTAACATGCATTTTCCTTTGTTCGTCATGCTTATAAACAGAGACATAATAAAAACAAATCCAACATTCTAACACTTGTTATTTTTACCCTTTTGTAAGCGTAGTCTAAATATGAAAATGATTGGTTAACTATGTTTGCTATACACTGTAAAGATAAATTTAAAAGGGTGCAAGGATTTTGCCCTTTTAGGGGTGGAGCGACATTTTAAGTAGAGGGCTGAATATTACTCAAAGTGGTTTCATGTCCTTAGAAGTACTGGTACATACAGCCTAGGCCAAAAAATAGTTCTACTTCCGATTACATGGCATTTGGAAATAGGGTAGGAAGGTAGGGAATTCTTTTTGGGGGCATTATTTTTGTGTTGATCATAATTATGTAGGCATCTGCGTGTAGTCCATGGTAAACGGTGATTATTGATAGTTTTTGGGTTATTTTTTCATTGTTCCCAAAACAGAATTAGGGTAGGGGCTGTCAAAATAGGGTAGCTGGGGTAACCGGAAGTCAACCCTAGTCAATCACTATCAGGACTGGGATGTTTTGGATCTGCTAAAGACCGAATTGCTGTTCCCCCTCCCTCCCCCATTGTAATTTCTATATTTTTTGCGTGATTTTCCTAAATTCGGCACGAATGTTTGTTGGCCAGTACTTTATATGATGTCATTTTCGTAGATACCACATTTAGAGTGCACTTTCGAAATTCACTCCATCTAATTTAATTTTGTTTTACAAACACCCACATGAATTCAAAACGTCTGCGCCGAGAACGGCTTCAAGGCTTTTCTGCGCATAAAAGTGAGGAGTTAATATAGCTGTATGGGTAGTTAATATAGCTGTATGGGTACAACCCAATCACAATTTTGAAATGGTTACAATTTTTCTTTTGCCGTTTGTTTCCTTTTGTTTTTTCTAGATGATGTTCCGCGTCTTTTCTTCTTAACAGTACCTTGTATAAACATGAAACTTTGAACAAAGATCGACCCTGATCCAACATCTTCAAAAGTGGCCATCGCTTGAACGAAGTCTTGAACAAAATGAAACTCATGTTGATATTTTGTGATCAGATAGACCATTAATTGACGAACAGTATTTTGTCAAGTACGTGAAGTCACTTGACCTTTACTTTAATACGGGGCTTACAAAAAAATGCATGGGGATGTCAGCGCCTGAAAGAGCCCCCTCCCCAGTGGCACGTCCAAGACAGTTGGACTATTTTTAATTTAAAATCCATTCATCAAAATTTTACCAAACTTACCCTTGGATATTCTATGGAAAAACATAAGATTATGACTTTGTGAGGTCTTAGGATCGTGACATCATCAAACTGGAAGTTGTCATAGGGACAATTAGAAAATGATCAGACCCGTAGACCCTTAGACCCTTATAGCCCCGTATGTATGTTAAAGTTTTTGAATTTTGTTTTTCATTTCCTAAATATTCGCCCAAATTCCATAAAACTTGGACACAAGGGTAATTGGGTAGCAAAGATATTGTCGGATATATTTCAAGTCAAAGGTTATAGGTCAATGGTCAACTGAGGTTAATAATGATGTAATTCACAGTTTTGGGGGAAGGCTTACAACATTTCTACATGCTTTCATGGATTTTAATGAAACTTAGATGCAGTGACCCTTGGGTGCATGAGAAGACACAATTCTTCATGGAATTACTGAGGTCAAAGGTCATCTAGGGCTCATTAGAGGTCATTGTTCAAATATGCTTCAAATGTTTCTTTGTCTACGGAATTTGATGGATTTTAATGTCACTTTGAAAGTGGATGGAGTGATCCTGTGGTGGGGGTTCATCACAACTCATCCAAAATTGGAGGTCAAAAGTCATCTAGGGGTCATTTGAGGTCGTTGTTTAAAAATGCACAAAATTTCAAGAACATTTTAAAAAAAAAACACAAAATATATAGGCGACACATGCGATGTTCGTCACAAGTAATGGCACAAATAATGTTATCAGCTACATTGTTGCTGTGACGTAAACAGACTGTGCTTTCAATACATACATTTATACATTCGTGTAGTTTTTATATTTTGGGAGGGAGACGTCCACTGTAATTTCTCCCGATTATTTATCAAAGTGCTTTTTAAAAAGCTACATAATTTCTCAAAAATATTAATCCCACCTTTTCAAACATAAAGATATTACTCCGCAAGTCCAAACATCCATTTGATATAAATCCAGCAGTACACAGTACATGTTTACATGCCCATATATACATATACACTTTCAAGACTAAGTGAAGTCCACCGTTGGGTCGGATCCCCCCCGTGATCCCGGTAGTGTTTACAATACAAGGAAATGCCGCTGCTGTAACCTATATTACTTGTAGCCAATCACACTAATTTAGATATGAAATTTTAATCTTCTAGAATATTCAACCCCCCAATTTAAAATGTACAGCCTCTTTTCATATTTAGGCCACGCCCACAAAAGGGTAAAAATAACAAGTGTTAGACTGTTGGAAATTTTTGTAATATGTCTATGTATATTTCAAAGTATGAAGAACAAAGAATAATGGATGTTAAATACAATTTTTATTTGTTTGCACTCCCCTTTTTAACCGATCAAGCTCCGCCCCCAAAATGGGCAAGATCCAAAATGGGTCCACCACTTAAAATGATGTTATCATTAAACATGCCAATTTTCAAGATTTTACCACCAAACTGAATGGTATTTTTTATATTTGAACCAAACTGCTAAATGTATACCGCCTCTTTTACACATTTAGGCCACGCCCACAAAATGGGTGGAAAAGAACAGGTGCTGAAACGCTAGAATGTCTTATTTTATGTTAAAGTTTATTATCAAAGCATAAAAAAACAAGGAAAATGGATGTTAAATACAGTTTTTGTGAGTTTTTATTGTTTGCACCCCCTTTTTAAAAAAAAATCAAGCTCCGCCATCAAAATAGGTCCCGATCTTAAAATGATTTCTAGCCCATTTTGACCCCACATGCCAAATTTCGTTCTTTTAAAACAAAGTGCACGATTTTTCGCCAGCAGCTCCACTACTAGGAAAACGTTGTTTGTTTATTCATTTATAAGTGACTGTAGACTCACGCACCAGTCGCGACGCGTCCAGTAGTCCGGCAGCTTAGGCCAGCTTTTGGAATGGATGTGGACATTCCGGACGAAAGCGCCACATTTTTTATACATGCTCCTTATTGCCTTAGCTTTCAATTTTTGATAGGAACCAACTTATCCAATAACAATATGGCGGCCATCTTGGATTTTAAAGATGGCTGCCATTGAAAACCTATTTTTACCCATATTTCATCTTCTAAGCCACTTAGAATTAAAGTTTTGATGTCTAAACATACATTATCAGGGTCAATGAATGCAACTGTACCATTTGGGATAGTGTCAAATAATTTGTTTGTCCAGATACAGTATTGTTGCCATCTTAATTTTGAAGATTGTCGCCGGCATTGAAAACTACCTGTATTGCATCTTTAAGCCACTTAACATTGAAATCTTACTGTTTAAACATATATTTTCAGGGTCAAAGAACGCAACTTGGGTTAGTGCTATATGGGTAATTTGTCCAGAAACATTGAGGTGACCATCTTGGATTTTAAAGATGGCCGCCATTGAAAACCTATATCTACCAATATCTGTTCTTCTAAGTCACTTATGATTAAAATTGTGGCGTCCAAACACAGTGTCAAATGCTCAGTTTGTAAATTGTGGCCATCTTTGATTTTAATAATGGCCGCCAGATAATAATTGCATTTACTGATATCTCAGCTACTACCCCATATCAAATCTCAGTCTAGGTGTCGAAACATACATTTACCAGGTCAGGAAATACAACTCTTTTATTCAGAAGAGACCTAGATGATTTTAGTTATACACACAAAATAGTCAAACTGAAGACAAAATCTCTATCAGAATACCGTTGAAATATACTGCAGTCACCGAAAATACTGTATGAAGTATTAGTAAAACAAAATTATGTGCGAATAAATGTCATCACTCACAAAGGTTTATAGTTTAAAAATGCTCGCCCTAATTCTCACAGTTGGAACCGCATAGTTTATTGCACTTAGCAAGGTGCTGCATATGCACGTCTTGCACCGCATACACTTTGATTCTTGAAGCCACATTAACTAGTTCACTGCAGGCTTTGGAGGCCACAGGTAACATGGTCCAGACAGGAGCCCATTACAGTTTGTGTTCATGTTCGAGTGCCTGATCCTAAACAGGCTTTCCCCGTTGCTGAAACATCCCTTATCCCTCAGCGCTTAGCCGTCTCTATACTATGGCGCAATCACCTCCGTGCCAATCTCGCTAAAACTCAAGTCTGCTCATTCCATCTCAGGAACGTTAACCGCGAAGCCAACCGACCCCTTAACATCGAATGGTCCGGAACACCATTGGCCCCTTGTAACCATCCTGTCTACCCTAGGGTGACCCTCCATCGTATCTTGTCATTCAAGTCATCCAAATTTAGTTCCCCATAACAACATCATAAAGAAATTGAACAACCTCCGAAAGGGGAGCCAAACCACACCCTAAGATGAACCGTTTTGGCTCCGAGCCATTCTTCAGCAGAGTATACGTGCCCCGTCTGGGAAAGATCAGCCCATACCATGAAACCATGACCCAGCCTTAAACGACATGCAGTTTGATCACTGGATGCTTGAAACCCACCAACACAAGTAATTTGCACCTCCTTGCTGGCATTTCCGCTTCGGATTTCCGAAGGGAAGTTGCCAGTCGAGCTAAGATGTCCAAATATTGATAAAGGACGAGTGTCGCCTCCTCCAGGAGCGGCAATTAAGCTTCGGCACAAAAGGCTGAGGTCAAGAAAAGCTCCTTGGCCATGTCCACTCCTTCACAACATCCAGGGAAGTGGCAAGACTTCAACACTGGAAGCAACGACTGGAAGCAAACGCCCACCGATTGTCATTGTTATACTATAACAACGGCGGAAAACCTCCCAACAGGTGCTACATCGACATGGGTTAAGTGGAAAGCTATCAGCCGCTTGAGAACCAGGACTAGCCGATCACCGACGTACCCGCCTTAATCAAATGGAGCTACAAAAGTGGTTTAGCTGCATGTAGTTGTGGAGAGGCAGAGCTGCATCACATCCTGTATGTAGTGCCTGAGATTTCTACCTGCCTAGATTCAAAGATGGCATTGACGCAGTAAACAGGACGGTATTGGGCCGATACCAGCTAATTATGGCTTTGTTTTGGCAGTACCATACAGAATGGAACGGTGCGAGACCAGAAGCGGGCAAATGCTGGCTCGATTGCGCCAAAACGGTCCCGTGTTCACGGTACAGACACCACAGAGTCAGAATTAGTGCAGTGCTTGCCCTATTAAGTGGCAAACTGTAATGGTAACACCGTTCAGAGCCTGCATTGGACCAGTGCTGGTCTTTTTAAGGCAAACATTAAGGAGCTTTCGATTCGGGACGGGAGAACGTACAGGACGGAGAGCCAACCGTACGTTGCGGTGCTCGGGCGCGGCGGCCGTCCTGATTTGTGAGCTGTTTCGCGCCGGATATAGCTAGGACGGACGGTGGCGGTACGGTGACAAACGCCCTCAATCGATCGCGATTGTTATCAACATGGCGAATCTGCACAGAGTCAGAGACACCCTTGTCAGTGCATATTTCTGCGACATTTTGGACGATGAAGAGTTCATTCTTCTGTATGACATCAATGCACCTAGTAATCTTGATTTCCAGTACGAAAATGAGGGCTATCGATTTGAATTGGACAACTTCAATGATGACGAATGCAACAGTTATTTCAGGTAAGACCCATGAGCTAGCTGACATGCATGGCTGATGGCTGAAGTGAACTGAAAGCTACATACAATTTTGACATTTTTGTACCATGATTGATTGTACGTGCCATGCATGAGACTATCTACAACGGTGCATTGTGATATTTTCTGGTGACCCGATTTTGCTGTAAAATTACTGCTTACCTGCCTTGGTTTTGAAAATAAAATGTATTTAAAGTAAAATTTGGGAAGAATTCCATACTGGGACAACACTAGACCCGTGAACTTGGCTATAGGCCTATATACATAGCCACGCTTCAGTCTATAGTAAAAACACTCTATTGTGATCCGCGGTTACTAAGATGGAGTGACCGTTCCAGCCGAAATTTGGTTACATTTGTCATCCTGCCATGTAAGGCGGTTAGTCACGTACCCACTGGCGATATTCCTACCGTTTTGGGCATGCAGAACTCGGGGTACCAGAGTGAAATGCCTGTCTTTGATTTTCCGATCATGTTTGAAAACATTCGTTGTCACAAAATTGTGCCGTACTTTACATCAAATTTCTTGGCAATGACAGATCCAACACTCGCGGAAATTCACAGGAAGCCCAACAAGTAAGTGATTCACCTATGGGCAAAATTAAACATGGTTATGTAGCGGATCAAGAGATAGAATTCTTTCGCTTGTATTTACACGTTCATGGGTCTAGGACAACACTTTAATACCTGCCAGCCAAACACATTTTTTACCTCACCTTTTGATGGCTTAAGCCTTGGTCGGGCGGCCATTTGGGAAGGGGAAAAAGGGCCTTCTTTTTTTTCTTCAAAAAGGCAGACGCTAAATATTTTTAAAAAAAATTATTTAGCCTTAGCTTTAGCATCTAAAAGTTTAGGAAATATTTTTTTGAAGTATGTAGTTAATACAGTCACATGTTTTGGAATGATTGGACTTCAATAAGTCATGTATAAATATAAACAAGTTGTTCAATATGTCCATGTAAACTGCTTCATTTTTCAACAGATTTCAGAAAGATGACATCTATCGGCTCAAACATGCTATGGGGGTTCCACAGACAGTTACGTTGGAGAATGGATCAAGGGTGGATGGACTGGAAGCACTCTGCGTCACACTGCAACGCTACGCATACCCATGCAGGTATGGAGACCTCGTCAAGGATTATGGTCGGCCAGTACCCCAGCTGTGTCTGATCTTCAAGTGGATGACCAATTTTATATATCAAAGTCACAAACACTTGGTCTTGTCGCTTGACCAGGACTGGTTATCGCCACGACACCTCCAGATTTTTGCAGATACTATCCACAGGAAGGGTGCTGCACTAGACAACTGCTGGGGCTTCGTGGATGGTACTGTTCGCCCAATATGCAAGTCAGGTCAGCACCAGCAGGCCATGTATAATGGCCACAAGAGGATTCACACCCTGAAGTTCCAATATGTGACAGTCCCAAATGGTCTGATCGCCCACCTCTACGGACCAGTGGAAGGGCGGAGGCATGATGCATACATCCTGCGGGAATCAGGGCTCCTGACTGAGCTAGAGGCAAGATCACACGACCCAGATGGGAACATTCTGTGCCTCTATGGCGATATGGCGTACCCTTTGCGCCCACAGCTGCAATCCCCATTACCCTCAATGAACATCACACCAGACCAGGGAGCATTCAACACAGCTATGGCGAAAGTTAGTATTACTGTGGAGTGGGCATTTGGGGATATTCTTAATTATTTTAAGTTTACGGACTATAAGAGATCGCAGAAGGTG
Organism: Patiria pectinifera; assembly: GCA_029964075.1. Classification (NCBI taxonomy): domain Eukaryota; kingdom Metazoa; phylum Echinodermata; class Asteroidea; order Valvatida; family Asterinidae; genus Patiria; species Patiria pectinifera. The sequence goes on from CM057135.1 coordinate 11,889,128, forward strand.
CTGTTGAGTGCTTGTGGAAAGACGTATCTGGTTTCCGGACTTCTGACCAACGCCCACACATGCATCTATAAGAACAAAACGTACAACTATTTTGAACTGGACCCTCCTTCTGTGGAAGAGTACTTTCATTAACCCCCACTAACCATCCAGAATCCTCCAATTTCAATAAGAGAATAAATGTGTCCTCCGGAGGTTTTTATTACTCTGTTTAAGACCGCTTTAATAAAGTCTGGGTGCTGATAATTACCCGAGCCAGAGGGTCCAGTTCAAAATGAGTGGTTTTTTAATTTTTTTTTATAGATGCATGTGTGGAATGTTCTTTCATAAATACCTCCTTTAGTATTGTTTTGTTTCACCTCAGTATACCGTTTTATATTTTGTTACTGTGTATTTACTTTTAAAGGGAATGAATGTACATCATTGGCTTTTGCTGTAATTTTCAGAATTTGAGGGGTTAGTAAAATAGATCAAATATTGTTACATGTGATATGTAAAGTAATTACCCAGTATTCCAAGAAATCAACACGTACACGTATTAAAAAGTGTTGTGTTTGCTTGGAATTCTTGATTTATTGACATTCTTGATCTTCCACATTCTGAAGGTTAGGACAAGAGTCGGTTTTGCATTGCTTTGTAAGTACCTTTTCATTTTGTGTTCCCTATTTAACTTGGTTCAGCACATACACCTATTTATTTGCAAAGTCTTACAAATAAAATTTGAGGCAGAAAAGTACAAACTATAGGCGTACTTCAGTAAAATTCAGTGCTGTCTGTTGACTAGACTACCTTTATTTGTATATATATCAAAATGTTAATGCATCATCATGGTTACAGTCATATGAAGTGTTTTTGGTCAGAGTTTAGTATCGATAAATTAGTATTGAAAAAATCCAAATTTTCTTTCGAGTACTGCGCAACTTGGGTCGAGTTCACTGAGTACAATTTGTCAAGTTCAGGGACGAGTCCGAGTACAAAATTACAAGTATGTGCCAAGTACTTGGTTTTTTTTTAGTACTTACATGTATCAGTGATGTAGTACCTTGATGCTGGGCCTTGGCCTTAAGGCTGCCTTAAGGCTGGATTTAAGGGCCTTGGCCTTGGCCTCGAGGCTTGAGGGCAAAAGCCTTGGCCTTGGCCTTGAGGGTTCAGGGCCTTGCAATTTTGAGTCAAGGCTCTTCAAGGCCCATAGATTTTGGCATTTTCCAGATAAATCTGTTCGAAATGTTGCTGTTACCATTTTAATCGTATTACCATGGAGGAGGGAAGCACCGTATAGATTTGTGTGTTTGGCACACTTCCACTTGTGTAGCATCACATTTTGTCACCACTGTAGTAGCTAGATTTGCTGCAAAAATATTCCGTACACTTGAGGGGCTAATGAGATGATCACTTTAATTGCATATAACTATGGAATAGATCTGATTGGTTGTTTATGTCTCCCTGATAAGTGCTAAACATTTGCATGTATCCGTTTTAGATAATGCTGATATTTCTGACCATGTTGGGCCAGAAAATAAACATTTCCCAAATCAATTTCTTGGATCCCCCTTTTGTTACACTTGGGAGAATTGTGTGTCAATATAGAAGTAAATCATTATTTTCTTTAGTTAAACCATATTGAAAACCTGAACTTATACTTTAATAGATACAGTGCAGTCATAAAACGGTGTAGGCCTATGCGAGCATGTTGATTGCAATTAAAGAAATGTTGTTCTTCGTAACGAGCAATTGGTGATGATAAGAGCGGATCCAGGGGGGCCAAAAATGGCCATGCCCCCCCCCCCCAAAAAACCCTTTTTTATGTGACATCGTGATAAAGGCAGGCAATGAGTACACCACCATCTTTTCCTCAAAAAACATCGGTTAAAATGGTCAGAAATTGCCTCAAATCACACCACAGAGCATCTCGAATCCAAACATTTTTCGGGGCCCTTAATCGGGCCCCGAAGCTTAAGCCATAATTTTTTGACCCACTTTTTTTGGGGGGGACCAAAATTTATTTGCCCCCCCAAATTGTGTTCTGGATCCGCCCCTGCGTGATGATGTGTCACTCATGTGACTATAATTAGTTCTATATCAGTGGTCATTTCATAAAACAGGGCCTTGGCCTTGGCCTTGAGGGTTAAGCCTTGGCCTTGACCTCGAGGGTCAAAGCCTTGGCCTTGAGGGTCAAAGCCTTGGCCTTGGCCTTGAGGGTCAAAGCCTTTGCTCCAACACTGACATGTATGATCGAGTACGGGCCAAGTACTTATTGGTATATGTACTCGAGCTGTACTTGAGTTCGAGTAGATGTTAAGATGCCACTCCTGGGCTAGGAGTAGCCTATGTGGGTCCCAAACGTCACTGTGTATTTGGAATAACCCCACCTGCTTTATTTTTTTTTCTTTCATTTCCCACATACACGTAGATCATTGGACTAATTTGATAGGCAAAGTGACATTTTATGTGTATCTGATTATTTTGATTCTGATTCTTGTTTCTACTGATGCAACCCAACAGTTAAACATGTTGGAGAAGTTTGTCACATGACAAGAATTCTTAAAATTTAGGAATAAGTAAGTGGTGGCTGCAAGCGTTACCATTTCAAGGGTGCTTATCATAAAATGATTTTTTTCTTTCCTGTGTGAGAAATAACAGCTCAGAAAATATTTATTTGTTATTGAAATGAAATAAATTAATGAAAGAGTAATACATTTTATGGTTACAGAGCAGTTATTTGCATTTCATTATATTACTATTCGCTGAGTTGGACTGCAAGAGAGCAAGGGGTTAAGTAGGAGGGACAATGACGAACAGGTATAACATTGTTTATTATTTGTATCTTTATTTCTTAAAAATAAACATCTTCAGAGGAATGTATGGAAGCGAACTACAAAGATTGATAAACATGTAAATGGTTATCAAAAATCAATAACATCAACGAAAACAACAACTAGAACATGAGAATACTTTCTTTGTGATAACCGAAGACAAATAAGTTAAGAAAGAACATGCAGAACTGCCAACCCTCCCTAATTTTGTGCACGACTTCCCTATAATTGGTCCATCTTTTAGCTCCAAACACATCCAAAAAATCTTTTTGATTATCAGTTGATAATCTGTGAGATATTTAGATGATGGGATATTGGCTTGACAGGAGTCGAGAGATGGACCAATTCTAGGGAAGTCGTGCACAAAATCAGGGAGGGTTGGCAGCTCTGGACCTTCCTATTCCCAAATGCTACTCCTGGTTTAAGAGTACAATAAGCAATATACAGTAATTTATGAACATTCGTATAAAGAAGAAAAAAATCAACATCATGGTCATCTCGCCATATAATTAATTGGAAGAATGTTATTTATATGTAAAATTAACGTTTTTCCTCTCAAGGCACGAGGATCACCTTAACAAAACAAAGAAAATGAAATAAATATGCTGAGCTGCATTTTTTTTTTCCAAATTGGGAGGCATAACGAGGCATGATAGTAAAAGTATTCTCCTGATGTCAAATGTCACCTGCAGATGAAGTTTCATTAAAATTAAGTTTTGCAACAAAGGGCGACTTCCTTTATAACTCGTATTCCAAAGTAACACCTTCATCAGCTACATACATGTTTATACAAATCGAAAGAAAGTGGATGGCATGGTCATGATATCAACATATTAAACCTCTTATGTCCTATGGGCAAGATATGCTGTTTGTACACAAAAAAATAAAGAACTTATTATTTAGTACAATATTTCTGTAGAGTTGAACTAATGTAGCAAACCTTTTTCCTGAGAAATACTGGTTAAAGACAGAAATAACATAACTGTTTCATGCAAGCACATGTCTGTAAATGTACGACAATGTTCAACTGTAAGAAGAGTTCAACTGAAAGGGCATGCAATAAACAGCACCAATCATGCACACATTCGATCCCTCTTTTCTAGAGCCTCCAAAAGTCCCATCATTATGGTCTGACTTTGCTGGTTTTGTTGCAGTAGTTGGTGTTGCATTTGTTGCTGCTGCTGCTGAAACTGCTGTTGTTGCTGTTGCATTTGTTGCTGGAACTGCTGCTGCTGTTGCTGTTGTTGCTGTTGCAGAAACTCATATCTGCGTTCCTTCTCTCTTTCCTCTCCTCTTCTTCTTTCCTCTTCCTCTGCCCTCCTCAACATCTCCTCACGGCGCATTGTCTGGTCCATCTCCATTTTCCTTTGGATCAGTCTCACTCCCACTGTTCCTCCTTTTTGGTGTGGTACTGCTGTCACCACTCTGCCTGCAAAAGCAAAAGTACACAAAACAAGACACAAACATTAATTCACAAATACAAATGGAATATTTGACACAAAAAAACCCTGTAGCTATAATATGAAAATACTGAATGATATATTTGTATTAGCCAGGACACAAAATTCTAATCAGTATCACCATCATCATTACTCATGTAAACACACCAGATTATTTGATTAAACAGTTACAGACTTGATAGGAAAGGGTACATGAGTTACATACTGTACACATTAATATTCCATAACAAGTAGCCAATGGGAAAAAAAATGTTGTTTTTACTTTCTAGGTAAGCTTAGATTAATTTTGCTTATTTGATGTCTCTAATTTACCTCTTTTGAGTTTCTCCATACGTTTCACAAGCCCGTTTTCGCATTTCGGCACCATCTGCCTTCTTCTTCTCCTCGACCCCTCTCTCCTTCTGATGGGCACTTTCGATGTCCTCCTCCTCCTGTAACAAATCTTCCACGCACTCTCTTATCTTCCTCTCCTCGTCAGTCTCCTCCACCGCTATTCCACTTGCTGCCGTCTCCCTCTTATTCTTCGCCTTCACTCTCTCCATCAAACTTGTCATTCTGTCCCGGACAGCGCGTTTGTCAACCTTAAAGTTGCTTGCCCTCATGGCGTCAGCAACCTCCTGCCATGCTCTTCCCCGTTCGCGTGTGCCCTGCCTATACTGGAACGGTCTGGCTAAGATGACCTCACTTATTAGGATCTGCTCCTTTTGATTATCCCAGATCATGCTAAAAGACAAGATAAATAATAATGTTTTATCATAATAAGAAGAAGCAGAAGAAGAAGAAGAAGGCTAGTAGTAGTAGCAGCAACAGCAACAATAGTAATATTGAATATTATGAGAAACCAAATTATAACACCAAAAGTATTATGGAGATATGATCAAAGTATTGATTTTCAAAAGAACTGGAAAGTGGTGTTCAATTTACCTCATGTAGTTAGTGTAACATTTTTCCCATTAATTCTTACTTCAGAAAAATATTATAAACTTTTTAGTAGTATTTTGTGTCATGTACATGTACTTACCGATTTGTCACCTGCTTCTTCGGAGTTTAGGCTGTGCTCCTACTGGTCATTTCTTCAGGCTGCATTTCAGAATTAAGAACGATAAAGAAATCTAAATTTAGAAAGGGCCTGCCAAATAAAATATCTTGGCATGTTGATTTCATCAATTCATGACAAGAATAATGGTAAATGACCAATTCAATTACTGGTATGATTTACAAAAAAAAAACATTGCACACAGACAGTTTGAGTATTAAACTGCCAATGCTGGATAGTCGCTTATTGTTATCCGACACACAAGTTCACTTAATTGTTTTGCTGATGTTCTTTCTATGCTGCTGTGTCGTCACAAATAAATCTTTTCTGTATTACTACTATGCAGATTTGATCCGATTATCCTGCATGGTGACAATCGTGACATACAGACATAGCATGGCAATTGACCCAGCCCCATAAATGTGGCCATTTTACTGGACTACCTCTGTAAATAAAGGCCACACAAAAATGTAGAACTTTTTCCAGTTGCCATTTTCACATTTAGACTTTATTTGTACACGTGTAGTTTAATCACGCTTCAGAATCACACTCCCCGTCTTGAAAGCGAAAGAAAATGTACCCCCCTTTTTCAGAGGTCTATATGTCTTGTAATTTTCAGGTTTGTTTGCACATGTTAGCATATCTAAATTTTAACACAAAGTGTGCTTCTTAACGGTTACACCTCTATGTTCCGACACCCCTATGTTCCGACTGCACATATTCCTATTCCTAACCCTAACCCTAACCGGGAGTAACACAGTCTAGGTTGTCGGAACATAGGGGTGTCGGAACATAGAGCAGTCACCCTTCTTAACATGCTTAGGCCATGATGTAGGCCCTAAGCGTAAATATTAAAACTACAAATCCCTAAAGTCTGAAGGGAGTGAAAGTCTAAATGTGAAAAAGAAAATTTGATAAAGTTCCACAACATGTCCGGGTACATGGTCCAAATGTGGCCTTCATTTACGGAGGTAGTCCAGTAAATTGGCTACATTTATTGGGCTAATGGGGCTACAATTGACAACATGAAAATACCCGACACTCATGACACTGCTGCTGACTGGCCATGCTGGCACTTGCGCTATGCCAGACATGACAAAATACCCGACACAAAAACATCAATTTTTACCCTGTAAACGGCCGCAAAAGTACTACATGCGTCACCTGAGGTACAAGAACAGATCAAAGATTAAGATAGATGTACTAAGGTTTATTTACGACTCGGATAAAAAGTGAAATGTTCCCGTTTGTCGGCGAATGATTCGGTCGCGATAACCGAGCGGACGCCATTTTGAATCAGCTGGCTGACCAAAAAAGGCGATAAGTAATTGAGTCCAAACATGGGTTTAGCACTTAAACAACAGTCAAATCACTCACCGAGCTGGCATTTGTGTTAGATTCCATGTCGTTTTTCACTCAACGTATGTCACTGTACACGTTTTTACACCATATAGAGCAAGTACGCATTGACGTGACAACTGCAAGTACATGTAGAAAGAACTGTTCAAATATACCGCTCCGTCGTCCTTTCAGGCCGGACGCTATTTCACCCGAAGACCGTTGCCAAATCAACAGGACGGAGACGTGTACTGTTTCGCGCATGCGGAGATCGATGTTTTCGCCTGGCTTACCGTCCTGTACGTTCTCCCGTCCCGAATCGAAAGCTCCTTAATAACAACAAGACGGCGCCGGCAGCCTGAACCGGGCCATTGCAGGTCCTCTTACGATAAACCATGATGAAAAGACGGTAAAAGGCCTGAATCGGGCCAGTGTTGGTCCCTATATAGGAAACCATGGCAAGATGTTGCACAACCTGAATGGGACCGGTGCTGGCCCTTTCAAGTCAAACCATAATGGCAAAAAAGTACATAGCCTGAATCGGGCCAGTGTTGGTCCTTTTACGGCAAACAATATGGCCGCCGTATTAAGTATCTGGACAAACTGACCATTTGACACGATCCCAAATACATGTAGTACTAACCCAAATGGTTGAGTTGTGTTCCATGACCCTGAAAATATATGTTTAGACACCAAGATTTAGATCCTTAGTTCGGAGATTTAGGTTTTGAATGGCGGGCATGTTTCAAAAACAAGATGGCCACAATACTGTATTTGGACAAACTAACCACTTTGACACTATCCCAAATGATACAGTTGTATTCCGCGACCCTGAAAATGTATGTTAAGACACCAAAACTTTAATTCTAAGTGGCTTAGAAGATGAGATATGGGTAAAAAAAATAGGTTTTCAATGGCCGCCATCTTTAAAATCCAAGATGGCCGCCATTATGTCGTTGGATAAGTTGGTTCCTATCAAAATTGAAAGCTAAGGCATTGAGGAGCATGTATGAAAAATTTGGCGCCTTTGTCCGGAATGTCCACATTCATTCACTTAGCTGCCTGACTATAGGTAGAGATCTCAGAGACGGCAATTGATATGGACCTTTCTGCGCTTGGTTGGCAAACTGCATTTTTGCCAACCACGGCCTGCAAAACTATGGAAGGTCCAACACTGCAAAAACAGTGTTATTACAGATCACCAAAGTATCATTGATACTTGAAAATACAACATTTTCAACAAAGCTACAAAATAATTCCTACATAAGCTATTTCACTACGTGTTGATGGCGTTATGAGGACTTTTTTGGAAAAAATATGTTGCCAACCACGGCTTCAATTTATGCGCTTAAGACAGCCCATACAAAATGGCGCAAATGTTTACAAACAAAAGAAAGGCTTATAAGGGAGAGTAAGAGTCTGATCTGATGCCGAGACTGAGATATTGAGAGATATTGGGGGTTTGGGTCTGGTGCCTGCCGAGTCCCTGTAATGTCTAGAACCCCCACTTATAATGTAACAACTCAGAGACATAAAGGGATCTTAAAGACGAGAGAGTAAGAGCCTGGTCTGGGGCCTAGACTGAGGGAGATATTTGGGGGTTTTGCCTCGTACTCCCACTTATAATAGAACAACTCATAGACATAAGGGAATCTCATTGCAGAGACAGAGAGATATTGGGGGTTTTGGTTTAGTACCCTCCACCCTTGCATGTCAAAAGAAGGGGTATATATTTTAAAATTTTGGTCCTGTACCCCACCCACACCTATGGCAAAGTCTAGTACCGTCCACCATTCCCTACTTGAAGATAATCTGGATAACAGCAGCGAACTTGTCCTTACTTTATATCGGTGTTGGCGAAAGAGGGCAACAAAGGTAGGCCTATGTGTGGATTAAATGTGACGAAGGCGGATGGAGAGCTTCCTCCTGCGAAGCCAAAGCTGTTTAAAGTCGGCAAGCCTGTAAAATGTAAATAAGGGAAGAAAACCTTTACTTTGTTCTCAAATATAAACACACTGATTGGGCTGGGGGCTGTGCCAGTTATACTGTAGGTGATGAACGGCGCTATTATAGCGTGGACATACAACGTGAGTGCCAGAACAATGAATGACTTGGGTATGAGGCGTGATGCTCGGTTGACTGCTGGAGTGGCCCTCTGGGTCACAACAATAGCTGCAATTAACGGATTAGTGGTTGTTGATCGAGGATTATAGTGCCCAACTCAGTAGGGGTTGGTTTGGAAGGCTGGCGTCATTATATTTTTGCTGAATTTTATTCTATTCTAGATTCATAGAATGCAAGTATTTCGTTTTTGCATGAAATTCATCTGACAAATGAACCTAATACAACTTCCTAGTTTGCAAAGTTCAATGTATAAATAATGGTTATAAGCTAGTTGAGCAAGGGAGGATTTTTTCCTTGACTTTTTCGAAATACGAGCGTTGAAATCTATATTCTCGGATTTGATCAAACGTACGAAATGCCTCATCCTGTATTGAAATAAAATATTCCTCATTATAACAAACATGTTATTGAATTTTAGACTTCGACACCGCACATGTCCCTTATTCATGTTAATTCATTCGCAAGTCTGATACCCGTTTGAGAAAAGAAGCAGGCGGACTTGGCCCCCGATCTGTATGAATACTGGCCCCCTCTGTTATTCAAGTATGACGCTTGGAAAGTGGGCGGGCTTGGCCCACTTGGTAGCCCCCGATCGGTATGAACACTGGCTCCTCGGTTATTCAAGGGTTACGCTCAAGAAACGGGCGGGTTTGGCCCACTCGGTAGCCCCGATCGGTATGAACACTGGCCCCTCGGTTATTCAAGTGTGACGCTCAAGAGGCTTGGCCCACTCGGTAGCCCTGATCGGTATGAATACTGTGGGCACTCGGTTATTCAAGCGTGACGCTCAGTTGACTGGGTGGCTCTCTTGTTGGTCCCAGCACTGCGCTATCAACGGATTAGTGTTTATTGTTCGAGGATTACAGCACCTGGCCAACTTGCAGTTGGTTTGCCCAGGCTATGATTATGTGCAGAATTTTCTTTGCTGTAGAGTATAGAATGACAGTATTTTGTTTGCATGAACACGTGTAAATGTGTATGGGTTTTACTGATTGATCAAATGTACGAAATGCCTCGTTCTGTATTGAAATAAAGTATTTCCCATATGACGAACATGAATTGTTTTGCCTGTAGTAATCATTTGATGAGCTTGAATTTTAGACTTCAACACCGCACTTGCTCCTTATTCACGTTAATTCATGCGCATTTTAAACAGAAAAGTCTGATACCCGTTTGAGAATAGAAGCGGGAGGGCTTGACCATCGATCGGTATGAATACTGGCGCCTCTGTTATTGAAGTGTGACACTCGAGAAGCGGGCGGCCTTGGCCCACTCGGTAGCCCCTATCGGTATGAATACTGTGGGCACTCTTTTATTCAAGCGTGACGCTCGAGAAGCGGATGGGCTTGGCCCACTCTGTAGCTCCCGATCGCCGGTATGAATTCTCGGTTATTCAAGCGTGAGCTCGGTTGACTGGGGTGGCTCTGTTGGTCGCTATCAACGCATTAACGTTTATTGTTCGAGGATTACAGCGCCTGGCCAACTTGCAGTTGGTTTGCCCTGACTTATGATTATCTGCAAAATTTTCAGTATTTTGTTTGCATAAACACGTGTAAATGTAGGCATATATGGGTTTTACTGATTGCTTGACGTACAGCGTATTATATTTTCCCTTTGTATTAAGGTTTGAGTTTTTTTCTGTTTACGCAAAAACTTCATTCCCTTTAATTCCTGAAACCAGATTTTTATGTGTACACTTTTTGTTCACCAGGAGACTCATTTCCAATAGTTGGAATATTTTTTTTTTGGTATCTATTCTAACTTCTATCTAGAAAATATGCAAAATAAGACATTGCAAAATTGTACGTGAACACGTACATGTACATTCTATAGTCAAACCATTGAGCTGTGAAAGTTCAATAGTTTGACTAAAGAATGTACGTGTTCACGTATTCACAACGTCTACAACTTGTGAATGACTACTGCATGGACCACGTGCCCGCCCGTCGTCCGTGTACGGGACCTGGCGTCAAGCGAGCGCAGACCTTCTTTGTCATTCTTTAGTATAAACCGTCTCTCTCATGTCTTAATAATAATATCGAATACATAAAACGCAACGGGGTATATCTAACCGAAGGAACAGCCCATTTGTACTGCTTTGTTGCAACGCCGGGATTGGGTGTCACACAGAAAGTTTGATACACGCTGTGAACATAATAGTCTGATACCCTTCCACTATACTTTGTGATAAACGAAACTCTAATGCCAGAGTGAGCACATTAACTTCAGCGTTCTGACAAAAGTCATCATGATTGCAAACATGACGCAGAATACTTTCTTTTGACTTCAAATGATAAAGGATAGCCATGTATTAAACGTCATATTTGCGTTTACCTTGATGGCATGATTGGTTCATTGGCGAATGTAATGGGAATCAGTAAACAGACTTTACAACCTTAATTGCCGTCGATGATCACTCAGGAAATGATCCGGAGCCATTGCAAGTGTGCCAGAATGCAAAAATAAATAATGTGTTTTACATATTTACAAAGAAAATATTGTTGTGAAAGGGTCTCATTGAACTCATAGTTCTGTGTGAAAGGAGAATAAAGAAATATGTGCCTTGATGATTTTGGTCAACGCGATTTTTACATGTCGGCCTGTACAAAATACATGTACATGTAGGCTACATCATCAGTTTTCCGTGCCCGACAACCCTTTGCAGCATCTACAATCCGCGAAACAACTAATAAAATTATTACCTTTGAGTGGCTAACTTCCATTCTCCACCGACCCCATGTGTTCCGGGCTTTTAAACATTTTCATTGGATAATAATTGAAATGAAGCCAAATTTAAGGTTTGAACATCTTTTATCTAAATTTGCTTTAAGTTGTATTCCTTAAATTTCATGTCTATTTATTTTATAGCCTTTTTTATGAATCTTACAGAAAAAAACTGTGTTTCCATATGGCTTAGGTTATATATTTAATATTAAGTAGTACTTCTTAAATGATTATTTTCATCGGAAATTTGTGTCCCCGAAAAGTTCTGTATTCAATCTGAAATAACTGTAAATTATTTTATATTGTATTTTGAAAGCAAACACACCAGACACATTGAATCGAAAATTGTTCTTTTATTTGGATATAATTTGATGTCAGATAGAAATCTCTTTTGGGAAAATGTGTGGCTTTGAAAAGAGCTGTTTGGTTTTGTGTTTCTGCTGTACTGGCTTCTAGGCGGAGTGGATGAGGCGGTGATGGCGATCCCTGTCTGCTAAACTCTGGAATACTTTCTTGCATCCTGCTGTGCAAAGACGATTCCCCTTCAGTCCTGTGGCAATTCCTGCGTCTAACTCTGACATTTCTAGCCTCCCCGATACGGCCTTTGTCGCGATCTCATGCCACGCGAAGAAATGACCCGGGAACTGGTCTGAATGAACTGGAGTGAAGACATGTCCGCCTCCATATTCGCGAGGAAAGCTGAGTAGTTTTCTAGCGTGTACTGGGTGACTGGTGCTCACTAAGTGGTGGCAGTGGGGTCTTCACACTTCATGAACTCCAATTGATACGTTCTCTGCACGGAGTGCTTCGCTAGAAACTTGTATTCTTCACGCAGTTCCAGAAGGGAATCGTCGCTTCGGATCTTCGACAAACTTGCACCGGTGAGTTCTTCTATTTTGGCTTCTTCGTCGTAGATGTACATGGCTGTTGAGTAGACTGTGATGGCGTTTACCGGGGATGAGTGATAACTTCGACCCTGCAGACAACGTCGCACATCGTCAGTGGCCCTGTCCAAAACAATTGCGTTCTTCCTGTTCCGTTCCTCTTCTGACAGACCTGACTGCTCATCCGGCGTTTGTCCTCACCAAGTACAGTCTTTGATAACTGTAAACCAGTCAGCCACATTGTGACCGGTGCCCAAGAATGTTCCACCATATTGTACTTGCTATCCCCGGGAGCATATGACACAACGCACAGGTAGTCCAGGTAGAGATCACGCCACAGACGTCCAAGCATCATGACAATCTTGAGGCTATTCTTCTTCCAATCTGGCCCATTATCAGACACCAGCACCACGGCGTGTTTGCCATCTTTGTCACGAACCTCTCGAATCAGTGGAAGGGGATCTTGGTAATGGTTGAATACCGACGCTTTGTAGAACTTGTTGCCTCGCAAGCACATAGTGAGGGAATCAGTTCTTGGACAATTGAAACGAAGGCGGTCAAACTTATCGAGGTGGTGACGTGACTCATTTTGTGATCGGGGGAGAAGTTGAAGATATCCACTAGGAATTGTTTTGTAGCCGGTTGAGAAGTTATGGTCGGGGTAGTGTATCATGTCATCCTCCATGAAATACGTTCTGAAAGGGATTTGTCTGCCAACACATGGCCCTCATCCTACCAAGATTTTGTTCTTGTCGTCAACCGACCAACTGGACACTTCGCTGTGGAGACACGAGGCCATCTCCATAGCATAGTTGACCGCTGAACGGCAGAGATGAGAATCTTTGTGCTCGCGAGATACGGTAGCGATTGCGAGAGAGATGATTGCGATTTGAAATACATCGCCATGAAAATTACACCTGAGATTGTTTTTCGCACGCCTAGTTCGCACCAGCCCACCACCCCAATGCAGGCGACCTCATGTGACCCACCCTCTACATCGGTCAATCCATCTGAAGATCATCAACCAACCGCATCCTATAGCGGAACTCCAGTGTCATCCCGCCATATCCAGTCTAAGTTAATCGCGGGTCCAGAGCCGGGCACGTACTTCTGAGTGGGAATCACAACATGATACGCCAGGTCTCCGACTACAAGATTATTCTCCGCGAGGTACAGATGAGGAAGCGCACCGCTTCGGAGGTGGAGAGCGCTAGGCTGCTTTGTCTGAACCTCTTGAAAAGGGGGTCCGCTCATAAGTCCGACGCCTCGTAGGTCCGACGCCTCATAAGTCCGACAAAATCGCATCCCCTAACCAAATAAAGGCCCATAAGTCCGACGCCTCATAGGTCCGTCACCTCATAAGTCCGACGCCTCATAGGTCCGACGCCTCATAGCTCCGACGCCTCGTAAGTCCGACAAATTAAACGCCTCGTTTTTCCGTTGTCGGACTTATGAGGCGTCGGACCTATGAGGCGGAATAAATAAATTGTATGCCTCATAAGTCCGACGCCTCATAAGTCCGAAATTTCGGACTTATGAGGCGTCGAACCTATGAGGCGTCGGACTTATGATACGGCCCCGTTTTTGAAGAGCAGATGCAAAATTAGCGAGTTGTTTTGAAATCCACTCTTTGATACCACCTTTTGGTGTTGGTGTTGGTGCAGGTGTTGGCGATGGCGCGGGTGGGGCACCTGCACCTCTCACGCTAGCGACGATGCTACTCACTATCATGCTACTCACGTATCTTTTCCGCCAGAGTCGTGTCGTCGCCTTATATTTTATTAATCGTTTCTTTGATTCTAGCGATCTGACTTTTGAGCCCTCGTTCGTTGGCTTTTGCGGCTTCTAATCTGGCAGATCTTTCAGCGTCTAAGTCGCTCAATTTATCGTTTAACTCTCGTCGTTCTTCTTCGCTGATCCTATGATCACCTAATTCATGTTCGGCATCAAATATCTCTTGGTCTAGTTCTGCGAGACGCGCTAAATTAAGTTCTAGGTTACCTCTCAACGTCTGAAGACTTTTGTCTAAACCCTGGAGTTCTCTGTAATTTAATCCTTCCGTTTGAGCGCCAGTGTCGCGTTGTAATTCGTCTATAATCTCGGTTACCTCATCGGTGACGCTTGGTAGTTCTGTCATGGGGATACTCTCGGGTTGTACTTTTTCGAGTTTATCTTTTAGTTTGGCAAGTAGTGTTGGTTTATAGTCAGCGATTTTGAGGGTGTCGCGAATAAATGCGGTACCATATTTACTTTGTAAGGTACTTAATTTGTAATATATTTTTTGACCACCTCGTCTATAAGATAATGGTTCTCGACCTTTATATGTTTTAACTTATAGATTTCTGTCTTTACCAATTTCAAAATCGTTGGGGTCGATAAACGCGGGGTCTATATTATTTTGTTTGTAAAATGAATCAACATCTTCTCTTATTAGTTCTATAGATAAACTGCTTATTGTACCCGTGCCGAGGACGCTTTCTGTGTCTACCGGTGAAAGTTGGGTATTATCAGGAGTATCAAAGTTGTCGTCCAGATTGGTCTCTGTTACATCATCATCTAAGTTAATGTCAGGTGGATCCTCGTATTCGGTGGTATGGTCAAAGTCGAATCCTCCTTCAGCCATTTATTTAATAAACCTATTTAAATTATGCCGTTTTCATTATACTGCCCGGTAGTATACCCTGGGTCACCAACCAATTTTGCGTGGCCAGAGCTCCACTTATAATGCCCGTCAATTTACCCGCATCTTCTACGCTTAGTTTGTTTAAATCCGGCACTTTCATTTTGAATAGTTTAGCTCCTACCATGGCGTATCCCATCGAAAGACCCGATATGACGGCTCCGTGGTAAATCGTATTAGCTATTCCGTTAGTGTCAAAGTTACTCATCGTTTTTAATATAACAATTTTTAAATTGCTGTTTATTCCATGTCTAGCGTTTTGGGGGCGCTGGGTGTAGTGGGTTGCGTGACTACCGGCACTGGCTGTATTACCGGCGCAGTTGCCTTACTTTTTAGTACCAACAGCCCCACCCCTATTATAGACGCTATAGCCCCCCACATCGCCCAAGAGTTGTAGTCTGGTGAGCTCGTAGCTTCGTCCGATGTTACGTTCATTTTTGCTAATTTTAATTTCATCTGTCTATTGTGCTCGGCTAAAGCTTTACCCTGCTGTATTCGTTTAGGATTTTTAGTCTTGGTCACTCTCGTTACCGTCGGTGATGGCGTTGTTTTTATCGGTTGGGGAGTCTCTGTCTCTGCTGGTTGAGCTGCAGGCGTTGCTGTCGCTGCTTTCTGATCTTCCATTTATTCTATTAGGTTTATTAAATTTCAAATGTTTTGTTGTGATAATCGTAGCTACTAGGGGTGATAAAAAAGTTCCGTACTTGTAACAAACGTCGCTCAACATACCAGCCATACTCGCGCTTATAATAGGATCAGAACTCAAGTCGTTGGTGAGTTTTAAATTTAAAGGTATCTGTAAGCCAAGAAGCCCACCAATAGCGTTCCTCCCGCGATAAACGCCAGTTCTTTTTCTATTTGTTGGTCGCTAGGCTCGTAAAAATCTTCGAGTTTGGGTTCGTGTTGCAGTCCTACGGGTAGTTCGGTAGATTGACCACTCACCTCGTTGTAGTAACGTAACGCTCGGTCTACGTTAGAAAATGTTTCTTTAGAGGCATTTTGTTTTCTGATACGTTCGTTTAGAAAATCTAGATATTTCGTTCGTTCTCGTTGCCACTTATCTTTGGCGGCTGAGAGTTGTTCTATCGCTAAATCGTGTCTCTTACGCTCCTCGTCACTCTGTTTCAGATTTGAAAATAAAAAGTTTGAACCAGTAAAAGCTAAGGCGTTGACGATCGCGCCTCCTATCATCATAGCAACGCTAGCCATATTATTATAAACGTCTTTTATATTAAATAATATGCAAACATTATCTAAACTGTCTTATAGCCCGAGCGGTTATTGGAGAGATGAAAGTGCCGTCGACCATTTACACGATAAAACAAAAACCGATAAAAAGGTAATCAGAGATTGGCTTAAAAAACAAGCGATATGGCAAATTTATCTACCGGGTCCTGCGTATGTACCCAGGCCTACGAGTACATCGCGAGAGTTTGAAACACCAAACGACTTTCACCAAATGGATGTGCTATACCTACCCTGGGATAAAGTAAAACGCAAGACTTATAAATACGCTTTGACGGTTGTCGACGTTGCGAGTCGATACCACGAAGCAGAAGCTTTGGTTTCTAAAACGGCAAATTCCGCGCGAGATGTATCGTCAAGATTTACGCGAGGTCGCCTTTGAGTTACCCTAAAACGTTGAGAGTAGACGCCGGTACCGAATTTAAAGGCGCATTTAAAAAATGGATGGCCTCAAAAAACGTCGAGATTATCGTAGGCGAACCCGGAAACCACCGATCGCAGGGTATCGTAGAAAGATTTAATCGAACGCTAGCCGAGAGACTGTTTGGTCATCAGTACGCTCAAGAAATGTTAAATCCCGAGAGTAGAAACGCGCAATGGGTCGAGCGATTACCCAGCGTGATCAAAGCTATAAACGATGAAACGACGAGATTAATAGCTAAAGCACCGTCAGAGGCGGTTAAACTAAAACAGGTCCGGCAATCTCCGGCTAACCCCGTTAAAACAAAAGAGCAACAATTACCGCAAGACGCTATGGTTAGATATTTATATTACCCGGGTGAGCAAGAGGGTGGAACTGCGAGAAGAGCCACAGATCCCATTTGGAGCGTAGACATCTTCAACGTGAAAAAAAGAACGAGTCAATTTAAAATGATTAACGGTAAAAAAGTCACGACGGGTCCTACTCTTTATTACCTGCAAGACGGCCCAAAAAGGAGTTTTGTGAGACAAGAGCTTCAAGTCGTACCCGAAGATACGCAATTACCGCCTAATTAATATCTAGATTACAGTGACCATAAGCGAGCGTGTGTATTCCATCCGGTAAAATGTACCTCTTTGTGTCCAACGGACTCAACGATAGTTTATTTTGAGATACGGTGAAAAGGATGTGATTTTCCGATCTAATGTGAGTCATGGTTTCGTAGTGAGATTTCTTGTTTCAGATGCAGTCGTAATAGTGTCGGTGTTTTAATTTCTTAGAGGTGACCGATTTTGTGACTCCCTTGGCTTTTTTCAAGTTGATGTCAGCGGTTAAAATCGAGTACATTTTAGGTCTTATACAAACGACTTCTTTGATTATTTTTCCTCCAAACTCGTCTTTAAATTTACCGATCACTTTCTTATTGGTTGGGTCGTACAAAGGATGATCCGTCGGATAATTCGAAAGGTCGTATTGTTGCCCGTTTTGCTGCATATCTTTGTATACGTCGTCCGTGTGCACTACGAGTACCAAACTGTCTGTATCTGTGTACATCAACCTGATTTTCTCTTTGTACTTGTCTTTCAAATGGTTGTAATAAAAATCGTACATCAGCGTCTTAGATAGATCTAAGATACTCACTCCGCAATAGATTGGTTTGTTTAACACGGTTTTAGTCTTGTACTTTTCGACAAATGACAATTTGCATTCTGAAAATGACGTCGTCGTTTTGTAGCTCGGTTTCTGTATAATTTTTTGGTATTTATCTCGATCGCCATCGTTACTGTCTCTGAGTAGGTAACCGTCGATTCGGTTTCTGACGTTTTCCATTGTCTTACCAAACACGCTGTTGTTCATCAGTTTAAAAAAGTCTTTCTCAAAATCAGAGGTTGCTTTTGTTCGGAGTTGCGTGTTTTTGTCGATATAAGATGCCATCCAGGGCGCTTGTTTAAATTGCAGCACTCGATGCACCTTTTTACGTTTCAAGCCGAGTTTGAGATACAACTGCAACGTGACGTAGTGCAAAACATATTTTTGTTTAGGATTAAGGGTACACGTTAATTTTTGCACGTTGCTATTAGGTTCGGTATCTAATAATTCGTTTTGATAATCAGACATCCATTCTTTTGGTATGACAATGTTTTCTGGCGCTAGGGGGTAATCGTTGTGCAGGTCGTGGAGATTGTCCGGGTAATCGAGGTCTACTTCGAAGCAGTAACCGGTGTTTGACGTTTTCCTGAGAGATATCTTGGACTCGGTAAACGTTTTTGTAGACGCCCATTTAAAGTCTCTGTACGGCAGGTATTGACTCATGGCCCAGCCGTACAGATTGTTTGCATCGAGGTAGGTGATGTAACTCGACGGCTCGTTTGGATTATGGTAGGGTAGGTATTTGTTGTTGGCTTTGTAGTATCTCATACCACCCACGCTCGAGATTACTACCTCTTTTTGCCTTTTCAAAAAATAAATGTTTGTCTACGTCTTGCAATAGTTCGAGTTTAACTTCCGAGTGTTTTAACAAGGCATCCCACGACAATCCTGGTGCTGTGTAGTAATTAGCAGGATCTAACGCGTAGTTTGTAATACACGTTTGCCTACAAATCGTGATATTCCCCCATGTTTTTAACTTTAAACTCGTTCCACGTCAGTTTAGCTTTGTCGTAGTCCTCTCGCGATATATTTTCGTCTTTTAGGCTGCTGTAAAATTGTTCGATGGGGGGTAGGCTTGTCTCTTGAAATCTGTCAAACGAGTCCATGTATTCATATGGATAAACTCCTTTTTGTAACAACGAGTCGATGTTTTGACGATTAAAATGTTCTCTGAGTAGTTTAAACGACTCTCTTGGACAAGCTTTAGATAATCTATCCAACGAAGACGCCATAAAATTAAACGAGTCTATAAATCGCATATTTCCGATCGAAAACGAAATATACTTTTCCAAATTTCTAGCGATAACTTGTATTTCCTTCTCGTCATCGTACTCTGAAATACTCTGCATGATCAAGTGAGCGTCGTAATTTTGCAGATTGTGAAAGACGACCGGTATGGGGGTAAAACCTGGTTTAACTTGTAAGTTTAGATTGCAGTAGGCGTGCGCGGCACCTCTATATCTACCCGTGACGTGGCAGTGATCTCTCACCTTTCTAAATTTGTTGATTTTCTTTTTGCATTCTAGACATTTAGACTCGGTAAATCCATTTTTGTTTTCGTACTGATGTTCTTTTATTTGTTTTTCTGTTTTTGGTATTTTGGGTTTCTGACACTGACAGTTGCTCGAGTAATTGGGATAAATTGGTTTCTCGCAAATCCAACACGTGCTTGTTTTATCATGATGTTCTTTAGCTCGCTCGTTAAATTTCATGGGTTGGGGTTTTTTAAATATGCAATTTATGTCGCTTTGTATTTTTAACATTTTATTGACAAACTTTGATGCGGCATCTTTACCTCTATAAGTCTCTTGATACGCATTGGTGCCGTCGCATCTAACTACTACCAACGAGTAACCGCTAGCTTTGTGAATGTTTGTCTTTTGCGTGTTGTCCTTTTTATCGTCCGAGTTTTTTTCTAATATCGATTCAAAGTCGGCGTAAACTACAAACGGTGCTTTTTGTTTAAACCTGTAGTTTTTAAATTCTAATATTGGCACATAGTTTTCGTCGACTATCCACTCGTTATTTACATATTTTCGCGGTAGGAAATACAATCTTTGACAGATGTGTATCTATACCATTACAATCGGTCATTTGTCTATCTAATTTTACTTGCGTTCTATAATGACACAGACACCTTCGACAAAAATATTTCTTACTTTTATGTTTTGTAACGTTGTAAATCAATCTCGAAAAATTATTTATCAGGCAGTAGTGATGCTTGTCGCCCTCAGAAAACAAAAACAGATCGATAGGTCGTGACTCTGGTTTATAGTTTTTAGACACGTATAACGGATATATTTCCCCCTCATAACCGTATACGTTTATCGTTAAATTATTTTGTCTTTCTATCTTTGGTATCTGGTCGATCGGTGTTGGAAAGTCTACGCGTTTAAATTTGAGTCCGTCGTCTTTGGTGTAAATACTAGGTCTGTCTTTGCGAGGGCTATATTTGGGGTCGTTTTTTATGTTATTTTTTACTTTATCCGTATACAAGCCAAGAGCGGCTCTCAAACACCATCTCAGACACTCGTCGTCTTTGTTTTTAATGTTAATCATCGCCTGTTTTCTTTTGATATGTGGGGGTAGGTCTATGTAAGAACTGCCCCTCACGGGGTTAAACCTGTTGATGTTGAAATACAACGCCATTATCTTTTTAAAAACCCAACCCGATCCTTGATTCGTATACCTTTCATCCTTTTTAAATAGCTGGTCGATGTCTTCTTTTAAAACCTGTTTTATTTGACTTTGATTTAAAACGACTCTCTGATCGGTATAATGTGTAGCTTCGATCGTTTCTATCGTACCATCAGGTTTGGTTTTTCGTATTTTATTTTGATTGTGAGCTCCATTTTTAAATATCTCAGCTCTCTCAATTCTGACTTGATTTTATTTACTATTTGATCTTTGTGCGTATCAAAAAATCTGACTAAATCGTCGTTAAAAAGTCTAGGAATCAGTTCCCAGTTTCTAAAGTTGTTTCTAAATCTCCTCGTCGCTCTAAACTCAGCCTCTTGAAAATCCTCGGGTTGCCTAGAGTTTTGAATGGCCAAGAGTAAATCTTTTTTCAAAAATCGACCTTTATAACCCGACGGGTTATATTCTAGATCATAATCGTCTACAATCTGTTTGAGCTCATGTAGCTTCTTTTTCCTCAAGTTTTTAAATTGAGCTTCGTATTTTTTTATCCCGTTGATGTAGACTTTACGCGTAAGAGCAACATTTTGATTGTACGGTATATTATATCGCTGGACGTAATCACGCAGCGTTGCTTTATTCCATCTAGAAAATCCCTTAACGATTGGCTTCATCTCATAAGTCACCATTTATTATATAGTAATATAATATTTATTTTTAAATTTTTTTTGAAGATGAGGTCATTATTTTTGGATTTATAAGCAATCAGACTCGCCGGCTGTACAGAGAGAGATATTGAGCTGGTTTTGGCCGATTCCGAGACTGAGATATTGGGAGGGCAAGGGAGGGGCGGGGGCAGATATCATGGGAGAGAGGGGGCAGAGATTAAGGGGAGGGGCGGGGCTAGGGGGCGTGGCCAGTGGGTGGGGCTATGGGCGAGATTATTGGGGAGAGGGGGGCAAAAAATGGGATTTGTCGCCGTACCCTCCCCCTTCTTCTACTACACACAGATTATATATTTTATGCACAGTATTTGTCTGAAATTCAGCAAGTTATGTCATGTGTATCTATTGCTTTGCGTAAGGGATCAATGAAGACTCAAGAAGGTCATGATATCACTGCTTCAATGCTTAATGACAAGGCAAACTTGAATAAGATGTTGAAATCTGACAGTGGTTATAAATTCCTGAAACCAATTAGAGGTACTCCACCATATTGGCAATCAGCTCACATAGATGTATTAGCTATGATTACACAGCTTGGATTACCAACATGGTTTTGTTCATTCTCTGCTGCAGACATGATATGGCCTTAAGTAAATAATATGATACTCAGACAACAGGAAGATGGCAGAACTGTAGATGCATTAGATTGATATGAAAAATGTCAAATACTGAGAAGTAATCCAGTGACTGCTGCCAGAATGTTTGACAGAAAGTTGTTTTATATGTTTTTGAAGCAGGTCATTATGACAAAGGCACACCCCATTGGTGAAGTGAAAGATTACTTTTATAGAATCGAGTTTCAGCAGAGAGGATCACCACATGTACATGGATTGTTCTGGATAAAAGATGCACCAAAGTTGGATTATGATGAGGATGAAAAAGTTGTGGAATTTATTGATAAAAATGTAAATTGTAAATTGCCATCAAAGATGAGGATGACGAGTTAAATGAAATTGTATCTAATGTCCAAATGCACAGCAAGAAGCATTCCAAAAGTTGTAAAAAAAAAGGGCACAGAATGCAGATTTAATTTTCCTAGACCCCCCATCGGAAAGAACATTTGTTATTAGATCTGATACCAGTGGTAGTGACGATGACACACAGGAAATGAGTGGAATTGAAAGTGATTCTGATGGTGGTTCTGGACATGTCTGTCTAAACTCTGAGACTGATAACGAAAATTTCAGTGGAGATACAGGAAGTGGTACAGTTACAGCTGATGCAAAAGAGCTCTTGAAATCAGTGTGGAGTGAAGTTCAAAATCAAGAAAAGCAATATAAGACAACAAATGAATTATTTGAAAGTCTCGGAATTACTCAAGAGATTTCGAAAAAGCAAATAGTGCTCTCTCTTAGTATTGTATTGAAGCGTAATCCTCAAGATGTATGGGTGAATCAGTATAATCCTCACTTGCTTCGAGCATGGAAGGCAAATCTAGATATCAAATATATTACAGATATTTATGGATGTGTGGCATATGTTGCTTCTTACATGTCAAAAGCAGAACGTAAAATGGGACTGTTGCTGAGTCATGCGCAGAGTGAAGCACAGAGAGGAAATCTAGATGCTAAGCAGAGTATGAAAGAAGTTGGCCAAGTCTATTTACAGAACCGTGAGGTATCAGCTCAAGAGGCAGTATATCGAGTATGTAACTTGAGATTGAAAGAAGGTTCCCGAAAAGTGGAGTTCATCCCTGTGGGAGAAAATCCTGTGAGAATGAGTTTACCACTGAGTGTGATACAGAACAAGTCAGATGAAGATGATTCAGATGTTTGGATGGTGTCCAGAATTGATCGATATAAGGAACGACCTGGGAGTGATGAATTTGAAACGATGTGTCTGGCTTCATTCAGCTCAGAATTCAGATTCGTATCACAGACAGAAGCATCAAATATTCATGGTAAAAAGGCTTCTAAACATGTACATGAATTAAGAAATGGATTAGGACATATACGGAAACGTACTCGTACTGGCGCAGCTGTTATAAAATATCCCAGATTTTCAGAGTCAAAGTACCCCAACAAATACTATCATAGCATTTTACAATTATTTCTTCCATATCGTGCTGATGGACAACTGAAACCACCACAATTTGAAACATATGAGGAATTCTATACAACTGGAAAAGTCAAACTCCATGATTGTGATGTTAAATCTGTCCAGTGTATTGTAGATAAAAATCGTCAGAAATTTGAAGCTAATATAGAGTCTATGGATGATGTGGAGCAGTATTTAGAAAAATTTGGTCCACAGGATGATGCATGGGCATTGATCTGTACAGAAACTGAATCAGAAAGACTTGAATGTCAAGATGAGAAACAAGAAGTGATCCATGATAGTGAGGATGAATGTGCAATTCCTGATTTGAAGTCTAATAAGAAGGATGACACACAATGTAGTACTGAATATCATGCTGCCAAGATTCCCAGACAAGAAGCTCAAAGCTTAATGAGATCATTGAATGTTCGGCAGAGTGAAGTATTTTACAAGGTTAGACAATGGTGTCTGGATAAAGTGAATGGAAAATCTCCTGAACCATTTCATGTATTTATAACTGGAGGAGCTGGTACAGGCAAGAGTCATTTGATCAAGTGCATTTACAATGAAGCAGTACGTATACTTAGACGATTACTGATTAATCCAGACGATATATGTGTACCTCTCTGTGCTTCTTCTGGTGTTGCTGCATATAAAATTCATGGATTTACATTACACAATGCCTTGTCAATATCAACTGATATGTCATTACCCTATCAACCCCTTGATGAGGAAAATTAAGCACTCTGCGGAATAAATTGAATCAGATACAGATTTTGATTATTGAGATTTCCATGGTTGATACACAAATGTTGTGCTATATACATGGATGTCTGAGGCAAATTAAGCAAACAAGAAGTCAGTGCCCTTTTGGAAATGTCAGTGTTATTGCAGTTGGTGATTTTTATCAGTTACCTCCAGTGAAAGCAAGATCATCGCATCCAATCTCGTCCCCGGTGCTTACTTTATTTCCAACCGTATTTCCAGTAGTAAACCCTGGATAGTAAACTTTCTTCCTGTATCCTGATTCGATATCGCAATTGGCTAGTAATGGATTGTTATCGTGTACTTGGTGTTGTTATTCACAACGTGCAGTACGTGTTTTCACGATCATTCGTCCACGCCTTTTCAAAAATATTCCTTTCCTTTTCCATTTGTTCATATTAATATGAAATTAATATTTGTTCATATTAATATGAAATGTGTTACTGCATGTTGTCTCGAAAAGATCGTAACAGTTTAATTAAAATAATCGCGTTTTCTTAACTCACGCTGTGCTTGCGCTGCAACGAATTGACTCTGTTTTTACCCCAGACATTGCATACAAAAACGAACGATAATGTAACGCACATGCAGGCACCAGACTATTCCTCATTTGCATACGTGTTCAAAAATCTTGCACATGCAAATGATCCAATACCAGGGTGAGAGAGCAGGTAGTGATGGGCGCGTACTGCTCGACACCCTGGGGTCGAGGTTGCATTGCATCATATTACACTAGAATCAAGCATGTGGCATGATAATTTCAAAAAAGTTGAGTTGACTGAAATCATGAGACAAAAAAGTGACATGAAATTTGCTGAACTTCTCAACCATTTGCGAACTAGGCAGAAAGAAGACAGTCTGACAGATGAAGACATTTCTATTCTGAAGAGTCGTGAAACAGGAGAAGAATGGAATGATGCAGTTCATTATTACCCTACAAACAAACAGGTTGATAAATGTAATAGACAAATTTTGCATGGAAAGTTTTCAAATTGTATGTGTATTGAAACTAAAGATTATGAAAAAGATGGTAATGGAAGGTTAAAACAAAGAAATACACCATTGAAATCAGCTCGGACTTCTTTGTGTCAAACATTATGGATCAGTTTCGGAGCACGTGTGATGTTAGTCAAGAATTTGGATGTTTCTCAAGGTCTTGTAAATGGTGCATTTAGAACTGTCACTGGCTTTGAAATGTTAGCTGATCAATCTGATCCTAAGTGTATTAAAATGGAATTTGATAACAAGAATGCAGGAGCTAAACTCAGAAGACAATGTGCAGTCTTACATGATCAGACGTCTGTTGCTATTGAGATAGATGAAGAACACATTGGAAAGAAATGTATACGTAAGCATTTTCCTTTGAAACTTGCATGGGCATGCTCTTCCCACAAAGTACAAGGAATGACAATGAGTAAAGCTGTAGTTTGCCTTGATCGTACATTTGCAGCCGGACAAGAATAATATGTCAGTTTGAGTCGTGTGACTTCTTTGAATGGACTAATCATAGAGGGATTTGATCTGAAACATATATATTGTGATAAGTCAGCGGCTGAAGCTTTTTTAATGATATGCCTCTGTGGATTGCACATATTAACTCAAGTAGTGAACAATAGAAAGAGACAAAGAACACAACTATAACGCTTCATAATGTTCAAGGGCTGAGGAATCATTTTGAAGTGCCATTGTGATATGATGCAATTAGACTTCGTTTGCTTAACAGAGACATGGACTGATGTAGATAATGTTTATGAATTGAATTTAAATGATTTCAAATGTTTTCATCAGGTGAGAGCTGAATCATGAGAAATCAACTAATTTGATGCAGAAGAGTCATGGAGGAGTAGCAGTTTATGGTAGACAAGAAAGATGTTTTAGTCGATTAAGAATTACAGTTATAAATCTGGAATATGTTGCATTTCATATAATTTCTAATGTATCAGCAGTGGTAGTTGTTCTATATCGACCACCATCGTGTAAAATGAAAGATTTCATTATGAATTTAAAGGTATTGTTGGCTGAAGTACATAATGTATGTCACAGATGTATAGTAATGGGTGATTTCAATGAGACTTTGTTTGATAAACACTCGGTGATTGAGAGAGTAATGCAGGAGCATGGTTACAAGCAGGCTGTAAGAGATGCTACCACAGAGATGGGTACATTAATTGATCATGTTTATGTGAGAGGTATAGATTCAGTTTCAACTACAATCAGACCTACATACTATAGTTATCATGAAGCTATTCAAATGGTGACTGCTCTATGTTCCGACACCCCTATGTTCCGACAACCTAGATTGTGTTACTCCCGGTTAGGGTTAGGGTTAGGAATAGGAATATGTGCAGTCGGAACATAGGGGTGTCGGAACATAGTGGTGTAACCATTCAAATTAATTTTTGAAGAATCGTTGGCATAATTCATCAATGTTGGCTCAATTATGCTTTTGAAAAAAATAACTGTTTTGAATGAGATTATCAATCAATTTCAAAATGCGCATCACTTGGAACAATATATAACATATAAATTTAATGAATTTCAAGAAACAATGTAGCTGTAACTACTCACTGATAGTGATACAGGTCTTAATTCGTACATTTCATGGACAGTTTTGTAATTGAAGTAGAGTTGTTGAAAATACTTGTGCAATAACATTAAACATGGCTGAATCGAAGTTTGTCAAAATTATTCAACAGAACAAACACTATATTCATCTAAGATGTCTGCATAATCCACTGCCAGTCAGCAGAGTTATCAGGGCCTTGTCAGCACTAGCAGCCCTTGCCTGCCCTGTTGAGCTAAGATGTCTGCATAATCCACTGCCAGTCAGCTGTGTGACCTGGGGCTTGTCAACAGTACCAGCCCTTGCCTGCCCTGGTCAGCTAAGATATCTGCAAAGCCCACTGCCAGTCAGCAGAGTTATCTGGGGCATGTCACCACTACCAGCCCTTGCCTGTCCTGGTCAGCTAAGACATCTGCAAAGCCCACTGCCAGTCAGCAGAGTTATCTGGGGCATGTCACCACTACCAGCCCTTGCCTGTCCTGGTCAGCTAAGACGTCTGCAAAGCCCACTGCCAGTCAGCAGAGTTATCTGGGGCATGTCACCACTACCAGCCCTTGCCTGCCCTGGTCAGCTAAGATATCTGCATATATAACCCACTGCCAGTAAGCAGAGTGATCTGGGGATTGGCAGCACTACTAGCCTTGCCTGCCCCGTTGAGCTGAGGTATCTGCATAAACCAGGTATGTTACTTTCGTCCAGTCATCAGTCATATTAGGCCATTTTCAAATTTGAGTCTCTTAAACCTGATATACGGTCATCCCAGGGGAAACCTGTTGGATGCCCCAAATTTTCAACCCTGCTGCATTCAATCCTGTGTCGACACGTCTTACACTTATTCGAGTTCAACTTGAGGTGAACACACTGCACACTACGCTTTCAAGGGAGGTGACAGTGTAAACCTAGGGTAAGAAATATCACCCCTGCTTTGGAGTAAGGTTGACTTGAACCAGGGTTAGAACCCATCTCGGGGTTGACGCAGGGTTGGTGCAGGGTTGAAGACTGTCAAGTGTGAAACATTGCTTGTTTCCAACCCTGCATCAACTCCATGTTAAACCTGCTTTATCACTGAGACCTGCTTACTGTGAAAAACTGTGAAAAGGCCTGTTATTTTCTGTCCTAACTCTTTCAACCAAAATACATACAAGTCAGTTTTGAATGGTCTGACACAGTATACTCACCAGAGTACTTTGAAGACTTTATCACAATTCTTAATGTAGAGCTTCACACATGACAGTTTCTTTTTCATGAATTTGCCCTCCCCCCCCCCCAAAAAAACCCCCGACAAATAGTTGTAGGAGACCTGTTTGAAATAAATATGTTCTTCTCTGATTGTTATAATTAACAGTAAGTAGCATCTGCACTGTCGAGCAGCTTGTGCATGGATTTCATGCATAACCTTGTTTACGTGTACTTTATCCAAAAAAACAAATTCCAACTTGGGTAAAATGGAAGATACTTTTTTCATTTCATTTGTCTGTAATTTCAGATTTTTTTTATCCTGATTTTCTCCCTGTTTTATATTTCTAGCCAGCCCTGTTCAGCTGAGATGTCTGCATAACCACCGTTAGTCAACTGTGTTATCTTGGACATATCAGCACTACCAGATCTTGCCTGCCCTGTTGAGCTAAGATGTCTGCATAACCCACTGTCAGTCACTTGTGTTAACTTGGGTTTGTCGTCAGTAGCAGCTCCTCCCTACCCTGTTCAGCCGAGATGTCTGCATGGCCACTGTCATTCAGCTGTGTTATCTTTGGCTTGTCAGTGCTACCTGCCCTCTCCGATGGCCTGCTCAGCTGAGATGTCAGTATAACCTCTTCCAGTTAGCTGTGTTACCGAGGGCTTGTCACCACTTCTATTTCTAGCCAGCCCTGTTCAGCCAAGATGTCTGCATGGCCACGGTTATTCAGCTGTAATATTGGGCTTGTCAGTGCTACCTGCCCTCTCCGCTGGCCTGCTCAGCTGAGATGTCAGTATAACTCTCCCAGTTGGCTTAGTTACCGAGGGCTTGTCACCACTTCTATTTTTAGCCAGCCCTGTTCAGCCAGGATGTCTGCATGGCCACGGTCATTCAGCTGTGTTATCTCGGGCTTGTCAGTGCTACCTGCCCTCTCCGCTGACCTGCTCAGCTGAGATATATGTATAACCTCTCCCAGTTGGCTGTATTGCCGAGGGCTTGTCACCACTACCATTCGTTACTTTCCCTGTTTAGCTGAGATGTCTGCTTTATCATTACCAGTTATCAGCTGTGTTCATTTTCAGCTCATCACCACAATTTCCAGTTACCAGTCATTTGTTATGGTGTCTTATTATCCATAGCAGAGTGAAACACGAAATCGAAAAAAAGAATACTATCCAAGATATGAACAGTAGTGAACATTTTAAAGACACTTGGCCCCCATGCTGCTATATAATCTTTCATATTTTCTGACAATTTTTCTGTAACACCGGTAGTCCTGCACTCAGTTATTTGTCACTGATGTGTCATCAGTGACAATTAATTTTAATAATTGTCTTTAATTAACATTTTAAAGTGTTGATTGCCCCCCTTCTGGACCCCCTTGTTTATCAAGAGCAATTTCCTACCGACTTTACTTAAGCCCTTATTGTTTCTAAGCATCATCCTGCTTCACATCTTCCTGCTGTGTTTTGGGGCGTGACAGCCCAAGAAACTAAATGCTAATTTGTTGGCATTACAAAACTTAAGAGGTTTCCAACGAGTCATTTGAGGATAAGTAACACAGCACATTTTAATGTTTGCATCAGCATCGGGACGCTATTCTTACACTGTTAAAGTATAGGTTAATTATAATCCATAAATTTCAGACGAAATAAATTACAAAGTGTAATGCATGTTT
The DNA here is from genome assembly GCA_029964075.1 of Patiria pectinifera. Taxonomy (NCBI): domain Eukaryota; kingdom Metazoa; phylum Echinodermata; class Asteroidea; order Valvatida; family Asterinidae; genus Patiria; species Patiria pectinifera. The sequence continues at coordinate 11,918,581 of CM057135.1, forward strand.
TTCCTTCAAAAATGTGATGTGATCAAGCTGAAAGAGTCATTTATTGGGAACTTTTATTTGGAGATTCAGCCAAAATAGGGCCACTTCATCACATCACTTCACCATATCACTTCACCATATCTGTTAGTGTTCCGACCTCCATAATTTTTGAACTAAATATGGTATCAGTATGCGGTTTTCACAGCAGTTATGCTGAGATTGTGCTCTTTTCAAATCTGTTTGGGCAGAAGGCAAAACATTTTACTGGGCGCGACGCGAGCCGCCGCGGCGCAGTGCGGCGCTTATTTCCCGGCTGTTTATTTCCTCTCTACCCTCGGCGCTGCGCGGCGCTTAGACCACAGTCAGCGCGCAGCCCACTGAAAAGTGCTTCCGTTTGTTTTTTACGTATGCACGTTTCGATCAGCTATGCATACATAATGAGCTCGGAGGACTTTTTTTAAAAGCTTGTAACGTAAAAAGTTTGGAATATTCTTCTTATTTTATTGGATTTACATGGCCAAAAGATATGAAGTTTTCATCGTAAAGAGAAATAATGTAGATTGTGGTTTAAACATTACGTGAAATTTTACTGCAAAAACTGTTGCGTCTTGGTGGAAAATAAACTCTTAGAAATAGTCTTCAAACGTTGTCTCATATGTCTGCCGTAGAAATGAATTATATACGTATCGATAGAGAAAGTATTCCTTCAACACATGATCACGTATTTTACGCTTCAAATATTACGAAATAGTCAAGAGCAGTCAAAATGTTCACTCTCTGCTTTCCAAAGAGTAACGGAACACGAGTTTTAGCGTTCTTCTCCGTCTTCCACAAAGCGCAACGGTGGTTGGTCAACTGACGGTTCGACGTCATCCATCCGTGAATATCAGCCAATCACGTACTGCCATACAGCCCACAAGGCAACGGAATCAAGTCTGACTCCCTGACTCTCTATATAGGAACCAACGCAAAACTTGGCCACATGGAGCAACCACACGATTGTAAGAATGCGGATGGTGTTTTGTTTTTTTCGGAGTTCGTTTGCCGACAGTTCGAGCAAATTCTCGCGTGATGAAAACACACAAATCATGACAGATTTTGCAGACAATAATAGTAATTCTACAAAGCCAAAGGCCTTTTTACCGGGTGATTTTCTTAAGAAATCGATGCCCCAAAATTAATTTGGAAAAAAAATCGGAAAGAGTTCCATACATACACGGACAACACTTGACACCCTGTGCACAAACACTATGAGAATGCTTTGAAAAATTCTAAGTGTTTTCTAAGTAAAGGCTTCTATTTTCTCACTGATAAATTTGACTTTTAAGGACATGCCATTGCTTTTCATGGCTAGTTGTAGATCACCGTAGGTAAAAAATAAGTGTTGATCGTGTATGGAACTCTTCCCGGGATGGGATAAACTTTCATACTATATTACAAAAAAAAGAGTTCATTTTGTAATCTTATTTATTTACTCATTTCGATAAAGGAGTGAGGTTCTTCATATTAAAAATATCTGCATTTTCTAGTATCGACGCAACACTTAAAACATTCACTGAGTCTTTCTTCTTCTTTGGCAATACAACAATGTATTTTTTATTTCAACAGTTTACATTCAACTTCATGTTACTAGTACTGCTAGCACACTTTGTTACTGATAGAAATAAATTAAAACGAAAACAAACTCAACTAAATAAATTATAGCACCCAAGATTTTCTGTAAAAAAACTCAACTGAGATATAAAAAATAATGCACTTTAAATGTCACCGCTAGTACATGTAAATATCACAATCTACACAACCAAAGAAACAAAAAAAAGTTAAACATACAATGTACATGTGACAAGAACCCGTTATTGCATAGATGTACTCCTACGTTTTGGCAATCGTTGGTAAATACTACAGTACAATGTTCCCAGTGTCTGCATGGGGAACAGAACCATTGTTCATATATAAATAAATATTTGTTGAATACAGGAATGGTCAACATTTTACCCGTGTGTGTCGTCAGTTCCACTTGGTTAATGTAAAATAAAATGTATATGGTTTAAAATATATAGAAAGTAAAATATACAAAATAAAATATATTCAGGCAAGGAACAGATCTGGCAACTGATATAAGTTTAACAAAACAATGGAATGTAACTGAAATTAATGCATACAGATGTTGAGAGTATTGAGTACTTCTACAAATAAAACAATTACTACTTTGTGTTTTCTGTTATAAAATAAATTAAAACTGGGTAATGAAAACATCAAAACCATTTGATTTAAAAAGTAGAGATCCTCATTCTGTAAGGCAAGTTACTGACTCTAAATAATGTAAAAAACGTTATATTTAGTTAAAATGCCCATGTTCATGTAGAAAACATTTTTAAAAAAAGGTTTATATCTTTGTTTTTTCAAAAGGCACAATATGATGTATGCCAAAAGAAAAGCATCAGCTGCAATACAGGGTGATTAAAAAAAAAGGTTACCCGGTATTGAGATTAATGGATGTTTCCCAAAATCATGATTTCTTTTGATTCAACATTAAACTGCGTATTAAAAATGTGCTCCTTAGCATCAATTTCAGTGAATCTTTCTTTACGATGTGTGGGAGAATATGCTCGTTTTAATACGCAGTTCAATGTTGAATAAAATAATCGTGATTTTGGGAAAAAATTATTAATCTCAATAACCTTCTTTTTGACTCGCCCTGTAAAATATTTATTAAAAAATGAAATCATAACATTCCCATGAAAGCATCTTCCTCAGTCTCATCAATGAGGGATGTGTTTTCCTCAAACTGCCTCTCACAAGAAGTAGCAGTTCCCTTGGAGTGCAGGGTGCAACAGAACAGCGGTTCAAACATGGTATGACTCTTACCAGTAGCGATGTGACCTTGTCTTGGATGACCTTTGACAACCTCTTGTTGCCTTCATGACTCAGATGAAGTCCATCAAAGGCAAACAAAGAGATAGACTGAAAGTCCTCTTCAAGATTAATAAATGTACAACCGTATTTCTTGCACAGCTTTGCAAGGTGTACATTCAAGGTGGAAGCCCTGTCATTTAGGTCATCAAAGTCCATGCGGGGCAAAACTCCATCCAACACAATTTTTGCAACTGGAAATGTTTCCTTCGCTAAACGAAGCAACTTTTCAAAGTTCTTCAAATCTCTGTGAAGAAAACTGTCACACAAATCGTTGGTGCCAATGTGAAGAACCACAACATGTGGCTTCATTCCACTACCAGTGCGACTTTTGTGAAGTTCTTGCAGGGTCGCTATCATCCGGGGCACTGTACAACCCGGCTTTGTAAGCACATCGGCTCGAAACCACTCACTGTCAAGATATTTTGGAAGATACCTCGTCAGTGAGTCCCCCAAGATGTTAACTCTGAAGAAGGGGAGGTCATCTTGACTGGTGGGCCTGTAGTGATGAAAATCAAAAGCAAACAAAATAAAATTAAACAAATGGATTTTGTTCATCCATCATGTACAAGTATGTTTATGTTGTGCCAAGGTAATTGCAAACAAACAAAAAATACAAAAAAAATAAAACTTCCCTTTCAATAGTTATTGTTTCTCCACTCTAACGTAGCATTTCAGCTTATCACCACTACGAGTTCCATATATGATTAAAATAAATAATACAATATGCATTCCCACAACATGTACATAACATTTATTTAATGTACTTGAACTTGAATGATGTACATTAGTACATTAGACTCTTGGTAACTTTAAAAAAATAATGAAGGAACATTTCAAACTATGTTATGCACGCTTGATTTAATATTTTATAGCCACGCACTTCCAGTTCCATCATGTCCATGGTGCGGACAATGTCAACGGGGTAAAGTTTCAGGCTAAGAAAATACTAGACCATTGTAGACTGTGTCATGGTTACATGTAACTTGTACGTAAGACAATTGATTTATTTATGACGAGAGGCGGAGAGCTACAATAAGTGCATGAAGTGTGGCAACTCACTTCGTGTTTACAACTAACAAGACACAAATATAGTACATTTTTCCATGCTTTTAATTTCTAGACATCTAAATTTTGTGAAATAAGTCTGTTGAAAGTTTGGTCTAACCATCAGGTCTAACTAAGTAGGCCTATATCACACTAAAACCAAAATCAAAGTTTAAAAATGTTTTATCACGAAACTAGTTAAGCATACGCTATGCCGAGTAAACGACGACTTTTTACATTGTAAGAAAATACATGCAAAACAACACGGCGTGACGTCACACATATGGCCGATGCGTCGCTCAAAACACGAAATCTCGTAGTTTAGAAATGTAAAAATCGGATAAATGCTCCGACCCCGTAGAAACTGTATTGGTACGGAACGATGGCAAAAACCTCGATGTCACTGAATATCATCACCGTTTAAATGTATATTTTCGGAAACAGTCAGGAGCACTTAAAATTCTGAGGCCTTACAACGATTGTATGAGAATTACAACACACTTTGAAGGCCATTTTTGATACAAAAAAACTTGAAAAAACGGGTAAAAACGACTTTTATTTCATGCTTATAATCGTATTCGATGCACTTACCCATCCATGTCGGCCCAGCAGTGACCTACCGGGTTTCCCACAGCTTTTGCAGGGCTACTACTGAACACTCGTTTTTTCTCGCGAACTTCCAAAACGCGCGAGAGTTTTTTTTCCTGCAAACAAAACTTCGCTTGCGCCTCATTATAGCGTAGGCTGCGCGCTGACTGCCAGACATCAGCTCATTAACTTTCGCTATTGTGTGTGTCCTATTGTTATGTTAATGAGCGAGGTCAGCGGAGATGTTTTGGTCCACGCACGAGGCGGGCCGCGGCGCGCTGGGTTATGAAAAATTATAGTCGTGCGAGCCGCAGCGGCTCGCCGTTCTTCCATAAAAATGCCCCCAATATGATCGATGCGATGGACAAGGTCCGAGTTCCGTTTGTAGTTGAGAGTCCAGTGGTTTTGGTCCGTATATCTGAAACCAGGAAAAAAACAGTCAACTTGAAACCCTGGTAATAAGTATCCTAAAAATACAAAAAGTATCCTGATACCAAGAGGAATGCTGACTCGATCCTATTATCAAAAACTTTAATTCATAACTTAGCATTCTCAACTCCCACTTTCCACATCGACCAGTTGTGCAAAACATCATAATTATCGTTTGGGCCCTTTTATACCACCGTGTAAACTTACAATCTAAAAGCGTAAATGTTTTTATCATAACTTAATAAATAAAAATAGCACAGACTAGTACACTCGTACCAAGAAAGTTCAGACTTTTATCAAAATAGTTGCATTAAGAGAAATGATTAAAAGCCGTTTGCATCTTTTCCGAATTCGCAAAGCATTTCCTGAAGGTTTGGGTACTACAGACGAAACAGAGTTTTGTACAATGGCGAAACTTATTGTGTAATAACACTGTAACCACACTTGTGCATTACTGCATGTTATTTGTACGAGGATGATATGGGTGCCAGACTTACAGATAGTCTGGCACGCGACAACGGTAATAACGCGTACACTCGTGTTCGTGTTGACACGTTGCGTGGAGCGGGAGCGGCCATTGCCAGACTTATCTGTCACGCGGTAAGCGTGCACGCACCTTGGACACATTATTCCGTGTTGCTGCGTTGCATGGAGCGGAATCAGAACTATGTTTTGCCCGTGCCTGACGGCGGGCTATCTGACATTGTCTGGTCGCATCGCGGTCTTCGCTGGGCGCGCGCCTGAACTGTGCGAAGCCTTTTGGGAAAAAAATTGTAACTTTTTTGTTATGCGTGGAAAAATCCGATTCAAAAATGATGTCATTGTTTATTCAATGGGGATTCCTATGATGACAAATACTTTGATAGGTTTAGAAAACAACATTTATAAAACATGCTAAAAGTACATGTAAATCTTACTGAATTGAAACTCCGAAAGTGGCCATTATATTTTGTTGCATCTCCAAAATGCAGACACCTATGAAGCCTATTCAAACGCCACCGAAGTTGTTGTGTAATGCCTAAATGTGTATTTTTTTTAGTTTGCCAGATTTGGAGAGGATTGAAAGGTCCGATCCTCCCCAGAAAACTCGGGCCGAGGAGGATTTGGAAATGCAGTTTCGATGTTCTCAATGAAAAAGTTTTTGTCAACCTGCAACCCTTCTTGTTTCACTTGCTTTTCAGTTTAATTTTGTAATTACATTGTACAGATGTACATGTACATGTTTCTTGAAATATGTGACGATGGGGCCATTTTTATTGCGTACCTAATCAAAGTTATCCCTGTTTTTATTACCATTACTATTTTACAAATATAACATCCAATTGTCCATTTTGTTCTTTGCTTGAATCCCCGTATGCAAAATGCAACAAAGAATCCCAACCCATTTGCTTTTTCCCTTCCAGACCTCATTAACCTTTTAGTATAGTATGATTTTAACAAAAAAAACCACCTTATATAAAGAATAATTTTAAGGAAGCAAATAAAACCAGAAATCAATCAGACACATTAGCCTTCTCCATTGTTCACTTTATTTTGACCCGATTGTAGAATATATAATGTACAATGAAAATAAAATTACAAAAACTATTTTAGCAGTACATACAAATTACATATATTATTTCCTGGAATATTGTGGGACAAATTAAATTAAAGCCCACGACTTCCTGCTACTTTCCTACACTTACTGGAATATTGTGGGAGCAAATTTAATAGATCAAAATATTGTAGTCTGGCTCACTGACTCAACTGAAGATGGATTTATAGAGACCGGAAAATTGTACGGTAAGGGAACCAATCTAGCGGGCCTGCACCCATTCATGAACATGCAACCAATAGCAAACATAATTCGGACTTAAAAAAAATGGTAGGTTTGGAGCAGTATTTAAAAAATAGTCAGGTTTATACAAAAATGTAATTTTCTTGAAAATGACTGCACACCAGGTGCCATAAATTTACAGGATGCTTAGACTGTCGTTTACCAACATCCTAGTAAGGTATTTCGTAAAATCTTGGTAGTTTTATTTTTCGATGTTTGCAAAATTGTGTTTTCCCTTTAAAGACTAAGCTTTCCTGCCACTTTCCTACACTTGCCATTGATGGCATCTTTCACTGATTTTATAAACGATTTAGACGGGGTAGATTGTGGGTAGACCTTCTTGGCTTGTGACATGATGGCCTGAAATTTGGGGTCACGCTTCAAAGCCGCCTTGGATACAACTTTCCCGCCCTTGCAAAGGACTTCACCCCCATGGTAGTTGTGGACGGCGAGCTCTTCATCTGAAAAAGTCTTCGAAACCAATTTCAGAATAAGTTCTTTGGCACTAGTTGTCTTTTCATATGCATCCAAATAGTCCGTCTTAGGAATACTAAATGTAAATTCCCCTGAACCAATCAAGACAGTGTCATTGTCCAATTCCAGACAATTGGGCTGAGACCTTTGCGACTCAACCCCAAGCATTTCCTTGATGGTGTCAAGGTCCTTCTGTTGCCTATCCAGCCTCTGAATGACGGCAATTAAAAGTTCACGGGAGCTGAGATGGTCCAGCCCAGAAGGTGGTGGGTGAGGCTGCTCTGTCCCCTCTGCTAACAGTTCTTCGCTGATGTTGAGTAGGCTGACCATATCAGAGTCCTGCAACAGGCTAAAATCAAGAGCTTGCGGGGCTGGAGGCGGTGTCGGCGGCCGTTGTGGTAGGGCTGGAGGGGGTGGCCGTTGTGGTAGGGCTGGAGGCGGTGACGGTGGCCGTTGTGGTAGGGCTGGAGGCGGTGTCGGTGGCCGTTGTGGTAGGGCTGGAGGGGGTGTCGGTGGCCGTTGTGGTAGGGCTGGAGGGGGTGTCGGTGGCCGTTGTGGTAGGGCTGGAGGTGGTGACGGAGGCTGTTGTTCCAGTGCTGGCTTCCCATTAGCCAAACGCTTGCTAAGGACCGTTAGCGGCACATCGTCATCGTCACTTTCGTCGGTCAGATCCAGGGATCTCTTCAGACCTAAGGGTAAAAATGAGGGGGAAAATAAGTAATGTACGATGCAACTACATATTGGGGAATATTTTATATAGGATATAGTTCCCGGACATTTTCGAAAAATGTGTACATTAATTTGTACAAGAAGCATTCTTTTTTTGTGGGAAGTACAATGAACGTTCGAAATTCCTCTTTCCAAATTTCAGATTTGTAAAAGGCCTCTGTATTTTATTTGAATTGAATGACGAATATGCGCATTGAAAGTATAACAATTGGAAGGGAAAAAACAACGATTCAGCCAGTGTCACAATAACAAATCGACTCTCTTGGAATTGGATTGCAAGAAATCGGCAAATATGCGTCAAACCGAAAGACTAAGCAAGTATTTGAACGATGCGCAATGAAATCGAATACAGCTGTCTAATTATTGACTGCAAAATATATCTAAAAGTCAAATTCTAACAAAAAATACGTACCTTGAGTAAAGTCGACAATCTTTGCCTTGAATACCCCCGTCTTGTGAGCAACCTTGACCACCATACCGACACTAAGAGGACCTTTCGTTTTGACTCGGCTCGAAGCTACATCTTCCTGAGTCCCCAACCATTTAGGTGTCAACCATTCGATTAACATGATGATGCTTAGCGAGTACGCGTGTGATGTTTTCGCAGCAGAAGCTCAAGTAGAAATGTGAAGCTTCTTCTAGAACCAGTCCAAAGGTTCAGTGCAAAAAATGTTTTGTTCAAGTGGAGTTTTCGGACGCGTGACCCATGGCCATTGTTTGAGGACGAGTGTAAAGATCCCCAAAGTTTCCTTTACGTTTCCTCAAGCTCAGTACTCGCCGCAGAGCATTGTTTGGGGACGAGGGTTGAGATCCCCAAAGTTCCGCAAAACCAGTGCTTACGAGTCCAATGGTCATTGTTTGGGGACGAGTGTTAAGATCCCCAAAGATTCCTTTATGTTTCCGCAAGCTCAGTACTCGCCGCAGAGCATTGTTTGTGGACGAGGGTTGAGATCCCCCAAAGTTCCGCAAAACAAGTGCTCACGAGTCCAATTGGCTTTGTTTGGGGACGAGTGTTAAGATCCCCAAAGATTCCTGTATGTTTCCGCAAGCTCAGTACTCGCCGCAGAGCTTTGTTTGGGGACGAGGGTTGAGATCCCCAAAGTTCCGCAAAACCAGTGCTCACAAGTCCAATGGGCATTGTTTGGGGACGAGTGTTAAGATCCCCAAAGATTCCTTTATGTTTCCGCAAGCTCAGTACTCGCCGCAGAGCTTTGTTTGGGGACGAGGGTTGAGATCCCCAAAGTTCCGCAAAACCAGTGCTCACAAGTCCAATGGGCATTGTTTGGGGACGAGTGTTAAGATCCCCAAAGATTCCTTTATGTTTCTGCAAGCTCAGTACTCGCCGGCAGAGCATTGTTTGTGGACGAGGGTAAGATGCCCCCAAAATGGTTCAAAACAACTTCTCAAACTCAAAAAGAATGGGATATTCATTAGCTGGAAAGCGATTCTTGTTATTCTAGGAATAATTGACAATCAGTGGCGTTGAGTTGAGCAACACATTGATTTACTCTATACAGTGAACATGGCTCTTAAGGAGCTAAATAATGACCGAGAGTACATCAACTGGATTTTAGAAAGTCCAAAAAGAAGGAAAACAACAGCGAAACGCTGTCCTAAGAAAAAAAATGATCGACGCGGCCGACCGTCTGTGGCAGATCTCTACCCAACGGCAGTTGATACAGCGAGAAACTTCGTCGATAACAACGGGTTCAAGGCTCACCGGAGGCGTCACGACGAGACGGGAACTTGTGGATCAACCATTCCACAAATCAAGCAACACCTGTTTCACACCGTGCCGAATTTGGAAGAAGAAAGGCCTAATCTAGGTAACGATTCTCCGATATTATAAACAGTTCCCGTCACTCTTATGTCATACAAAATGCACCGTTAAGCCTAGGGTATCGACCATCACAGCTGATATGCCTTAAAAGTCACGTTTTTGTTATTTTTTTATCTTGTCAACTCTGATAAATACTATATTAATACAGACATAGGTCAACATTATTTTGATTCATCTTTTAAAACAAATTGAAGGTTTGTAAATATGTTCACTATAATAAGCTATTCTGCACCCAGTTTCATGAAACTCATCGCAACTACGATGCGATCCATTTCACAAAATACGTCGTAAACATCACCGCGTGGAGGTGTATAGTTATAGCACAACTCCTGTGCCTGTTTTTTTTGTATTTAGTCAACTTACAGTCGAAATGGTTTCTAACAAAGAATTGTTGGTTCTCCCGTCGAAAAGTTTTAAAACGTAAAACAGAATGGCAGTCGTGTGATGAAATTTTCTACAATATTCCAAGCTAAATCATAAGCATTCAATGCAATTTCTATGTACATGTACAACTTTACACACATTGTCTCGGTAAATATTATGTTGGTTCAGAACTTCAGAGCTGATGTTCTTTTTTGAATTTTTTTAGTAATGCAATTTATCCGATTTCTATTTTAGGCAACAAGACCATCGCCAGGTGGATGCAACCACCCAACAAGAAGTTTCGTTCTTCGCAGCAGTACCATGGCTTCATTGACGCGCGCGTTCCTGCCAAGGAGAACGCTGTTCGAAAAGAAGACTGCAACAGCCACTTCTATTCGGCAAGAGTGAGGTACACCCTGGAGTTGGCGTCAAAGTACAGCAGCCGCGCCATGGTCTACTCGGCAGACAACAAGAACAAAATTCTTCTCGGCGAGCAGGTTGCTGCAGTTGATCGACGCATCAAAATCAACCGCTTTTTCCCTGTCGCCGATCGCCCCAACTTGAGTGACCACGACTTTCCCACTCCAGGGTACTACATCGTCCCTTCCGGCTACCTCCAGATGATGCCAGATCCAGATTCGCCGACAACCAAAGATCACCTTGGGCGAGAGCAATTTGTGTAAGTACTGTTCACTGTTTCTCCACCCCCCGGAATAGATGAAGAAAAAATAGGTGCGAAGTCATAGTGGTGTCAATTTAATGGGTTGGGGTGGGGGCAAGGGCAAAATGTCCCTGCTCCCCTTTGAAACTGATAAATCGAGAATATGTTGACAAATACAGGATTTTTTGGCTCCAAATGGGCACAATTGCAGAATTCCCCGCTACTCAATCACGCTTGATTGCCCTTAATAAACCTTCTCAGCGCTACTTGTAATATGTACATGTACTATGCGTCATGCTCCACTACACCCCCACTCCGTATCGCGAAGCCAGAGATTGTAGGGGTGTACATGTATATTTCCCGAGTGGCGGGGTATTCTGCATTACTCAAAAAAAAAGTTTTGCCCCCTTCTAGAAAAAATCCTGGCGACGCCCATGTTTCCACTTTTCAAGGATTTCAAGGATATTTGACGCCTTTTGGGGGTGTTTTTTTTATGCAAACGTGATGTCCATATTCATAAGCAAAAGTTAGTGTTATGTCATGATATCAGACACTAACCTCAATGTTGCCAAAATTTTGTGCACAATAATTTAGCCTAAGGGAAAAAAAGTGAAATTCATTCGTACTCTTAAAAAAAATCTTTCTTTTTTTCTTCAGACTTCCTGCCAGGAGCAAGGCAACGGTAGTCAACAGAGGTCCCCATAATCCCTGTCACATATCCACCCACATGAATGACCTCATAAATCATGTGCGGGTGGACGACGAGGTGGCAAAGGGGCGTTCTTTGCTTGTACTGCTTGCAGATGGCGGCCCGGACTTCAACGTTAACCATGCGGTTAACTTGTTGTACTACGGCCGCCTCTTCAAGCAGTGCAAGCTGGACGCCCTTATTGCCACCAGCTATTGCCACCAGCTACTGTCCCGGCCACTCCGCCCTGAACCCAGTGGAGCGGCTGTGGGCACCCTGCACCCAGGCACTCACATCGACCTCCATCCCAGCAGCGCTCCCGGGGGAAAAGCCCCCGAGCCAACAATCTGGTCTGTCTGCAGAAGCTCGTCGAGAGAAAGAACAAGTCATATTTGACGGTGCCATGGACAGAATCAAGCGGTACTGGGTCAACCTGACCTACGCGAAGGAACCAGTATTGACAGTTACCACACCCAGCGGCTCACCGGATGCCCCGTTTGATGACTTTGAGAGGGTACAACGCTGCAGTGTCATCATCGGCTGCAAGGTTGCGGGAGGACACGGCAGTGTATGACGAATACTTATTCGCCATTCGACACATGGATCGGCGCATTGGCATGGTAATTTTTGCTAAATGCACCGATCCAGCGTGTCAACACTGCGTGTCCAACCCACCTGTAGCTGATGAGATGCTGCAGTGTGTACGGGACTTCCCAACTCCAAAGCCTTCTTATGATCATCCTGGTCATTTTGCGACGTTTATAGAGGCTCTGCATCTTCCTAGGGACTTGCCTTGTGAACACATGCCCGTTTTCAAGGACAAGGATCTAGGAAGGTGTGGAGCTGGGTGCAAGTACGTCTTCACCAGTAAGAAAGACAAGGATGATCATAGGAAGAAGGTGCATCCCCGGCGATGAATACAACATGAATATGTCAATTCTATAAATTCTGTCAACGTTTTGAAATGTACATGTTCGTTGAGTTTTAGTAACGAAACAGGTTCTTTTAATTTTCTGCCATAATTAACACACCCTTTCACCACATGTCTCTTTGAGGATTTAACCCCCCCCCCCTCGCACCGTCTGAAGCTTACTGTCAATATCATATTGAGCGTTTCCTTCATTTATTTAGCTGCGCTGCTATCGTTTGTAATTTTTATAATAATTCCTCTTATTCTTCCTTTTGTGTAGATTTCGTTTTGGTTTTTAGTCGTGGTTTGTGATTGTAACAACTTATGAGCTATGACTTATTTTATTTATTTATTATCCACACAGCAGAAAAAAAACCGCCAATTACAGGACTGATTGTTTAACTTTTGGAATTACGATAATGGAAATGTACAATTATAATGACTGCCATTTAGTATTTTATATTCAAACATTTTGGAGTCGTTTAAGGATTTAATTCTTCAAAAGTGCTGTTAATAATTATTGATCACTATTCTTAAATGTATATGTACACTGTCATCAAATTAAAATGAGTATTTTCTCTGAACACCAATACTGGCTGGAGGCTTATACAACGTTGATGTGTCAAATTTACTCGCATCAAGGGAGAACCCAAAGGAAGGTTTGCAATCCTAAAACAGAAAAGAAAAAAAAAACGAAGTCAAGACAAATGATAAATGAAGACTTTTGTTTTAGGTTATGCGCAGATTTTATCTTTACTGTAATGATTCAGGCAGCCAGACTCAAAAGGTTTGTCCCCCGATTGGGGTACAGTCTCCGATTGGGAGACTAGCGCTGTGTGCGCGCACGTAGCTACTGCACATCTCACTGATAAACAGCTGCGGTACGTACGTACAGACGTAATGTACATGTACATGTGTACACGTGTACATTGTACATCTGATCGTGCACCAGGCGCCGTGATGGGCGAATGTGTCCGGCGATGGCCATCAGTTGCAAAACTCATTGCCGGACACTGGTAGTTGTCCAATCATTACGTTCGGTATCACACAATCTCTATTGTGTACTACTGGTTTCTTGATCATTCACACAAGTGTTGGAATTGCATCATGGTTTCGTTGATCGGGAAAAAATTGGGCCGAACGAAAGACGCAATCCCAGCACAGGACGGACATACCCACAAAAAAATGTGCTGGTATACTGTGATGTGGTTTGTATTAATGATCACAAATAAAATGGATACCAGTGAGGGAATTGTCTTTCATGCACGCACCATCATAAAGGTAGGGGCGAGACTAAAAGACGCGATCCCCTGATAAGATAAGACACACCCGCAAAAACCTTGCTAGGACACGGCAGTGTATGACGAATACTTATTCGCCATTCGACACATGGATCGGCGCATTGGCATGGTAATTTTTGCTAAATGCACCGATCCAGCGTGTCAACACTGCGTGTCCAACCCACCTGTAGCTGATGAGATGCTGCAGTGTGTACGGGACTTCCCAACTCCAAAGCCTTCTTATGATCATCCTGGTCATTTTGCGACGTTTATAGAGGCTCTGCATCTTCCTAGGGACTTGCCTTGTGAACACATGCCCGTTTTCAAGGACAAGGATCTAGGAAGGTGTGGAGCTGGGTGCAAGTACGTCTTCACCAGTAAGAAAGACAAGGATGATCATAGGAAGAAGGTGCATCCCCGGCGATGAATACAACATGAATATGTCAATTCTATAAATTCTGTCAACGTTTTGAAATGTACATGTTCGTTGAGTTTTAGTAACGAAACAGGTTCTTTTAATTTTCTGCCATAATTAACACACCCTTTCACCACATGTCTCTTTGAGGATTTAACCCCCCCCCCCTCGCACCGTCTGAAGCTTACTGTCAATATCATATTGAGCGTTTCCTTCATTTATTTAGCTGCGCTGCTATCGTTTGTAATTTTTATAATAATTCCTCTTATTCTTCCTTTTGTGTAGATTTCGTTTTGGTTTTTAGTCGTGGTTTGTGATTGTAACAACTTATGAGCTATGACTTATTTTATTTATTTATTATCCACACAGCAGAAAAAAAACCGCCAATTACAGGACTGATTGTTTAACTTTTGGAATTACGATAATGGAAATGTACAATTATAATGACTGCCATTTAGTATTTTATATTCAAACATTTTGGAGTCGTTTAAGGATTTAATTCTTCAAAAGTGCTGTTAATAATTATTGATCACTATTCTTAAATGTATATGTACACTGTCATCAAATTAAAATGAGTATTTTCTCTGAACACCAATACTGGCTGGAGGCTTATACAACGTTGATGTGTCAAATTTACTCGCATCAAGGGAGAACCCAAAGGAAGGTTTGCAATCCTAAAACAGAAAAGAAAAAAAAAACGAAGTCAAGACAAATGATAAATGAAGACTTTTGTTTTAGGTTATGCGCAGATTTTATCTTTACTGAATTTAGTTCCCAGACTATTTTTAACTATTTTGTTTGGCCTCACTTTCCTTGATGTGGCTTAAAACATTAGGACATTTTAATCACAAATTTTAAATTAAACATCAGAGCACTCTTGTATTAATTTTTCACGAACCTCTTCCTCATTTATTTCATTTATACTCTCAAGTCCCAAAGTGAAGGGTGTAAAACAAAACAAAACCCAAGCCATGCGCATCGATCGAGTACAGAAAATTTGACATTCAAAATTCTCAATTTAAATGAGTTCCAGAGTATTCTGTTATAACTAAAGTCAATTATGTTCTTACCAAACATCGATACCAAGACATCAGCATCAGCAAAGCATTATCTAAAAGCCCAAGTGTATCATTAAACCAAAAAATTAAAATTTGATTAAACGGTGACCAAAAAACACGTACTCTCGTAAACGGTATACACTGTACTGCACGACAGGAAATCAAAATAAAAAACGTGCCCCGCGTAGTTCTCCTGACTCTAAATTGAGCCTATATGAAAAACATGTAATGATTCAGGCAGCCAGACTCAAAAGGTTTGTCCCCCGATTGGGGTACAGTCTCCGATTGGGAGACTAGCGCTGTGTGCGCGCACGTAGCTACTGCACATCTCACTGATAAACAGCTGCGGTACGTACGTACAGACGTAATGTACATGTACATGTGTACACGTGTACATTGTACATCTGATCGTGCACCAGGCGCCGTGATGGGCGAATGTGTCCGGCGATGGCCATCAGTTGCAAAACTCATTGCCGGACACTGGTAGTTGTCCAATCATTACGTTCGGTATCACACAATCTCTATTGTGTACTACTGGTTTCTTGATCATTCACACAAGTGTTGGAATTGCATCATGGTTTCGTTGATCGGGAAAAAATTGGGCCGAACGAAAGACGCAATCCCAGCACAGGACGGACATACCCACAAAAAAATGTGCTGGTATACTGTGATGTGGTTTGTATTAATGATCACAAATAAAATGGATACCAGTGAGGGAATTGTCTTTCATGCACGCACCATCATAAAGGTAGGGGCGAGACTAAAAGACGCGATCCCCTGATAAGATAAGACACACCCGCAAAAACCTTGCTGGTATACTGCACTTCGTAATGATGTACGAGTATTTATAAAATGGAGACTAATGTTGGAACTATCAAGACGCAACCCTGGATAAACCAACAAAGAAATTGGCTGCTATATATACGGCACTTCGTAAATAATCACACTATACATATAGCCTACTGTAGGCCTACAATAGTTTTCATTCAATTTTCATTCATTCATTCAAAACAAACATTTATTTCAATATTGCTGACAAAAAATGCACAGCGAGTCTATTTAACATAGTATTAATGATAAACTGGGAAAGGAGCAAGAAATATTTATATAACCAAAAAAAAAAACAATATCGTAAATAATCCATGAAAAAACGACCAACTATTATAAGAGGGACGTGCATGCATCATATCCGAGTTTCGTTATTGGGGAAAAGGACAGGCCGGTAAAAGACGCAAACCCAGGGACAGGATTAGACACGCCCACAACAAAAACAAGGCTGGTATACAAGTGTTGAAACTAACAGAGCATCTTATTAGTTACGGTGATAAAAAAAACCCCGCAATCCCCGATAGGATTAGACACACCCAAAAAGAAATTTGCTGGTATACTGCAATTCGTAATGACCACAAATTTATAAAATGGATACCAGTGTTGGAACTAACACCTGCGTCTTATTAGTTTCGGTGTTGGCAAAAAAAATAAAAAAATAAACGCATACACGGGCGGGACTAAAAGACGCAATCGGAGCACCGAGATATTGGCTGGTATTCTGCATTCCGTGAAATCACACATATACCTTGAAATGGTGACCAGTGTTTGGACTAACACGTAAATCAAAAGTTCCACGAAAGTGGGCTGCAGGGGAAAAAATACAATAATGTGTAGAGCAGCATCAGACGTGCATTGAGGTGTACATGTATCAGTATCAACGCGAATACAAAGTCAATGCATGGCTGTTTTTGTCCTTTCAGCATCTGGTATAGTGTTTCAAGACATGTTCATATAGTGTTTCAAGACATGTTCAATACTGACAAATAGTGTTCAATGTTACGTTTATTTTGGAAGCGAAAACGTTGCAAAAAAACCCACAATTATTTCTGTGATCAAAAATTGTTCCAACATATTAAAAACCACCGTCGGCGCGCTGCGGCTGGCCGCATGACCTGAGTGCAATCAGCCGTGAAAGCAATGCGCAAATCTTCACCTATTGTTATGCAGGAAACTTAATCTGGTCGGCGGCGCCAAGGGTCGGCGGGACGCAGCGCGCCGACCCTCGGCGCTGTGCGGCGCTGTACGGCGGCTCGCGTCGCGCCGATTAAATTTTTTTTGCCTTCTGCCCTTACCAAAAAAACCCCAAAAAATAACCAGGGTTGTCAAACGATGAAAAATAGTTTTCCTCCATTATGTAGGAGCAAATCCATTGAATTGAAATGTTCAGCCAGGCCACAGACATCATAGCTTTAATACTGTAAAAGAAGGAATTACAGAGCGCGGAACTTACTGAACATTCTAGTTATCCATTGTAATGATGTATGTCATGACAATGTCATTATTAGGTTTTGTGTAGTTATACGATTTGAAATACTTGGCAAACTTTCGTACGATGTTATTCCTGGAATAACAGACTAGTTTTGCAAATTACTTGTCAAGTGACCTGTTGTATGCTTCTTATAAAACAACTTGTGTGTGCTTCACTTAACCTTGCATACTTATATTTTGTTTGTGTATTGGTGTCAGTTTATTTCAAGGGATTCTTCTTATTGGGCCTGATCACCCAGATATGTATATTCCTCAGTAGAACTACAGTACTATGTAAAACTAGTTGCGCTGCCCACTTCTTCCAAACACCCGTTAGCGGTATGTACTGCCCTCTTTTGGCGAGCATAAACTTTGAGTGGTGGGAAATCCCATTCAGATGTAATGCACAATACAGCACGTACATGCGCAATGTCAGTGGTGGGGAAACCCCGATTCCCTTGTAGACGCAATACAATACACAGGAACATTGTACGTGCCGTGCAATCAACATAATAACGCCGCTGTTTTTAGGGCGACATTAGGTTTGTGCGCATGCCCGATTAGCTCGTAAAAAAAACGCCCTCTTGTGACCGAATTGTATCCAGTCTCGTTTTGCGTAAAAACAGCTCACCGGAGTATCACTTTTTGTATATGACAAATAAGTTGTTTATATTCCACATGTAACAATAAATTGACAGAAAAAGGACTAAAATTTTATATTCGGCAACACACTTGATTGAGAAACACCTCCGAAAATTACCTTTGATAGTGATGTTGATTGTTCATTGTCGATGTTGATTGTTGATTGTTGTTGATTGTTGCCGTTGTTTGTTGATATTGTTTGTTGATTGTTGATGTTGATTGTTGATAATTTTTGATGTTGATTGTTAATTGTTGATGTTCATGTTGATGTTAATTGTTGATGGTTGATGTTGACGTTGATTGTTGATGTTGATGTTGATGTAAATGTTGATTGTTGATGTTGATGTTGAGGGTTGAGGGTCGAAAAATAGCGCGTGTAGTTATTATAAAGAGAATAGTTAAAAAGAGTCGGGTGAGGATCTGCACGCGCGTATGCTGCTGTACTGTAAACTTACAATCGCTACAAAAACCCATGAAATAGCTCATATCTCTAAAAGTAAAGGTCGCACACCATTGGCGCAATACAAAATATTGCTCGCAATACCCTCTTTTTGAAAAAAAGCGCCCAATTGAAAAAAGCGCCCAATTGGGCGCTGTTGCCAGCCCAATTTGTAAGCATCATATGACGTCATCAGAAGTCGAAAATGTGCTTGCGTTTAAGAAGTTGTCATATAAACACGTGCAAAACACTGGTAAACACTTAAAATACATTGGCGCATCAAACAGCCGTTACATGTAGCTCAATTCTTAACATACAACAGTCGTAAAACCAGACACTCAAGAAGCGAGCACGGGATATTCCCTTTTGTACGCAATCATAGCGCACTGTTTTTCGGGACTTTCCCTTTTGTACGCAATAATCCCAAGTTTGCTGCACACACAATGTACGTAACATGAAATGAGCGTTTCAAGACGTTAGCGTGTTCAACTTCAAATTTCAAGGGGGCTGCAGGGCATCTTCTAGTTAACGTATTGTAACGAAACCTTGGGAAGTTTTAAACCCATTATTTAAGTGCCATTTAAAGCACAAAACTTGATTATATCTCTGAAGGTTGATTTTTTTAGCAATTTTCAAAGGATTACGTAATCAATTTTTTTTCGCGCACAGGTTTGTCTGCATTAAGATGATCATGTTTATTAATTTTGAAGCGATTACAGCAAAGTTTGCCAAAAACATCAACTGAAATGCGTTTTGGACATTATTTAACCTGCCGCTAGAGGGCGCTCCAACTATTCATGGCGTCATCTATCATTTTTTTGAAAAGATCAACCCACCCACAGATTAACATCCTTAAAAGCAAGTTAATCTCTTTTTCCACTTTCAAATTATTAGGCACTTCCGGTTTCAACCGGAAGGAAGGGTCACGTGATTTTGCACGCACAAGATAAATTGAAGATCATGTATTATCATGTCGATTCCCGCAAAATTCAAGTTCCGGTCTCTCAAGCTTGATTTTATATTGAATTTCAAAGATTACATTTATTATTTTTTGAAGTGACGTCACGTGACCCATGATGACGTCGTGATAACGTAATTGCAAAAAAATACATTTTCAGTGGGTTGTGTTTTCATGTATTGACAATTGAAGTTCATATAACTTTTCATGTTGACAAACAGTTCTGGAGAACAATTTTGTTGAGAAGAACTAAAAAATAAAAAAAATAATAATAGTAAACTCCTACAATAACAAAAGGTGTTGGGCCTGACCTTATAACTGCCGTGTAATTTGTTTTTTTTATGTTCATGATTTGTGACGAATTTATTTGGGTGATTCTACTTCCACCCCTAACTTCAATAGCACTTTCTAAAGCATGTGAGATATTCCAAGCAAACAGAGGCTACATGGGTGTTTCCATTTATTAGGGGTCCAATATGGTTTTCCAGGGTGACACAATTTTGTTGGTATTTTGTGGCAAAAAGAGGAAACAATTTTTTATTGAAAAAGGGGTTTATTTGTAGTACAAAGACGGCGCTTATGAATGGTATAGTCCAAATATTTCTGCCCTCAATACATTTTGGAAGTTATCATTAAATATTGTGTTCGTGTGTGTTTTTTTTGGTACGGTTTGTGACATCTAGAGATGTCAATTTAGAATATCATATATCACATACCTGAAGCATCCTTTATCATTCCACTTTGATGGACATAAAAGTATACATCCCGAGGTCAATACACACAACACTCCAACATTAACATTTCCACCAATTCTATACAATGACCTGTTGAAAACCTTTTTGCCCGCATAACTATTTGGTGTCCCACTAGTTATGGTGGTTTTCACATTTATTTTGCACAATTGTTTACAAATATGACCATTCTTAAGTGATAGAAGCTCATTTGATAAAGAGTGAGGTCAAACTCTTTCAAAAAATAGCAAATTTGGAAACATTGAACAATGATAAAATATGGTTTGAAAGCATTGAAATGGTTTGAAATGGCATTATGGTTTGAAAATTGACAACATTTGGTGTCCCACTCAACGAGTTACCTTGGTATAGTTTGATGGTTCTTAATTGGCACAAAAACAGCTAAACAAATTATGAATGAAGTCATCTGAAATGGAGTTCCTAGGGTGTTTCCAGACAACATGATAGCAAGTCTTCTGAACCAAGCATCTTGTGCTGATGGACATTTTAATGTTTTGGTGTGCATGCTGCCATAGTTACCATGGTCATTCTTGAATGTATAGACAACATAAATCATGGAAACTGGGATTTCTGATATCATCTGATTACTGCAAACAGTGTTTAATACCAACTGCACCACTGAAATACCACTCAAATAACTATCTAAGTGTGTTATTAAATTTGTCTGATGTAACTGGGATACTGAAATGTTGGTGTCCCAGTTACACGCGACAACCACATGTTGGTTAATTTCTTCCGATGTATGTTAGAAAGAGTGCATATAGTGAAAAATGAAGTGAAAGGAATGTAACTTTGAACATGTCATGGACAAAGAAATAGAAAATGTAATGATATAATGGCAAAACAATCAGTTTTTTTGCACTAAAAACTAACTTTTTGCTGTATTTCGAGGTCTGTGGAAGTGCTCAAAATTAAAGTTTAATTTTTATGCAAGATGGAGTACTTGTCTCATTCAAACTGATTTTTGTATCAATAATGGCCCGACAACCAATTCTAAAATTGCATTTTGAGTAGTTAATTCACTTTTTGCAAGTTAACTGAGCTGTATAATGTTGATTTGGTGTCCCAGTTACCTTTGTCAATTACTGTCGACTTTCAGCAGTTGGCAGCATCCTATTCGTTCCAGTGCATTAGAAATGGATTAATTCATTTAGATTCATAAGATATAGGTACTGTGTCTTGTGAAAATTAGTTTTGAAACTATTTTGAAAATTTGGCAAAATTGATTGATTGATTGATAAATGGTTTATTAAATCAGCTTTCTCGCCACCTGTAGCGGAATTGTGTGAAGCTGTAACAATATATATTAAGAAAGCATTAATTTAAAAATACTAAAAAGTAATCATCATTACAATTATACTATTAAGAAATGATAAAGCAAAATGTAAGGACCCCAAAATTGATAAAATAGCAAATCAACAATTACATGTTTAACCATTAAGATGCAGTAATGACCCCAAAATTGATAACCCCAAAATTGTTAAAATAGCAAATCAACAATTACATGATTAACACTTTAAGATGCAGTAAAAAATTGGGTGAGTGGTAGGGGGAAAGGACATATGGTGGGTAGGGAAAGGCTACATTATTCGGGAAGGGAATGGGAATCCACAATAAAGTTTGGAATATAATTTGGGATATTAGGATGAGTAAGTTTAAAAATCCAAGTTATTATATAACATTTAAACATCTCAGACACAGTGTACATTGCACAAATAAATAAAAATCTCAAAACATACAATGTAGTTCAGCTGCTGTCAAAAATTACCTTTTACCAATGTAAAAATTAAGTCATGGAATTAATTAATCGGATTAAGTACGGGATTGCACTATTTCTGAATCTATTTGTTTTGCATCTTGGTTCAGACACTAGTTTAGACCGGCGTAACACTTTACTCGTTTGATGTTGTTGTATAAGATGCGCCATGTTCTCATTACACATCAAGTTTCTAGCAAATCCAAGGCACAGTGATCTACGGCGGTCAGTCAGTGTTTCTAATTTAACTGAATCAAGTGCACTAATGTAATCATTGTATTCTGCACCTAGAGTTAATTTGAGGACACGCTTTTGTATTTTTTCCAGTTGGTTTTGTTGGTGATTTGAAATTGCACCATTCCAGACAGGAACTGCATATTCAAGTAGGGGGCGGAGGTACCCTTTATAGACAGTCATTAAATCCTCAATTGGCAGACCATGACCTTTTAAGGCACGCAACATGTGAAAACGGCCATTGGCGCGTTGCAGTATTTGATTTACATGAGTGTCCCATTTAAGGTCTTGCTGGATGTGTAACCCTAGCAGTTTGACAGTTTGTGATTGTTCAAGGATGTCATCATTGATGTAAATAACAGGCGATGCTGAAGGCTCCTTCATGAAATTGATTTCCATAGTGGTGCATTTTGTAGGGTTGAGAGACATATTGCTGTTTTGTGACCACTGAACTAGGGTATTAACGGTCTCCTGAAGACTAGGTTGTTCATGGGCGAGACGAGTTTCCACCAAGCTCAAATCGTCCACGTATTTCCAGTGGTGTATTTTGTCACTGGAATTTTGACAGGCATCGTTGATGACAGCAGAGAACAAAATAGGGCCTAGTCGTGTCCCCTGAGGAACTCCTGCATGCATGGATCTCCAATCAGATGTGATACCCCTATATCGCACACATTGTTTGCGGTTTGTTAGAAAGTTTGCAATCCATTGAACCAATGATGGGTCCACATTCAGGCTGATCAGTTTCTGTATTGCAATGTTGTGGTCAATTCGGTCGAATGCCTTGCTGTAGTCAGTTAAAACAAGTGTGGATGTTGCTTTTCTGGTTTCAGCATGTTTGTACAGGGTATGCAATAGATCAATCAAACAGTGTGAAGTTGAGAGTCCTTTTCTATTTCCAAACTGTTGATGATCCATGCAAGGTTTCAACTCCTCGACAGTCCACTTAGCAACGAAGCCCTCGAGAATTTTGGCAAAGTGATCAGTGAGAGCTATTGGTCTCAACTTGTCAACTACTGCAGGAGAGCTTTTGGGGATTGGGACAATGATTGCTCGCTTCCAAACCTCAGGTACACTACCCAGTTCAAACGACGTGTTGAAAATATGAGTAAAAGGCGTGGTCAACTCATATGCAAATTCTCGAATTATGCGTACAGGAATATTATCTGGTCCTCCAGATTTCCCACACTTTATGTGTTTCAGTTCGCGGTACACATCCCAATGTCGAACCCCTGGTGGAGGATACTGGGATGGACGATAGGCTGGTAACTGTGCTGTGTCGATCGGTGGGAGGTCTTCAGCCACAGAAGCAAAGTGATTGTTGATGCTGTTTGCAATTCCAACTGTGTTGTTTTGGTCAATTCCTGGGACACTGATTGGTTTTTCCTCATGATGACCATTGGTTAGAAGTTTGATCTGCCGATACCATGCAGCAGGGTTAGATGCTTTCAAGCTTCTAACTCTTTTGTTGTAATAGTTATGTTTGGCAATACGTATGGCCATCTTGACCTTGTTTCGTAGCTGTTTCCAGGTGCGGTGATTCTTCGAGTGGAATGCAACTTGTCTTTGTTGAATGAGTTTCTTGACGACAGGAGTCATCCACGGTTTGTCACGAGCATGAAGTCTAGTGGTGCGCAGTGGGAAATGATAATCTATTGCTGAGTTTAATGCTTTGTAGAAAGCATCACACTGTTCGTTGGGATCCTCAGTCTGCATGACAGGAGCCCAGTCATAATGACATATCCAAGTTCCAAATCGACGAATATCAGAATCACGCAGTGGTCTAGTTGTGCGTGATTTGGTGGTGTTTTTAGAATGCTGGTAATTTTGGAGCGGAGCCCAGACTACTGTACCATGATCACCGCTGGCTAAGGGTGATTTAATTACAGGTTCAGCATAGACGTCGAACAGATTGGAGATAATTTTGTCGAGAATCCTGTTGTCTCTTGTTGGTTGATTGACGACCTGTTTAAACCGTGTGTCGGTGAGGAGCTGACTCAGATTAAGCTGGTTGAAATCCCCGACAATAGCAATACCAGCGTCTGGGTGACTACTCAAGAGCCTGTCTGTTGTCTCATTAATGTGGTCAAGGAGACGATCTGAAACCGGACTCTGCGGAGGGTAGTAAACAACAGCGACTATGATATGAGACACTGATCTCGGAAGGCGTTTTGGATGAACTTTAATCCACACTATCTCAAGATCCTCTGGAATGTCAACATGAAGCTGTTGTGGGCTTTGATCATGTTTTGCATAGATTGCTACACCTCCTCCCCGTCGAGAGGGGCGACATTTAGAGAACATCGTGTAACCGGGTAGTGACACCAGCTCTGGAGGCAAATCCGGTGTAAACCATGTTTCTGTTATTGCAACGATGTCGAACCTGTCTTCAAAAACGACAGCATGCAACTCATCAAATTTATTGTTCAGCGATCGTGCATTGCACAAGAATATTGATGGTAGATGATAACAATGTTGTTGTTGATGAAGTTGAAGTTGAGGGACAACATTGATCTTGATAAGGTCACGTGATATGCCAGTCGGTTTGTTGCTGGACACAGGTTGAATACGGCGGCACTGCAAAACAGGTATTTGCCGTCGAATATGAGTTCCAGCTCTACGCCCTCTATGACAATGTTGTTTGTTGATTCCAGATTCATGTATTGTTTCTATGTTTCACACTATTGAACCCCTTATTTATGGAAACACCCATATGTACATGTGTGACCCCGAAACATGAAATGTATCCCTGAGCTTGTTTTTTACTTTTAAGTTACATGTATTGCTAACACATAAGGATAAGAATATAAACTGTTTTCGCCAATCCTTTATCATTTTGTACGAAAATTGTTTAGAAAACTAAAGGTATTCTTTGGCTGGAAAAAATCAACTTTTCAATATTTAAATTTCAAATGGTTGGTTCTTTCACACAGAACTAGCCTTATTAAAGGATATTTTACTTTGATACTTTGACTTCCGATCTTCTCAAAACAATAACACATTTTTGACCACGGCTCCCTGTAAAGCTGTGTGGATGCAATTTGTTACATTGCTTTGGGTATGTAATGCGAGCAACCAAAAGATCAATTTTTGGATATTGCTGATGAATGAAATTGATTCCGTCTTTCCATTTCATATTTTCCTTCTTCCCTTAGTAACAACTATTGAATTGATAACAGAACTGAAAACTAGAAATGTGTTTGCGGTTAAACACTGAGCTGTTTCGACTATTGTTTTGGCAATTTTTGTCTATAACACGTCCCGGAATACCTGTGTACCGAGTTTGAAGCCGATCGGATTTCATGTTCTGAAGATACAGGGCGTTAAAATAATAACTTTTCGGATAAATTCACGTGACACGTGATGACGTCATGTTTGGGCCTGAATCTTCAGAAGGTGGTCTTAGTTGTGTACCCGGTTTTAAGTCGATCGGATGTGAAAAAAGTCCCAAAGTCTGGCGTACTACAAAACAGGTGTGATCCTGAGTTAAAAAAAAGAGACAAAAAAAACGAGAGCTATTTCGGTGTGTACACCCAGAACAGCTAATGACACCAAGCATGATGTCATCAGGAGGTGTGTTACAACTGATAATGTAGTAGCCAACGGATAATGTATCACCAACTGAAAATGTATCACAAATTGACTGATACTGTATCACTAACCGGCAGTGTAGCAAAATGTTACCGATAGTGTAGTACAATTAGTATCCGACCATGTATCACGCCTCAACGGCTAATATAATTACCAAAAAAAGGCAACCGATAATGTATCACCACAAACCGGATGCTGTATCAACCGATAACGTATCAAAAATCCACCGACAATGTCTCAGTATGGGGGGGGGGGGGCTGTGGTCCAATGGTTACGGTGTTTGACTCGGTTCGAATTCTGGCGGGGAACATGGTGGTTGTGCTCTTGAGCAAGGCACTTAACCATTATTGCTTCGTCCTTTGGATGGGACGTAAGCCGTAGGTTCCGTGTGTTGTGTAATGCCCGTTAAAAAACCCAGTAACACTTATTGCTAAGAGAAGGGGTTTTCCCGGTTGTTTATGGCAGTGGCTGCAATATGCGCCGCAGTACCTTGTACACCTTTTATAAAGGTTCTACATAATAGTTCTCATATTTCTCATAAACTTCATTTCCAATTTTTTAAAAACAGACCTTTCTGTCTTCCTTTTTCGAGCAAAACTTTTCTTCTTCTAAATGGTTTCTGGTATGAATTTGTAACTTGAAAACATATCAACCGTCATCCTTAGTTGTGTATATTACTCTGACAACATCATGGCGTCATCAGGTGTTAAAGTACCAGCGTTTTTAGCTGAAAAATAACCAATTAATTTCATTCATATATTATTCTTGAACAAAATAATCAGTGATGGTTGTGCATTGTACATCGGAGAAGGGTCGTTCTCCGTGTTCATCGCAGCTCAGTGCCAAAAAGGCAAAAACTATTGCGAACAAGACACCTCGAAAACAGATTTTGGATGCTGCCATTTTGATTCGTACTTGACTAACACACACATTATGACTTGCGTTTGTATAGCCAATCTACCACAGGAAACGATCGTGTAACCTGAGCTGCCACAAAATATGCCGGGGGGGGGGGGGTGAGGGCCCAGCGAGATTTGGCCAGGATTGTAGAATAAAGTCCGTTTCGATAGAAAAAAGAAATCGCTGTTTCAGTTCATTCTTGTTTAAAAACTGTTTGGCCACTTTGCTGAAACAGAGATCACAAACATTTTGCACTTTCTAACAGTCATATTTTACAGTCGTGTTTACATTTTTTCTTAATCAAACAATCATTAAAGGGAAGATACAACATTTGCTAACATCAAAACACGACATGATCCAATTAACACGAAATACCTTACTGGATTGTTAAGGAATGACAGTCTAAAGCGTCCTGTAAAAATGTGGCTCCTGGTGTGCTGACATTTTGAAGAAAAATTGTATTTTTCCAACGCTGGTCGGCCGACTAGCGCTGGAGAAAACTGGCTATTTTAAAAAACTACTCCATATTTCTTATATTTAGTTATTCCACATTTTCTTTGCAATTGATTACTCACCTGTGAACGGGTACAAGCCAGCTAAATTGATACTCTGAGCGCACAATTCCCCAAAGTCTATAAATTGCTCCATTTCATCTAAATGGGGTCAGGAAACCAGACTACCAGAATATTATTGGTTTCCTTGGTTTTTCCAGCATCTACAAGCCAAAAACGTAAAACAAGTCAGTTTAACAATATTTGCCAAAACATATAAATCCTCCAAATGCACTTATTTCTGAAAATAGCAGCAAGAGCCAATGTTGTGCATTCTCTTTAACGAAATTTTCACATTTCGCAGGTACATAACTGTATATATGTTCGCAACGTTTCACACGCTGTGGGAAATTAATACAAGTTGACCCGTGTATACCAATGTATGATTCAAGGTATGATCCCTCTTGCCTAACAAGGTGACTTTTGCAACGGTCACAACCAAAGAAAATGGGAGCTCAGACATTTCCCCAAATATTTAATTGCAATAAACCTGTGTGTGGATACAGAGGGGTGGTTTTGGGTGCCCCCCGCCCCACTCTGATATAAAAAAAATAGGTAACAATCTATTGAGAATCGATTCATTGTTATCTAATGATACTAATAATAATTACCTAAATGCCCGCCTGTCCGCATCAATTTGACACAGAGGCGTAGCCAACAGGAATAAGGAGGGTATTTATACACTAGTATGCTATTATTATGTTGTTTTCCATTCGAGATTTGTTGGAATTTCTTGAGCGCAACGATGATTTAGTAAATTTTTGCTACATTATCGGTTAGTGATACAATATCAGTCAATTTGTGATACATTATCGGTTGCTGATAAATTAGCCGTTGGTTACTACATTATCAGATGTAAAAGGGTGTCAAAAAATGAAATGCCGGTAACCGGTAATGCGAGTAACCACTGTAATGCCAGTAACCATATAACTTTCCATGATGATAATGAATAGAAATAATGACTTTTGATTACTGATTGACTGGGAGTAGTTGAGGTAGTCTTCTTAACACAATTTGACCTTGGGCCTAGAAATATGTAAAGGTCACATAAATATGTAAATATGGAAATATGTAGATATAAATATGAATTAAGGGATGTGGGAATTTTTAACACAGTTTAACCTAATGAATGGATGGGATGAATAGAGAATAGGTGTGGGTATAAGGAACCGGGTACAGTTTGACCTATTCAATGGAAAAGATTGCATAAGGTATGGAAAAAATATATATTTTTATGGTACATTTGGATCTTAGCCCGAATATGAGTTTCATACGTTAGTCCCTGTGAACGAACAGCTGGTCGGATCTTTAATCCCCCAACAATACGGAAAAGAGTAGGATGAGCAGGGAAAAGAGTAGGATGAGCAGGGAAAAGAGTAGGATGAGCAGGGAAAAGAGTAGGATGAGCAGGGTAAAGAGTAGGATGAGCAGGGTAAAGAGTAGGATGAGCAGGGGAAAGAGTAGGATGAGCAGGGAAAAGAGTAGGATGAGCAGGGAAAAGAGTAGGATGAGCAGGGTAAAGAGTAGGATGAGCAGGGAAAAGAGTAGGATGAACAGGGAAAAAAGTAGGGTGAGCACGGTAAAGAGTAGGATAAGCACGGTAAAGAGTAGGATGAGCACGAAAAAGAGTAGGATGAGCACGGTAAAGAGTAGGATGAGCAGGGAAAAGAGTAATAATGTCATAACGTATATACTTTCTGCAGTTGTATTTTTCTTTGTTTGTGTTGTCTTATCAATCGGAAAAGCCTACTCTCAGTCATAAAATTAGCGCTTGGACACGCCCTCTAAATAACCCCCGTAAAATGGTCGTAGATAAAACCCAGTCATCCTCAATTTTGTAAACAAATCCGGCACGGAGGTACAACTAGGGTTCGGTGCATTTCTATACAGACAGCGTTAAAGGGGCACCATTTTTCCCGTCGAACGCCAATCCCCCCAACTCCCCCAAAAAGTGGTTTCTCACACGTCCACAAAAAGACGACCACGTTACGACTGAATGTTTAACTATGGATAGGCTATAGCTTGGTTTTGGGTCGTTCTAGTACGAAATATTACAAAATGTACAATGATGGTGGTGTTATTCCGATACACTAGCTCAATCGGGCACTTTCCAGGCTGTAGTTCCCTTTAAAAACCACATGCCCGCACGTTTTGTTATGGCTTTAAACCACTGAATCCATTCCTTATTGTACGCGCCTCTGCAGACTATAGAGCCTAATCGATCATTTAGCCGTCACGGATTAAGAAAACTTGAGCGCTATCTGATCGGATGGCCGTAATGTATACAGTAGTGTGCATGTGTACTAGCAATTGCTCTCGCTGATGCCAAAACCTTCCCTTTTCTACGATCACCGCGCACAGACATATATTTTTACTTGGATGATTCTGGTGGCAGTGTAGAAGAGTGCCATTGGTATTGTATAGATTAACAAGAGGAATATAGGCGCACGGACGGAGTTATTTATTTGCTCCATAATCGGTGCGATCATCGAGGGGTGATCGACCACCGGTCTCCGTACAGACGCATGGATTATGGATCGTGGATTTATCATATACCCCCATGGCCGACACAGGTTGTACCCTGCAAGTATGCTGCGGTGAGTGTTTGTTTATAACGCAACGTGCACAACACCCATAAACCCAATAAAAATGACTTTAAAATAATTCTTCAAATAGACAATCGTACTCGTTTCAGTCTGATCAACGCAACATTCATTTTTGCCATCTATCACTGTTTTCTGCTTTCGAGCATTCGGAAATCCAATTACTTTTTGTATCGATCAGATTAACTCCGTAACAATACTAGTGCGCTGACTTGGCACGCGCCCTCTCCCGTCTATTGTTGGGGGATTAAAGATCCGACCAGCTGTTCGTTCACAGGGACTAACGTATGAAACTCATATTCGGGCTAAGATCCAAATGTACCATAAAAATATATATTTTTTCCATACCTTATGCAATCTTTCCCATAGAATAGGTCAAACTGTACCCGGTTCCTTATACCCACACATATTCTCTATTCATCTCATCCATTCATTAGGTTAAACTGTGTTAAAAATTCCCACATCCCTTAATTCATATTTATATCTACATATTTCCATATTTACATATTTATGTGACCTTTACATATTTCTAGGCCCAAGGTCAAATTGTGTTAAGAAGACTACCTCAACTACTACTGGGTGTTTTTTTTTAAGAAATAATGTAAGCTCCTTGAAAATGTAAATTGATGCAGAGTAGGAATTGTGGTACACATATCGGAACAGTATTAGAGTTCACAGGACCTGCCGGTACATCAAAAGTTGCTCGTAATTTGCATTTAATCACAGAGTGTATAATCAATTTAATGTTGATGTACAAAAGGTTTGAGCAAATTTGAGTTAATGAGGGAATACTATCAGTTAATATGCGTAAAGGACATTTTTGAGTGGTCGGGCACAACCCGACCACTCTTTGGATCTGTTACGATTAGTTGAGTGGTCGGGCAGAACCCGACCACTGTCTATTATTGTTACGATTGATCTTTTTTTTTTCCGTACGGCACGTTTCCGCGGATTTTCTCTTAAACGGTATATGGTATGAACTTTCAACATATATCGGCCCTCATCCCTAGTGGTGCATATTACTCTGACGTCATGAAGACGTCATCGGGTGTCAAATTACAAGCAATTTTTGTTGAAAAAATTATGACATTCTTTCACCTATAACTCTTGAACAAAACAATCAATTGTTTTTCAACCTTGTAATCAGATAGACCATTAATAGATGAACATTTTTTGTCGTGTACGTTAACTTACTTGACCTTTACTTCCGGGTCTACCGGAAGGTCAAAGTTAGGTCAATTCAAACCGAAGACTTTAGCCTGAAATCAAAACAAAGCAACAATTCTTCCAAACGGTTTACGGTATGATCATAAAACCTGGTGTGAACTGGTACCTTGTAACGAAGATGTTGTAAATTTTGTAACGTCATCATGACGTCATCAGGTATCAAATTACAAGCAATTTAAGGGCAACTTTTGACAATCGTTTGCGTTATATCTTTTAAACTATATAGAGTATCGTGTTTGTTTTTGTGTGAGGTTGTAGACTATGCCGTGAGAAACATTTCTTGTTCCCGGACACAAAACCGCATGACCTTCACTTCCGGTGTTACCGGAAGTGCAATAAAAACCGAACACAACTCAAAAGCGGAAGCATTTCACTACACACATCAAATTAGGAAAGTGTTTAGTGAGGAATGTCAGACATATAAAACAGTGTGATGACGTCATCTCTCGAAAGGGCGCCCCCTATCGGCACATACAATAGTGTGTGCTTTCTTTAATTTGAATTACTGTGTCGTCATCAAACCGGAGGGTGGGTGTTATGAATACATACGTTATTTTACTTTACAATGAACATCACTTTCCGTTTTTTAATAATGACGTCATCAACCAAGAAATAACTTGCATGGGTACATAGAATGCTTACTGAAATTGATCACACCGTTAAAGATGCATTTTTTTACTTGAAGATACAAATAATTAATTTTACTGGAAATGAGTTTATTTCGAAATCCTTTGTTCTTACATAATTTTTTTTATAACTTTAAGGAAACATGCAGTGGAAATTCAGCTCATCTTGTTTTCATGCACATTACTATGTGTTGCAACAATACATACAAGATCTTAATACTTGTTTTCATTGGAAGTGACAAGAAAGTGGTAGTTTTTCAATTATTAGTAAATCTTTTCATCAATATATAAAAGGGCGCTATTTTGCTTTTGTTACACAAGGTACTCCTTGCCAAAGGTGTGTTATAAACAGTACAAAAATTCGTCCTTCAAAATAACCCACACAAATTTTTTTGAAGAAATATTTGCCACTACGATTGTCCAAATAAGCTGTTTTACATGATAAACAATAAAAAGTGGAATTTACTCCAAGAAAATAAAAATTGACATATATTTGTATACACAAAGCTATGGAGGCACTACGGTTCTGCCTTGAATGACATCACGCTTTGGCTCATGAATATGGAAATTTTTATTAGCATCAAAGCTTAAATGTTGAAATTTCTCTCTTTTACTGCTACAAAGGAGGTTGAAATTTGATAGTTACATGGCAAGAAAGCTGTTTTAAATGTATTTAAGTCATATAAATCCTATTACCTGTTCCCGTTAACTGGACAGTGTTTCATAAAATAGTTGTCTACCCGACCACTCTGCGTTTGTAACAACAAACGCGAAACTCTAGTTCTTTCTTTCTTTCTTTTCCGGACAATACTTATCCGCAGGTTTACTCCTAAACCGTTCAAGATGTAAACTTGTAACTTTCAACACATATCGACCCTGATCCCGAGTAGTGCATATTGTCCTGACGTCATGATGACGTCATCAGGTATCAAATTACAAGCAATTTAGTGTTTCTATTTTTTAATCAATACAAATCGATATAAAATCAACCGTGAGAGACCGGAACTTGTTTTTAACGGCAGTCAATAGAATAATACTGGGTCTTCAATTTACCTCGTGGGTGTCAAATCATACGACCCTTACTTCCGGTCGAAACCGGTCGAACCCGGAAGTGCCTTGTAATTTAAAAATGGTAAAAGATATGAACGTGCTTTCAAAGATGTTAGTCTTTCGCAAGAAAGTACTTTTCGAAACTGTAACCGATGACGTCATGAAATATTAGAGCGCCCTCTAGCGGCAGGTTTAAAAATGTCCAAAATGCATTTTGAATAGATGTCTGTGTCGAAGTTTGCTGTAATCTTTTGAAAATTAGTAAATATGATGACCTTCATGCAAACAACACATGTGTAAAGTCTGAAGCCGATGACGTCATCAGACAGGAAGTTACAATGAAAAGACTTTTTATTCTTCAAAAATCGCTAACAAAAATCAATCGTGAGAGATATAATCTTAAATTGTCCATTAAATGATAGATTAAACATTGGCGTCAATTGTGCCAGGCGCGTGGCTTGTCAAATTGTTCACACACGTGACCCGCCGCCGACAAAAATACCCTAACGGTGGTCCGTCGCTCAAAAATGCAATGAAAGCGTAGAGCAGGGTGTGCGTGAGTACACTGCATGTACAGGACATTGTACATGTACATGCATTCAGTGCAGATCCATTATTTCATCATTGTCATGCTTGTTGGAACGGGACCGAACACGTGGCGCGTAGTCTTGTGCTCAAGACGCTTGGTTTTCTATAACAAATCCCATAGACTTTGTGCACGATTTTTCTCGTCAGCATTTTAGTCATAAAGCACACTCATTATGACATTGAAACTTAACATAGTCAAAGAACATATAGCAAAGGTCGTTGGCGAAATTGGACGCAATGATGACGTCATCATGTGATTTATTATGAAATTTTAAATATTTATTTAAGCCCATTGACTTTGTACACAGTTTTTCCACTTTGTGCCCTTCTTTTTCAAGGGACCTTTTGGACCATTTTTCAATGGGGCATCTTCATCAAAGTAACACCAAGCAAAGACGGAATGCTAAGATTGTGCCAGAAAAATGATGGCATGATGACGTCATCAGGTGTCACGTACAAGCAATTAAACTTTGATTTTTGTTATCTTTAAAAATCTATATACAATCAATAATTAGATCTGTCGTCTTGCTGTTTGCGGCAAGTGAAAGAGTAAATTAAGGTCTTTATTTTTTAACGTGTACGTAAAATCACATGACCCTTGCTTCCGGTCGAAACCGGAAGTGGCTTATTATTGGCTTATTATTTAAAATTGGAAATAGATATGAACTTTTTTTCAACGGTGTTAGTCTCTGGCCAGATAATTTTCTTCTAAACGTGTACCGGTGACGTCATGAAATTCACGACCGCCCTCTAGCGGCAGGTTTAAGAATGGCAAAATGAATTTTGAATAAATGTCTGTGGCGAAGTGTTTTGTAATAGCCTGAAAACTGGTATATATAATGACCTTCATGCAAACAGCACATGTGTGAAGTTTGAAGTTGATGACGTCATCAGACCGGAAGTTACAACGAAGAAACCTATTCTTTAAAAATACATCAATCCTGAGAGATATAATCGTGAATTGTCCATTGAATGATAGCTTAAACATTGGCGTCAATTGTGCCAGGTTCCTGGCTTGTCTAAGTGTTCTCACACGTGACCCGCCGCCGACAAAAATACCCTTAAAGTAGTCCGTCGCTCAAAAATTCAATGAAAGCATAGCGCGTTGCCGTTCAGCAACGGCATAGGGCGCGTGCGCCCGCTAATCGTAGCCTGGCTTTTCGTTTGCTTTTCGTGGGCGTACATGTACATGCCCAGTTGTTAGTACGTAGACTCTGAGAAAGTCTGAGGAGAAGTACTGTTGTCACGCGTGTATGACTAAAAAAGATCGCTGCGCGCATCTTCGTCTTGAAAAAAAAACAAGACAGAAAAGCGCGCATGCGCGGTTAATGTGTCAAAACCGGGGTTAGGCTTGTACACTGCATGCACACTTTGATTCGGAAAGTAGAATGTATTCACTTACGCTGTTCATGGCGCGGCATGGAAAGGCATCCTCGTTCGAACTCTGATCGGCAATTTGGCGAATACAAATGTTTGTTTCTGTTTATAAATTTACCCTCTGATAGTAAGTATTATTTCGGTGGTTTTTTTTCAGGCAAATGGTATTGGGAGTTCATGCTGAAAACAGCTTACCATTTAAAATAGCTCCAGTTATGATCGGACACATGAATACATGCAAATCAATGAACATGCATCCTCTCCGAACAACATCAGTATTCACTACCCATATTCACCTTTTCTACGTTAAAAAAATAAATACATACTGACATTGATCACTACCGAAAAGAAACATTTTTAAACAAAATGATTAATTTTATCAGACAGTTTAAATTTCGTTATCCTTTGTACATATTCTTACATAAAAAATATTCATAACTTAACTGGACAGTGTTTCATAAAACAGTTGTCTACCAGACCACTCTGCGTTTGTAACAACAAACGCGAAGCTCTAGTGTTTCTTTCTTTGAGTGGTCGGGCACAATCCGACCACTCTTTGGATCTGTTACGATTAATCTTTCTTTCTTTCTTTCATACTTTCTTTCTTTCATACTTTCTTTCTTTCTTTTTTCCGGACAATACTTCTCCCCGGGTTTTCTCTTAAACGGTATATGGTATGAACTTGTAACTTTCAATATATATCGACCCTCCTCCGAAGTGGTGCATGTTACTCTGACGTCATGATTACGTCATCAGGTGTCAAATTACAAGTGATTTGAGGTGGAAAAGTGACCAATTACTTTCACTTATAACTCTTGAACTAAATAATCAATGATGTTTGTATTCTGTAATGAGATAGACCATTAATTGCTCAACATTTTTTGTCGTGTACGTAAACTTGCTTGACCTTTACTTCCGGTTCTACCGGAAGGTCAAAGTTAGATGAATTCAAAATTAGGACGTTTGCCTGAAATAAAAACAAAGCAAAATTTCTTCCGAACAGTTTACGCTACAATCACAAAAAAATGTGTGTGAACTTGTTCCATGTTATGAAGATATTATACATTTTGTTACGTCAGCATGACGTTATCAGGTATCAAATTACAAGCGATTTAAGGGCAAATTTTGACAAAATAGTTTACGCTATATCTTTTGAACTAAATAAATTATCGTGTTCGTTTTTTTCGTGAGGTTGTAGACTATGTCGTGAGTAACATTTCTTGTTCCCGGACACAAAACCGCTTGACCTTCACTTCTGGTGTTACCGGAAGTGCACTAAAAACCGAATATAACTAAAAAATGGAATCATTTTACTACACTCATATAAATTATGAAAGTGTTTAGTGAGGAATGCCAGACTCAAACGCAGTGTGCTGACGTCATCTTTCGAAAGGGCGCCCCCTAGCGACACAAACACAACGTTGCTTATTTTAATTTGAAAACCATCCGTTCAAATTTTATCAAATCGCCCCTTGATATTCTTTGAATAACCACAGATAACTTAGCAAGGTTTCAAACTGATGACGTCATCAGACCGGAAGTTACTTCTATGAGAATTTGAAAACGACCCGCATTTTAAGTCTATTTTATATCATTCGATCCATGTCGAATGTCTTCGTAGCCCAAATAACGATATCCATTACAATGTCCACTTTTTGCATGCTTCAAAATACTGTGACGATATCAAACTGGAGGTTAGATGTTATGAATACATACACTTACATTTTTTTATATTTTCATACATTATTTAACTTCCGCACAATGAACATGTATCCACTCCGAACTAAATCAGTATTCACTTTCCGTTTTTGAATAATTACGTCATCAAGCCAGAAATAACTTAAATGTGTACATGGAATGTTTACTGAATTTTATCACAAAATAATTGATTGTACTGTAAATGATTTAATTTTTGATCCTTTGTTCTTACATAAAAATATTCATAACTTCACTCGGCAGTGTTTAATGAAAACAAAATGCCTGCCCGACCACTATGCGTTTGTAACAACAAACGCGAACCTCAATTTTTTTTCCCGCCGTACAGCACGTTTCCGCGGGTTTTCTCCTTAACGGTTTATGATAGGAACTTGTAACTTTCAATACATATCGACCCTCATCCTAAGTGGTGCATATTACTCTGACGTTATGATTACGTCATCAGGTGTCAAATTACAAGTGGTTTTAGGTGGAAAAGTGACCAATTACTTTCACCTATAACTTTTGAACTAAATAATAAATGATGTTTGTATTGTGCATTGAGATGAGATAGACTATTAATTGCTCAACATTTTTTGTCGTGTACGTAAACTCGCTTGACCTTTACTTCCGGGTCTACCGAAAGGTCAAAAGTAGGTGACTTCAAAATGAAGACGTTAAACGCCTGAAATAAAAACAAAGCAAAATTTCTTCCGAACGGTTTACGGTACAATCACAAACACTTGTGTGAACTTGTACCATGTTACGAAGATGTTATACATTTTGTAACGTCATCATGACGTCATCAGGTATCAAATAACACGCGACTTAAGGGAAAATTTTGACAAAACAGTTTGTGCTATATCTTTTGAACTAAATAGAGTATCGTGTTCATTTTTTTTCGTGAGGTTGTAGACTATGCCGTGAGAAACATTTCTTGTTCTCGGACACAAAACCGCTTGACCTTTACTTCCGGTGTTACCGGAAGTGCAATGAAAACTGAATATAGCGCAAAAGCGGAAACGCGTTACTACAGACATATATATTATGCAAGTGTTTAGTGAGAAATGCAAGTCACAAAAAACAGTGTGATGACGTCATAATTCGAAAGGGCGCCCCCTAGCGGCACATACAATTGTGTTTGTTTTAATCTGAAAAACATCTGTTCCAATTTTACCCAATCGCCCCTTGATATTTTTTGATTAACCACAGATAACTTAGCAAGGTTTCAAATTAATGACGTCATCAGACCGGAAAGTAACGTCGATGAGAATTTGAAAATGATCATATTTTAAATTGAATTCTATCATTTGATCCATGTCGTATATCTTCGTAGCCCAAATAACGATACCATAACAATTAATGTTAACCTTTTGCTTCCAAATACTAGTGACGTCATGAAACCGGAAGTTAGGTGTTATAAATACATACAGTTATATTTTTCATATTTGCATACGTTATTTGCCTTCACAATAAACATTTATCCACTCCGAACTAAATCTGTATTCATTTCCCATTTTATGTTTACGGAAATTTAGCACACCATTAAAGATGCATTTCTCAACAAAACAATTTATTGTGATGGAAAGGATTTAATTTCGTGATCCTTTGTTGTTTCATAAACATAATTATAACTTAACTCGGCAGTGTTTCATGTACAAATTGCCTGCCTGACCACCCTGCGTTTGTAACAACAAACGCGAACCCCTAGTTAGAATTATTATATTGTCATGTACCGTTCAGCATGTTCAATGGGCCTATGCTGGGCACCGTCAAACTATTCTGAAAGACAAATTAAAATTGAGTTGTAATTGAGTGGTCGGGCACAACCCGACCACTCTTTGGATTTGTTGCGATTAGTCTGTCTTTCTTTCTTTCTTTTTTTTTTTTCCGTACAGCACGTTTCCGCGGGTTTTCTCCTAAACGGTTTATGATAGGAACTCGTAACTTTCAATATATATCGACCCTCATCCTAAGTGGTGCATATTACTCGGAAGTCATCATGACGTCATCTGGTGTCAAATTACAAGCGATTTTCGTTAAAAAAAATGACGATCTTCTTACACCTATAACTCTTGAACAAATTGATCAATTATGTTCCAACCTTGTAATCAAATGTTAAAAAGATGTTATAAATGTTGTTACGTCATCATGACATCATCAGATATCAAATTACAAGCGATTTGATGGCACGATTTGACAAAACAGTTAGACCTATATCTCTTGAACTAAAAGGAATATCGTGTTCATTTTTTCGTGAGGTTGTAGACGGCGCTTTGAGCAACATTGCTTATTCCCGGGCACAAAACTGCTTGACCGGAAGTGCAATAAGAATTGAATCTTACTCTAAAACGGAAGAATTTTACTACAGACAAATACATCATGGAAGTGTTAAGTGAGGAATGCCAATCGCAAAAACATAGTTTTGCCGTCATCGCACAAAAGGGCGCCCTCTAGCGGCACATCAAAACAGTTTAATCTTTCAAAATGTTAAAACCCTCAATCCAATTTTAATAAAATGGCCCTAATGTATCTCGTGAGCAACCACAAATTAATTCGCAAGATTTCATAATCATGACGTCATTGACCGGAAGTTACTGAAGGAAGATTTCAACAATGATCATTTTATTTTTAATTTAAATCCATCATATGATCCCGGTCTCATGACTTTGTTTTTTGCCGAACAAAATGACATCTGTTACACTTTATATTGACCTTTTGCTTCCAAATACTGTGACGTCATAAAAAAAACTACATAAACTTAATTTCCATATTCCAATCCGTTGTTTCTACTTAATGATAAACAAGGGTCCTCCCTT
The DNA here is from genome assembly GCA_029964075.1 of Patiria pectinifera. Taxonomy (NCBI): domain Eukaryota; kingdom Metazoa; phylum Echinodermata; class Asteroidea; order Valvatida; family Asterinidae; genus Patiria; species Patiria pectinifera. The sequence goes on from CM057135.1 coordinate 11,957,877, forward strand.
CTTTTTTTGACTGATTACGTCTTCAAACCGGAAATGACTTGCACGTGTACCTAAATGTTTACTGAAATTTAACATACCCTAGAAGACGTATTCTTTTTGTACAAAATAATTGGTACTGGAAATGTAAAGTCCTTTTTTCGTGCCAAACACATATTCATAACTTTACTGGACAATATCTAATGAAATAGTTGTCTACCCGACCACTCTGCGTTTGTAGCAACAAACGCGAACCTCTAGTCTTTTAATTATATTGGTACTTAAAGAATTATTAATTGAGTAAATTGTATAGTTTAGCCATTTGTTTTGCTTGGTAAAATATTTTTGGTGGAATAAGACCAGTCCTGATTAAGATTTGATTTGTTTCCAACCAAATGGACCAAATTGTAATGCGAGTAACCGTAATGCGAGTAACACAAATTCTTCATTGGTTATCTTTTATTACTTTTTGTGGTCTTTATTTTGGTTTTAGTCCATATGTTTAGGGTTGTGGAACTAGATCTAGTTAAACTCTGATCAAAATTGTGGGGATAAAATTTGTACTTGACCCCAGCCAAAGGGTCGGACAAAATGTAATGCCACTAACCGTAATGCGAGTAACCAACCTTTCTCGCTGTATAATTTACATCTGATTTTAGTCTTTAGTTTTTATTTACCATTTTAGTTAAGTACATGTACTAGGTGTCCTGTAAAGATATTACTTTGGTCATTGCAATTTCAGTTTAAGCAGACGGGGCAATAAAAACAGAGCCAGTTCTGGGCATGCTTTTTTGTGTAATGCGAGTAACCCTTTTTTTGAAGAGTGCCACGATTTCCTCAGGGTACGAACATAATTCTTTTTACCATCGGGTGAAGGCTTGAATATAGGATTTTTTTATGCAGCACAAGAGATAGATAATCCAACTACTGCTAAAACCACAGCACTCGGAACACGAAAGGGTGCAACAAAGTGTAATGCGAGTAACCGTGGAATCGTCCATATACATGAACGTGACTGAATAATTAAGAGGAACTAGTAAGCATAAAAAATGGATACTCAAGTTACGCTCATTTACAAGTACCTTGTCGACAGATATCATAAAGTAGTTTTCCCAAACCTCAGTAACGATGATCCTCAAATTCAACAAGTTGCTTACTGGCACAGTTTACCCTATTAAAACCTTATGGGAAGTCGTGTAAACAGTGATAACATTGTGACATTTAGCCCAGCAAACAAAAAGGGGAAAAAACGAGGTGGCCGTAAATTGGGCTAAAAGTAGGTGAAGGGTGACCTAACGTGGGAGACTTGAACAAGTTCAAGGAAAATTCCAAAATTATTGGTCAGAAAACGTTTTCGCATCTTACATAATTATTGTGAGCAAAATTAATCTTTTTTAGGGGGGATTTCTTTGAACTTAAGGCAACCCTTCGCTGGATTGTTAACCCAATTTACGGAGACCTTATTTTCCCCTTTTTTTTGGGGGGGGGGCTAAATATTAAAACGTAATCATTTGTCACATGATTTCAGATTTATTTGTGTCGGGGTAACTGTGCAAATAGGAACCTTTGTGAATTTGAAGCTCATCAATGATAACGTTTGGCAAGACTACCTGATGATATCCAAGGCAAAGGTAAATGTGCGCAACTGTAGGGTATAATGGTAGCCATGTTTTATCTTTAATATTGTTATTATGTCCAACAAATGATCCGGTCTCTGACATGCTTTAGAAAATGTGAAGTGATAAAGGTAAGTTGTTGCCGTAGCACCATGTGGCAAGATCTCTTTTGTAAGTATGTGTGGGTCTGAAAAGAACTGGAGGGTACTCAATGTTTCGGACAGTATGCTCTGCCCATCATCAGGAGACTGTGGGATTCCAACGGTGAAGTGGGGTTACACGGTGCCTGGAAACGATGAAGCGTGCGAGGGATGCAAACCCAGGGCACTCATTCAGACCTTGGGATGCAAGCGATGAAGCGTGAGAGGGATGCAAACTGTGGGTACTCATGCAGGCCAAGGGGGGATGCTGGAAGATCAATGAGGCTCGTCATTCGGAAGGAAGGGAACAAAGGGGATGTCGTATGGCATGAACTACACTTAATCGTAATAAAAGAGGGTTCCAAGATGGAATGCGGAGAGTCCGTTCCAGTAATTTTCCTAAGTCACGCTACCCAAAATATAACATGATGGCAGAGCTGGGTTTCTAATATACCCGCGGACATTTAGACCATAGTATTCTAACGTCACTTGACTTTGTGGACACGTAAAAAGGGCATCTTACGTCGGAAAATTCACCGCACGAGTGACGGTTCAGAACAATGGCACAAGCTCCACAACAGGTGGTGCACTCTCGCACACCGCTGATCGGTCGCCTCGACAAATATGATGAGGTGGAAGATATCCGTAACTATGTTGAGCGGCTGAACTTGTATTTTCAAGCAAATGACATTGCTCAGGAGAAACAGACAGCTGTTCTGTTAAGTGGAGAAGGTCCAACTGTGTATAAAACTGTCAAAAGTCTGGCAGAGCCTACCCCAGTAACTGAGAAAACATACACAGAACTGTGTGAGTTGTTCATCGCCCACTATGGACCCAAACGTCTGGTTGTGTCGGAGCGATTTTGCTTCTACAAAAGGTATCAACGGCCATCAGAGACCATTGCACGTATGCCACGGCAGTTCCACATGCATATCGCGCACACAAACAAAGGTTCTGTAATGCGTTAGTTCTGTATTTGTGAACTCCAATGATGCCGGTGACGTCACACAACATAGTGCCGTCCACATACAGAAAAAAATCGATGTTTCGTCCCAAATAATGTCAAAATTAGACACTTTAGAAATATTACATATTATTATTATTATCATAAATGACAGGCAATGACGGGAAATGATGTTTTCTTTAGGAAATAAATGAGAGAGGGGTATAATTTATATGCCAAGATGTGTTTTAGGGGAATTTTCGCCAATATTTTTGCAATGCGGGATGAATTTATTCGCGTATCGAAGACTTTTAAAAGCCCTTCAAGAAAAGCGAAACGCAGTTTTTCAGAAGAAATCTTTATGTTGATACCATTATTCAGTTATGAAAATAGCCAAATCATACTTTTTCTTGGTCGGGTCGACATTTTAAAATGAAATATAGACTTTCAAAGTCTATATTTCATTTTAAAATGAAATATAGACTTTGAAAGTCAGACTACAATTCCAAAGCTTCGCTGAGAATTCGTGCTGTTGCATCGCTGGTTCACGATCTAGTATCCCACTAATACATGCAAACTGGCGCGCGGGTACCAACTGGCCTAGCGACGCGTGTGTCTTGTACACAAAAGCGCCGTACAACGTGTACACATGTACATGTGTACGTAAAACCATTGCATTCTACGGACAATCGCAAGACATTGAATAAAATTTAAAAATACATAAAATGCAAATTACATAGAAATAAAGAATCATCTGTCTTTAGATGAAAACACTTACTGTGGACAAAATAAACACACAATCCGAAATTCACAAATGTTTAGTGTTGTACAGTGAGTGAGTGTTGTACAGCATATTAAAGCAGCACAATCATGACAATCCAAAACCAAGCATGAATTTGCCATCAGTATGAGACACTCTATCCTCTTAATATTCTGGGGGAAGTTGCTGACAATTAATTGGATCTATAGCTTAAACAAAACAATAACAAAAAGGTTTTGGCAATAAACGCATTCTTTATTTCACAACCAGTCCATATCATTTAAAAAAAAAAGTTTCATTTACAGAAGTGAAACTTCACAACAGCCATATTTTACAAGTAAATAAAATGCACATGTAATGTAAGCACGAACTCAACTAATGAAATCAGGTTTGGCAAGTGATAAAACAATGAAAAGTCTGAAAAATTAAATAGGGTAGTTGCAGTTGATTCAAGAAAGTGATTCAAAAATTCAACTTTATGAAAGGGCAAATGGATTTAAGCATACCCTCACACCTGAAGACAGTATAAAGGGTTTTTTTTCATATTTATTTATTATTAATATTTTGTTGGAGAAAGGAGCTTGCAGTTCAACTGCACTATTTCATGAGTGGTGGTGATGGCAATTTCAGGTTTCAAACTTTCGCTTCATTAAAATTTCACATACGTACGTGTACACGTACCTGGATGACCTGCACCAGATTTACAAAGCACTACATCACTTCACAATTTGATGCAAACACAGTCCACTGTGAAGTTCTTTTCCAGTGTGAATGCATCATACATCGTCAATTTTGTTAAGTATTTGATAAAAGTTTTCACAAGTACAATCGACGACTCTTTGTTGACTTTTCGACGACTATTTACTGTTCTTTGAATAAATACATAACATGAAAATACATGTACATGTACATGTAGTCACCTTTTGTCCTTTGAATACACTACGACGTGTCACACTTACAGCATATTTTGTGAAATGAATCACAGGATGCGTCATCCTCGGGATACAACGATGCATCGTAGGTTACATCGTGTTTACAGAACCGGGATATTTTGGGTTTTACGAACTGACATCCGCCACAGTGCGGCACTTTTAGAGGCAACAAGGCATATTTGTACATTTTTGTTTTTTCGAACTAACACCCAAGCATGATGCGGCAATACATCTATCCGTGTACTTGTGCAATTATATATGTGCACATTTTTCATTAAAAAAGCGATTTAATTGGTAAAATTAAGATCAGTGTCAGTTCGTGAAACCGAAAATGCATGGATGCGCTCTAAAAGTGTCGCACTGTGGAGGATGTCAGTTTGTGAAACCCAATATCCCGAATCTGTAAATACGCACGCGTGCATCGCACTCATGTGTGCGCAAGTGTCAGTTTGTGGTGACATTGACAAGATATATACCATCTGAAATGGCATTAAGGACAAAACAGAAACTGTCCTGATCAAAGATTACCTCCAGTTATCTCCTAAATTCCCAAACTATCTCAATTCTCTCAAACCGCCCCCCCCCCCCTCCCCGGCAGTAAGATATTCATTATGAAATGTTTACGTCAACTATGTTATTCAAGCATCTGGGACAGGGAGGCAGCGAACAGACTACACCTACCACTCCCAATTCAGATCACACTAAACATACACCGTACGTACATGTACTCCACACCATGGACTATTTAGAAAGGTTCAGAGTGGGGGTTGGGCTGTTTGAATGAACATGGCCATGTCATGGCATGGTCAGGAACTGATACGGAGTTCAATCGCAATGGGTGGGTAGTACAGATCAGATGCAGAGGAATCCCAAGCTCGTCCATTATACGCAGCCATGCATGTCGTTGCCATCTTCAATCCAGAAATAGAAAAAAACCTCTTCAAAACCTGAAAGCACAACAAGAATATAACAAATGGAACAAAGTTAATGGGATACTTTGAGATGCATGGTGGCAGCAAATACACCGGTCCTTTTCCGGTGTTGACGTCAATTTGAACATGTGCACTGTAACGCGCGCAAATTAAAGGTTAAATTGCTGCGAAACTTAAATTTTCGGGCCGTTTGTCACCCTTACAAGCAAAAATACTATGTGTTCAAATCAACTTTCCAAATTAAATCTCCAAATAATACTTCAAATCAAATCTTCAAATCAACTTTCCAAATCAAATCTCCAATAATACTTCAAATCAAATCTTCAATCAATACCATACAAAGTATGGTATGGTGGGCCCATCAATTTTTTTCGCGAATCACGCGTTGTCAGCTCCTCAAGTCGGTTCCCGGTTGTCCCAAGTTGCTTCAAGCAGGCGCCGTGTGTGCTTCGGCTCGCCGTGTTGCTTGGCCGGGGTAGGGTTCTTCTTGATCGGGAGCTTCAATACGGGCCCATCAGGCTATGCCAGGTAACGCCTTGCTCTGGCGCACTGACCCTGAGCCATCTGAAATTTATAATTTCAAAACCTAAAACGTCTATATTCTATAATAATACTCACTTCTACTAAAGAGCATATTCCATATTTGGCCAACCAAATCAAAAAAATTACCGTCATCTGCGCAGACATAATCTGTGACGTCATCTTTCTCAAAATTCCAGTTAAACTTCAAATAAAGTTATCGATTCTCAAACCATGATCCAATGACATAATCTATAATTAAATCGACCAATAAGTGATCCAAAATTCTAATGAAAACTTAGAAAGTCATATGACGTCATAAAAATAACTACAGGTACGCACATCGGTGCTAACTGAAACTATGTCTCATTAGATCATAAATCAAACGTCAATTTTCTCAACAAAATATAAACAAAATTCGCTAAAATCAAGAATCTGGTATATATGTTACTCAATAAAACTACTCACGGTAGATCGAGCAGATCTGCCACCTCAAACGTGGACATTTCTGGTTCCAAACTCAACGGTTTTGGAGTGACCGTGACTTGCTATTGCGATCGCAAAGTCCTCCGGCATTCGCGCGATATCTGCAGCATTCCAAAGCCAGCGGGTGAAAAGCGCTATTTGCACAAGAATCACTCGCTTTCACTTTCTGCACTCACACTGACACACTGGATCATACCATGGTTCAAGCAACAATAGGAAGAAGAACAAATACAACATACACAGGTGTTTACATTGATAAATCTTTATTTACAAACAAAATAGACTTCGCCAGTCTCGCTCAGGAAACATTTAACACAGTACGGAGAAGTTCTATTCGCTAAACATAAGAAATATGAATAAAAGTATAGCATTTTCTTTCTTGTTGATGTGAAATCATGGCAAGTCATACTTGTACACTACATATACTTACCATTGTGTCGAATGTGCAGACTTACAATGGAAGTCTACTTAGGAAGTCGGCACCTACATTATCGACACCACGAATAGCCTCGATGTGAAACCTGAACGGTTGAAGCGTTAAGGCCCATCGCATGATGCGGCTATTGAACAGCTTGGCCTTTTGTAGATATACAAGAGGTTGATGATCGGTTTCCAGAGTAAACTCTCTACCTTCAAGGTAAACCTGGAACTTCTGAATCCCCCACACTATGGCAAGGCACTCTCTTTCCATAGTGGAGTAGGCGCATTCTCGAGGAAGGAGTTTCTTACTGGCGTAGGCTACAGTTAGTTTGTTGCCATCGTGATCTTGTAGTAATACAGCACCGATGCCGATATCTGAAGCATCTGTACGTAAAATGAACTGAAGACTGAAATCGGGAAGACAAAGAATTGGACTGTTAATCAGATGTCGCTTCAGCGTTGAGAATGCCAAGTCGTGATTGTCCGTCCATTTTATCTTGTTCGGCTCTCGACTTCTTCTCAAGCTTATCAAGCTGAGGATGAAGTCTACCATCTCCAACAACATGACTAAGAAACTGGATGCGAGAATGACCAACGTGGCATTTGGTAGGTCTGGCACTCAAATTGGACTCTCGTAGTCGCTTTAGAACTTTGTTGAGAGTAGCTATGTGGTCATCCCAGTTAGACGTATGGATCAGTACATCGTCAATGCAGTTGTGTACATTAGGAATACTTCTCAGCGCTGACCTCATCAGACGACTAAATGTCGCTGGTGCATTCACAAGTCCGAATGGCATGACACGAAACTGAAACAATCCGCTGGGTGATGCAAACGCTGTCATCGGTTTACTTCGCTACGTCAGTGGAATCTGCCAGTAACCCTTGGTGAGGTCAATCTTGGTGAATATGCAGTCGTTGGCGAGGCATGTGAAGATTTCATCCGGATTGGGAAGAGGTTCTGCATCAAACACGGTGATTCTATTCAACCTCCTAAAGTCTATACAAAACCGGTTGGTGCCATCTGGCTTCTTCACAATGACTATGGGTGACGAATATGGCGATTCGGAAGGTTCGATCACGCCCATCTCCATCATCTTCTCGACTTCAGCTGTGACTGTCTTCCTCATTGCATAAGGCAAAGGATACTGCCTGAGGCGGATTGGTTCATCAGATGTCAGTTTGATGTCATGTGTTCCGAGGGTTGTTTCACGAGGCAGGTCTGTGAGTACATCACGGTAGTTGCCGAGGAGTCGTTTCACCTGCTGACTCTGGTCGACAGAAATATCTGGGGAAACAACCACATCATCAACAGACTCGGTTGCCTTCAATACTGGTAGCTCAATTGAGCTAAACTGACCCGTTGTGACCTCCTCCTCAACGAAATCAATATCATCCTCTACAGTGGCAGCTGCTATAACCTCCAGGAGACCACTAACTTCGATTTCATCACTTTCTTCACATAGAGCACTTGTGTCACGTTCGATGTAGAGCTTAAAAAGGTTTGCATGAAAGGTTTTCACTTTCCCGTTGACATCTAGACGGTAGTCACAGAACCCAACCTTCGCAAGCACCTCGAATGGGCCTTTCCACTGAAGGAGAAGTTTGTTCTTGTTCGTTGGAAGGAGAATAAGGACTTTGTCACCTTTCTTGAAGCTTCTGTTTCGACTCTTCTTGTCATAGTACTTCTTATTATTCTTTGCTGCCTTCATCAGTTCCTTCTGGGCGAGGTCGCATGTTTTCTCCAAACGTTCCCTCAAGTCAAACACATACTGGTATGTAGTCTTGACATCGGGATCTTCTTCAATCTCTCCAGTCCAAAGTTGCTTCAAGATGGCCATCGGTCCTCGGACAGTTCTACCATAGAGAAGTTCAAATGGTGCGAAACCTGTGCTTTCTTGAGGAGTCTCTCGGTAGGCGAAGAGTATTGGAGCAAGATATCTACTATCCCAGTCCAAAGGTCTTTCGGCGCACATTCGCCTCAACATGGTTTTCATACTAGCGTTGTACCTCTCAACAAGACCATTACATGCAGGATGGTAGGGAGTTGTGGTCAATTGTCGGATAGAAAGCAGCCTGCTGACTTCTCTCATCCAGTCTGACGTAAATTGGGCACCTTGATCCGTCAGGATTTCTTTTGGGATACCAACTCGTGCAAAGATGTTTACAAGGGCTTCAGCCACCCGTGTAGTCTCAATGCTTGGTAATGCAACGGCCTCGGGGTACCTCGTTGAATAATCAACCATAGTGAGGATATACCTGTTGTCACTCTGGGTGATGGGATGGATGGGACCCACTATGTCCACAGCTACACGCTGGAAAGGAGTGTCAATCAGCGGCATAGTGCCAAGCGGTACCTTCGCAACTCTACCTTTCTGTATGGTTCGTTGACATACGTCACAAGACCTACAGAAACGTTTGATGTCCGAAAGAATACCAGGCCAGAAGAAGTCTGTCAAAACCTTGTCACTTGTCTTCTTCGCACCCTGATGACCGCCGAGTATCGCTTCATGACCCAACTTCATAACCATCTTTCTGTATGGCGTAGGAACAACAAGCTGACGCAGCATATCACCTTTGCTCACCTTGTCAGACTGAAATTCACGGAACATTAATCCATGATGGATGACAAAACGTGACGTGTCCCCATTTCGGCAAGTCTTCTCGTCCCCTGCATTGGCCAGATCTCGAATCTTATTCAAAGATGTATCTTCTTGTTGAGCATTCTTGATATCATCAGCTGTGACTTCGGGGATACTTGGAGGCACTTTCAACTTGCGCAGAGGCTTCTCTAGTTGACGAGCTTGGGCTCTTGTTTGCACTGCCATTGTCTCTTCGGTGTCATCATCCTTCTGCCGAATTCGGGCATTCCACTCTGGGTCTGGATCATCTGGTGATCTCACACCTTCGACATTACCAAGAATCACATCATACACAGGCTTGGACATACACAGTGCTTCTGTTTGACCAACGAAATAGGGTGTATCGATGTAGACTCTTGCAGTCGGAACCTTTCTGACGGTGCCATCAATCAAAACACACAGCTTGTGTTTGCCCGTCAGCTCGTCTGACTTACCAAGTCACGACGAATTACAACACTGGTGCAACCACTGTCTCTAAGGACACTCACTTTTTTTGAACCAACAAGACCCTTGGTGACTGGCATGCCGGATCTCTTCTGATGTTTGCAGACCGCACTGATGACCGGAAGATCATGACCGCAATGAAGTCTAGCAAGACCATCCTTACTGCAGCAGTCGTGGAGATCTCTCCGGGAGACCATCACACACGCTGCAGTATCTTTAGTTGATGAACACTTGGAGCAGGTACACTCTATGTGTTGCTATGTTGATGTCTTAGTTTCTGTCTCGTCTGTTGGTTTCTTGTTTCTGCCTCGGCCATTTAGCGACGACGATGAGTAGGTTGGCTTGCCAAGGCGCCTCTCATCAGCTACTTCCATGCCGGCAACTTTAACTTTAGGCTGTTCTCCCTTGAACCTGCAATCGCGTGCAATGTGACCGGTTCGATGACAGATAAAACAACTTCGGGGATCTTTACTCTGTTGAGGCCGATTTGGAGGACGACGATCCCACGTGTTGTCCTTCGGTCTGTTATCATGTGTCTGGCGGAAACCACTTGATGAATGGAAAGTTCGCTTATGTGGCGGATTGCCAAAACTTCCACCATGGGCTTCGACGTACTTCTCTGCTAGTTCCGTCATAATCTTGATGATCTTGGGCGCTCTTTCCTTAAGGTATAGTGAGAGCTGAGTACCCGACCCATTAATGAACTGCTCTCTTAGAAGCAAGTCCTTCAGGTCACCGTAGGTCTTCTCTGTGGATGAAAGCTCAACCCATCGGGTGATATAGTTGTCCAGACGTACTGCAAATTGCGACGCAGTCTCTCCAAGTTCTGGCCTAGCACTTCTGAATTTGCTTCTGAATCCCTCTTCAGTCAGGCGAAACCTTCGAAGTAGAGCATCTTTCAGAGCAGAGTAGTCTGATGATTCATCCCTCTCAAGCCTCGAGTAGACATCTAATGCCTTGCCGCGAAGGAGAGCACACAGACTGATGGCCCAGTTGTCTTCTGGCTAACCTTGGCTTGTGGCGTACCGTTCGAACCTCTGCAAGTAGGCGTCAAGGTCATCTTTCTGTTCGTCAAAAACAGGAAGCTTCGGAGTACGGGCGGGTACTAGGGTAGGTCGAGCCGGTGTTGTCTCACTGTTTTCACTACGTACCTCAGCCACCTCAACCTTTACCTGTTCGTATTTAATTTTAAGATCTAAAATTTCCCTTTCATGTCGCCTGAGTTCTAACTCTTGCGCTCTTTCATCCCTTGCAGTCCTCTCACGCTCACGCACAAACTCAATCAAATCTTCACCAATCAGACCAACTTCTCTACCCAACTCTAACCAATTCTGATTCATTTCGCGCAGCTCAGGAGGCGAAGCAAAGCACGCGGCAAAGAAATGAAAGCGAAAGCAAAACAGTAGCACAAACCAACACGCAGCATGCAGTGACGGACGCACGAGCCAAGCGTAAGCACAATGACCACGTTAACAATGCAGCAACTGAAGCATGAAAAGCGACCTATTCACGTCTACGCTCAGTGTACACGCGGAACTCAGTGAAGCAAGTTAAGCAAGCAGCGGACATGTGCGATCACGGCATAAAAATTATGCAGCCAAAAAAAAAAAACAGTGGTGGTTAGCAAACCAGCTCATAGTACCTGAGTAGCCCTATGCAGTCTCGAAATCAAATAAAATAACTTCAAAATAACTGCCTGTCAAAACAGATATGTCTTCGTTCAACAGTACTTTTGCTTGTATGCTCTGTATATTACAAAACCAGAGTAGGGTACAATGACAAACGCTTTCCCGGACAAGCCCCCAAATGTAACGCGCGCAAATTAAAGGTTGCTGCGAAACTTAAATTTTCGGGCCGTTTGTCACCCTTACAAGCAAAAATACTATGAAGAAAACTCTGTAAAACTTAGTAATAGAATTCGAAAAGAATTTAATCAAATTAAACAATTAAACCAAATAAACAAAGAATTAAATCAATCAAAATGTTAAATGAAAAGTAAACATTTAAACGCTTAACTGGGTATTAATCAAGTAAACGGAATAACAAGGAACAAAATTAAATCCAAAACAAAACACCAAGAAATATCAAACAAATTATGTTACAATCTACCTGTCTTCAACTCTTCAACTTAGGCCTAATTCCTCAAATCAAATCTTCAAATCAACTTTCCAAATTAGATCTCCAAATAATACTTCAAATCAAATCTTCAATCAATACCATACAAAGTATGGTATGGTGGGCCCACCAATTTTTTTCGCGAATCACGCGTTGTCAGCTCCTCCGGTCGGTTCCCGGTTGTCCCAAGTTGCTTCAAGCAGGCGCCGTCTGTGCTTCGGCTCGCCGTGTTGCTTGGCCGGGGTAGGGTTCTTCTTGATCGGGAGCTTCAATACGGGCCCATCAGGCTATGCCAGATAACGCTGACCCTGAGCCATCTGAAATTTATAATTTCAAAACCTAAAACATCTATTTTCTATAATAATACTCACTTCTACTAAAGAGCTTTTTCCTTATTTGGCCAACCAAATCATAAAAATAACCGTCATCTGCGCAGACATAATCTGTGACGTCATCTTTCTCAAAATTCCAGTTAAACTTCAAATAAAGTTATCGATTCTCAAACCATGATCCAATGACATAATCTATAATTAAATCGACCAATAAGTGATCCAAAATTCTAATGAAAACTTAGAAAGTCATATGACGTCATAAAAATAACTACAGGTACGCACATCGGTGCTAACTGAAACTATGTCTCATTAGATCATAAATCAAACGTCAATTTTCTCAACAAAATATAAACACAATTCGCTAAAATCAAGAATCTGGTATATATGTTACTCAATAAAACTACTCACGGTAGATCGAGCAGATCTGCCACCTCAAAAGTGGAAATTTCTGGTTCCAAACTCAACGGTTTTGGAGTGACCGTGACTTGCTATTGTGATCGCAAAGTCCTCTGGCATTCGCGCGATATCTGCAGCATTCCAAAGCCAGCGGGTGAAAAGCGCTATTTGCATAAGAATCACTCGCTTTCACTTTCTGCACTCACACTGACACACTGGATCATACCATGGCTCAATCAACAATAGGAAGAAGAACAAATACAACATACACAGGTGTTTACACTGATAAATCTTTATTTTCAAACAAAATAGACTTCGCCAGTCTCGCTCAGGAAACATTTAACACAGTACGGAGAAGTTCTATTCGCTAAACATAAGAAATATGAATAAAAGTATAGGAAATTCACATCAGTTCTGACATGTACATTAGGTCAAATGTGACGTAAACAAAATGAAAAGGACAGGTAAAAGGAAGCGTCTCAAAAGTCTCTGTTGAAAATTATTGCCAGGTTATTTTCAAGATTGTTGTCTGTGCCATATCTTAAACAACTTTGCTGGGATTTTTCTTGCATTGAATATGAGTGTTAAAAACTATAGAAGATAAGAAAGTGTCATATTTTATCTTTTTCTATAGGCACAGACATACATGTAATTCCGTAAACATGTACTTGTACATACATGTACATGTACATGATGTTTGTACATGCATGTACATACATGCCATGATCAATTTCTAAGTAAAATAATATCAAGATGCTCACCGATGAAAGTTGTCAAATTTTCTGAAGGTATCCTTCGTCAGGGCAGGGTACGTCATCTGCGTGTCACAGTGGAATGCCGTACACTCCGCATAAGTTCATGTACAGTTACGTGCCTTTTGTGTTGGTACACAACAAGAACAAGAGCATGCATTACATGGGTTTCGAGTAAACTCAGTTCCCAACAAGACTGTTACCGACTCGGTCCCTAACTGACGGGGTCTGACCGTCTGTGACAGCATGGCCAACTCAGTTCCAGGTCAACTTGGTCCCAGGTACAAATGTATAAAGTCGGTCCAATGTCAACTAAGTCTCAAGTCATTTTAGTCCCAGGTCAAATTTGAAATGAATGGAAAAATACTCTACAATTATATGACTGAGGGCGAAAAAGAAATAGCCTAATGACGGCCCTGGCAATGCAACCTACATGTAGGGCCTACATGTCAAATCCTTTGTTTACGCATTTAGAACATACAGTACACAGTTTCCTTGAGAAGTTTTCAAGAACATTAATTAAATGAGCAATGTCAGGCTCCTGCCTGCAAAGAATGACCTCCATTCCTCCATCATCATGTTCCTGCATGATGCATGCCAGCAAATCCTGACCACGCTGACTATAATTTACATGAAATGTAAAAATCATATTGAAATTGGAGGATTCAGGACTGTCAAGACTGTTGGTATTAAGGAATGCATTGTGATTATTTATTACGAATACGATTTTCTGGGTAATTGCAACTAGCAAGGCACACTGGGCAGAAATATTTCTTAGATGAAAGTCGTGTACATACTAGAGTCGTTGCGTCGTCCAAAAGTGCGTGCTGTGGGATAGCTCAAGGCGCCTACGCTATCACTGTTTCATGTACGACATTAGTGTAATGACTTCCTGTCATGGCGCGGTGTACGCACAGTACACACAATCATTGTGTCGCAGGCTAAAAACAACGAGAAACTACAAAAACTACATCTTCTGAGCAGAGTAAATACATAATCTGTAGGCTTACCTTTGAGATTTCCGTCTGAATCTCCGAAATCATGCCAAAACATGGTCACGAAGGTCCCCACTCGTCACGCCATGACACTGCATGTACACTTCGTACGTCGCGAATTGACGAATTCCTGTTTTATTCACCCTCAATATTGGCTAAAATCCATATCAACGTGAACCTAGATAACCCATTTATTGATAGATTGACCAAGTATGCGTCACAAAACTGCATTTTACTTTAAAAATGATGTTTTCTCGAAGTGGAAATGACGGCACGAAAACGCTAAATCGTACCAGGTCACAAGTCACACGCTGCATATAGAACACACATTATCAGAATTTGTGCACGCTAGATGGCAACTGTCGACCGTACATAGCTTCATTTATGGTTTGTAGAGCCTTATTTGGTAATCTGTTGCATATTCATTTTAATAAACCAATCAATCTTTATATTTTTCGCGGGGTATTTAAATCCACAAACGAAACAAAGGGATCGCTGCGCGTAATGTTTATTTACATCGCGCTAGGTTGTCACGTGGTATTACCACTAACTCCATCTCGCCAAAAGAGGGCGTACTTTTTATGCGTGAACTGCCGTGATGCCATGACACTGCAAAACTTGGCCAGTACATGTAAATTTGGCTAGTTTCTCGACGACACACTGCGAGACAGGCTTGTGTGTGGTCTGAGCAGCAACAATATCCAGAAACATCTTCTCACCAAAGATGGACTCACCTTCAAAGCAGCCGGGGACTTGGCCAAAACCCTTGAAACAGCTGTCAAGGACTTGCGTGAATTTAAGAACAGCCCTTACGCCGACACAGTATCAGTTCACGGACTACACCGAAACGCCAAGCAACCGTACAAGCCACCGTACAAACAACCACCCCCACAGCACAGACACGTGCCAAAAGTCAACAAGGAGGGAAGAGATGCAGTAGATGCGGCAGTGATCCCAGCCACCAATCCTGCCCAGCAAGTGGACAAAAGTGTAACTACTGCTAGAAACTTGGTCACTTCTCGGGTGTGTGATGCGCTAAATCGAAGAGGTTGCATACAGTACAGAACTGACAGCGATGTTGGGGACACTGAAACTAATGATTTCTTCGTTTGAACGGTGCATCAAGCCAGCTGTAATATACTAAATGGTGATGTGAGGAAACAACCTATCAAAGTGCAGGGCCAGATGGTGCAGTTCCTGCTAGATTCAGGTTCGGAAGTCAACATCCTACCCGCTAACGTGTACAAACAAATCACTGAAACTCAGTGATAAGACATTGCAGCCAACGACGCTTCGCTTGCATGGCTACTTCGGTGACCAGGCCAAACCCCTTGGACAGAAGAAACTGTCCTGTGAGATGAAGAATTGTCAGTACTCGTTAGTGTTCCAGTTTCTTGCCAGTGGTCAGCCTGTCATTTGCAAGACAGCATGTGAAGCACTTGGTCTGATACAGCGGGTGTACACCATGGTGAACCGAGACAACGTGTTCGAAGGCACGGGTTGTCTTAAGGGCCCGTGACCATTCAGTCCCGGTATGAAAAGGGCCCCCCCCGGTTAGCTCGTCCCCTCCCAAGAAGTCCTCTCGTACCGTCCCAGCTACCGGCCCAGGAGCTGGTCCTGTTGCTAATCAGGAACTCCTCTATCCTGGGGTCAATTGTTTGCAAGTATTGACTCATGTAATATATCCCAGAAGAAACCCGCTTGTGGTTTTCATCTCTCAGCGCGAAACAATAGAACACTTTCGTCGGCACAGATCAAACCCCTGCCATGGGGTTTCGCGCACAATGGGACCGTAAATTACCAAGGCATAATGGAAGGATTTTATCTTTAATCCGGTAAGTCTGCTATCGTTCTGCTCTGGACGTTTCTGAAGGGCAATAAATTGATGCGCCTGACTGACTTCAAAACTTCTGGTCAGACAGGACCATGTACCGGACCAGACTGGGCTGAAGACCGGACTGGCTTTGGACCGGACGGGGTACCGGGGGCCCTTTTCATACCAGGGCTGAAAGGTCACGGTCCCTAAAGGCCCACCGGTTAACATTAAGTTAGCCGACTCCGCTACTCCATGCTGTCTGACCGCTCCTCGCAGAATCCCCTTGCCCCTACTTCCCCAGTTGAAGCAAGAACTGGAAAAAAAAAGGAAACCCAAGGCATCGTGAAGCGCATCACTGCGCCAACAGAGTGGTTTGCTCAAATCGTGATTGTACCCAAGAAGAACAACCAGATTCGACTCTGGGTAGATCTACGGCAACTGAATAAAGCTGTGCAGAGGGAGCGTTTCACTATCCCCAGCCTGGAAGAGGTTTTGGGAAAGATTGTTGGTGCACAAGTGTTCTCCTTACTCGATGCAAAGCACGGGTTTTGGCAGATACCCCTTGCTAGTGACAGACAGAAATTGGCAACCTTCATGACTCCATTTGGGCGTTTCTGTTTTACGCCCCTCCCTTTCGGCATCACATCAGTTGTATCAGCGTATTATGTGTGACCTACTCGTAAATCTGGATGGAGTAGTTGTCTACTGTCGTCCGTATCCTTCAGAAAGCTGGCTTGCGGCTAAACAAAGAGAAATCAAAGTTTTCTCAAGAGACGGTTACCTTTGCTGGGTCTACAGCTAGACACGGATGGTATACACGCTGATCCTTCAAAGATCACAGCAATCGTTCAGATGCCCCCACCAACATCAAAGGATGTAGTCAAGAGGCTCTTGGGCATGACCAATTGGCTGTCCCGCTTCATCCCGAATGCAGCATCAGTTGCAGCCCCCATCACTGATCTCCCGAAAGACAACGTTGACTGGATGTGGGGAGCACAACAGAAGACTGCATTCCGATAACTCTAGACAATCCTCACCAGATCACCCACATTGGCCTTCTATGGCCCCGCTAGTCCTACCATGATCAGCGCAGATGCCAGTAGCTGTGGGCTGGGAGGATGCTTGCTACAGCAGCACAAACATGAGACATGGAAGCCAGTCGCTTACTGTTCCCGTAGCCTGACTCCTGCTGAGAGGACGTACGCACAAATCGAGAAAGAGTTGTCGGCCAGCGTATGGGCATGCAAGAGATTTTATGTCTACATAAGAGGACTTCACGTGACACTACAAACCGACCACAAACCACTCGTGTCTTTGATCAATTCAAAGGACCTCTGTGACGCACCACTGAGATGCCAGCGCTTACTGATGCGCCTCATCAAATTCCACTGTACAGCTGTCTACTCACCAGGCAAGACCCTAGTCGTTGCAGATACCCTGTCTAGAGCTCCAGTACATGCAGACCAGACAGCTGATGACGGTGATGATCTCGCAGTCGAAATTGCAGCACACGTGAGCATGGTAACAAGCCAGTGGCCAGCCTTAGATGCCAAACTTGCAGAAATCACAGATGAGACAGTGCAAGACAACATATTGTCCCTTGTATAGTCGTACGTAAAAGACGGCTGGCCGAAGAACGTCAAGGACGTACATCCTGATGTTAAGCGATACTGGGAGGAACAAGGTAAGATAAGCCAGATCAACGGTTTACTGACATATGGGGACCGCATCATCATCCCACAGAAGATGCAGCACGAAATGCTGGAAAAACTCCATGAGGGTCACCATGGGTCTGGAGTCGGCACTGACATCGCGCAGCACATTCAACAATGGAGTTCTGCAGAGAAAAGCAACCAGCACAGAAGGCGGAACCCCTGATCACGTGTAACCTGTGAAAAAAGAGTGTTTGTTTCAAATTAACGACATTCAACACATTACGTAACCAAATCATGACTGCTGGCAGTATGTAAAGTTTTCCTTATCTTTCAAACCCATTTCTAAATGTAACATTCTTCGAGGGGCCTGGACATAGTCCTGAGAGACAGCTACGTTGTACATGATCTTTTACATAGACACTGTATTACTGAAATGTTGAGTGCTTTGATAAACTTCAGAATAAAAGAGATTTCAATCTCTACCTGTGAAGGCTCACTCATGGAAGTAAATGCAGGATACTCATCCGGTTCGTGGCAAGATGATATCTGAAAGGAATTTTAAACAAAAGCATGTAAACACACCGCCTTTCAAGACTTTTAAGACACCTTACATTAAAGCTGCGTACGTTTCTGTTCTGGATAAAAAATATTAAAACAAATTCGTAAGCATGATGACTGCACTATCAAATCAAATATGGAAAAGCTGTCTAGAAAATAATTTCACGGCATTCTTGGGTAATAAGCTGGCATCCATGCTAGAACAATTCTTTATGGTGTTCGAAAACGGACAGGCAAACATCGTGTGTGTGAGCTTTTGTCGTGTGCGTGAGCTTCCGTCGAGTGTGTGAGCTTGAAACGTCGTGTGTGTAAGCTTTGAAACGCACATCTATGCACACGCGGTTTACGTTACAGATTTTTACAAGTAAATTTACTTACATTATTACTATTTATATACATGTATTGTTAAGATGATGTATTAATTAATATTTATTCCAGAGTTGTAGTAGTGTATTATTTATTTGGTGGCATGTTAAACTGTATTACATAATATCGGTTTTCTTGTTAAAGAAAATAGTGGCTGGAACGATGTCCTAAACCTTTTTAACTATTCAAGGGGCGAGCAGTTTAACCCAATTGGGACGAGCAGTTTAGATATGCAAATCCCCGTATAAAATGGATCGTCGAACTTTGGGGTGTGCCTTTCATCCCATACCATCGGACGGAGAGGACCGTGAGTTTCACGACTGTGCCCACTGCCGGCTGTTGGGGTGTTTTCCCCGGGGCACACGCCTGAAGACCAAGACCGGGAGTCTGCTGTCTGATGATCTCCCCCTTTATGTCGCTCGTCGACTGGACAGCAGATTGGAGCTTCAAGCAAGTTTGGAGTTTGCACCGCTAGGGTGCTGCCTGGTTTGGGTTTGGCGACTCCGTCGGACAAGAGACTTGGGTCTGAGTTACCGGACCCTGACGTCACTTCACAGGGGTACTGATCCGACGTGCGTGAACTCACGAGTACGGCGTACTGACTGTACTAGCTGCCTAACGGGAAGGCCCGTTAGAGGAACCCCTTTCCCCCTTTTCCTGCTGCTCATCGCCGGAGTCGTCATAGAGCACCCACCAAGACAAGAACTATGAACTTTTTTGTTATACCCCCTGCTCGCCCCACCACTCACTCTTTGGTAATCTCTCATGGTATATTTGTATTTTCTTAAATTGAATTGGTATGTAAACTGTTTTGTATTGGTTCTGTTGAAATAATAATATTAATTGTTAATTAAGGTGTGAACTGGTTTGCCTTTGCTTTATTCATGTCCACTTTGTTTTGGTTCCGTTCCTGGGGAGTAAATTTCGGGGTTGGGTTTACTCTTTTGTTTTGGGATCATAACAAATTGGGGGCTTGTCCGGGAAATGAAATTGTATACCAGTGAATTATAGGATAACTTGGACATGAATAGCTCATAGTTATATTGGCGAAACCAGTTCATGTATAAGTAATTGATAGTTGTATTTGTATCTTAGTTGCCCGTGTTCCACCATGGCTAGTCATGTTGATGTTCAAACATTTTTAAGGGCAGAAGATTTGTCGTTGAGTAAGTTAGAGACTCTCAAAAAGGCTGAGCTTAGGCTCATAGCTGACCATTTAGATTTGAAAGTTTCCTCTAACATTAGGAAGGCTGAATTAGTAATGTCATTGCTACTCACTTACAGTTAGGAGGACCAGTAGGTACGCCTAGTAGTCAAGAACGAATAGAGCTAGCCAAGATAGAGTTAGAAAGAGAAACTTTAAGGCTAAAATTAGAATTCACTGAACGCCAAGAGAAGCGAGAATTCGAATTAAGGAAGTTAGAGCTAGAACACCAGCAGCATTTGTTTGAAATCGATGTAAAACAGAATGATAAGGATGTCACTAAAGCATCTTCTTACTTTGATTTGACCAAAAACATTAGGCTAGTTCCTAAGTTTAACGAAAAGGACGTGGAGACTTACTTTTTTTCTTTTGAGAAAATTGCGAATCGTTTGAAGTGGCCGGTAGAAAATTGGACACTGTTACTACAGACTATTTTCGTTGGTAAAGCTCAGGAGGTTTATAGTACTCTGTCCGAGGAACAGTCCTCTGATTATTATGAGGCTAAGGCCATTATCTTAACGGCATACGCCTTAGTGCCTGAAGCCTATCGGCAGAAATTTAGAAGGCTGTCAAGGCAGCATGGACACACGTTTGTAGAATTCGCTAGGGAGAAAGAGATAGTCCTTGATCAGTGGTATAGGTCTCTAAAACTTGAGAAGAAGAAGTTTGAAAATTTCAGGGAAGTTGTATTGCTCGAAGAGTTTAAGAATAGCATTCCTGTAGAAATTAAGACTCACCTAGACGAACACAAGCAACCAGTTTACGTCAGGCAGATGAGTACGAACTAACTCATAGGTTAAATAAACCTCAGCAGGCTCAGTACAGGAGTTTGTCTAGGAATAAGAAGTTGTATGACCCTAAGAGTGATAAGAACAGAGATCAGAAGGGTTTGCAGGTATCTCCAGGAGTAGATAATAGACCAGGTAGTGTTCCTCAGGAAAATAGAAAAGCTTACTTTTCGGGACCAACTTGTGATCATTGTCACAAGAAAGGTCACACAAAAGCTCATTGTTGGAAATGGAAGAAAGACATGAAACAGGAGGAAGAAAAATCCCCTAAGCCAGTTGCTTTAGTTAAAACCCTAGTAGCTGTAGATGATCAGAATATGGTGAAGACTAAGTGTAACTTGCAGAATGAGGTTGTGAAGGAAGTGCCGAATGTGTATCGGAGCTTCATGTCAACAGGTCAGGTTTCATTAATCACAGACGATTGAACGAAACAACCTATAGTTATTTTAAGAGACACAGGGGCCGCTCAATCTTTAATGATTGCAGATGTGATTGCATTGTCCTCTGCTAGTCTAGAGAAAGCTTCTGCTTTAATTCAGGGTATCGAGGGAGGTTATGTGTCAGTACCTTTGTATAAGGTGAACTTAGAGTCCGAGTTAGTTAATGACACTGTAGTTGTAGGCGTAGTTCGTCACTTCCTATTGAGGGAGTCAGTTTCTTGTTAGGTAATGACCTAGCTGGTGATAAAGTATGCGCCTCACCTCATGTGATAGATAAACCCGAAGCTAGAGTTGAAACAGAATGTTTACAAGAAGAGTTTCCAGGAATATTTCCTGCCTGTGTCGTAACTAGATCACAATCTGAAAGCGCTGCCGAAGATCTGAAGCAATCCTGTCATCTTGAAGATGTAGATGTTAGATTAGCTGAAACGTTCTTTAACGATCTAGATAATGATTTGGATGAGACTAGTTCCAAAAGTCCAATGTTCACTACACTCTAAAAAATAGTTGCTCAAAATTGGGTAAAATTACTACCTTTTCGGGAGTAAAAAGGGTAGTTTTTTTACACAACAGCTAAAGTGTTAAAAAAGTACCCATTTCTGTGCAACTTTTGCCCATAATTGTGTTACGTGTTTGCACAACAAAGCAGGTTAAGAAAGTTTACCCATGTGACGACCATGTTCCCTTTTTACTCAATTATTGGGTAAACTTTACCCAACCCTCCTTTTACCCATGTGTTGTGTCAGTTTCTTACCCAGATATTGGGTTCTAATTTTTACCCTGCACTGTTGGGTTCTAAATTTACCCATCACTTGGGTTGTTTTTAAATTAGTTGTTGTGTACCTTTGTTATTGACCCTTGCGGTTTTATTCAACTATGAACTCTGCAATGTGAATTGTGTGCTAGAGATAGCAAACGCGAGGGATTTCAATAACTAAGTCCTGGGTTGGAAAGTCAGTAAAATGAATAAGATGGTATTTCCCCAAATATGGTGCTGATGCATGAGGACTATTACAAGGAACGTGGGCTAAATGATGGGCAAGGGTGTTAGAATTTCCATGAATCAACTCATTCAAAAACAATGCCCCAAATGTCGGTCACTTTACTGCGTGTTTCTAGATATGAGAACACTCACTATACGGTACATGAAACGCATGCATCATGTGCATGGAATCGTGGTTGGCAGAGCCGTGACGTCCAAGTTGCAAATAATGTCTAAATAATAAGCATGTCACTTCTCCAATCTCCCCGATATTAATCCTCATACATCAGCATTGCATTTGGATGAAACAACACTGAAATTCATTTCACTGACTTACCTGGAACAAAGAAATCATGTCTTCAAAATAATCATGGGTTTAAAATCCCCAAATTGTTGAAGGTCTCACAAGCGGCGGCCATCTTGTACATGAGTGATGATGCGTGCACAATATTGGGTAAACGTTGTCACGTGCGTTAGTTTCCCTGCACCGTGGTAACATTTTACTAATGTTGTGGTAAATTCTACTCTTCGACGTGTACAATGAGAGAATTGTTACACAGCGGTGGGGTAAATCCAGTTTCTTTAACCCATCACTTGGGTAATAACACCATGATTTGAACTCTTTGCCTGTGCTGCAGGGACTTGTAGTCAATGTTGGGTATTATTTTACCCTTTTCATGTGTAACACATTTGACACAAGTATGAGGTACAACCGAAATTTTCATTGTGCTCAATATTGAGCAGAAATGACACAATTTTTTTACACAACAGTTTTACACAACATAGATTTACACTTCTTTTTTAGAGTGTAGAAATGAGCTGATTAAAGAACAACAGTCGGACACTAATTTAAGGAGCTTAGTAAATAATGCGTTGATCTCAGAAGAAGCCAAAACTGTTCCAGAATGTTTCTATTTAAGTTCAGGTGTTCTGATGAGAATATGGCGTCCTTCTGATAGTCCCGCAGATGAAGAATGGAGAGTAGTACATCAGATAGTAGTTCCACCTAGTTATCGTAGTGAAATCCTTAGATTGGCTCATTCAGTTCCAGTAGCAGGACACTTGGGTATCAGAAAAACCCATGCTAGGATATTACAACATTTTTATTGGCCAAAGTTACACAAGGACGCTGTAGATTTTTGTAGGACGTGTCACACTTGTCAACTGATAGGGAAGCCACAGCTAGCTATTAAGACGGCCCCACAGATACCTATTCCAGCTTGTGAGGAACCGTTTACTAGAGTACTGGTAGATTGTGTAGGTCCGTTACCAAGAACTAAATCTGGATTCAATTATCTGTTACCATCATGGATATGGCTACAAGGTTCCCTGAGGCCATCCCTCTGAAGAGAAATAATGCTAGAACAGTGGTAGAGGCCTTAGTACAATTTTTCACTAGATACGGTTTGCCAAAAGAAATTCAATCTGACCAAGGTTCAAACTTTATGTCTGGAGTATTTCAGCAAGTCATGAAGGAATTAGGAATTAAGCAACTTACCTCGTCTGCATATCATCCTCAGTCACAGGGAGCCCTAGAACGCTACCATCAGACACTGAAAACCATGCTTAGAGCATACTGTGTAGAGTATCCAGAAGATAGGGATAAGGGTACTTCTTTTGTCTTATTTGCCACCAGAGATACACCCAATGAGTCGACCGGATTTACTCCTTTTGAGCTAGTTTTATGGCCATGAAGTTAGAGGTCCACTTAAACTCATGAGAGAGAAACTCCTAGGTGAGAACGAGAAAAGTAATCTGTTAGATTATGTATGTATGTTCAAGGAAAGACTCACAAAGGCATGTGAAATGGCGAGTGCAAATCTCAAAACTTCTCAGAAAGCAATGAAGATGCAGTTTGACAAGAAAGCTAAGGCTCGTACATTTAAACCAGGAGACAAAGTTTTGGTGTTGCTACCCATATCAGGTGATCCACTTTCAGCTAGATTTAGTGGACCGTATCAAGTAGAGAAGAGGCTGAATGATGTTAATTACATTGTGATCACTCCAAATACAAGAAAACGTAAGAGGTTGTGTCGTGTAAACATGCTCAAGCCATATTTTAAGCGAGAGTCTTGTGAACCAGTGGCTGCATTTACTGTTCTAAGTAAGAGTGAAAATCAGTTTTACGATCTAGCTGAACCTGTTTCAGATTTCGAAAAGGCCAAGATGGATCCATTATCCACTAAGGTGTCCAACTCTGAAATCCTAAAGAACTTGGATGATGCATTAGAGTATTTACCAGAAGATCAGAAAAGAGACATAGTGCACTTAATCAAGGGATATAAGGAAATCTTTTACTGATGAGTTAGGCAGCACTTCTTTAGCCACACACGATGTGGATGTAGGTGATAGTACATTGCCGATTAAACAACATTCTTATCGACTTAACCGAGAGAAATTAAAAGTGGTTAGGGAAGAAGTGAAATACATGTTGGAGCACGATCTTATTGAGCCAAGTAATAGTAGTTGGAGTTCACCAATTGTTTTGATACCAAAACCAGTCGGTTCCAAGAGGTTCTGTATAGATTATCGTAAAGTAAATGCCGTAACCAGAACTGATTCATATCCGATTCCCTGAATAGAAGATTGTATTGATAAAGTAGGAAAGGCCAAATATGTCACAACAATTGACCTACTTAAGGGATATTGGCAAGTTCCTTTAACAGATAGGGCAAGGGAAATATCGGCTTTTGTCATCCCCGATGGCTTATATCAGTGCAAAGTAATGCCATTTGGTATGAAGAACGCTCCAGCAACCTTCCAAAGACTTATGAATAATGTCACTGCAGGGATTAGATAACTATGTAGCATATATAGATGACATTATTGTGTATAGTGATACTTGGCATGATCATGTTAAACACATAACGGAATTGTTAAAAGCAGAGAAAACTTGGTAATAAATTTGACCAAGAGTGAATTTGCAAAAGCACAAGTAACGTATTTAGGACACGTTATAGGTCAGGGTCAAGTTTATTCTCGTGAAGCCAAGGTTAAAGCCATTGCAGATTTGCCCATCCCTACGAACAAACGAGAGTTGCGTAGAGTTATTGGTATGATTGGTTTCTATCGAAAGTTTGTCAGAAACTTTAGTGATGTTGTAGCTCCTTTAACAAATTTACTGCAGAAAAACACTAAATTTATCTGGTCAGTATCGTGCCAAAAGTCTTTTGATCAACTCAAAGCAGTGATAATTAACAGACCTGTGTTAACAGACCTGTGGCATTTGATGCCAGTGATATTGGAGTTGGGGCTGTTTTACTTCAAGACAATGACGATTAAATAGAGTGTCCAATCAGTTATTTTGCTCCTAAGTTGAACAAACACCAGAAGCGGTATTCCACAGTAGAGAAGGAAACATTGAGTTTGATCCTAGTGTGAGGGATTTCGGACGTACTTGTGAGTTACGATGCACTTGTAAGTTTACCGGTGTGCGGCTACAGCGCCACCTTGCGGCGGCCTTGGCATTCCTCACGTTGCCATCGCTGGGCGGGGCTAAATTCCTGAGTGTGCTCGATCTTGCTTCAGGTTACCATCAGGTGGCAATGGAGGAGCGAGACATTGAAAAGACGGCCTTCACAACCCCCTTTGGCTTGTTCGAGTACACAAGAATGCCATTTGGTCTTTGCAACAGTCCCGCAACGTTCCAACGGCTGATGCAGAGATGTCTGGGAGACCAAGCATTGGAGTCTGTTCTCATCTACCTAGACGATATAATAGTGTTCTCGACTACTTTCGAAGAGCATATCATACACCTGGTCGTGGCAGATGAAGGTATTAGGCCGGATCCTGATAAGGTCTCCGTCGTACAGGACTGGCCAGAGCCGACAACTGTGACTGAGCTCAGAAGCTTTCTGGGGTTCACCGGGTTCTTTCGTAAGTTCATTCAGGGCTTTTCCAGTATAGCGGCACCCTTACTGTCTCACCTTAGGGGTTTGAACACCAGGGAGAAGAATCGGGCTGGTTGCAAAAAATTGAATCTTGGCGATGAAGCGTCAAAGGCCTTTTCGTCCCTAAAGTCATCACTCCTTCAAGCACCCATACTTACCTTCACAGACTTCAGTCGTCCCTCCATCGTCGAAACAGATGCTAGCTCACTAGGTCTGGGGGCAATACTTTCACAGCAGCAGGATGATGGGTCTAGACGAGTCATTGCCTACGCTTCTAGATCACTCCGGCCAGCCGAAAGGAATGACAAGAACTACTCCGCCTTCAAGTTGGAACTGCTGGGTGTCCGGTGGGCAGTGTGCCAAGCTTTCAGAGACTACCTTATGGGGAACAAAAGCACTGTCTATACTGATCACAACCCTCTGAAGTTCTTGGACTCTGCTAATATTAGCTGTACCGAGCTCCGATGGGTGCAACAGCTAGCAGCTTTTGACTTCCAGTTAGAGTATCGACCAGGCCAGAAGAACCAAGCCCCAGATGCCCTGTCTAGGTTGAAACGGAGTTTTTCCGAAGTTCCAGATGGCCAGGTCACTGAGCTATCATCACAAGCCATACGAGCCTACTCAGGTGGTGATGTCGGGGCTGCGACAGAGATGCCCCCAAATCTAGCGCACCAAATTCGAGTTACCAGTGAAGAAGGAAGTCAGTGTCTTCCTAGATACAAACCAGGGGACCTCCGGAAGCTTCAGGAAGAAGATGTCCTTCTCCGGCCCATTCTGTTGTATGTGGAAAGAGGGAGGAGACCCTCCCGGGCTGAGAGAGAGGAAGACCCAAGGGATGTGATGTTGCTTCTGAAGCACTGGGGTCAACTCCACTTGAAGCAGGGTGTCCTCTTCCGTCGTGGAGTACGTCCTGAGGGAGGAAGTGTCGAGAGGCTTGTCACCCCAGCTGCTCTGATAGACACAGTGCTGAGATCTTTCCATGATGACTGCAGGCATTTTGGAGCGAGAAGGACACTTCGTCTGGTTCAGCCGTTGTTCTTTTGGCTGCGAATGGAGGTCTCAGTTCGCACCTGGTGCCAGCAGTGTGAACGATGTGCGGTTGGGAAGAAACCTGTCCGGCAAACCCGTCCACCATTAGGGACCCTCCGAGCTACAGCACCCTTTGAAGTCGTGGCGATGGACTTCACTGTGTTGGAGGCATCCTCTGATGGCTATGAGAACGTCCTCGTCTTCACAGACATATTCACCAGGTTTGTTTGGGCTATACCTACCATGGATCAGAAAGCACACACCGTGGCCAAGGCATTGATAAAGTATGTCATCACACCCTTCGGAGCACCTTTGAGATTACACTCCGATAATGGGCGGTGTTTTGAGGCACAAGTCATTACTGAACTTTGTCAACTGTATGGAATAGGTCGCTCCCACACTACCCCTTATCACCCCCAAGGGAACGGGATGTGCGAGCGATTTAATCGCACTCTCCACAAGCCTCCTTGTAACCTTGCCCTCCTCCAGAAAGTCAAGATGGACCGAACAACTTCCTCTGCTTGTTATGGCGTACAACAACAGCAAACATGCAAAAACTGGCTATGAACCTTTCTTCCTCCTGTTTGGAAGGACGGCGCGGTTGCCCCAGCATCTTCTCTTGAGTGTTCATCATGACCAGATTGGTGGCGCGACTCAAGATGTCTACGTCAAAAAGCACCAGGAAGGGCTAGAGAGGGCCAGGCGGTTGGCAGTCAGCAACCAGGATAAAGGAGCAGAAGCCAGGCGTACGTTGCATGACCAAGTTGTGTATGGGAGACCGATTAACACAGGGGAGTATGTCTTGGTACGAGATCGCTCGCATCGGGGACGGCCCAAGATCGAAGATTATTGGGAGCCAGAGCTATACATGGTCGTAGAGCGACCGTATGAGGGGCAGCTGGTGTACATTGTCCAGAACCCTCGTGGCCAGCATAAGATTCTGCATCATTGTGAAATCAAGCATTGTCCTTGGGATCTCCCCGAACCCAAGATGGTGGCGGTTGACGAGACTACTTCCCCCTCTACTGCAGACGAGACATCCCCCTCTACTTCACCCACCAGTGATTCAGCTGAGTGGGGTAAGTTACTCACCTTGGTCCCCAGGGTGGGCGACGAGAGCTCGCAGGAGAAAGCAAGGCAGCTCAGTACTGGGTGTGAAGCAGCCACCCACCCCATTACTGAATACCAGCCGTATCAGCCAGTGACTCCGAGCCACCCCAGACCGGACCAGAGAACCAAACAGCACCCACAGGAGGCAACAGCTCTACCAGAGAACCAGTTGAAGATCCCGGCTCCACAAGTGGTGCCGGCTCCCTCGCGGGGAGGACGGATGAAGCTCACCTACTAGGGGTCTCTATTGAGGAACCCACCGAGCCAGATCACTCCACGGGAGGCGTCAGGCGCTCCAAGCGTTCGACCAAAGGCAAGCCACCTAATAGGTTCCAATTCTCAAATGTAGTCAGATTACTTAACCGAGTCAAGCATATGGTTGCTCCAGAGGACACAACAGACACTGATGAGTCTGGGGACTAAATTTTGAGATGTTTTTCCATTTCAACCATGTTCTAGACAGTTGACACACAAAACTACTTGTATGTGCATCATACTTAGCAAGGGAACCCCCAGTGCCCTATTAGTCCGGGTAAGCCAATTCTCAGGCTTGCAAAATTTGACATTTATTTGACTTCATTGCTTCATGTTTAACAAGAGTTCCACTTTATATAGGAAATCAATCAAAAGCTGTTGTTTATGATGTTTTGATTGTTGATGATTGTTTGCATGCATTTAAATCATTGTTAAGTAGTTATATAGTTTCAGTCATAGAAGGCCACATACTTGTCGTCGAGGGCGACGACCTTTAAGCAAGGGAAGATTGTGAGGGATGTCGGACGTACTTGTAAGTTACGATGCACTTGTAATTTTACCGGTGTGCGGCAACAGCGCCACCTGGCGGCGGCCTTGGCATTCCTCACGTTGCCATTGCCTCCGCTGTTGGCCTGTCCGCTGCACACCAACTTTCAGGTACATTTCTCTATTTTGTTAACTGTAAATTCCATTTAATTTAGATAATCATACTGTTGGGGGAATATAGCAATTGTGGGACAACTTTGGTAACGTTTAAAGGGATATTTAAATGGGTAATTTAGGTCAAACTTTTCTGTAACTTTTCGATCGATAAACAAATGGAGGCCCTCTTGCGGTACGTTCAGAATAGTTCGTATACATGTACATGTATCTCATGCCCAAAATTGACGATGCCATGACTGAAAACTATTGTTGTTATCCTTGTATTAAAGTTGTTGCAATCATATGGATCTTCAGTGAAGTTAGTACTAAGGTTTATTCATTTTGACTTGACACATACAAACAAGCTTTTCTGTTCTTTTAGTCACATGAAATTGTACATGTAAATGCACATGTAGGAAGATTTATCACATGTAAACAAACATGTACTTGGGGAATTTATAACGTGAGTGCCCTACTTATGATTGGAACTTGGATTTGTGTAGAATATGTGGGCTTTAATTAAGCTGGATTTTATCTCTAAGGTAACACAGTAATTAGAGAGTAATCCGACAGTACTTGTGAAATATTGATTCACAGTCTTTATTTCAATTCTCATGTTAATTAATGACTCAAGTGACAACCAGAGTAAACTCTTTGTCATTGCAGTCAGTAAGTAAGTCCATATACGGTAAACAAATTAGGCTTTCATTAAATTCCAGTAGGAAAACTGACCAGGGTAATTAATTTCCTGACGGTTCGTAAATTTAATGTGTCGTTATTTTGCATCAAAGTTCCCGTCTGATGATTTTCAAACTATACATGTATAAATTTTGTCTTAAGTTAACTTTCAGGGAATACTTGATTTATTTTGTTTTCTCTCTCTGTTTATTTTGATTCCTCACGTTGCCATCGCCTCCGCTGTTGGCCTGTCCGCTGCACACCAAGTTTCAGTGGCTGAAATAAACCATCACATAGAGATCCGAATCCTGGGTGTTCGCTGTGTGTTCTTCACCAAATCACCACAGCTGACCAAACAGCCCCCCCCCCCCACACTAGCTTTGCAGCATTTTGATATTTATGTGACATGTGGTACAGGTGATGTAACTGTTTACACCGACCACAATCCTCTTGTCTTCTTGGATAAGTTCAAAACCAAGAACAAGAGACTCTTTCGTTGGAGTCTGTTGTTACAACCACCTGCTTTAAAGTTTGTTCACATTGCCGGCAAAGAAAATGTAACTGCCGACGCTCTTTCTCGAGCGTAGAAATTGCGGCTGAATCAGAAAAAAAGAGTTTTGCTCCACCAGAGCAAAGAACAAAATACATATAAGGAGCAAAGAAGATGAGAACAAAAGAATTTTTCTATGTAAAATTCTTTACAGGGCGGAGGTGTTTAGATGATGTATTGATTATGATGATGTATTAATTAATTAATATTTATTCCAGAGTTGTAGTAGTGTATTATTTATTTGGTGGCATGTAAAACTGTATTACATACTATCGGTTTTCTTGTTAAAAAAAATAGTGGCTGGAACGATGTCCTAAACCTTTTTAACTATTCAAGGGGCGAGCAGTTTAACCCAATTGGGGCGAGCAGTTTAGATATGCTAATAAGAATGAACAATCGTTAAAAAGTCGGAGAGCGGAAAGTTAGAATTTACGGTATGCATCAGATGTGCCTGGAATGTTCGTCCCCGTATAAAATGGATCGTCGTTGGGGTGTGCCTTTCATCCCATACCATCGGACGGAGAGGACCGTGAGTTTCACGACTGTGCCCACTGCCGGCTGTTGGGGTGTTTTCCCCGGGGCACACGCCTGAAGACCAAGACGGGGAGTCTGCTGTCTGATGATCTCCCCCTTTATGTCGCTCGTCGACTGGACAGCAGATTGGAGCTTCAAGCAAGTTTGGAGTTTGCACCGCTAGGGTGCTGCCTGGTTTGGGTTTGGCGACTTCGTCGGACAAGAGACTTGGGTCTGAGTTACCGGACCCTGACGTCACTTCACGGGGGTACTGATCCGACGTGCGTGAACTCACGAGTACGGCGTACTGACCGTACTAGCTGCGTAACGGGAGGCCCGTTAGAGGAACCCCTTTTCCTGCTGCTCATCACCGGAGTCATCATAGAGCACCCACCAAGACAAGAACTATGAACTTTTTGTTATACCCCCTGCTCGCCCCACCACTCACTCTCTGGTAATCTATCATGGTATATTGGTATTTTCTTAAATTGAATTGGTGTGTAAAGTGTTTTGTATTGGTTCTGTTGAAATAATAATATTAATTGTTAATTAAGGTGTGAACTGGTTTGCCTTTGCTTTATTCATGTCCACTTTGTTTTGGTTCCGTTTCTGGGGAGTAAATTTCGGGGTTGGGTTTACTCTTTTGTTTTGGGATCATATATATTCTTTATTGCGTGTGTTTTTCTTGACAAATAAATCATCGTCATTTACCGCCACCAAGCCAGTTCGGTGGAACTGTTTTTATCTGCTGCCTATCACTGACAACTGGTACAATTATAA
Source organism: Patiria pectinifera (assembly GCA_029964075.1). Lineage (NCBI taxonomy): Eukaryota > Metazoa > Echinodermata > Asteroidea > Valvatida > Asterinidae > Patiria > Patiria pectinifera. Next base: position 11,989,530 of record CM057135.1, read on the forward strand.
TAGTATACTCATCATGCCTTGCATTTATGCAGTAAGCTTGTTGTAGACACACCTACACACGAAGTGTTTTGCCCACGAATGGGGCTATTGTTCTAAGTGTATCTGAACTTGGTAGTGACCTTACACATTATGCCTTGAGTAGATTGGGGTTCATATTCATTCATTCTAAGTGGATGAGGTAATGTCTGGGTTTCTGTGTGCTTCATGGCCAAGTCTGAATTTTGGTGTGCCATTCAGACATATAGCCATATTCTGCGTTGGAGGGGGGGGGGGGGGGAGGGGGTTCTTACCCCTAACAATTGGTAAAGAGTGCCCTTTTTTCTCAGCAAGTGGCCTTTTTAAAAAGAAGTGGTGCTTTTTTGTGTGCCAAATGCCGTTTTGATTTTACGGAGGCCAAGTGTCCGGAAAAAAACCCGTGTGTACATTTCACCACGGATGTGCAAGTGCCCTTTTACAAAATTTATAAACCCCCCATAACAACGACCGTGCACGACATTCACGCTCCTAAGCTAAATTTGCGAGGAGCATCTTTAAGACTTCAATTGGACCCAGGGACAGAGGTAATGATAATATGGTTATTGTAGAATCTTGTGTAATTATTGTAGTTATATTAGTGAGAATTTAGGTGATTTTAAGACAATGTTTCAATGAACTAACTTTCAGGTTGGATACTGACACTGAGATATACGTGAGATGTACTTCGCACAAGGGTCATTCCATGTCGGACCAACGCACTTTTTTACCTCATGTCTTCTGATTTTGATAAAAATTGCTGTGCTTGTAGGTCCTAATGAGCAATGAATACACACCAATTTTTAGCCCGATCCGACCTACCATGTGGTCAGGGCAGAAGCCACAAAAAATGGCATTTTTAGAGTAAAATACCACCCTTTTGGTATAAATATGTCAAAACTATAACAATTTTCATCGAATATATGTGAATTTGGTATTAAAATAATGAGGATTGCATGCTCAAATCACTTCTTTTGTCAAAATTAAATTTTGTGAAAAGTAGGTCAGGTGACCTTAAATATGCTATCGTGACCTTTGACCTAATTTTTGTAATAATGTATCATTCCGAAAATCAACGAAATAAAAATAACTTGCTAGAGCATGTCTTCATCTATCAGAATCTACTAAAAATCAGTTGGGGTCTTCAAAATTTACAACTTTATGACTATTTTTGTACAGTTGGTAGGTTACAAATGAGTCAATTTATAGACTTTACATAAGAAATACACCAACACCACTTACTATTCTGTTTCTTAAGTTACTAAAATTAATCTAGATTTTTATGTATAAAGTACAAAGCCAGGAGAAACAAAATTCTACCTTCTGATTCCAAAGAAACTGTCTAAGCAGAATATCTGGATTCGGAAGTGTGCACTGATCTTTGTTATTGACTGGACAAAACATGACACTTGAGGGAGCTAGAATTCTTGCATCAGTCAACACAAGTTAGTGACTAAACACATGGCATGCATGGTGTATGCAATTTAGCATCGTGCACAACAGTTGGGTATTTTTTGCTCATAGATTGACAGTCTTGTCTTTGGACAGTGTGAAAACAATGTCTCAATCTCAGCATGCTCAGTGTTCAGTAGGACTGTGCCTAAAAGAAGAATGTTATGATGACGCTGAACATTTACAACCGAAAGATGAGGAATTACAGTGTCTGCGTCTCAGATCAGGTTGTGAAACAGTAACCACAGTGTGCAAGTTACACTCCCAGCGATTTGGAAGGCTGTATTGCAGTAATCAGCGGAGGTGCTGTGATCCTCTCAACCTTCATACTGGTAAGGTGCATGCCCCAGGGCTGCGAGAAATAACATTGGAACAATCGCAAAAACATCACTATGGTCTCATACCTGGAAAGAAACTCTGCCGCAGCTGTCGTTCATCAATTTTCAACGTGTCTCTACCACAACCTGAACTGTCTTCGATAAGATCAAGTACTGAACCTGTACTATCTTCAAGTACTGAATCATCTGATGAACCATCAACAAGTGAAGCTTACCCATCTCAGACCCCCATTCAGGAAGTGGCTGCCACTACATCACTCTCATCGGTAAATCAGGCTCTTCATACAATTGGGGTTACTCCAATTATGCGTAGAAAACTTGGTCATAAAAAGTACCAACAAAAGAAATTCAAGGCAATTGAAACCAGACTGACATCACAGCTTGGAATTCAACAAGTTCCCCAACCTTCAACTTCTGAGGAAATTTTGGAACAATTGAAGGAAAAATTTGTCACTGCTACAAACAGCGAGAAGCTTCAGATTCTCACAATTGTACCGAAGAGTTAAAGTATTCGCAAAATTATGCAGGAATTCCAAACCAGTGACTGGATGGCCAGGAAGGCAAAAAGACTGGTGAGATTCCTTTTCTTTTTCTCTTTGTTTTTGCCTTTCTTTATCCAGATAAGGCCATAAAATAGTTCTGCTTCTGGTTTCCCTACGTACCCTATTATGGCAGCCCCTACCCTATTTTTTTTATGGTTAAAATGAGGAAAAAACACCAAAAATCATCAATTTCTACTTTTTACCCTTGACTACACGCAGAAGCCTCTATATGATTGTACACAAAAGAAATTGGCAAAATAAAAAAAATTCCCTACCTACCCTATTTTCGAAAGTCATGTAATCGGAAACAGAACTCTTTTTTTTGGCCTAAAGTACTTTACATTTGTAATGTATTTTGCTGATAATTTTGTTGTAAGCAACATTGTATCAGTTTATTTTAAATTTAATCTCCATGGCGGTTTTGGCCAAACAATCACTTCATAATAATAGTTAATTGAAAATAATGCATGCATGGTCGTGATGTTTTTTTCTTAATACGGAACCATGTTACAAAAATCCCTTATCACCAAAAGAATTCTCCCCCAATAGTCGGATAGTTTGACTTATATCATTTTTTGTTCAACCATGTCTCCTTCAGGTTGCTGAAAAAGGAATTTTGTCCTCACCCAATCCTCGCTCTGGGAAAACTCTCAGCGAAGATGTCATCAACCACGTGAAAAGTTTTTATGACAGTGATGATATCAGTAGACTGATGCCGGGGAAGAAGGACTGTGTGTCCATCCGAGAAGGTAACCAACGGATTATCTGCCAGAAGCGTCTGCTTTTGTGCAACTTAGATGAAGCATACAGGGCATTTAAGGACAAGTATCCAGAACTGAAGGTGGGTTTTTCGAAATTTGCCGAATTAAGGCCCAAGTATTGCGTTGTAGCTGGAAGTAGTGGTACACATTCCGTGTGTGTCTGTACCCATCATCAAAATGTAAAGCTGATGATCCATGCCGTTGACATTCCTCGTTTTCGTGGATCCTACAAAAATCTGCTTGCTGAAATCACCTGTAATCCTGGCACAACGGACTGTTTCCTGGGAAATTGTTCTATGTGTCCCAAGGTTGCTGACCTGAAGCAGCATATCATGGAGGAGATAGAAGATGAGGCTATCGATGAAATATGTTACAAGCAGTGGGTATCAACAGACAGATCAACATTAGAAACCATGACAGCAGAGGTTGATTCATTCTGTGATCGGTTTTCTGAGAAGCTTCTTCAGCTGAAACGGCATGAATTCATTGCTGACCAGCAAGCAAAGGTGAATATTCCAGGAATACAGTTTGATTTTGTGGACAAGAGTGAAGTGCAACAGTGCGGAGAATTCCTTGAGAGTCGATTCTCATTAACAGTGACTGTTCAGGGCACACAACAGCTCCATGCCTTCTACCAACACCCAGTACAGCGGACTCACGTCCAGGTGAAATTCATCTCAAAGGAACAAAATGCCAAGTCTGTGAGAGTCATTAAAGTTCAATAAGCACAGTGATGAATGAGTAAAGGTAACTTCGATTGTAATATTAAGTATTATCTTCAAGCAAATTTGAATACTAGACCCTGATTAGTCCATCTATAGCAACAACTGTGTGATTTTATATAATATTGCACAGCTATATTGCACCCCAGATATTAAAAATGTACGTGTACATATGTTGTGTCATTTCCTGCTGAACGGACCAATACACTACATGTATGCACGTACATCTTCACCGCGTGTACGCATTTGATATCAAGTTTGCTTGAAGACAAATTGGTTATAAATCCTACTTGCGTTGTGGAACACGGAATTATGTAGTGCATCGAGTGGCATATGGGTCACGGCAGCATTGCATTATTTCATATTCCAAGCGCGCTCGTGGGATAACTTATTATCAGTGGCACCCAGGAAGGGGGGAGGGGGCAGGGGGTGGAGGGGGCTCGAACCCACCCCCAACATTGTCAATTTGTTTGTTTGATTTTAGGCTAGTTTTGTTGGTCCAATCTTTTACAGAAATTTGAACAAAAAACAATTTATGACCCCCCCCCCCCACCAAAAGCCAAATCCTGGGTGCGCCACTGCTGATAATTTACACTATGAGTCTGGTTAGACCTCATCAGCCCTCAGAATGAGAAATTCACAAACCAAGATATATTTTAGTAACTTTAGAAACAGAATAGTAAGTTGTGTTGGTGTATTTCTTATGTAAAGTCTATAAATTGACTCATTTGTAACCTAACAACTGTACAAAAATAGTCATAAAGTTGTAAATTTTGAAGACCCCAACTGATTTTTAGTAGATTCTGATAGAAGAAGACATGCTCTAGGAAGTTATTTTGATTTCGTTGATTTTCGGAATGATACATTACTACCAAAAATGGGTCAAAGGTCACGATAGCATATTAAAGGTCACGTGACCTACTTTTCACAAAATTTAATTTTGACAAAAGAAGTGATTTGAACATGCAATCCTCATTATTTTAATACCAAATTCACATATATTCGATGAAAATTGCCATAGTTTTGACATTTATACCAAAAGGGTGGTATTTTACTCTAAAAATGCCATTTTTTTGTGGCTTCTGCCCTGACCACATAATAGGTCAGATCGGGCTAAAAATTGGTGTGTATTCATTGCTCATTAGGACCTACAAGCACAGCAATTTTTATCAAAATCGGAAGACATGAGGTAAAAAAGTGCGTTGGTCTGACATGGAATGACCCACAAGCTTCTTAGATGATCGTTAACATCCACACTCGCTAAGAATTAGGTGTCTAAACCCATAATTTCAAGGTCACAGATCACAATAAAACTATTTTTGGATGTAACCACATGTGTCTCTGGCATAGGAATATAGTGGTTCACGTAAAAACTGCGATAAACAATAGAGTAAAAAAACCCCAAATTAATTAAGAAAACATTTCTCATTTCCTCACTAAATATCTTTAAAAACATTCAGTTTCACTTTTATCATGCACTTATTACATGTGAATAAAGACTAAATACTGCAAGTTGCACTATCCTTACAGAATGTATAAATGGCACACCAAAATTCGGACTTCAACTTGGCCATGAAGCACACAGAAACCCGGACATTACCTCATCCAATTAGAATAAATGAATATGAACCCTAATGTACTAAAGGCATAGTGGTGTAATAGGTCAGAAACACGTACAACAATAGCCCCTTTCATGAGCACAGCACTTCCTGTGTAGGCGTGTTTACAACAAGCAGACTGCATATTAAAAGTGCAAGGCATGATAAGTACATATACTGTAGGTTGTCCTGGCCATTTCCAAACACGTTCATGCACTTCTGAAAAGAAGTCATTCATTTTCGTCTGAATTTGAGAATTGCTCTAAACCAACGTTTCATTTTTGCTACCAGAGCATTCGATTACGTTCCAGTTCAATCAATTAAGTGAGAGAGCAGCACCTTTCGTTTATGTTGAAACAGATTCGTTTACAAAACTTTTTTTTTCGCTTTTAGAGGGCGATTTCAAACACTCACCATTCTTTTTCACATAAACCGTCAATCAAATTAGCTGTACCTGAAATAAACATAGACTAGAGGTTCGCGTTTGTTGTTACAAACGCAGAGTGGTCGGGCAGCCATTTTTTTTTCAATAAACACTGCAGTATTAAGTTATGAATATGTGTACGTAAGAACAAAGGATCACGAAATTAAATCCTTTCCAGTACAATCAATTATTTTTCGGTTAAATTCAGTAAACATCTACACAAGTTATTTCTGGCTTGATGACGTCATTATTGAAAAACGGGAAGTGAATACTTATTTAGTTCGGAGTGGATAAATGTTCATTGTGAAGTTAAATGACGTATGAAGTATGGAAAATATATGTGTATTTATTCATAACAAATAACTTCCGGTTTGATGACGTCACAGCACAAATTTGGAAGCAAAAAGTGAACATTGTAATGGGTATCATTACTTCGGCTACGAAGATATACGACATGGATCGAATGATATAAAGTAAATTTAAAATATGGTCGTTTTCAAATTCTCATAGATGTAACAACCGGTCTGATGACGTCAGGAATTTGAAACCTACCTAAGTTATTTGTGGTTAATCAAAGAATATCAAGGAGCGATTTGGTAAAATTTGAACAGATGGTTTTCAAATTAGAAGGAGCAAACACTGTTTTATGTGCCGCTAGGGGGCGTTTTTTTTTCGAAAAATGACGTCATCACACTTTTTTTCGTCTTACATTCCTCACCAAACACTATCATAATTTTTATGTGTGTAGTAAAATGCTTCCGCTTTTGAATTACATTCAGTTTTCAATGCACTTCCGGTAATACCGGAATTGAAGGTCAAGCGGTTTTGTGTCCGGGGACAAGAAATGTTTCTCACGGCATAGTCTACAACTTCACGAAAAAAACAAACACGATAATCTATTTAGTTCAAAAGATATAGCGCAATCTATTTTGTCAGAATACGCCCTAAAATCGCTTGTAATTTGATACCTGATGACGTCATGATGTCGTAACAAAATTTCTTACATCTTGGAAGCATGGTACAAGTTCACATTAGGTTTCAGGATCATACCGCAAAACGTTTGGAAGAAATCCTGCTTTGTTTTGATTTCAGGCTAAGTCTTCATTTTGAATTCACCTAACTTTGACCTTCCGGTAGACCCGGAAGTAAAGGTCGAACGAGTTCACGTGCACAACAAAAAATGTTCATCAATTCAGGGTCTATCGGATTACAGAATGCAAACACTATTGATTACTTTGTTCAAGAGTTATAGGTGAAAGTAATTGGTCATTTTTTCAGCTAAAATCGCTTGTAATTTGACACCCGATGACGTCATCATGACGTCAGAGTAATATGCAGCACTAGGGATGAGGGTCGATATATATTGAAAGTTACTTATACATGTATTATAATTGTATACGTTGGCAATGATAGGGAAGCAGAAAATAACTAGAGGTTCGCGTTTGTTGTTACAAACGCAGAGTGGTCGGGTAGACAACTATTTCATTAGATATTGTCCAGTAAAGTTATGAATATGATTTTGTCACGAAAAATGACTTAAACATTTCCAGTACTAATTATTTTGTACAAATGTATGCGTCTGTTAGGGTATAATAAATTTCAGTAAACATTTAGGTACACGTACAAGTTATTTCCGGTTTGATGACGTAATCAGTCAAAAAAGGGAGGGGAGAACACTACTTTATCATTAATTAAAAATAACGGTTGGGCACATGGAAATTAAATGTATAAAATACTAACACCTAACTTCCGGTTTGATGACGTCACAGTATTTGGAAGCAAAAGTTCAATTTTAAGTGTAACAGATGTCATTTTGATGGGAAAAAACAAAGTCATGAGACAGAGATCATATGATGGATATAAATTAAATATAAAACGATCATTGTTGAATTCTCTCTACAGTAACTTCCGGTCGATGACGTCATGATTATGAAACCTTAAAAAATAATTGGTTGTTGCTCACTGGGGCAATTTTATAACAATTGGATTGAGGGTTTTAACATTTTGAAAGATTAAACTGTGTTAATGGGCCGTTAGAGGGCGCCCTTTCGTGGGATGACTTCAAATTTATGTTTTTGCGATTGGCATTCCTCACTTAACACTTCCATAATGTATTTGTCTGTAGTAAAACAATATTACAAAAGCATCAAAGTATAGATTATTATGCATAATTATTCATTTACAGAAACACATACATGGATGGATATTTAGTGTATACGATTTCACATTCTTTTGTTTGGAACGATTCGTTTGACTACCATCTTGGGGTAAAGCTAAAGTATTTCTGTTTTAGTTAGCAACAAAATCTTCCCTTTAAACGATCATCCAAAACGCTATATTGTTCAACAATACATGTGTATTTACAAATACTACATGTACAGACTACATGTATGGCTTGGACCGCCCATCCAAGGCCTGAGAATCCATGTTTTTGATAAAAAAAAAAGCCAGTTACAGGTCTCCCGCCAAAGTTTAGGCACTGTGTGAGTCGTGTCTTTGATTGACCTCGCGCAACCGGCTGGGAGTTATAACTGAGTCATAATGATGTGGGTTGTCAGGACAAGGCCAGCATATAGATGGGTAAAAGCCGCTGTGGAAGATTTGGAAAACCATTCACTATTTTGCACATGCATCGTTATAAAAAAATATACTCTGGTGATAATTAATTTTCATGACAGTTTTGGGACAAAACAAGCACATCACTCATTTGCATTTTCATTGCATATGCCCCGTGGACGTCATAGATGGGGAGGGGAAAGGGGGGAAAGACAAAAAGACCTGGGCTAAATCGAGTTAATTTAATGCACATTTAACAACATGGGCATCTACATAATACAGGAGTGTCAATCAGATAGAGTGGGGTCGGCAACTAAAATGTCCCCGCTGAACCTCTAACTAGACATTATGGAGGAGACCAACGGAAATGTGCGTATTGCCCCTTCTAGAAAGAAATCCCGGGACGCCCATATGCCCTTTTTGTGTTCTCCGTAAAAAGTTCACGCCAATGTACATGTACATGTACATGATGACCACACATTTGTATCCTTGTGTGTGCACCTCAACAGTGTAACCTTTCGTGTTATGGACACAGTGGGTTGCAGCTCGTGTGACCACAAATTTGCTGCCTTGTGGAGACTCACACACAATAGTGAACAAAACATTGTAAAGGTCTCCACAGGGCAATTTCTATAGATGAATAGGTCTCCACAAGGTTTTCACGAAATAGATATATGGGTTTTACTCAAACACTAGGAATTTCCAAGGTGTGTTTATTTGTCGCAGATGGAAGAGTTTTAGAAAAGGGATATTAATTCCAAATTTCAGCCCAGGAAACTTATTCTGGTTAAAATAAGAGCATTTTGAAAGTTCACTTTCAAAATTGAACACTTTACTACACGGGAACAAAGAAATGTCTCCACAAGGATACAAATTTTGGAATGGGTGCGAGCAGACCGTGTTAGACACAATAATTATGTTCACACACATGAGCAGTACACACCGCCACCACCACCGCGCATGCAAATGCATGCATATGCATTGTTATTGTAGCAAATAGTACTAGCGCGCTCGCCTCGGTTCAAATGAGACATCCGTTTTCATAATAGTCTTTCCTGTGCACAGAAATCGCTGGAAACGGTACAAAAATTCCTACAAGACGTTTCGCTTCGACGTCGTGTGCTCTATGTAAATGTCGTAAACTTGGCCCCACGTTTACTTGAACGCTGTCTCTGTGAGTAAATTGGTACTCAGAAATGGGTTGTGCACCTCCATCATCAATTTCCTGGGCCAGGAAATTTCCGCAAATTCATGCCTTCCGCACAGTGCAGGTCCTAAAAAAGCGCTATTCATGTGCCATGAGGCATGCGTAAATGTGAAGCTTTTTATAGAAGCAGGTTTGCTTTTCCCACACAATTTCCAAAATTGGTGCAGAGAGTGATGATCAAACTGCTGTCAACTGTGATCAACAAGTGAGTGCAGTTTCCCTAGGAGGGTAAGGGAAAATGTCAAGAATAATTCAGTTTTTCCTTTGAATCATTGCAAGACTTAGGTTCTCGTTCTATGTTCCCCTTAATTTAACATTATCTCAGTGATAAACACAATTTCCAAAATTGGTGCAGAGAGTGATGATCAAACTGCTGTCAACTGTGATCAACAAGTGAGTGCAGTTTCCCTAGGAGGGTTAGGGAAAATGTCACGAATAATTCAGTTTTTCCTTTGAATCATTGCAAGACTTAGGTTCTCGTTCTATGTTCCCCTTAATTTAACATTATCTCAGTGATAAATTTGGAGAAGAAAAACAGCTGATGAAAATGAGCAGCGACGACGTGGATTCGAACCAGGGATCTTTGTATCCATAGCTCTCGCTATCCACTAGGCTACTGTGCGGTAGCTCGACGACAACCGTTCTTTAAAATGCTTTAATGTATTGTAACTAGTTGAATAACTAACAACAATGCTGTTGGTGTCATTGTCCGTTCTCATGGATAAACATGAATTATTCATGACATTGCCCGTAACCTTCCTAGGAATGAAAATTACGCTGCCCGCTTAAGTGTTTGTATTTTTTTCTAAAGTTCTTCTTCTTTTTTTACTCTACTTTTACATTCGTTAGAAATGATTTGATCAAGTATTGTTGCTTTTACCATTCTATCTTACTGAATATTAAAGTCCTACCCAACATTTGTAGCTTAATCTGTATTCCGCAGAAATAAAGAGCAGTTGCATCACTTTATACATCAACTTTTTGTGTTCACTTAACACTACTTTAATCATGACAAATCTGTCCAAAATGAAACATACACGTACATATAAGACAAAGACACCTTTAAACCATTCTCTTATATGCGATTTTGAATTTTCAACACCGTACGCGATCTACATTATATATACAGTTCTAAAGTATGTTTAGGCAACAAAACTATTTAAATCATAAGGGGCATACACATGATGAAATCTTCGCTGATGTCTGTATATTACTAACAAGCGAGAGGTCAAGCTACCATGTGGGGATCTTGTAACACTACAAGCAATTGCTGAATAACGCAAGCAAAAGGTTGTCGTTATGTATACGTTTTTAGGCAATTGCTAATCCAGGTGGCATTTGCTTGCAAGAAACAAGCTTTTGCTTTTGCTTTCTAGCAACTGCTCTTTTTTATGTATGAAGATCTAAGCAAAAGCCTGGAAAAAGCAATTGCTAGGTGTTTTTTTATGAATTCGGCCCAATAGCCCAGACCCCCCCCCCCCCGGTCAAAAAGTGGGGCGGGATATATAGGACATAAAACAAACATTTGTGTACACCTTTTCCCTATACTGATACATTATCGATTGATTTTTGATACTTTATAGGTTGATACAGTATCCGTTCCGTGGTGATACATTATCGGATACAGTTATTTTGTAGTTACATTATCCGTCGACACGTGATACATTATCGGATACAAATTTTACTACACTATCAGTCAATTTTTGCTACATTATCGGTGAGTGATACAATATCGGTCAATGTGTGATACATTATCGGTTGGTGATACGTTATCCGTTGGTTACTACATTATCAGTTGTAACAGGGTTTCTTGCAAGGGCGTTATATTGGTGAGAATATTCGTTTAATGTATGATTTGCTTAATTATACAGAAAATCATAAGATTCCTGGTATGTTTTTATTGATCGATTTTGAGAAAGCTTTTGATTTGGTTTCGCATGATTTTTTGGCTGTCGACAATGTGGTGGTTTGAGCCCTTATTTGTTTCTTTTGTACGCCGAAATTATGGGCATGATGGTTCGTTGTGAAAGGATTTTAAGGGATTTCAGGCAGATGGCAGAGAATAAAGACGTTCTCAGTATGCTGATGATACAGTATTATTTTTAGTAGGTTCAGAGCGTTCTTTTGATAGAGCCTTCCAGATTTTGGGCGATTTTGCTAGCATTTCTGGTCTTAAGGTCAATATTGATATAACCAATGCGGTGGGGATTGGTGGTAATAAGGGTCGACAGAAAGGTCTGTGTGATCATATTAATGTGAAGTGGGTTGGTCCTCAAGGGTTTTCGATACTACTTGTAGTTTAATTGAACAGTGGTCTAGAAGAAATTTAACCGTTCTTGGCCGTGTCACGATAGTGAAGTCGCTTATTTTATCTAAATTTACTTTCCTTATTTTGGCACTCCCTGACCCACCGTCGTATTTAATTAAGAATCTGAATGTTATGTTGTATATATATATTTGGAAAGGTGGCGATAGAGTTGCTAGGAATCAGATGATTCAGAATTACAGTCCTGGGGGAGTTAAGATGGTTGATTTGCGATCCTACATTAGCGCTCTTAAGTGTACTTTGATCAGTAGATTATTGAACACTAAGGCCTCAGGTTGACCCAATTGGTTGTATAAGATTACTGAAATGGAGAATGTGCTTTTTGTGGAAGGCGGTCACTCTAGCATATTGTCCATTCACTTCAGAGGGCAGCTTATGCAAACCAGTTTTGGATTGACGTTCTCAATGCTTGGAGCTCTTTTGTGCAATGCCATGTGCCAGTTAATCAAAATGATCCTCTAAGCAATGTTCTGTGGAAGAACCACAGAATTACGATTGGTAACAATTGCATTTTTTTTTTTACAAACACTGGGCAAACAAAGGGGCTAACTTTGTGTCTGACCTACTTGACGATAAAGGTGCTTTCTTGAGTTTGGAAGGCTTTATGTTAAAATTCACTATTAGGACTAACTTTCTAGAGTATGGTGGCGTCGTCAAGGCCGTCAAAAAGTGTTTTCGTAGTTTACTTAAAGGGGTTAAGTCAAATATTTGCTTTCCTTTTATCCTTTTTAATTTTGAGATACTTTTGTCAGATAAAAAAGGTTCTACCCGTATTATATTTTTACTTCAGTGAAAAAGGTTGCAAGGAAGTTCATTGACCTTTACGATTACTTGTGATACAAAATTACGATGGTTTCAATACAGATTGGTTCATAGAATCCTGGGTGTCAGTTCTTATTTGGTAAAGATTGGTAAAGGGGAGAACAACGACTGGTGTTCCTTCTGTCATGTAGAAATGGAAACTGTGATTCACTTATTTTGCACTTTTGAGATTTCTTTATCGTTCTGGACCCAAATTAGTGATTGGATTAAGAAGACTTAGAATAATAATGTGTTTGTAGATTACGAGATAATTTTATTTGGCATACTTAACGAAAATTGGAGCGCCCTTAACTTAAGTTTTATCCTTTGCTGTTACCATATTTACAAAATGAAGATGAATTGTAGCAAACCGTCTCTTTTAGTATTTAAGAATAAGCTAAAACGATGCAATGTATAGGAACAAATCATATTTACTACACATGGTGATCTTTAATTAAACTAAATTTAATGCGAAATGGGATCCATTCTCTCTTTTACGTAATGATTAATATATTATTTGTTTATACTTATTGTAAAACGCAAAATAAACGTTTCTTCTGAATAAATAAGTTTCCCCTGGGGGCAAAAATTCTACAGTTCATGTTCGCAATCGTTGCTCAACGTTCTTCAATCTTTTGATGACAGAGTTTTAGCATGGAATTACACAAATGATCGTGATAGAAAATTATTACAAAACTTACGGGTTCTATTCTGCTGGATGTCTTGCTCGGCTGAGAGTTGCTGTGATCGGGACAGAATATAATGCAGTCTGTCGGCGGCTGTTATAAGGTTTTTGAGGTCGGTATCAGCCAAGCATACCCTCAATCTAGCATCAAATTTCACGTCCTCTCTATATGCAATCAGATTTCATATTCCCCATACAGATATCCCTTACTTCCATCATATCATTCTATATTTTGTTTTTCTTAAACCGTCTTCCCTTTGTTTTCCATATAGGACTGTCTTGAACAGAACCCATGGCCGGCTTTAACAATATGGTGTGACGCAACGTTTGGGGCTTTGAAATTCTGCAATGCTGGCGAATGCAGTTTATCACGATTGGCTAGCTTGCGTCCGGCGGGAACTTTACGCGAAGTTGATTGGGTAAGATTGGGAGGTTTCATTATCTATAGTAGGGGTGGCAGTGACATTAACTCGATCGAAACAACAATGATATATACACTTTACAATAATTGGAACTGGTGTGACACACACATTGCGCTAAAAATATCTTACACAAAAATACAAACTTCCTTCTCTATATATGCCACATGTATTTTATGTCATGGATGTAGGCCTACAATATCAGTATGATGCAACTCACAAATAAATGGTCATTTTTAAATACATTTTTTGGCTGTTTTATTGATTGATTTTGATGGGGGGAGTAGAATAAGTAAAATATTTCACAGAATTATATTTACGGTAACCACAAATGGTTTAACATTTAAGGGGAAAAATAGAAAAAAATGGTCACCCTGCAACTGTATCTGTCCCATCATATACGAAGTTCCTCAAGATTACCTAGATTTTTGTACACGCTGCAGATGACGGGTGAAATTTGAGGTGGTTCCACTTATTTCAGAAATCGTTGATTTGCAAAATTTACAGTTTGCAGAATGTCTTTTCTTGCCCGTTTTGTGAAACGAATACTCCTTGTAAACGGTAAATCCACACTTCATCACTCGAGAAAACGCCGACATGATCTGTGGCATGGAGTGGTAAGTCAGTCAACAAGTAGGTATAAGGGGCGGGTACCAGACTTTACCATTGGTGTGGGTAGGGGTACAAGACCAATATTTTAAAATATAGACCCTTTTTTGACCCGCAAGGGTGGAGGACACCAGACCAAAAAACCCACTCTCCCACCAGACAAAACCCTCAGGAGGGGGGTACGGCGCCAATCTCCAATATCTCTCTCACTGGCCGATGTGTGTAATTGCTTATAAATCCAAATGTCTGACCGCTTAAAAAAGGATATATTGATATATAAAAATGATGAATACGATCAGGCCAATCGTTAAAGGGTATTCTAGATGGAATAAAGCAACGCTGCGTGATTACGTCCAGCGATATAAAATACCGTACAATCGAAATGCTTATCTTTCTCGAAAAGTCTCCATCGACGCGATAAAAACGACGAAGCTCAATTTAAAGACTTGAGGAAAAAGACACTACATGAGCTCAAATAGATTGTAGACAATTACGATCTAGAATTTACACCGATGGGTTATAATGAACGATTTTTATCAAAGATTTACTCTCAGCGTTTCAAAATTCTAGGCAACCCGAAGATTTTCAAGAGGCTGAGTTAAGAGCGACGAGGAGATTCAGAAACAACTTTAGAAACTGGGAACTGAGTCCTAGACTTTTTAACGACGATTTAGTCAAGTTTTTTGATACGCACAAAGATCAAATTGTAAATAAAATCAAGTCGGAATTTAGAGAGCTGAGAGGTTTAAAAGTTGAACTTGTGCTCAAAATAAGAAACAAAAAACAAACCCGACGGTACGATCGAAACGATTGAAGCTATTCATGTCTTAAAACTACAAAGCAGAGTCACGACCTATCGATCTGTTTTTGTTTTCTGAGGGCGACAAGCATCACTACTGCTGGATAAATAATTTTTCGAGATTAATTTACAACGTTAAAAAAGATAAAAGTAAGAAATATTTTGTCGAAGGTGCCCGAGTCATTATAGAACGCAAATAAAATTACATAGACACATGATAGATACACATCCATCAAAGATTGTATTTTATACCGCTAAGCGAAAATACGTAAATAGAGAGTGGATAGTTGACGAAAACGATGTGCCCTTATTAAATTTAAAAAACTACAGGTTTAAACAAAAAGCACCATTTGTAGTTTACGCCGACTTTGAATCGATATTAGAAAAAAAGCCGGCAAGATAAAAAGGAAAACACGCAAAAGATTAACATTCACAAAGCTAGCGGTTATAATAATAATAAATAAATTCTTATATAGCGCCAAATCGTTTAAATTGACGTTCAAGGCGCTTTACAATCATTAAAAAAAAAAATCCAAAACTTAATTACGAATATGAAAAACCTTTAAAAATTACATATTGTAAAACTAAAATTATTAATAATAAAATAATAAAAATACAAGCACATTAGCATTAAAACTTAAGAACCAACTAATCAAGCAAAAGATACATGCTAAGGGAAAATGGAATATGAAGGACCTAGATTAATATAATAAATGATGAAAAGACAATACAAGTTTAAGAAGGTGACAAGTACAATGTATAACTAGACCTTTATGGGCAGACAGAAACAACCAAAAATGAGCAACTAAACGAAAACCTATCAACAGACCAGCAACTAATGACAGAGAGACAGGCCAGGAACAAAGTAAGGTTCAATTAAAGTAAGTATACCCAAGAGCAAAACAAATAAATATAAAGCTGTAAAGCCGTGTACAAATAACACAAAACAATACAGCAATTAAGAATCATTATGGGTACATATACATGAATAAAAAACCAATTAGAAGCCCACAAACTTTCATAAAACAGACCAACACAAGGATACATAGAGGTAGACCACAGATACACCAACCTAAAACCAACAAAAACAAAAACAAACATTAAAAACAAACAAACAAACACCCCAACAACCCAACACCCCCACGGAACAAACAAAGTAACCAACCCAAAAAAAAAACACCGTCAGGAGGGAAGCCGCTGACTGAGAGTAAAAATGATCAAATGTTAAAAATTACAGCAATCATTTAAAAAATAAGTGAGTCTTCAAATGTGTCTTGTATGTGGCTAGCCCCATAAATGTGGCCTATTTACTGGACTGCCTCCGTAAATATAGGCCACACATCCACATGTACAAAAACGTGTCGCACTTTGCAAAATTTTGATTTTCACATTTAGGCTTAGTTTGTAGGGTTTTTTTGCTTTAGAAGTATACTCACCCTCTTTATAGGCTAATCAGAAATTGCTGCCTTTTTCTGATGTCTATTTTTCGTGAAATTTCCAGATTCATTCGCACACGTTTGCGTATCAAAATTTCAACATGAAATTTCACAAAAATTAGACATCTGAAAAAGGCAGCACTTTCGGAGGCAGTGCAGTAAATAGGCCACAATTATGGGGCTAGTATGTGTCCAAAGAAGTAGCCGAGCGCAAATTTGCCGGCAAATTGTTCCATAGCGTAGCTGCAGAATGCTGTATAGCCCGAGATCCCCATGAACGTTGCACACGAGGAACAGAAAGTGAGATGGATTGTGATGAGCGGAGATTCCGGGCTGGAGGGCTGGATCTTGGTAGCGTATCGGTAAGGTATGAGGGTGCAGATCCATTGAATATGTGGTAAGTCAGCAGGAGAACTTTGAAAGTAATCTGACTCTGTCGTGCAGCGGCGTTCTGAAGCAGCTGAAGCCTGTCAAGTTGATATTGAGGTAAGTTGTATAGGAGTGCATTGCAATAGTCGAGTCTCGACGATCAGTGAATGTACCAG
Organism: Patiria pectinifera; assembly: GCA_029964075.1. Taxonomy (NCBI): domain Eukaryota; kingdom Metazoa; phylum Echinodermata; class Asteroidea; order Valvatida; family Asterinidae; genus Patiria; species Patiria pectinifera. Next base: position 12,006,762 of record CM057135.1, read on the forward strand.
TTGCTCTGTTGCCGATTTAGTCAGGTATTTGCGAATGAAGCCGATATTACGCAAGTGAAACCTAACTGATTTGGATACATTGGAAATGTGAGCATTGAAAGTCATATGACTGTCAAAAATTACCCCGAGATTCCGGTGACTGCTCTATGTTCCGACACCCCTATGTTCCGACAACCTAGATTGTGTTACTCCCGGTTAGGGTTAGGGTTAGGGTTAGGAATAGGAATATGTGCAGTCGGAACATAGGGGTGTCGGAACATAGAGGTGTAACCGAGATTCCGAGTTGTTGGAGAAGCAGAGATGGAAGTAGGACCAATTTGTACTGATGTAATACCAAATTTAGCGAGGTTACATTTGCTGCCAAACAACATGAACACTGACTTTCCGTCGTTCAGCTTAAGGCAGTTCGAACTCATCCATCTTTTTATTATGATCTACACAAGCCTCGAGTTTTTTTCCATGGCAACTGCTGCACTCGATGGATTTGGACTAAACGATGTAAATAGCTGGATGTCATCTGCATAACATTGATAGTTGATACCGTATTGCTGGATTATCTGTCCAAGTGGATTGGTGCATATGGAGAAGAGGAATGGTCCACCGACTGACCCATGTGGAACACCACAGACGACAGGGACTGATTCGGATTGAGCATCTTTAATGCAGACTGATTGAGAACGATCACTTAGATACGATGTGAACCATTTCAATGCAGATCCACTAATTCCAAGCGATGGCAAGCGACTTATCAGTATCGTATGATCAACTGTATCGAATGCTGAAGATAGGTCAAGCGATACAGTGGCTGTTACGTCCCCAATGTCCATTTGTTGGAGAATGTGGCCCGATAAGTGAGTGAGTAGAGTTTCCACACTGTGATGAGAACGATAGGCTGACTGTCGGTTATCCAGAAGATCATTCGTTCGAAGAAATGACGACAGTCTGTTAAACACCACACGTTACAGTAATTTTGATAGGTTGGGTAGATTCGAGACTGGACGATAATTGTGCAAACTATCAGGATCCAAATTGCCGTTTTTCAGAAGCGGACGAACCAACGCCGATTCCAGGGAAGTTGGCACGACCCCTGTGTCCATGCGTTGGTTAACAAAGCTGGTAATAGCAGGAACGATGACATCCACACATTGCTTGAGAGTAGATGTGGGAATGGGATCTAGTGAACATGATTTGGCGCGGGCCTTGGAAATCAGTTTTTTGATTTCCTCAGGAGAGGTGGCTACCAGGGATGATAGTTCGACACAGTGCTCAGATGTCAACTGTGGTAGTTCAGATGCACATGTAGGCAGAGGCAGACTGTCACGGATGTAGGATACTTTAGAAATGAAAAACTGGCTGAAATGGTTTACCAGAGTAACTTTGCAATCATGAGATGGCAATGGTGACTGAACATTCCTTTGGAGCAACTTGTTAACAACGTTGAAAAGTTGTTTCTGATCCCTACTACACTCACCAACAACATTGGAGTAATAGTTGCACTTGGCTTTGCGAATGAGGGCTATCGTATGACAACGCTGATGCGGTACGTCTGACGGTCAACTTCAAGTCTTGAAGATCGCCATTTAAGCTCCAGTTGTCTACCTTTGCTTAAAGCCCGAAACACCTCCTGGGTATACCATTAAGTATTCTGACGTATCTTGATTGATCGAGTCCTAGCTGGTGCGTGATTGTCGAGGATTTCGCGCAAGATAGTGCTGTAACCTGTGACGCCACAGCTGGGATCTGCAGATGATTCGTTACAGATCTTGGTAAGTTGACTGTCTACAATGTCTCTAGAAAAGGCATCAATATGGATTGTCCATGTGAATGTTGAAGTTTCTAGTAATGACCAATGATGATTGCACAAAAAGGTAAGTGTCTATAAATGGAGCAAACTCATCGAGAAATGCACCAAGATGAGACCCGGGTGGCCGGTAGATGATCACAAGATGAATAGAAGTCTCTGTGCCGGCCAATTCCGCTTGCAGAACTTCAGAAGTAGAAAACATCCTGCAATTTGTCTTGATTGTAACCTTGATTGAATTCTTGCATAGTAGGCCAACACCTCCTCCACGTTTACTGGCACGTGGTATATGATGGAAGGAGTATCCATCAGGAGTTAAATCAGCGATAACAGCTGGGTCATTTCGAGTAAGCCAAGTCTTGGAAAATCCTACCACATCCAAAGCCTTATCAAGCACAAACTCAACGAACTCATCAGTCTTGTTCTTGATTGATCGCATTCAACGTGCAGAACGTGGCGACTTTCGACTGGTTGTATTTACTGGTGTGACTGGTATGTATCTGAATCAGATTCTTGCGGGGGCATACATTCCGACATCTATGGAGTAGTGAACTTCGGTGTCCAACTATAACAGGAATCATGTCACAGTTCACTAGCATAGAACTACTAGGATCAAAAACCGTCTCTGAGTCTGTTGATGAATGCACAAATAGTTGTGCCGCAATTGCTGTGGTGAATAAGTCAATGTGCCACTGAACAACACAAGTTGACACAAAACAGTCACAAAAATCTCGGTACAGAACGGCAATACACTGGCAAAATGCACCATACCTTAATCTATGACGACTCACAAGGCTAAAAACAAGTCAAAAAAGCAGGATGGTGTACACGAAACATGATAAAAACGGATATTTTACATTCAAACTGGAGACAAATTAAAAACCCAGCAGCCATGTTCAACAAGACTAAAACCGTGTTAAACAAAATCAGGTTGATGTACACAGATACAGACAGTTTGGTACTCATAGTGCGTACGGACGACGTATACAAAGATGTGCAGGAAAACAACACGGCCTTCCGAATTATCCGACGGATCATCCTTTGTACGACCCAGCCAATAAGAAAGTGATCGGTAAATTTAAAGATGAGTTTGGAGGTAAAATAATCAAAGAGGTCGTTTGCATAAGGCCTAAATTGTACTCGATTTTAACCGCTGACATCAACCTGAAAAAGGCCAAAATGTGTCACAAAATCGGTCATCTCTAAGAAATTAAAACACCGCCGTCCTTTGGGTACGACTTGAAGCTCTTGTCTAACGAAACTCCTTTTTGGGCCGTCTTGCAGGTAATACAGCGTGGGGCCCGTCATCACTTTTTTTCCCGTTAACCATTTTAAATTGACTCGTTCTTTTTTCAACGTTAAAGATGTCTACGCTCCAAATATAAATATCTAAACATAGCGTCTTGCGGTAAATTCTGCTCTTTTGTTTTAACTGGATTAGCCGGCGGGTGCTTTAGCTATTAATCTTGTCGTTTCGTCGTTAATTGCCTGGATCACGCCGGGTAATCGCTCGACCCATTGCGTGTTTCTACTTTCGGGATTTAACATTTCTTGAGCGTACTGATGACCAAACCGTCTCTCGGCTAGCGTTCGATTAAATCTTTCTACGATACCCTGCGATCGGTGGTTTCCGGGTTCGCCGACGATAATCTCGACGTTTTTTGAGGTCATCAATTGTTTAAATGCGCCTTTAAATTCGTGACCGGCGTCTACTCTCAACGTTTTAGGGTAACTCAAAGGAGATCTCGAGTAAATCTTGACGATAGCATCTCTGGTGGAATCCGCCGTTTTAGAAACCAAAGGTTCTGCTTCGTGGTATCGACTCGCAACGTCGACAAACGCCAAATCCATTTGGTGAAAGTCGTTTGGTGTTTCAAACTCTCGCAAAGTACTCGTAGGCCTGAGTACATAAATATCAAATATAAATGGATAAATTTTCCAGATTGCTTGTTTTTTTTAAGCCAATCTCTGATTACCTTTTTTTTCGATTTTGGTTTGATCATGTAAATGGTCGACGGCGCTTTCACCTCTCCAATAACCGCTTGGTTAATACAGTTTAGATAATGTTTTCATATTATTTAATATAAAAGACGCTTATAATAAAAATATTGCTAGCGTTGCTAGCTTTTACGGGTTCAAACTTTTTATTTTCAAATTTAAAAGTTGACGAGGAGCGTAAAAGACCGATTTAGCGATAGAACAACTCGCAGCCGCCAAAGATCGGTGGCAACGAGAACAAACGAAATATCTAGATTTTCTGATACGACCGTATCAGAAAACAAAATGCCTCTAGAGAAACATTTTCCGACGTAGACCGAGCGTGGCGTTACTACAACAAAGTGAGTGAACAGTCTACCGAATTACCCGTAGGACTGCAACGTGAACCCGAACTCGAAGATTTGTTACGAGCCTAGTGACAACAAATAGAAAGAGAACTCGCGTTTATCGCTGGAGGAACGTTATTGGTGGGCGTATTGGCCTACAGATACCTTTAAATTTAAAACTCTTTATAAATAAAATGAATGCGTATGGAAAAAAAGCACGATCCCAGCAGGCTATTAAAAATACCCAGATCTATCAAGGGTGAGAGAAAAGGGGTGGTCATCACGATGTGATCGTACCCTGTAATTTAATCAGCGAAAAAAGCGTCAGACTTCAAGGTAACGAAATCGTGAGTTATCGTCACGCGTATCACAACTATAAAGACAAATGGCTCAACAGCTCGACGACTCGAAACATGGCGTACTCGGGCATAGAAAACGAAAACGTATCTAAACTAAGAATGGGTGCTGGGGACGCTAACGCGGGCGCCAACAACGGTAAAAATAAAGCTATCGCGAATGCCTATGGTAACAGATATTGCATTTCCCTGGACATTGACATATTGACTTCGCAACACAATTTTACCCCAGCGGTTTAAAACAACCTCTGACGTACGAGATAAAGTTTAACGATAACGAAAAAGTCGTCAACAGTACAGATACGTCGGCGATGTATTCTATCTCAGACTTGACTCTCGAATACGAAGTGGTGACCAACAGAGACCTAGCTATCACCATCAGAAATAAACACAAGGGTTTAATGCAGTATCTGTTTGATAAAATCCACTCGCTAGAAGTTAGATCCGTCAACAAATTGGATACGCTTTGGAACGTCATCGTCAATCAACCCATTAGGAGTCTCAAGGGCATTTTGTTTTTGTTGAAAGATCCCGCGGTCGAAAATCCATAGCGATTTTACAATCCAAAAATAACCAAAACATCAGTGACCGTAGAAGGTAAACCCAATCAACTCTACAGTCAAGGCATGTTCCAGTATCTACACTTGAACGAAATTAGCAAGTTCTTTGGAGACAGCGATACAGAAAGCGGGCGCGGAGTAGCCAAAGACTTAAATTTGACGGGTTGTGACCTCGAGACTACCTAAAAGACAAGTACGGTCTTTGGCTCGTTCAATTTAACAGAGAAGCCGAAAGCCAAGGTGACCTCACAATGTACGTATATTTAATCATGGATGCTCAATTGAACTTGGAAGACGGGAATTTTAAATCGGGTAAAACCAAATGGATTTTGGATCTGTTAGAGTCAGACTATAAAAATACATTTGAAGCGATAGTCATCATTTGCCCTACCGTCTTTAAAAACAAAACGTACATCGAAGAAATTGGGTTTTAACAGATCCCGAAGTATACCTCCGCGATCCGGAATTGTACAAGATGACGCTCAACGAAGCGATTGATATTTACAGGAAAGAACTCGAAGGTGTAGCTACGCTGTTTATCGTGGACGATTGCTCTTCGAATCAAGAGATTAAATATCGTAAAAAGAAGTGCTCGTTAAGCAAGATGGCGTTTGGCGGAAGACACGTAAATCAGAGCTGTTGGTTATTGATTCAAAAATACAACAGCGTTTTAAAAGATTATAGAGAGAATACGGCTTGGTTGGCATTATTTTACTGCAAGGATAAAACATCTTTTGATCAAGCGTTAGACGAAAACGACGTCGTACCCATTGAAGAACAAGATCATATAAAACGACGTTTGAGAGATGTTAAATATAGTAAATTGGTCGTATACACCGAACCTCCAGTTAGTCACGAGCTACTCAGGTGATTATAACTAGCTACTCCAGGTGATTATAACTAGCTACCCCAGGTGATAATAACTAGCTAATCCAGGTGATTACAACTAACTACTCAGGTGTTTACAACTAACTACTGAGTTGTTTACAACTAACTACTTTTATTCCACCCGTAAAAGATCTGAAAGCCCCAACCAGTAAAAACAGCGTCATCACCGACGGTAACGAGAGTGACCAAGACTTAAAATCCTAAACGAATACACCAGGGTAAAGCTTTAGCCGAGCACAATAGACGGATGAAATTAAAATTAGCAAAAGTGGATGTAACATCGGACGATGCCACGAGCTCACTGGATTACAGCTCTTGGGTGATGTGGGGAGCTGTAGCATCGATAATAGGAGTGGGGCTGCTGGTACTAAAGTAAGGCAAATCTTACTTATGACCGTAAAAAAGGTCTATTTTACTTAATTAGTGGTAAAGATTTAGTAAGATTGACGGATCTTAATAATCCAAATAAATTTTGAGCTCTATCGAGTATAGAAAAAAATGCAAACGAATTAGGTATTAAAGATTAGAAATAAATTGGGGTTTAAAGGTTATAAACGTAACCCACTCGAACAAGTACAACCCCAGAGCCGTCGATGCGGTAACCGAAATAGTAAACGATTTACAACGCGACACCGACACACAAACGGAAATATTAAATTACAGAGAACTCGAAGGTTTAGACAAAAGTCTTCAGACGTTAACTGGTAACCTAGAACTTAATTTATCACGTTCTCACTGAACTCGATGACGAGATTGCAGCCACGAGACAAGAACTCGAAGAAACTCACAGCGAGGAGGGTCGACGAGAGTTAATCGATACATAAAGCGACTTGATTGCCGAAAGATCTGCCAGATTAGAAGCCGCAAAAACCAACAAACGAGGGCTCAAAAGTCAGATCGCTAGAATCAAAGAAACGATTAATAAAATATTAGACGGCGACACGACACTGGCAGAAAAGATCAGAGCTCTGTTTAGAGAACAAGTTGTGACTGTAGTGAGTATTTTTGCCGCTTTGAGTTTAGCCAGGAGCAAAAAGTTGGTCAGGCTTTTTTGTGGGTGATTCGAGTGTGACTTAACGCGTTGCCTCGTAAGCCAAAATACCCATGCCAACGATAGCTAACATTCCTACCGTCAACGATAATTTTCGTCTTGGTATGTATCGTTCGTCATGGGGGTGTTGGTACCGCGACGTCGTCGCTGTCATCAAAAGAGCCGTCCGGTTGAGGTTGCGAGTTTAAATCTGGCACCAAACCAGTTTTCATACTCTGGGTAGCAATTTTTCGATTGTTGTTATATCCGTCATGCGTTGCAACCCTCAAATTCTTATCGGATGGAATGAGATACAAACCCGGTTTTACGACAAAATTTAAAGGCGTTCTGGCATACTGCAAAGAGTCCTGAAATTGATCGATACTCGTTTCCATGTTGTCTTCCGCGTTGATGATGTTTTCTACGATGACGTTGAATTGTCTCTGAGCATCTAATCCAGTGCCCGGTGTTAATACGCTCGTTTTTGTTTGAGCCTGCGCACACGTAAAGCGTACACGTAAGATCTGATCGATTTGTTGATCTTTATGATTCCCGCGGGGGTAAACGAACTCGTGTCGGGTATAAAATCTAACCAAGCCTTTTGTACCAATTCATTTTGTTCGATGAAAGTAACGTCTTCCACTCTTTTTAGGACTATCTAGACCGTGGTAGCCGCTGTAAATAACGTTGGGGTCGTCGGGTAATGCTCTATCGTATTCACCAACTGCCACAACCTGCCCTTATTAAAGATGTACGAGGTACCTAAACCGTTAGAGTTTGTGTCTCTCGTCTGTTTAAACAACTTGTCTTGATCTATGCCAAACAACAAACAGGTATCGGTAAATGCTCTGTGATTATAATTGTTGTCTAGAGCGTTACATGCATCATCTCCCGGTAAAGGAGCGGCAAGGTCGTACAGGATCTTTCTGACCGTAAAATATAAATGAAGTTAAAGATGGCCCAAACGTACTTGTTGCTCGCGTTTAAAAGATCGAATCTAACAGCGCGACCCGAAGTAGCACAGTAGATCGCAAAATTTAACTGATTTTGATAAAACGACATGGGGTATGATTTCCAACGATCTACATCATCGTCCGTTGTGATGTGAGGTAATATAGTCCGAGGTTAAGTCGGGAAACAGGGTTTAAAACCCGTTGGTATTATTAACTATGACCTCAAGTTTACTAGGCTTAGTGCTGTTTAAAAACTTTGCCTGGGATACAGCTTGATGCCCGGTTGCTTTGGCTACATTTTGATTTACTGGTCTGCTTACCGTATCAGCTATCGATTGTATCTCTTTCTTTTAACAGAAAGTCACTCATTATTTAGTTTCAGTTTAATATAAAAAACTTTAAAATAAATGAATTCGTTTCATTTGTTTCAAAATGAGCAGACGTTTAAATTAGAAGACGTTGTAGATAATCTAAACGGTCGTTGTTTAACAGCGGATATTTTGATATTTCCAGCGCCACGGAGATTGATTGGTTTAGGCAAATATTAACCTCCCCCCATACCCGCGGAGTTTCTTTCAGATGTACACATACGAACGCCGGATAGAGATTTTATAGAGCGACTGTTATATACCCAATATACCCTACGACTATTTCTTTAACGACGAAAATGTTTTACTAAAAACTATAAACGATCTTATAAAAGCGTACTAAGACGATAGACTAGAATTCGTTTTAGAATCAAACAAAAGAAAAAAGAGCTCTTATAGCTGAACGGCGAGAGTTGATTTTAGCCGCCATGTCTTCAGAAATACCAAAAACTGAATTAGAACTTAATACGCTTCAATCTTTAACAAGAATATTATTTGTTAGAGAAAGAAAAATCTTTGAAGGTGAGGTACTGGCTTTAAAGTTTATTGAAGGAGAAATGGGTACGAGCGAGTTCAGCGAGTTGAGAGATGGTAGAGAAGCAGGGGTGATTATAAGAGGAAGTCTTATCGTGACGGGTGATGATTTAGATTTTATTCCTCCGAGTCATTTTAGAGCCGTCACCACTCGGAAGTATCGGTTCGGTCATCATACCACTGGGTGGTACGACGTCGATTGGTTCGATTTCATGTTAAATTCTATACCTGGGGTAAGTTTTCGAATAAAGAATCTAAAAAGGTGACGTTGGTGATAACCGACGTGAATCTCAAATTGCGCTTGAACAAAGAAGTATCTCGATCACTCAATTTACCCAAAGGAAGACTGGTACCCAAAGTGGTGTATACGGGGTCTTACAACTTTAATCCGTTTAAATTTTTGTTTGTTCGCTGCCCGCAATTAAGTACGAGTGAAAACTATTTAAATGGTCGTCTTTCTGACATCTTAAAAATCATACCAGTGACTGCGCGCAAACCCGCTATTGATAGAGCCGAGGGATTCAAAAAACTTTAAAACGGTATAATCGACAAACTGACATTCTATCAGCGGTGAAAAAGGACAGGTATTCAACAATAAGGGTGAGGGTATCATTATCGAGTTAGAGATCTTTTGATTTTAAAATCGATTTATATTAAAAACATGAGTATAAATAATAGGTCATTATACCCGATATTTCTGGAGATGTACTCCGATTAAATAGTAACGAATAAACTAAAGTGTACAGACTTAAAAAGATTGAAGAGATTCGATCTATAATCTTAAAAGAGAGAGACCACCGAGAGCGCACTTATAAAATAATAAAGAGAATGATCGACACGATTAACTACGTAGAGCTAGGAGTCGAAGGATTGGGGGCTATAGCGGGGGCTGTCAGTATTCCCGCTCTCCTGGGAATCGTATCAGCCCCCGTTGGATTGGTGTTAGAAGGAACGTTTATAGGCGCTTTTGGAGTAGATATTCTGCTTAGAATTGCGTGTAAGCGATTATCCGCCAAGCTGAAAAAGCACGACCAGATTAAAATATTAGCGGACTCCAAACTTAACACGATTGAAGAATACGTGTCTCAAGCCATCAACGACGGAGATATATCGCACGAAGAGTTTTTATTGATTATGAGAGAGCTCGCAAAATTTAACGAGCTAAAGCAGAAATTTAGAACAAAGACCAGCACAAAGCTTCAAAAAATTAAAAACGATTCAGACTTTGAAAAAGAATTTAAAAATGGGTAGACGAATAGTTGACAAAAGAAAAAAAAAATCTTTTATCGAAAAACTTGTTCAAAATCTCGGTAAATAAACATTAAGAAAGCGATCCACCGAGTCATACATCAATACCCTCTACATCACCTATACAGGTGTTACCGTCGGCCCTGCCTTTATTGTAGTGTTCATCGTATCTTTTCAAGGCTTTATCAAATTGATTTTGAGTCATTTTAAATAAATCTCTGACTCGTTCTTTGTCTAATCTAACGACGTGATGATAACACGCTGCTACAAATGATCTTTTGACGCATCCGTTTCCCCTCAATGTTTTGTAATGAACGAGGTCGTTATATATTTTGATCGTTTCTTGGACGTCTTCTTAGTATTGCTCTGGAGACACGTATAAAATCAACTTCTCAATATTTGTCTCTTGATTCTTCTTTACAATGGACCAATACATAGTCCTTGCGCATTTTCTGCCGAAAAATCAAAGTAACGTGAGATTATTTCACCGTAGGTTTTACAATGAAGAATCCATTATCGATGATAATCTGGTGATCGCATTGATCTGTTTTATCAGGTAGCTCAGGGTGTTCACTCTGAAAAAGATTTATTTATTATAAATGATTTTTTTTTTTAAATAAAGTTGTTTTTGTTAATTTTTTAAAATTAAATGTACAATTGGCGCTCCATACCTTTTTGAGTTCTTTTATATACTACATACATCTGCGCTCCATACCTTTTTGCGTGTGACTCGGTCATAATAGTCTGTATTTCACCTTCACCTGTCATACCGTAAAAATAAATATGACAAATTTACTTTCGTATAAAAAGTCACCTTTGCCGGACTTTTTACACAAAAGATGGCCTCGTGCAGTTCTGCAAAACAGGTTGACTCATTGAACTTAGTCTTTTGTTGCGCGTTTTGCACCGTCACTGCTTTAGGTCTATGTGTCAGCATTCTATTGATAGCTGGTATATATACATGTATACTACACCGCAGTTAGGGAGCGGTTATTTTGCGTGTAGGCCTTAACCAATCGACATCGCTGTGATGTTCTTATACTACAATTCTTGGTTTTGCAAAGACTCCTGAGCAACCAACGGATATTTAATAACATCTTACATGTAAAAGGTAGGTTTGCTGTATTTTTACAGTTTGTATATAGATGATGTGTAAAAACAACTGTTCATGATCAACAGCAATACTGACCACCGACAAAAAGTTGTCTTAATACTTTTATTAAACTTCTTTTTTTTTTAAATATATGCCATTGTATTTTTTTTTTATCTCTGTGTTTTTAGAATCAAGTCCACTATGGAGACCATCGACTTGACTTATAGCGGCGAAGATCTTAGAAATGCGAACAGTATCGTTTCCTCGTTCAGCGAATGGTACGTTGGAGATTTATTTAGTGCTTGCAAGTACATGTAGTTGAAAGGCAAAAAAAAAATGATAGCGACTCCTCATTTGAGTGAAGCTGTAAAAGCCCTTCATCAGCATTTTTGTAATTCACCACCATTTTAGAATTACATATTGATGAACAGCATCCAGTGCCAACAAACAGTAAACCACCCCAAAACATGTTAGGCAATTCTCTTTAGTTCAATATAATTATGACATCATTCTTATGAATACAATTTGCTGTAACTATGATGTCCTAAGGGTAGCAGGCTTCTCTTCTTCTGAATACAACTATGATGTCATAGGAGAAGCACACTTCTCCTCATCTAAATATAACTATGATGTCATAGGAGAAGTACACTTCTCCTCTTCTAAATACAACTATGATGTCATAGGAGAAGTACACTTGTCTTCTAAATAATGTCATAAGGGTAGTAGACTTCTCCTCTTCTAAATACAACTATGATATGATTGGAGAAGTACACTCCTCTTCTAATTACATTTATGATGTCATAGGGGAAGTAGACTTCTCCTCTTCTAAATAGACTTCTCGAATGGCATCATTCTTAATCTTTGGTTTATAGATTATATTTTGTTAAAGTTACATGTTTTTAATAAAGTGAAAACTTTGATTTGTAAACCTAAGAAAACGTTGTTTGTTTATTTATTTAAAAGTGACTGTAGACTCGCGCACCAGTCGCTGTGATTCTAAATAGAGATATTCAAGACGGCGACTGAGATATTGGGAGAGATATTGGGGATTTTGGTCTGGTGCCGGCCGAGTCCCTAAGTCTAGAACCCCCAACAACCCCGAGACAAACAGATATTGGGCATTTTGTCGCCGTGCCTTACCCCTCCCTGGGGGTTTTGTCTGGTAGGAGAGTGGGGTTTTGGTCTGGTGTCCTCCACCCTTGCGGGTCAAAAAAAGGGTCTATATTTTAAAATAGTGGTCTTGTACCCCTACCAACACCTTACCAACGATCTGCGAAATGGTTGTACAGACTGCTCAGTATGTGTGCGTGCTGTGTGCGCCAAAACTTCGAAATATAAAATTCACACATTGTTTTGCAAAATATTTTAAAATAATTCCAGCGCACGCAATATTTCAGCAAATAAATGTGTGCGAATGTTTCCAGTGTGAACACATTAAAAATTGTTGAACGGTATATAAATCTAATATAAATCATGTCAGGCAAGCCACCAGGCTAGTGAACGGGCCAGTTACGCACAGTCTCATTAGTCTGGTCCCATGGATGAAGCGGAGCGTCGTTATGCGAACGGGTATTCGCAGACGTAGGTACACTGTACGTCCGTGCCTACACCGTACCGATCATAGTATCCGTATCACACAATACGGACCGTACTCACGTCACATCAGGTAGGGCTAGTTACGTAGGCGAGCCGGCGCGTTTGGAGCGACTTCCGACACGTTATCGTGAAAACTAGAAACTAGTCGTAAAATGAAAAATGTGGTAGAGGTTATAGGCCTAGGTAAAAATATGTTGTTGTTTTTACCGGACTCGGGCCGAGTCCTCAAGATAGTCGAGTCCTTATTGTTCGAGTCCAAGTCCCCACCATCCGAGTTCGAGTCCGAGTGCTTGAAAATCGGGACTCGAGTCCGGACTCGAGTCCTCCAGCACTGATTTGTATTGTGCTTGAGAGACGTGTTTCAGAGATTAGATTTCGATAGCGTCATTAATTAATACATGAGTGTATCCGATTTCAACATATTGGAATTTTTATTAAAATATTAAAGAAGAATGCTCAGAGTTTTGGTTTCCTTTTTAGGAATTGAGAATTCATGCTATATTTTTCTTGAGTAAAACAAATTGAAGGGAATTGTATAGCTTGATTCAGAGAAACAAGGTTAAGTGCAAGACCCCGTATTTTATTTATATTTTTCCTGGTAATGAAACCACGGATTCCTTAAAAGTGCCCTAGGCACAGTAGCTCGATCGAAAGCCTGAAGAAACATGTAGAGAGAAGACTATGAGAAGTAATAACAGTTTTAGAGGTGGGAGGAAAAGCCCAGAGAAATGTTCGGAGGAAAAGCCCAGAGAAATGTTCTGAGGAAAACCCATGGAATCAGGTAGGGACTGAAAACGTAATCCACATATTGGCCCAGGCGGGATTTGAACCCGGGTCACAGCGGTGGAAGGCGAGGAAAGTACCGCTACGCCAACTTGACTCCCCTAGAAAGTTTTGGACCTGTTGTTAATATTGTAGATGGCTCATTTGTGAGGACCCAGTACAGCAGCCGACAGGCTTGTCCGGAAAGGACATGATTGACGTTTAATGACACGATGGCTGTCCCCAACACACCGCACCCAGGGCGTTATGAATGCCTGGTCCATCCCAAGAGCTGATCCATCCGACAGCCCGTCGATCACAGACAACGGATAAACTGGTGGCGCCTTCAGCACGGCAAGCCAAGATCTGACTAAGAGCAAGACCTGGAGAACGGGAACATCAAGATAACTTCTCGCCAAGTCAAAGATGTGTGGTGGGCCCATTACTTTGTTGATAAACGATACCTTTGTGGGTTGAAATACAGTTTGATTGGTGATTTTGAGTAGTACTTGAATTTGTGATGCACCAAAAGTTTAGAGAGTAACTTGTTTTCAAATAGTTGAGATTTGAAAAGAGAAAGAAAGAGGAAATTTCACTTGATTTTGGTTGTATTCGAAAGAGTTGGATTTGGAATAAGAAGAATGTAGCTTGTTCACAAGGGGGTAATTTGTTATTATTTGATTAAGGAATCTCTATAATTAATTTATGTTTTGTTCCATATTTCTATTATTTATTGAGTTAATTTAATTTCACTATTTAGTATTTAATTTTTGTATATTTTGTTGTTTAAGGAATTAGTTTATTAAATATCTTGACATTGATCAAACTTGTTAGTTTTTTCCCTTTGTTTTGCGAACTTGTCTTTGGATGAGTGTTGGCAAACAGCCCAAATTATATGATTCTGCGCGTATTACTGCCGCGTTTTACACAGGCATTTGATACAAGCCTTGCAATTAAATGTTTATCACATATCTTTATATATGTGACACTATCAACTTGTGTCGAATGATATGTCTGTGACTCGGATTCTGGAGTTTTGCAGTTTATTTTCTGTGAAGATGAAGAAATACAAAAACAAGTCTTACTCAAGTCTTCACCTCACAAAGATAATAAATAAAGAAAGTTATAAAGGTATTGCAATAACACGATCAATATATAACAGTAGATCAAAAGTATAATAATTATAAACGGGAATAATACTATTCACAAAATGTTTAAATGTTTTGTTATCTACTCGCCAAAAGTATTAGGGTCGCAATCCTGGCTTCGTGGCTTGCTTGAACCAGAAGATTGCTCAAAATACTTAATCAATTTACGGGATTTAATATCATTACTAGTCTCAATCCTATCTTAGACTAGAAATTCAATATGCTTACTAGTCCACCGATATCAAAGATCCACTAAAGAATAAATATATACGGCAATGACAAATTCATCAATTCCAAACACTATTAACTGAATAAATCTTACCGAATATCATAAAAAATGAAAAGATAAATCTACCATAGATGGATTTATTAATAAGTTAAACATAATACAATAAAATAAACTTGTTACAAGAGAATTAAATTTGTCATTACCTATGAAGATGAAGAAATACAAAAATACGTCTTACTCAAGTCTTCACAACACAAAGATAATGACGAAGCGCGCGAAATATTCGAAAGGGTGTGTCTGTGAGGGCTCTTCCTAATTAGCATAAACAAAATTACGTAATGGTACGGCACTACTATGTCTGAATGGGGGTGTCCTTCTTTCTGCATCACAACTTACTATACCCGTGACATTCTTCCCCCTTTTGGAAAACTGTCGTCCTCGACTATTACAGAATTACTATCCAGCTATGTACACTTATTTACAAAATTCAATCAATTATTGTCCAAAACCGATATCTTTTCGGATGACGTCAGACTTTCATATTTACATTAAGTATAAACAGAACTGCAATATTCAGCTGGCACCTGGCCTCATACATAGTCCAGATTTCATATAATCATTGTAAACTTCAAAGGTTCATGTGCATAAGTTGTTATTACTAGCATCATCTTATATATTCCTTGCTCTTATGCAATTCTCTTATATACAAAAAGAACAGTCGCTTAATTAAAGTGACATATGATCATAATGAGATCTTAGCCATTGACAATTTGCCAATCAAACTAATACTTAAAGTATATACTGGACTTAATTATAATTAAAATGAACTATGTACAAGCCTTCTAACGTAACTCATAAAAATTAGAAGAAAACTTCAGGAACTGTTAAATTAATGAAGGTAATTTGTTAATGGCATACAAAAGTCATTCGTTCATAACCAGTCGAAGACCAATTTTCTTCCTAGCTGCAACCATTTGAGTGCTTCTGAATCTTGCTAGTAATTCTTTTCCCTTTTCCAGTTTTGTGTTGTACAGTTTTTTCATCACGTGATCGTGTGTAACTGTATGTTGTTTGGTTTGGCCAAGACGATCATATGCAAGTCTTTCAACTGGTTTACGATTTCTCTGCGGTCTTGGTTTAAGCGAGTAAGCTTGAGCTGTTTGATGAGAATCATCTTCGGAAATAACATTTTGAGAGATGTTTTCCGGAAAATCTTCTGGGGTCCGCACTGGATGATGTCTACTACTTCAGGCAACTGGAATTGACTCTCTTGGTATGTTTGAGGGGTGACTTGCACACTTGTTTGTTCTGTACTTACAGGTATGAATCTAATGTCCACCTCGTCATCACTGGAACCTTGTTCACTGTTGTCTATGTATTCGTCTTTTTCTGTGTTCTCCGGACTAATGATTGATTTTTCTATTTTAGTTGGCGTCAGTGGGTATTTTCTCTCGGGGGTTTCGACGGGCAGAAACATGCACTGAGTCAAAAGATTGCGGTGAAGAGTGCGTTCGTTTCCGGTTCCAAGTGAGCGTACTGTATATACTGGCAGGTTGAGCTTCTTGAAGACAACTACATACGGGGTTGGTTCCAACCTGTCAGTAAGTTTTTGTGTGCCAATTATGTGTTTATGCTGTACCAATACTCGATCTCCTGGATAGAGAGGGGCAGGTTTGGCTCCTCTGTCATAGAGACGCTTCTGTTTGACTTGGTTCATTGCGGTGTAATCTTGTGCCCTCTTGAATGCCGACACCAGGCTCTCTCGAAATTGTTTGACGAAGTCTTCGTACAAAGGGAATGATTCTTCGCTGTCTGGTTTGAGTTCGCTGAACATCAGGTCGATGGGTAAGTTAAGATACCTACCAAACATCAGATAGAACGGTGCGTGGCCAGTGTACTCATGTCGGGTTGCATTATAGACATGGGCCATTTGACTTACGTACTCCTTCCTATTTTTCTTCTTGTCTGGCTCTAATGTTCCCAACATATTTAGGAACGTGTGGTTGAATCTTTCCGTTTGTCTGTTCCCTTGCGGGTGATACGGTGTGGTACGACTCTTCTTTATTCCTGATACATGACACATTTCTCTGATGAGTTGGCCCTCGAAATTTCTTCCTTGGTCAGCGTGAAGTCGGACTGGGAAGCCGTAGTGCTGTATGAAGTTGTTCCACAGTATCTTGGCGACTGTTTCTGCCCTCTGGTCAAGTGCTGGAAAGGCCTGCGCATATTTCGTGAAGTGGTCGGTTATAACAAGTGTATTTTCGGTTACACCTCTATGCTCCGACACCCCTATGTTCCGACTGCACATATTCCTAACCCTAACCCTAACCGGGAGTAACACAATCTAGGTTGTCGGAACATAGGGGTGTCGGAACATAGAGCAGTCACCGTATTTTCGAAACCACCCTTCGATCGTTCTAGTTTCAGGAAATCTATGCAGACTAACTCCAATGGCTCACTAGTAGTGATATTTACAAGGGGAACTTTTGTCTTCGATGGCTTAGTTTTCCGAAGACAACACCGCCTGCATCTCTCACACCAGGATTTATCAACACCAGACATCTTTGGCCAAAAGAATCTGCTTCTGATCAGGTCCATAGTTTTATCGAAACCTAGATGACCCTGGTCGTCATGAAGCGCTGACATAGCAATGGTTCGGTACTGGTTGGGTAGGATTAACTGATACTCTTCCTGACCATCATGGGTTTTTCTCGAACGGTACAGGACGTCATCTTTAATCCTCAGCTGATCCCACTGTTGCAGTTAAACTGAACAAGCCTTCGGTTCCCGTGACCGCTCTCTTTGATTTGGTCGTTTGTTCTGCTCCAAGTAGAATATGATGTGGGATATGTGAGGATCATCACGTTGTGCTATGGCGAATTCTTCTTTTGAGATTCTCGGTAGCTGGTAGGTAAATTCCATTTTGGGAGGATGGAGATGGCCTGCTGAGCTTCGTGTGGTCACATGACATTGTATCGATGGGACTTCTAAGAATGGCGGCAAAGTCGATTGATGGCCATCACAAATTGTTCGCACAATGTCGCAAGGGATGTTGTCAAGTACTTCTTCTGACGCTGTTGATGTTGCTGCAGTTGAGTCTGCGTCTGGCTTTCTGGACAGTGCGTCTATCGCTGCATTATTTTTGCCGGGTCTGTACTTGATGTCAAAGTGAAACTGTGATAAAGCTGCTACCCATCTCTGCCCGGCTGCATCAAGCTTTGCTGAAGAGGTGACATATAGGAGGGGATTATTATCTGTGAGTACCGTGAATTCCTAGCAGATAATCACACAGCTTATCGGTAACAGCCCATTTAAGGGCTAGGTTTTCCAGCTTATGTGCAGGACACCTTGACTCGGCGGGATTCAAGCCTCTGCTCGCGTATGCGATGACGCGTTCTTTTCCGTTTTGTATTTGGCTTAATACTGCACCGAGGCCAACACCTGACGCATCCGTTTGAAGTATGAAGGGCGATGTGTAGTCGGCATAAACAAGAATGGGAGCAGAGGTCAGATGTTGCGTCAGTCTATCCATTGACTGCTGGCACTCTGCCGTCCAGAAATAGGGAGGTGGTGGAGTTCTCTGTTGACCTCTCTTCTTTCGACGGGGATCACCGGCAGTAAGTTTGTAGAGTGGTGCTACAATAGTAGAATATCCCTTGATGAAACGTCTATAATATCCAGTAACTCCCAAGAACCGTTGGAGTTCCTTACGATTCGTAGGAGCTTTCCAATCCTCTACCTGGGACGTTTATCTCCGGGTCGGTGGAAATACCTTCCTCGGAAATGATGTGCCCAAGGTACTTGACCCTCCTCTGTAGTAGATTACACTTAGATGGTTTGAGTTTAGGGCATGTTGACGAAGACACGAGAACAAATTGCTGAGACGCTCTATGTGTTCATCAAAGGAAGCCGAGAATACAATGATGTCGTCTAAATACAGGAGGACAGTGGAATAATTCTGTTCACTCAGGCAGGCTTGCATTAGACGCTGAAAGGTAGCTGGAGCGTTTTGTAAGCCAAACGGCATTCGATTACACTCGAACAGTCCCATCGGCGTCGTGAATGCTGTCTTGGCTTTGTCGCTTTCCTCTACTTCAACTTGCAAGTACCCTGATGTCAAATCTAGCGTGCTGAATAACGTTGTATTGCCTAACGCGTCCAGTGCTTTTTCAACCCAAGGAAGAGGAAAAGCGTCCCTCACTGTCTTACGGTTCAGTTGCCAACAAACGACGCAGATCCGCATAGAACCGTCTTTCTTGTAGGCTATCACAATGGTGAGGCATATGGAGACGAGCTTTTACGGATGGCACCTGACTCTTTCATCCCCTTCAAATGATCGCGGACGGCTTGATACTGGGAAGGTGGGATGCGTCGGTGAGGAAGACGAAACGGTTGGTTGTCTCTGAGTGGAATTGTGTGCTTTACAATGGAAGTTCTTCCATATTCTAATGAGTTGGCGGAGAATATACCTCAATACTCATGAAGGAGATTGTTGAGTTTTGTTTTCTCTTCTTCGTCCTCTACTGCAGCATTGGTCAAGTCAAGTGGTGGAATGGAAGCGTATTCCTCGCTTGAGGTCTGGTTCCTAACTTCACTTCTTTGTGCGGTTTGAAGAAGACAAGTCTGGCGTACACTTCCAACATAGTTAGGTTGTGACATCAGCTCATCACCCTCACTTGGCTTCGAACCAGCGGAAGGAGTATTAGGCATCTCATCAATATAGAGGACTGATGAAATCTGAGCAAGCCTGCAGTTGCGGCGAATAGTGATTGGTTTGGTTGAAATGTTACACATCCGGACTGGAATGCGACGACTAGTGCCGACATCTACAATGAGGTTACCAGCTTTGAGATAAGAAGGATGAGGGAGACTCTCTACTATCGCCGTGTAGGTTTGCCCTCTTTGACAATTAGGTGCTTCACAGACTATCTCTACATCTTGACCGGGTGGTATCTGCTTTGGAGATATGCCTACATATCTGGCATAACCTATCCGTACGTGCTGGTCACCCAACGCAGCCGCTAACGTGTTGAGGAACGAATGCCATACGATGCTCTGTAATTTTACGTCTTCTAGGTAGTGGTTATTACCTCTGGACAAAAGCTGATCTCGTTGAGTAGTTCTGATGACATTTGTTCCAATCAGCACTGGTACTCTCTCCCTGTAACCATCGGTCGGAACGATAAAAGCAGGGACATTATCATACGTGCAACGATACAGGCACTACACCTACATACGGGACATTCTGGCCGTTTGCACCTTCGATGGAGACTCCAGGGTAGGATGGCTGTATATTTTGAAGTAGAGGGTGTGACTTCCACAGATCTTCCGTTATTGAGGTAACTTGAGAGCCGGAGTCAATGAGTGCAATGTATTTCTTGCCATTGACGCAGACAGTCTCTTCATTATTTGGACAGATGAGTTGCTGGTGATGGGGATGGAGAGTATTAGGATAGTCAGAAGAAGAGTGCTGAGTAGCTGTACGAGTACTGGTTGGTATCACTGGGCGTTGTTGTTTCTGGCCTCTGACGGTCTGCCCTTCGGCCGCGGGCCTTGGAAGTTTAAAGGTTGCCTTCTACATCCTCTGGCTATGTGTCCTTCTTGGCCACAGCGATGACAAATAAACACCCGTTGTGTCTCAGGGGCCTTGCTGAACTATCACCATAAGACTCTTGAGAATTTCATCACTAGGATGTAGAGGTGTGATAGCAGGCGGAATGGCTGTCGTTGAAGGAGAGGTCCGCTGTTTCGGTCTGGAATTCTGATCTGAAACCACAGATTTGGCTTGATGTGGTTGAGCTTGTGCTTTTATGGCTGGCTGGTTTGAAGCTGATACTCGGTGCTCTCTCTCCATCTGCCGCAGCTCAGTCTGAAGGTCCCGGAAGGTCATCTGTCTAGGTTTCATGGGGGCTAATCTATTTGTGATTCTGTCATCCCGTACTCCCCTCATAAACTGTTGAGTGAGCATGGCATTCCGGTTCATCCAAGGAACTTTCTTGTGGAGGCGATCTTCAATCATTCTGAGAGTTGCCTCGAGTTCAACGGCGTAGATGCTGGGTGTTTCATTCGGGTGCCTTATGCGTTCATAAAATTCGGCAAGAGGATCACCTGACGTCAAGCTCTCGCCAAACTGTGCCTTTAATTCCGCAAAGGCGTGTTCTGGAGTTTGTTCTTCCACAGGTAGGTTGAGGACCAGTTTTCGAGCTGCACCTTCAAGATACCTCACTATCGTAGGAAATTGCATCACTGCCGGCGTCGAAGTAGACTCGATTAAGTATCGGGTATCCCGTATCCAATCCTCAACGCAGAGACTGCCTCCCTCCCGGTCATTGTAGATGGGCACGCACTTAACCTAATGTGAGGGCACAAGATGAACTGGATTTGAGGCAGAGGGTAGATTGGGGACTGAGCGGTGATGTATAGGTGTGCTTCGGCTGGGAATAGTGGCAGCCGGGACATCAGCTGGGGAGCGGTGTTGTTGCGGCAGATATGGCATGGTCTTGGAGACGCTGTAAAGCAGCAACATCAGCCAGGAGCTGCTCAGTGAGTGGTCTCTGGGACGGATGAAGAAAGTCATCTACCGGTGAAGGCTGGGGACACCTTTCTGGCTGTCTGGGGCGTGCTCCACTATGTGGATGTGGTGTTAGGACAGGGACACCTCTTGTTTTAGGTGTAGGGTATATGTTTACATCATGATTCCTAGAAGTAGCCATAATGTAGGATGAAGACCTAAAAGGTATGATTTGGGCTTGAAAGCACACTGACACAATTACCAGGATATCCAAAACCAGATACATGGAGCATAAATTAATCACAATTCAATATGCAAAAGTATGTTACACAATCAAACCAAAGGAAAAAAAAATAATCAATTCAAGGCAAATGGCAATACAGAAATAAATGAAATAGCAAAATTTCTGAAATCAACGGTTAATCAATCAACAATATGATTGTGATATTAGTGATATTAGCCAAACATTCACTAATAATGAAGACAATTCAAATTCAATTCAAACAGAGAGTAAAACCTCAATAATCATACAATCAACATGTGGGGTTTCTATGTGGACAGTCAGCAGTTGGTTACCGGACTTTTGCAACTGCTTTAATCCAGTACAATTTCGCCAAATAATTGATCAGTTCATCAATGTATGATTGAAAGGGCAGAAACTCTTGCAAGAAAAATACATTTAAGTCATCCACACAGTTAACGCTAACAAATGACCGAGAATCACTAGTATACATCCAGCAAACCTTCGAATTGAATATGTTTACAATTGTACTGTGACTGAGTAGTGCACACGAACAACTGGACCCAGTTCAACTGATGTGAGTGTTCTTCTTGTGAATTAGCAGGTGGTGTATTTCGACAGTTCTATGAATATTCCGCTAAGCAACCTGATTATTGCGTAATCAAGTTTAGAGTTACTAAACACTTTAGAGGAACACTGAACATAGACTGTAATGTTGTGTCGACTGACTTACGGCTTCTTGAGTCTTGTGGACGAATCTTGCAGCTCTGGGTTTCTTTGACTGGGCGTCAATCGGTGTGACGGGAACAGCTGCTCGATAATGTGGCGTTTATCGTAGAATTCAAAGCTAGAGTTCATTTCAGTTTATAGGATGCTGGAACCAGGAAGTTTAAAACAAGTAGATTGTTCAAAGTGGCAGGATTTTGTTCCAATGTTATAGTAATCGAACGTTACATCAGCCAAACAATGTCAATCACGGTGAACTATGCACAGGAAAAGTAGCGATGACACGATTCCCTGACTCGAACGTTCAGTTCATAATATTTCTTTATAGGTGTACAGGAATTTGCAAGGTTGTCATCGCTGCTGGTCAATGGTCGAGATTCTGGCTCATCAGTGGGCACGATTTCTGGAGCTGGGTGATTCACCAAAACACAGCGATGAATCTCACCAAATGAACAAAGAAATCGACGAAGGGACAGGGACCGTCAAGTGGCGATGAGAGTGGCGATGCGATGAGGGGACCACCTTGTCCGCCTATGTACTACCCTGGGGATACGGCGTACGGCTACCTCAGCAAGCTCCAGTCGGCCTGGCCTGGCCTGGGTGGATCAGCGCAGAATCGCCGGCTAAAATTTGCCGTTGTAAAACCCCAGGAACCGGATCTTCCACCAAAGTGACACTATCAATTTTTGTCGAATGATATGTCTGTGACTCGGATTCTTGAGTTCTGCAGTTTATTTTCTGTGAAGATGAAGAAATACAAAAACACGTCTTACTCAAGTCTTCACAACACAAAGATAATAAATAAAGAAAGTTATAAAGGTAATGCAATAACACGATAAATATATTACAGTAGATCAAAGGTATAATAATTATAAACAGGAATAATACTATTCACAAAATGTTTAAATGTTTTGTATCTACTCGCCAAAAGTATTAGGGTCGCAATCCTGGCTCCGTGGCTTGCTTGAACCAGAAGATTACTCAAAATGCTTAATCAATTTACGGGATTAAATATCAATACTAGTCTCAATCCTATCGTAGACTAGAAATTCAGTATGCTAACTAGTCCACCGATATCAAAGATCCACTAAAGAATAATTATATACGGCAGTGACAAAGTCATCAATTCCAAATACTATTAAGGGAATAAATCTTACCGAATATCACAAAAATGAAAAGATAAATCTACCATAGAGACAAAATATTACAAAGCTAATTTAAAGATTTAATTTGTCTAAGTAAAGTAATTTTTGGATTTTCTAGCGAAGTCTAATAGCCAAAGTATGACAAGAGCAGTGTGTACTTTTAAATGATTCAGTCCTTTCCTAGCTATGTCTGAAAGTCTAAAATGTAAAAAAGTAAGTATTACAGTTGGTCAGTGGCGTAGCCAGGATTTTTTCAGTGGGGGCGCTGGGGGTCTGGAACTTTATGGGGGCGTCATGTAGATCAATAATATTTGTTTTAGAAACTAAAAATCTCAGTGGGGGGGCGACTGGGGGGGGGAGGGGCGACCCCCACTGAGATTTTGAGTTTTTCATTGGGTTTCTTTATCAATTGGATTAATCCACTAATGAATAATTATATACGGCAGTGACCAAGTCATCAATTCCAAATACTATTAAGGAATAAATCTTACCGAATATCACAAAAATGAAAAGATAAATCTACCATAGAGACAAAATATTACAAAGCTAATTTAAAGATTTAATTTGTCTAAGTAAAGTAATTTTGGATTTTCTAGCGAAGTCTAATAGCCAAAGTATGACAAGAGCAGTGTGTACTTTTAAATGATTCAGTCCTTTCCTAGCTATGTCTGAAAGTCTAAAATGTAAAAAAGTAAGTATTACAGTTGGTCAGTGGCGTAGCCAGGATTTTTTCAGTGCGGGGCGCTGGGGGGTCTGGAACTTTTTATGGGGGCGTCATGTAGATCAATGATAATTGTTTTAGAAACTCAAAATCTCAGTGGGGGGCGACTGGGGGGGGGAGGGGCGACCCCCACTGAGATTTTGAGTTTTTCAGTGGGTTTCTTCATCAATTGGATTAATCCACTAAAGAATAATTATATACGGCAGTGACAAAGTCATCAATTCCAAATACTATTAAGGGAATAAATCTTACCGAATATCACAAAAATGAAAAGATAAATCTACCATAGAGACAAAATATTACAAAGCTAATTTAAAGATTTAATTTGTCTAAGTAAAGTAATTTTTGGATTTTCTAGCGAAGTCTAATAGCCAAAGTATGACAAGAGCAGTGTGTACTTTTAAATGATTCAGTCCTTTCCTAGCTATGTCTGCAAGTCTAAAATGTAAAAAAGTAAGTATTACAGTTGGTCAGTGGCGTAGCCAGGATTTTTTCAGTGGGGGGCGCTGGGGGGGGGGGCGTCATGTAGATCAATGATAATTGTTTTAGAAACTCAAAATCTCAGTGGGGGCGACTGGGGGAGGGGCGACCCCCACTGAGATTTTGAGTTTTTCAGTGGGTTTCTTCATCAATTGGATTATATCATATATTTATATCATATTGGTCATTCATAACTGACCGCATTTTGTGCAGTTGGGACTTTATCTCTTCTTTTTTCTTTCACAATACATGATAAATTCTAATACTGAACACGATCCCAAAGATACCTAACCGACTTGTTGGAATGAAATCGATTCACGATGAACTGCAGACAAGCAATCGTCTCTCGAGCAGCGCAATGGTTATCAGAAACCCGCATGATCATCTGTAAAAAATAAAATAAAATAAAAGGTAAACACATGAAAATATATTGATTCCTATAAAATTCAGTTCCTTAATATATAGTTAGTCTCTTATGTAATGCCAAACTGCAACATCGTGCACGAACGGCCACATTGACCGGTCAGCTTGGCGCAAGAATCATGTCACTTTGCACGGATGGCTAGGTTGACCGTACAACCTCGTCCCCAGTGCTTAGTTTATTTCCAACCTCGTTTCCAATAGTAAACCCTGGATAGGCAACTTTCTTCCTGTATCCTGATTCGATACTGCAATTGGCTAGTAATGGATTTACATCGTGTAGTTGGTGGTGTTATTTCTAACGTGCATTACGCGTTCTCACGATCATTGTAATTATGGTGACTGCTTTATGTTCCGACACCCCTATGTTCCGTCAACCTAGATTGTGTTACTCCCGGTCAGGGTTAGGGTTAGGAATAGGAATATGTGCAGTCGGAACATAGGGGTGTCGGAACATAGAGGTTTAACCGTAATTATAACTTGCACGCCTTCTCAAAAATACTCCTTTCCTTTCTAATTAGATTATATTAATATGAAATGTGATATTGCATATTGGCGGGATAAGATTGTAACATTACTGTGTTTTTACCCCAGACACCGCATACCACCGCATACAAAAAAATTATTATTCCCTAATTCGTGCCTCAACCGTGAATAAAGTATTTTCAATTCCGCCTACCCCCCTCTTGCATACCTGAAAGAGAAAACATAAAAATATACACGACCTTGGGGAGCACCGAGCTTCAGTGGCAATGACGGAGCGCACTAGTGTCCCTCCCCAGGTCAGGGATTAAAGAGCGGGCTGGAAAATTAATATCAGATGAGGATTACATGTCCATGTATAAGCAATGGATTACATTCTGTAAATTTATTCTCACAAACAAAATACAATTCTTTTGTATCATTCTTTTCTTAAGTAATCATATGACATACAAAGTTAATTTACATATGATATGCATTAATGTATGTTTGCGTGCCGCAGTGGAATATATTCAGATACCTAAATTGAGGGATGAGATCTGTCCTTCATACTACCCTCAATGTAACCATCTTAAGCTGTTTCGGATTTCCATTGCCCATGTTTCTTGAACAGTCTGTCGGGAACCCCAATGGTAGCTGCAGCAGATGCACCGCCACTACGTAGGCTATGTAGGCCAAACTTCTTAGCCTCTAAACCTACAGAGGAAAGCGCACTTTTGAACAATTCCAAACATCTGGTGTAAGATAATTGACCAGAGCGTAATTGATGTGAATTACTGGATTTAATATAGTTAACGGGCCTAAACAGGAAATCTTCGTCATCGTCTGAACTCAACCCAGCTGCAGACAAATATCGTTTAAGAGCCATAACAGGACAGGTTGGATTACCTGTAGCCCCTACTAGAACCCAGGCGCCCTGTCTGTAAATATCAGTCTTACTTTTGCTGATGAAGATATTCACATGGGAGACGAGCAGCTGTAGGTCACATCATCGAATATTAATGAGTTCTTCATGACGAAGGAAACCTACATAAGCTAATAGAATCATAGCACACAACCTTATATCAATCAGATTATCAGAAGCAGCATACTTGGCGACAATTGCTCTCAACATTTCAGGGGTTACTGGTTCCTTTTTGACTACAGGTTTTTGCAGTAGTTTCTTCAATCCCTGGAGCACAATATGTAGAAATCTAGAGTCACAATGTGTGTAACACACAACAGGGTTGCAATCATAACGCCACTTGATGGCATACAAACTGGACTCTATTCTAGAGTATGGAGCCTTATCTTGATAGAGATACAAAAGATATCGACTGATGTCCTCAGTCTTGGCTGGAACTTGAATTACCCTGTTACGCTGACACCAATCCTCCCAACTTGCAAAAGCTCGATCGTACTCATAGACAGTGTTTTTAGCCCTTGACGCAGAGAGCACTTCCGCCAAAATCGATTCATATCCTTTTCTATGTGAGGATCTGCAAAATATAATGTAAATAATATGTTTGTCCCACAAACATCAAACAATCAGGAATATTTTTGATTACTTCACTTCGTAATCCATTAATCATAAATAGCAACCAAACGGCTGTATAATCATCCTGCCAAAATCTCTGCAGTATTACTACGTACCATTACTATTATACATTAATAAATACCTTGGAGAGTTGATGGTTTCTGATTGGTCGAGACTCGATCACGTGGCCGGTCATTAACGGTGATAATGGACCAGCTTCAAAGATCAAGCGAATACAGGGCCCCTGAACCAGCATTGATCAAGCCCCGTTCAGCCCCATGCAAGCCAATGATTGGTCAAAATATAGTAACAGTCCTACGGTAGCTTTTAACAATTGAGCACTGCACATGCGCTCAACCCCCATCGCGTGAGACTGACGCGCGCGTACGCCCTACAGTTGCCAAGGATGCGTGCGTGCGCGCGCGTGAGGAAGTTTTGAAACGACATCGTACAGCAGTGCAGTATATACTGAGGATGTTTACGAAGAAAGCGTAGATCCGATTTATTTTCTTTGAAACACTTCACCCACCGACATATTTACCTTTCCTAAACCGAGCATCTTTGTAATTCCGGACACAAGGAATGTGTAAACGAGATTTCAGCTTCCTCCATCAGGTAAAGATATGAAAACATTGTTGTAATTTGTTTCGCTACGGCAGTAGTTTCTGTTGAGTTTACGTCGTTATAGCTGTTAAGCTAAAATATGGCCCATGAACATGAACACAAAAAAAGTCTGGAAATATCGCCGGAAAAAAGTCACAAAATTGGAGCATTTTAACTGTTTATTTCGTCATAAAGGTATTTATTAATGGGAATAACAGTGTGAGGATCCGGTCTTCACTGTGTGATAATGACCGGGTGTGGGGGTGACCGCTGTTAATGGACCGAGACGAAGTCGAGGTCCATTAACAGCGGTCACCCCCACACCCGGTCATTATCACGCAGTGAAGACCGGCTCCTCACACTGTTATTCCCTTATTATAATCTCTGACCAAACTGGTCAAACTGAAAATAGCTATGCAGCTCAAAAAGTACACAAAATAATGTCGATATTTTCTGCCAAACGGCTGAGTGTTAATTAGGGCCAGAACATCTTTTGCACTTACATGCACATTTGGAATATAGTCATCTGGTTTTACCAATGACTACATGCGATTTGGCTCTTCATTCATGCATCCTATACATGTACATGTCCATGCGACTTTATTATCCTGCTATACAGCTCTTCTATGTATTCATGATAATCTTCTATTAAGCTAATCAGCCCAACCATTATATTAGCCAAACGGCTCTACTAACTGGCCAAGCGGCCGTTTTATCTGTAGCCATGCGGCTCGTCTATCTAGCCATGCGGCTCTATCTAGCCACGAGGCTCTATCTAGCGTTGTAGCTCTATAATAATTATGGTATTCTACATGGGAGTTCCTGTTTCATTGAGTGAAGTAATCAGCTGGATCTTTTATTTTTCAAACTATACTTGGAGTTTAATTAAAGCGATTAATATATATTAACTCAAAACTTTCCCAGCCTCAGGCACAACAAAAACTTTGATGACCCAAATGTTGAATTTTGATTACGGCCCTGTACAAATATGTTTGTGGGGTCTTGGAATCTGATCACATTGGAACTAAGAAACTAAAACTACTGGACTCAGAAAACAAAAGTGGCCAGAAAGGAGCTGATGGCCACTCTGGCACAACTAGTGTACCAACAGCTGAACAAGCTTTCATGTGCATTAATACATCACCAACTCGGTTAATAGGGGGCACCAACCAGTTGTTATCACCCTTCCAATCACTTTAAAAGGCATCAACCCTGTTAGAATTAGGGCACATGAACTTTGAATTAAATATGGGTAACTTAGTATTGAACTCATCTGCAAACCTATCAACTGTATGGGGACCCCACATTCCATCAATAAAGCTGAACAATTCTTGTGAAACTCCCCAATCATCAAAGTCTGTCTCTCGACTAATGTCATCGGCTAGTGCGTTCCTCTCTCTGGGAAGCCACTGTACTTGTAAAGTAATCTGACTGCGCCTACAGAAGTTGAAAATATCTAGACTCAGATTATGCAATTCTGTAATCATACTTCCCTTGGCCACAATTGATACGACACCTTTGTTATCCGAGATCAGCTTCACTATTTTACCATACAAATTTGGTGCAATTGCTCGCACCGAAAGGTCCACTGCCTTTAATTCTCTCCAAGTTGAACTTTTCAAACTTTCTTCCTAACTCAAATTTCTTTGAAGCTTCATGGTTCCACAGTCCTATGACCATGCTTTGCAGCCCGTCTGACTAGCATCGGAAAATGCAATAACCTGAGGAATAGAATTTTCGACAAGCAAACCGCTTATTAAGAGATTCCAATTCACTTTTCCAGAAGAAAATTTCTTCGACTATCTTGTTGTCACTCTGCAAATTGTACACTTTATCCCAGTGAGTTCTACCGACTACCTCATGATACATGAATCTAGACTTCAATTGAGACATAGGTCCAACTATTGGTGCAAGGGATATAATCTTCCCTGCTAAGGAAGCAGTCTGTCTAGCAGACACCTTGGGCAGAGATGTTTGCGTTGATTCGATACAATTAAGAATATATATGACTCGCCTTTGGGTGACTTTGATTGAACCTTCAATGCTGTTCCAAGTAATTCCCAACCAATCTAAGGTTTGTATTGGGTCCCACTGGGACTTCTCTTTATTCGGGACCAATCCTGCTGACAGGAGGTCAGCTTTGAAAGATTCAGCAACTTGTACAAAAGACTGTCTGGAATTTGTTCTACCCCAAACATCATCTAGAAATAATACAATAAAATAACCTTTCGAACGCCAATGTTGAACCAGTGGTCTGAGGCATTTAGTAAATATAAATGGAGCTGTTGACAGGCCAAACGGCAAAACTTGAAATAAAAAAATACCTGGTTCCTTGGCCTAAATCCCAACCAAAACTGAGAAATTGGGTTTGTTCTGGAAAAATTTCAATGTGGTGGTACCCTGACTTAAGGTCGAATGTGAAAAGAAAATCAACCTGCTTAAAATAACTTAAGGATTCCAGTCTTCGAATTGAACTTACTGTTTCCAAAGAAACTGGTTCACCATTCTGAGATCAAGGATCAAGCGCAGTTTACCCGAGCTTTGGACAAAAACCGACAGGGGGTTAACAATGTGTGGTACATGATAGCATTCAACAATTAGGTTTTTGTTAAGTAGTTCTGTTACAGTCTCTGAAACAAACGATGAATGAGTTAATGCTGACTTATTGTTCTTGTAATAGCCTTTTGGGGGAGTCTCAATAAATGGTATTCGATAACCAAATTCAATCACATTTAAAACAAGTGAAGAAGCCCCAATGTCTTTCTAAAAATGTAAGGATGCGCGAAGTCTACCTTTTATTATAGGTTCCGAGTTGCCTTGCTCGTAATCGTAATAATTGTTCTTATAGAATTCCGGGTCATACCCTGTATTACATATACGTGATGCTCTGTTACCATCCCAATCATGACTACTTGTACTGGCAGTAGTGGTACTTGAACTTGGCCCACCAAATGAATTATAATACCTAGTAGTGTCTTCCATGCCTGTATCCAATGTTGTTAATTAAAGGGAGTATGTAAAACCGACAGGAATAGAAAAAAGAAACAAGGTACTGCAAAGCAAGATACAACAGAAATATGCATTAATGCACTAAAGGCTACTTTTACATGAATTGGAAGAGTTCATATTTGACATACCATTGTCTTTACTCTATAGTGCAATCCTTGCACTGAATACTCTCGAATACTCGAATACATAATACACGGTAATGTGCAGTATACGCGTCCTAGCTCCGATGCTTTTGGAGGGGGCATCTTTATTGCTACAGAACCAACATTAAAAATCATCAAAATGTTTAAATTTTAATTTGGATAAGTGTATTATATCCTCAACAACACCTCTGATTTTTTTTCTGTCGAAAATTCACCCGGGAAGACCCTCAATAATGAGAGTTCCGCGTTTTACCCACTCAGGGTTTTGTGTGTGCAAATAGGCCTAATGCACGGTATGTGCAGTATACGTGTACATGCTCCGATGCTGTAGGAGGGGGCATCTTTATCGCTACAGAACCCACAATAAATTTCATCACAATATTTTTAATTTTAATTTGGATAAGTGTATTATATCCTCAACAACTCCTCTGATTTTTTTCTGTCGAAGATTCACCCTGAAAGAATCTAAAAAATGAGAGTTCCGCGTTTTACCTGCGATGATCTGCGGTGAACTGCGATGATCCCTTGCCGGATAACATAAGGAGCTGAAACCCACGGCGTGTTCCACACCTAAATGGAAATGCTGTGCAAGAAATATGCCATTACAGTTTTAGTCCTGAAGCTTAAACGGTGTGCACGCACCTATAACGGTGAGCGGAGGTTTTTTTTGGGGGGGGGGGGGGGGTTGGGTTGACATACCTTGAAGGCCACACCTCCATCTTCATGTCATGTAGAAGAAAAGTGTGGCAGGGTTAAGGGGGCTTAATTTGCCCATTAAAAACCCAAGTTACTTAAAATTCTGCTTGAAGCAGAGAAGTGTGGGCGCTTGGATGGCACTCTCGGGCAATTTGTTTCAGCTATCCACTACCCTCTGGCTGTAGAAGTGCTTTCAGACATCAAGTCTTGGTCTGGATTTGGCTAGCTTCTGTGAATGACCTTTGGTGCTCTGGTAGTCTGCTTTCTGAAACATTGAGTCTGGATTGATCTTGTCGATCTGAGTCATGATTTTTTAGGTTTGGATGAGATCCCCCTTTTCCTTCTTGTTTCTAGTGTGGTGAGGTGCAGCTTGTTTAATCTCTCATCATAAGACAGGGACTTTAGGCTTGGGATGAGCTTGGTTGCCCTCGCCTGCACTCTTTCAAGGATGTTTTTGTCTTTCTGCATATGTGAACTCCATGCTTGCATGGCGTAATCCAGGTGGGGTCTGACTAGAGATTTGTACAACTTCAAGATTACCTCCTTACTTCTGTAGCTGAAATTTCGTTTGATCATTCCCAGAGCTCGGTTTCCTTTCTTGGCTGCCGCCGAACATTGTGATGAGACTTTCAGTGACTTGTTGATAAGAACTCCCAGATCCTTCTCTTCGGTTGTTTCTTTGAGCTTCATATTCCCCATTGTGTACGTGTGGTGTGGGTTGTGGTGACCAATATGCATGACCCCGCATTTGTCAGCATTGTAGTGCATCTGCGATTTCTCCGCCCAGCTCTGGAGGTGGTCAATGTCATTTTGCATGTCCTTGATGTCCTCTTCCGTTGCTACTGGGTGGGCTAACTTAGTATCGTCTGCAAACTTGCTGACTGTGGAGGTTGGACTAACATTAACTTCCATGTCGTTCATGTACATCAGAAAGCAGAGAGGTCCTAGTACAGATCCTTGTACCACTGAGCTTGTGACTTTTTTCCAATTTGATTCTGCCCCTTGTGTGATGACCTTCTGCTTTCGATTTGTGAGCCAATCCTCAATCCAATGTGGTACATTGCCTTCAATGCCATGGAACTTTATTTTGTCTATCAGTCTTTGGTGGGGCACGGTGTCGAAGGCCTTGGCTAGATCTAAGTAAACAACGTCCACCGGGGTTCCTTCATCAATTTGTTTGGTAAGGACTTCCAGATATTCTAGGAGGTTGGTGGTGCAGGACTTCCCCTTCTGGAATCCATGTTGCGTGTCGTGGATTAGATTATGCTTGTCCAGGTGCTCTGTAATATGGTCCTTAATAATGCTTTCCAGTACCTTGCCGCCGACTGATGTGAGGCTGATGGGCCTGTAGTTTCCTGGTTTGGATCTTGATCCCTTCTTAAAAATTGGTATAATGTGCGCTATTCTCCAGTCATTTGGTACTTCTCTCTCTGTAAGTGATTTGTTGAAGATGTAGGCTAGTGGTGTTCATAATTCACTTGCAAGTGTCTTCAGTATGGATGGTGGAATACCGTCTGGTCCAGCTGCTTTTGATGGGTTTAGGGTTTCGATCTTTTTTCTGACACAGTCTTCTGTTATGACAATTTCCTTTAGCATTTCATTTTCAGGTCCTTTATATATAGGCTCAGGGGTTGGTACTTCTTGTTTCTCTTTGGTGAAGACAGATGTGAAGACGGATGTGAAGAATTCATTCAGAGTGTCTGCAGTCTGTTGGCCTGGTGGTATTGTTTCCCCGGTATCTCTCTTTTAAGGTCCAACTGTGTCTTTAACTTTTTGCTTGGATCTCATGTATGCATATAAGGCGAGCCCTCAAATTAGAATCCCTCCCCAGACCGTTCGGGGTTGAGCCCGCCCAGTATGTTGAAGGGATTGGGACCTTGCATGGAACCGATCGGCCTGGATTAACTCCACCAGGCTTCTGCACCATGGCTCTGGCTCATCACAAAGGAACCAATTTGCGACGCGCTAATCCTCCAGTAGTCAACAATGACTGTGAGCTTCAAAGAAGTTGCCGCTGGTAATCCCGCATCCCATTGCCTTTGTGCACTAATAAGACGTTTACTGTACTTTAATAATTGTGAACCTGATGGCTTTTTTTTTTACCAATGACATCCAAAAGATGCGCCCTCCATTGAAAATAAAGAAATGACTAGTTGTTTAACTGTTGTTACAAGTACATGTACTTGCCTGAACCCGGCATTAGGAATCAACTGTACACGCTCTTAAAACATCCTAATACATGCAAGAAAGCGGTGCTGCTAACTTTCATATCAAATTTAAATGTTTATGATTAAATTGAGCATTATTTTAAGTACTCCCGTTTCTAAACATCCCTATGCTGCGTGTGGTGTACGACGCTAGCTGAAATGGATTTCATCACTGCTCCCTTCTCATTGTGAATGTGAAATTGAAGGGTCCAAGCCGATTACCAGTCACCAGTCCGTTTCGCTTTATGTGAAGGTAATACGTACGTACGCGTTTGAAGTCTGAATAACCAACAAAAATGACATGTAAGCATCTAGAAACTCGTAATTCTTCAAACGACATTTCACAAGTTGGCCATCTTTTTCATGTGTTTCTTAAAAGACAGGGACATGTATCGGAGTATGTGTATGTATAAGCCTATTGAAGAAATGCAGATGCAGGCAAAAAGTTAGAAAAGACATTCGAGGGTTTCTGATTTCTGAAGCCCTGCAAAAGAAAAAAATCAAAATGATTCATAAAGTCCCGAAGTGAATCAAAACGTAAATTAATAAATCCGGCCAATGCTCAACGTTAATGACTGAAACTAAAAGCAAAAACCTTAAAGTCTTACTTTCCACTCTATAGTTTATTACGCCCAGCGGGCCGAATAATCCTTTAACAATGGCCAGACTTCAATTTTTGTTGCCTATTGTGAAACCCTGAGTCACCACTTTGGACCGATTGGGGCGTCACGCTTCAGTAACCGGGTGGCTTCTGGCTTCGTACCGATTGGGGTGAAAGAAATTAGCATACCAGACCCGGTACCCGAACGGTCTGTTATCTGATGGCTCGCCGAAGCTTTTGGAGTCTTCTTTAATGTTTTGGGCAGGTTTCTTCTCAAAGTCTCTCTTTGCATGTCTCACTTCATACTTAACTTCCTTCTAGCACTTCTTATAGTGTTCCAAGTTCTTTGTTGTCTTTCTTTTTTGATACTTCCTCCACGCTCTTTGTTTACGGCGAACAGCTCTCTGTGCCCTCCTTGTTAACCAGAAGGCCGCCTTCTTCTTTGTTTGGTGCTTCATTCGAACATGGTCTTTGATCAGGTTTTGCAGTCTCTGTTTGGTTGTATTACATGCTTGTTCTGCTGTTTTAGAGTTGAGTTTATCTTCCCACTTCACTCGTCTCAGTTCTGCTTTGACTTGTCAAAATTGGCATTCTTGAAGTCTCTTTTTGGTAGTAATTCCTCAAACTCGACGAGGTATTTCATCTCCCACATCAACATGTTATGATCACTGATACCCAGGTGTGCCATGATCTCCACTTCATCTATCGTGTCGGGGTTTGATGTAATAACTATGTCGAGGAGTGAATCTTGTCTTGTTGGCTGGGTGACATGTTGGGACCATAGATTATCAAGTACTACGTCGAGGAAAGCCTCAGCTTGGCTTGATCCTGCCTGCATGGTCTCCCAATCTATCTCCCGGTAGTTGAAGTCACCTATAATAATAATGTCTTTGCGCTCGTCTCCTATGCTTTGAAGAACATGGTTAAGGCATTCATTCTGTACACAATTCCCAGTAATAATTCCAGTTCCGTGTTTTCACATGTAATGTCACACCACAGGGCTTCGTCATATTCAAGTAGCGCTGCATCTTCACGTAACTGTACTTTCAGACCATCTTTGGTGTACAACAGTATGCCACCATGTGTTTTATTCTGCCTGTCCAGTCTAGTGATTTGGTAACCGGGTAGTTGTACCTCAGCATTGGCTATGTTACTGTGTAGCCATGTCTCTACAATACCCACTAAGTCGGGTGCTTCTTTCTCTAAGAAGCACTGTAAATCATCTCTCTTATTAAAAATGCTTTGAGCGTTGGTGAAGGTGCATTTAAGTTTTCTTCTGAAACTGGTAGGTGTAAGCACATTTTTCATCTCATCAGGTTTTCTACGTAGATTTCTCTTAGTAGTTTCCTTGCATTCCTTGCCATTGTTTTCTGATCGGTTACTTTTCCTTCCATCTTCTAAACTCTCGGCTATGCTGCTACTAACGTCAGGCGTCTGTGACCTAGGTTCTCTTTCCTGCATTGACTTTGTCCTGGTACCCTCAACCACAGTTACTTTTCCTACCCGTTTCCTGACTTGGAGCTGTTATAAATGGCCTACTCCCTTCGAGCTTCTGTAAACTTTCTCTTTGGTGACTATCCTCCAGAGTTCTTTGTTCCAGAAGCTTCGGTTTCAAGTGCTTGCATTGTGCTATATTTACATTAGTGTTTGTCGTTGCTGTGTGCTTTACTTGTTCTCCAGTGAGGAGGAGGGTCTGGCAATGACTATTTTCCCCCTCACTATCTTCAATTTTTTTTTCACCATTTTCTCTGCGGTGCCTGATGAGTTCTTTGCGTAGTTGTGCTTCCTTCTGCCGTTGTATGTCAGGTCAGGTTTAAGATGCATCTTTTTGTATGTAGTGTCATTTTGTAGCTTTTTGGTATTGATGAGCACTTGTCTCGTGGCCTGCTTGTTGTTTATACATACTTTCACCAGGTTCCCCTTTTCTGTAGGAATTCTATCAGCTTGCTCAATATCATTGGGGTTTACTTGGAGTTTACGATGAAAGAGTTCTTTGACGGCTTTGAGAATGCTCCACTGTGTACTGGTATTTGTAACTTCTGGTAGGTTGCTGACAATAACATTCATTTGTCTTCTTTCTTGGTCTAGAACCTCTCTCACGTTGCTTTGCAAGTCGTCCTCATTTTGTCTTATGGTGGTGTTTGTATTCTCAATACATTTAATCTGATCTTTGATGAGGCACACTTCATGCTCCAGATTGTCTTGTCTCCTTAGGTCTACCATCTCACCCACCAGTTGATGAGCATACTTTCTACATACTTGACAGTGCCATGGTATCTCCCGAGAACCTTGCATACCATACTTGCTAATGATGGTGAATAATTCATCAGATAGGCCCCCGCATTTTTGGTGGTAGTTCGTTTTGCAAATGTCACAAATGGCTGCAGTTGGGCTACCAGAACCTGGCCGATAATCTCTGATTTCTTTGTCACACTTTCCACAAACAAACTGTTCATCATCGCTTATTTCATCTCTTGATGACATGTTATCATAGCTGAAATTCGTATCGTGGCCATCTGATGGTATCAAACCACGTTGTGTAAGTGTAAACTTCAACGGGATTCGTTTACTTGCAGCACCCGTTTCCGCATTGTCTAGTCCGGTCGCCATTTTGGATTTTATCGGTACATGCAGCACGGATGTTTAGAGTGCCACCTTACAAGTTTGCTTCATTTTTATGGAACAAATTCGCCGACACTCCTTCCCCTCTACAGCGCCCTCAATTGGTTGGGTGGAAGAGAACACGGGCAAGCACGAGCATGGTTCTTAGTCCAAGTCCGAATGTGTGCCTGACATGTTTCTCGGCACGGATGTGCTGAATTACAGTGTTTTTTTTATCTAAAGATTAAGATGTTTTTTTTATCTAAAGATTAAGATGGGTTTTTTTTTTATTAAAGCACAGTACAGGTACCGTGAATATGTTGTCATTATGTCTGCACTTAGTATCCTCGTATTTGAATTGGTCAATATGCCGTGAACAATGCCGCTAGCCTTTAATCGGCTGTACAATCAGCGCTGCGGTTTTAAGAACGCCGGGTACCGATGGTTTTGTTTTGTTTTGCAGTTTCCTGGTCTTGCACGCCGGCACCTATCATTGTTTACTTACATTGACTTTTAATCATCTTTTCCCGGAAACTGTGAAACCATTGTTCTGATCACAAAGGAAGAATGTGTTAAGTTAGCATTCGTTCAATCAGCCGCCACAAACGTCAGCTGCAACAAACGATTTGATGCAACCTAAAAACCCGCTTCCCTCACTTTGTTTAGTTGTTGGAGCGCAACACTTTAAAAGAAGGTTAGAAGCGACTCTTGGCAAAATCTTTCAATACTTTATTGATGACAGAATTCCCAGCATATTACACAGGAAAATCAAATTTTCAGCGTATAACGGGAAAACCATCCATTAAATATATAACAGATCCTGTTTTACTTATTAATGAAGGTATAACAAAGAGATTGTGGTCCTTCTGACAATAGAAAGCGTACTGTTTGAAGGAGCAGTCACAATTAACCAACCTCAACCGTGTGTTTACTTATGCAAGTTGCTTGAAGTATTATTTGTCATTGAAGTTCTCATGATAATCAAATCTGTTTACATTCCTAATTGTTTTCTATCCTGTGCCTTTTTTTTTTATTTGGAAAGTGCCTTTTTTACTTGGAAAGAAAGTATAAAACAAGTAGCTGTCACAACAAGTTACATAAAAAACGTTACTATAGACGATGTCGTATTGTTTCTGTCAATGGGTATCAAGGTATCAGATATTATTTTGTGCCTTTCGTTATGATCATGGCAACACTGACATTTAAGATATACCATAGCGAATGCATACATCTCTCAGCTAACAAATATAAATTTTCATATCATCCTCATTAACCCTAAAAGGGCTGACCTGAGCTGTTATGACTTTTTAGCCTCGAGCTTTGCGCATCTTTTGATACCAAAAACATAAAAATCGGACCACGGGTTGCCGCGTAGCGAAAACTTTTCCGGCGCTACGCGCCGTGAAAACTGAATTTTCGCATATACGTCGTGTACACAGAGCAAAATTGCCATTCGCACATATGAATAATTAATTTGCCATTATTCCAAAACCCTTTGACCTATAGTCATGAAATTCCTTGGGTATGTTTAGGAAGAGTTGCTCTATGCATGTGCTGAGTTTCAAAATTTTTCGTCACTCGATGGCCGAGATCTTAGGGGAGGGGGGCGGAATCCCCCCCCCCCCCGGCTGAGAGATGGTCAAAATAACCCGGCCCCTTTAGGGTTAAGGTGACATTCATCTGCTAGGTATTTAGGAAAGTTGATTCTTCTCGGTGGTGAAAGGTGCACGTGTGGTTTATTGCACACAAGAGCTGCATTGAGCAATCTGTTCAGCCAGCAAACCCGATGGTTGAACGTTTCAATAGGTACCTGTTTTAGGCCAAAAAAAACCTCTCCGGTTTCTGGTATGGAGCTTGCCCAAAAACTGGTGCGGCGACGCGGCTTTTTTTTTTTTTTACCTGTTTTTTTTTGGCTTCAAATGTAGGCTGATGACTGCAAATGGTGCCCGACTAAACTTAGTGCCAATATTATTGGAGACCAGAGTGGCCACATAAAGCTTATTCTCGATCATAACCCCATCTAAAACCACGTTGAAATTGTGCAGCAGCAGGATTCCAGTCAACAAGTGAGTTTGGCGGTTTTGAGACATCATCTTTTATTGAAAAAAAAACTGTTTCATTTTGCCGACGCGCATGGTTACGGCGACGCGCGCGCATACCAGAAACCGAAGACTTTTTTTTTGGCCTTAGCCTCATCATTTTTGACCTTTGTATCACTGAAAAGAACACTATTGGCTTCGGGATGATGTTGTGTTCCTCCAATTCGCGGATAAATCTCAATGTGTTGTCAACTAACACCGTGTGCAATCCCAACTGCACAGATCATTTGTGCCAAGGTCGATACAAAGTAAATCAATTCTATCCATGCTACGCATTCTACTCAGGTAGT
Organism: Patiria pectinifera; assembly: GCA_029964075.1. Lineage (NCBI taxonomy): Eukaryota > Metazoa > Echinodermata > Asteroidea > Valvatida > Asterinidae > Patiria > Patiria pectinifera. The sequence goes on from CM057135.1 coordinate 12,046,141, forward strand.
GGTTGAGATTGCCAAAGATGCGATCGTAGGTGAGACCTGGGTGTCCCTAAGTTGACACAAAGTAATGTTGCGGAAGTCTCAAAACAGTTTCAACAGGCAGGCTGCGCCGCTGTGCTAGTCGAGTTAGCCTTGATGGAAAGGAGTGACCAGATTTATGAACATGCACCGATCGCGTAGCACACATCATCAAAACTGTAAGGAGACACAAAATTGACGCCATGAGTCTTGAAAAGAAACGACTTTGATTTTGTGGCCTGAAAATAGGGGAGTAAGTTAAGAAGAAACCAAAAAATAACAAGAAAACGCCTATATTGTCGACAGCATCGGATCTGTGTACATCTGTACGTTAAGGCCAAGGACAATGACCTCTATGGCCGCATTGTGTTTTCGCGACGGTAACAATTGTCTTCAAAATAGGTCGGAGCATGATGGTACTTGTTGGCGAAGATACAGTGATGTGGAGTTGACGATACCAGTTGTCTTAAGTACGACCCTAGAGCATACAACTCTTAAGTTATTAGTTTCCGACAATTCGGGTTTGGCATCACATAGTTCATTAGAAAATCTTTTTTTAATGAATGTTATTTACATGTACATGGTATTTTAAAACATTGTTTTAAAGGTGACTGTTCTATGTTCCGACACCCCTATGTTCCGACAACCTGGATTGTGTTACTCCCGGTTAGGGTTAGGAATAGGAATATGTGCAGTCGGAACATAGATGTGTAACCTTTTTAAAAATGCTTCTGGAATGACAAGTTTGCCGTGTGTGAGTTGTCCATTTGTCAGGGCTGAAAGCAAGTCTTTAATTTTCAAAGGGTCAACTTTGTAAAGCGCAAGTTGGCCAAGGGACGAGTTCACATAATGTGTAGTACAAAGCAGGCAGTCATCTGCACTGTTGATATCCCGACAATACAAAAGACCTGAGAAATACAGGGCATCAATGCAGAATCCAGAAAAACTCGAAACGTGTTTGTACACCGAAACAAGTAAATATTAATTCTGAAGTAACATATTATATCGACTGATGTACATACCGCTGAGAAAAAGACGTACGTTCCTGAGAAAGCCTGGCCCGCTGTAGCACACGTGTCCTTGGCTGCGCTTTTCAGATTGCTTCTGGGCCGGCTGGGGAAGCCACTTCGCAACATGTGGCGTTGTTGTTTGTAAGGATTTCATTGATTCACCCCTATTTTGAAATGGTGCATTCCTAAAAGTTAAGCCCAATAGCATAAGGTGCATCATCCTAGACCCAGTCTTTTGTAAAACTTAGCGCGTTATATAATCAACTAGCAGCAGCCAGCTCTTGGGGAAGCAGTGGTTACATAATCGCTCTTCCTTCAGCAAGCAGTTAACAGTTTTTGTGGTAGTTGTGGTTGCATTTGCAGCAGTAGTAAAAAGCCATGGTTGTGCAATTTTGCCCAATTTGGAGTTAACGACAGTCATAGGTCAGGTGTTTCAACAAGGGTAACCAGGGAGTTGTTTTGCCAACAGTGAAAGGCAGTTGTGTGATTTTGGTTGTGTGTAGTTTGAACTGGAATGGGAGAGGGATGATCAAGGCGATCAGATCAGACCAGATAGCGATGGAGAGTAGATGTGATTTTGAAGTGAAGTGTGATCTCCTGTATGGTGTGTGTCATGGCTCGAACCGAAGCCACCAGGCAGAGTTATATTCAGCTATAGCAGGCAATAGTCAATGATCCTAAAAGCCTATTTGAGGCAGTTGAACTTTGGGCTTGATCTTCAAGGCCCCATTGAGCAATGTTGTGCTCAGAAAACACACCAAGGAAAACTCCAGGATTTTGAGATACCACACAACCGTCAGTTTCTTTATGAAGCAATTCAAAGATTCCTCTTGTATATTGTAACTTATCAGCTTGAGAATAAAGTGCATTTTTGCCTGACGTTTAATTTGAAGGATAAATGGCATTAAGAACTTCTGCTTAAGATTACTATGATTTTCTGAAATTCATTGATAGTTGAAGATTGGATTGATGTTTGAAAATATTGGAATTATGGACTATGATATTTGATGTGGATACTGAAGTAACGTTTTCGAATTTGAAGAAAACAGTGTTCAGATAACTGGTACATTCATGGCAAGGAAATATCAGTATAATGTGAATCATGTTCATGTAAGGAGATTACCAGTGTTACTGGATTTGTAAATACCACACTGATATCAATGTAAGATGTTTATTGTGAGACAATAAAGAGATGAACACATTGCAAAACTACAGCATGATGTGCGCCATCTTGAATCGAGGATCGAGCTACAAGAACAATACAGTCGCCGTAATACGCTCATTGTTCACGGCATTCCTGAGCCAGCATCGCCGGAGATTGAGAATACTCACAAAAAGATTATCGACGTTGCGCAACACCACCTGGGCCTGGATTTAGGCCTGAACAGTATTGACCGCGCCCATCGTATCGGTTCGCGCCTGGATAAGGCTGAAAATGTTCGTTCCAGACCTGTCGTCGTGAAATTTTTGGACTACGGCACGCGGTCTTCCTTCTACCGCCTGAGGTCAAAATTTAAAGGAAAAAACATTTTTGTTCATGAGAGTTTGACGCAGGTGCGACAAGGTTGGCTAAACACCGCCAGACGTCTTCCCACGGTGGAGAAAGTCTGGACCCAAGATGGACGCATCGAAGTCCGGAAAAAGAGTGGTGCCCGCATCATAATCGGTTGTGCTGACGACCTCAACAAACTCAAATAAACTATCTGACAAATTCCCATGGTTGGGCCATCTTTTTATAGCTCCATGGTTGGACTAGTTAGTTCCTATGTTGAGTTGCCCTTCCTGGACCAAGGGCTGCGAGTGTCGCGATTAGTAAAAATACGCATAGTTTCTTTTTGATGTACATTGTCGTGTATATTTATTTGTTCGTGGCGGCCTAGTACAAATATACTGTTTGGATGTCGATCCATACATCTTTTAACAAGGATAATTCGATTATCAGTGCTCATTTCAATCACTTAACCTAATTGTTTAGTATTTGAATTACTTGTTCTTGTCTTCTTGTTTTTGTGTGTGCCTGTAAAGTAAAGTATGCCTGATTATGTTGACCCAAATAATCCTTTCCATTTATTTAATAATTCACAATATTACTCTAGTGAACAGTTCTCGGGGACCTATAAAAATATTGATGGATTTTCTCTACTTCATATCAATATTAGGAGTCTTCAAAAACATTTCGATCAACTTAAACTTTTGTTGCTTACATTGAAATATAAGTTCTCGGTCATCGCATTATCTGAAACCTGGCTGAAAACATATCCCCATAATTATTATTTTTACCAGGGTATAAACTCATTGTTAATAACAGACAGGAAAGATGGGTGGAGGCGTAGCTCTGTATATTTCCTGTGACCTTGATTTTAAAATTAGACAGGATCTTACCCATTCTGAAGATGTTTTAGAATCTCTTTTTGTTGAAATTTCGTTTACCAAATCTAAGGATATTATCACAGGCGTCTTATATAAACCTCCAATTGTCAATGTACTTGATTTTTACCACCTTTTCAAAATTTGTTTTGTAGAATGACATCTTCCAACAAAAATTGTATTATTTCTGGGGATTTTAATATTAATTTACTCAATCATACAGCCCCCAGCACACAGGCTTTTACTGATCTCATTACTTCTTATTCTTTTTTACCATTAATTGATAAGCCCACTAGAATAACTGATTCTTCTGCTACGCTAATTGATAATTTTTTGACGAATGTGTTACCATCTCCCAACTCAGGCATAATTTTGTCTGATATTTCCGATCATTTACCAATTTTTATGATAATGTCCTCCCATAAATCTAGTGCCTCCTCTAATCATTTTAACTATGTTGGTTCCCGTAAATTCACTCATTTTAATATCCAGAGGCTTAAAGAAGATCTGCATGCAACCGACTGGTCTAACATTACTACCTGTGATAATCCCGATTATGCATTTAATTTATTTATTGACAATTTCAATGATAAAGTTGATAAAAATATTCCACCTAATTTACATAAGCCCACATTAAAGTCTAATTCTAACCAAACTGCCCCGTGGATTACTAAACTTCTTCTTAAATCAATTAACAAGAAAAATAAGTTATATCGTCATTACATTGCTAATCCGACAAACATGCGGAAACTCAAATATATTAAATATAAAAATATTTTGACTAGTCTCTTACGAAATTCTAAAAAGCAATATTATGTTTGTCAGTTTGAGAAGGAAAAGAACAACATTCATAACACGTGGAAGGTCATAAATTCAGTCCTTAATAATAAGTTATCCTCTCAACATATTAGTAGTATCATGCATGAAGGCAAGTTAATCAATGATTTTACTCGTATTGCAAATTGCTTTAATGATTATTTTGTTAATTTAGGCCCTAATCTCGCTAAAAATATTCCTAGTTCACATGGTTCATTTGTTGATTTTCTTAATGATCCGAACCCAAGGTCTTTGTTTTTACAACCAGTAGTTGAACAGGAAGTGATTGATATCGTCAACAACTTACAGAACAAAACAAGCTCCGGTCACGACCTGATTAACTCTTCTATTATTAAAAACACTATAACTGTCATCAGTAGACCTATTACTCACATTATCAACGCTTCCTTTAAAACTGGCATTGTTCCTAACTCACTTAAAACTGCCAAGGTTGTTCCTATTTTTAAAAATGGTGATCTTCATTCAGTTATCAATTATAGACCCATTTCTATTTTGACCTGTTTTTCAAAGATTTTTGAAAAATGTGTTTATGTTCGTATTATTCAATTTCTTAATAAATGTAATATTTTAACCGACTGTCAATACGGATTTAGAAGTAATCATTCAACTACACATGCAATACTTGATTTTGTTGATAAAGTAACAACTGCTATGGATAACTCTGAACACACTCTGGGGATATTCCTCGATCTTTCAAAAGCTTTTGATACCATTGATTATGACATTTTGCTATATAAGCTTTCTTATTATGGTGTTCGAGGAGTAGCCCTAGAGTGGTTCAGAAGTTACCTTTCAGACAGACAACAGTATGTATCTATAGGCGGTTCAAATTCAACTTGTAAGGCCCTAAAATGTGGTGTTCCACAGGGGTCAATTTGGGCCCATTGCTTTTCTGATCTATATTAATGACTTTGTTAAATCATCTGATGTATTTTCATTTATTTTATTTGCTGATGACTCCAACTTATTTATCTCGAATAGCAATTTGACTACTCTCACTAACACAGTTAATTATGAGTTAAAATCTATCTGTAATTGGTTTGCAGTTAATAAGCTGTCACTTAACATTAAGAAAACCAACTATAAGTTATTTAGTAAAACTGCCAGTAATCTCCTTCCAACATATTAATTAATGACATGGCCATGGAAAAGCAGATTGTCTTAAATTTCTTGGATTATATATAGATTCTAAATTAACATGGACTAATCATATAGATTATTTATGTAAAATTATTGCGAGAAACATAGGTGTCATCAACAAGATCAAATATTTTATCCCTCCCACAATTTTAGTTTCCTGTATAATACATTAATATTGTCGTACCTCAGTAATGGTATTCTAGCCTGGGAGCATGTTCCCTCGGTAATCTCAATAGGCTTTTCCTTTACAAAACGGGCTCTTCGAATAATTAATTTTACTGATTTTAATGCCCATACTGATCCCCTATTTTTCAAACACAAAATTTTGAAAGTTAAAGATATTTATTTCCACCAGCTTGGGTCTCTAATGTATCAATCTGCTTCAGGCACCTCACCATCTTCCATTACTTCAATTTTTACCCGGAATTTTGATGTTCATTCCCATTATACTCGTCAAGTCTCTAACTTTCATCTCCCATTGACTCGCACAACTTAAGCCCAAAAAACTATTAGATATGAGGGACCCAGGCTGTGGAACTCCTTTACCGAGAACCTGAAAACATCCAAAAATTTGTCTACTTTCAAACGGAAATATAAATCGACCCTGTTGTATAATTATTATGATCCCGTGTAACCCATTAACTTCGAGAATTGCTTGTGCAACAGATCTTATCCTGCTTGTTAACTGGCATGTAAAGTTTGTGTATTGTCCTTGTCTATTGTCTGTCCTGTGTCTTATGTATTAAAAGCAACTTTAAATTTGTATACAAGGGGCCTACGATTACAAGCTTAGCTTCTTAGTGGGTTCCTCTACAGTCTCACTATCTGTTTATATAGTATCTTTTTTGTATTAATTACGATCATTAAAAATGTGTGGCACTGTGGAAAATAAATGAACAATGAACAATGAACAAAAGACAAACTTTGAATACATGTATTTTGTAAATAGATGGCTGCCCGTTGATGAAGCAGCACCCGAGATGAAGATGTAGATCAGTCAAGGCGTTAGAGACCTGATTCGGCTGTAGGACACCCAACCCAGGAGGCGGTGTATCCAAGGATCAACCGGCATTAGACGTTTCGAATTGCTACTCCCCGTCAGGATGTCCTTACAGTCAATACTGTGTTTTAATTGGACTGTGACTATCTGAGTTTAATGTACTTTGTTGTACACGTAAAGAACACAAGATAAGAAAAAAATAATTTGTAAGTTGGATATAATTGAGAAGGACAGAAAATACCGGTAGTTAAGAAGTTGTAAATAATTGTAAGTTGTTTTGTGAATAGACCAGAAGCAGTAAAAGAGACTATTCTGTTTGGTGTAGTTCTTTCGATGTTCTGTCAAAGTAATAGTTGTAGACATATTTGGACACATTTTAGGAAAAATCCCGACATTGTTGTTGTAACTACCCACGTGACACTTAAGACGTCCACAAACTTGGTTCTGCATGTTTCGGCCAATTTTGAGTTTTGTCTTGAACGGTTTCACACATTCGCCCAGACAAAATCATCATCACCACCGGCTGTAATACTGTTCTGTGAATAATTAACATTTACGTTGCCCGAGAGCAATCACCGTGTTTTGAATAATTGAATTTCCGATTGCAAGATTATGATTCCATAACACTTGAGTGTCTTGAAAGGGAAGATATAACATTTGCAAACATTAAAAAAAGAAATAAATGAACCAATCACAAAATACCTTACTGAATTGTTATGGACCGACAGTCTTCATCATCCTGTAAAATCGGTGCTCCTGGTGTGCTGACATTTTCACGAAACAATGTATTTTTCCAACGCTGGTCGGCCGACCAGCGTTAGAGAAAACTTTATTTTTTTGGAGAAATGTTATTTATTGCTGAAATGTAGTTCTTCTGACTTTTCTTTGTAATTGATTAGCATACACACCTGTTAAGGGGTACAAGCCTGCTAGACTGATTGTCTGACCTTACAATTCCCCAAAGTGTATTCATCACTCCGTTTCATCTTAACTTAAGTGGGGTCAGGGAACCAGATTCCAAGAATATGATAGGCTTTCTTGGTTTTTCCAGCATGTACAAGCCCAACACGTAACAATGTCAGTTGAACAAAAGTTTCTTTAATGTACGAATCCTACAAATCCATTCATTTTCTAAAATTTCAGCAAAAGCAAATGTCAAAAGGGCCATACTGGCATTGTCTGATTTTTGAAGTAGTCGTTTCCTAAAAGAGGCACAGAATTTGTTTTTCTGGATTTGCGGTTATTCAAACATATCTCTGGATTTACAACAGGAATCTTAATTACATAAAAGGTATTCTCAAGCTAAATATGTAACCTTGAAGATCGTGTAAAAATTTGCAGTAAATTCCGGTTGTAAATTGTCGAAAATGGCGGGGTTTACATGCACCCTTATTCTCATGACTCCCTGTATAGTGAAAGTAAAATAGGAAGCGTCAATACAGTTTGGAAAGGCATACACAAGAGTTTATTTGGGATGCTTGGCAGTGCCCCCAAAATACGAAAAAGGTTATGTATTGTTAGTGTGTACTTGTGTTATTAAATCTATTTATTTATTTATTGATAGATTTCATTTTTGAGAAGGCGCGTGCATGTTCTTGATATAAAATGAGTAGGAGCCCCCAATTTTTTTTTCTAAATTTAAAATCACGCTAATCATTGGTTAGACTATTTGGGAACTTGTTATGCACAACCCTTCATTTAAAGAGCCCCATGTTAGAAAACATAATTGCCTCAATAGTCAAAGGTTGTTTAGGTCAACTATAGAAGTTAACTATTTTGTTTTTATGAGCTTGCGGATACATGTAAGTGTGCGGTTTCTGTTTTATACAAGGATTACATAGTGATTTTCTTTACTTGTCAAAGAATAGGAGATACTCATCGCCAGCTTTTGACGAGTTGAACGACTGTTTATGTGTTCAACGCCTGTTTACATTTTCGCCTTTGATAGGTAGATGTTGCTCGAAGAGATCATACATGGTGTAATCTCATTGGTCATATTGTATTGGTCACATTCAATACATTATTGTGTAAACAAGATACTTATATGCCCGATCCCATAAAAAAGATCAGTCAGTGAACCGTCTTTATTCGCTGAAGTTCGGCAAGAGAACGATGAGCCAAGAACAGTTTAACTTCGTGAAAATCAGATGAACCGAAACCTGCTTGTAATTGTAGGCAAACATAATTGTTTTTCTTAACAGATAGCGCTTCCGTTTTTGGCAAGAAAGATGCCTTTTCTGGGGATGCTTTCTTTGCTGAGACCAAGATTCATAACCCCACATGCATTTTCTAACCTAAAAGAGCAACTGTTACGGTAGGGCATCAACTCTGCCAACAAACTCTTAATAATGACGATGCCCAAATACTTTAACATTTGGGCATCAATTTTTCTGAAATGATACCTGAAAGACGGGTCCCATAATGTCAACTACAGACACATTGTTATAAGAAAAAAAACAACACTGTTTGCTGGAAGTTTATTTCTTTAAAACACCTTGCACTTTACATATTAACCATATGTGTGTGGAATTTCATTTTGCGTGTCAACTTCCTTTGTATAGTATACTCAATTTTAATCATAAAACATAACCTTCCAATTGTTTAGGGAAAATCATGCACGAACCGTTACTTCACTTAATGTGTTATATGTATGACACAGAGAAAAGAGAATAAGAAAGGTTTCAAATTACAAACTAGGGCCACCGCGTCAGTACCCAAACCGCAGTAGGGAGATACGTCTGTCCCGTCAGCAGGGGATTACTAATTACCTAAGCCTAATCCCCGCTGACATCGCTAATCTCTTGACCTTTTTAGGAGACAGACGCCTCTAACCCTGGCTACCTAATTAATGACCTAACTACCCAACGCAGTGACCCTAGAGAGATAGATTATGCAGACCTAAATCGAAAGATGCCCTGAAAATATCAAAAGAATGATACTTGGCCAAAAGGAATGGGTTAAAAGATGCCTGTGAACATGGCACTTAAGACTGGACACCACCACCACAAATACTCCAAAGTACAGTTTATTGAAGGTTGTTCGAAGTTGTAATTGCTGTGCGCAGAAAGCTTCCGTCTAAAGGTGTTAGTTTTGGCATGAGTTAACGTAATATGTTACTTGTCGAAATGGCCGAGGGTTTTTTTCTGAGGGGGGGGGGTAATTCATAAGTCTAATGGCTTTCGTGGCTGCATGGCCAAATGATTAGAAACATACATATATGCCCGTTTCTTTTTTCACAATGATTGTGGAGGCTAATCATCCTTACCGGCAGCTGAGTGCGAATTGTGAAGGACGCGGCTACAGCGTGGTTTAGCGCTGACACGCAAAGGTGCCTTTGGCACCAGCCACATCCACCCATATTCTGACCACGGAGCACAGCCCGAGATCGAAAGTGTTTGATTCTTCCGGAGGAAGGAAAACCGTAGGGTCCGATAAAAACACTCGTGGCACAGGAGAGAAGTAACGCACAACTCTACTCACAGTCATGTGGTCCGGCTGGGATTGTAACCGGGGCCACAGTGAACCTTGACGATGGTAGCAATCAAAAGTTCATAGAAGCGCTCCTTTTCATCATCCGGATTTGAGTTGGTTGGAGCATATGCACAGATTAGGGTGGCGAATCGATTTAACCCAATTGGTATCCTCAGTGACATAATACGCTCCGAGACACCAGTAGGTAGCGAGGATAGTTGCTTGACAAGATGGTTTGAGACAGCAAAGGCCACACCTGCTTCACGCCTGGTCCCCTGCTCCTTCCCTATCCAGTAAAAGGTGTGAGTTTTCTCTTGTAATTCACCTTGCCCTGCCGATATAGATTCTTGGAGGGCAGCAATGTCAATGCCAAGCCTCTGTAATTCCTTGGCAACAAGAGCAGTTCTTCTTTGAGGTCTGTCACTATCTTGGAGGTCTAAGAGAGTTCGAACATTCCATGTCGCAATAATTAGTTTGAGATTTCGCTCATTCATTCTTTCTCGATTCTTACCGCTGTGATAGAGACCCGCCTGCCGCGGTGAACTGGCCAGGTAAATGCAGGCAAGCATTTTTTTACCCCACCTTTTATAGGGGCGTCCCTGTGCAGGGCGGGCAGTGCCCCCCTTAATAGGGCTGCCCGGTCGCTTGTGCAGCTGCCTTGCCTCGTTGCCCTGCTCCAGCGCGCGACCATCACACACGGGCCGCCTGTGTGTAGAGCTCCAGCTATGGCTGCCAACTGCTCAAGTCTGCCACTTCACCTTCACTCCATCGCCACAGGACTTTTAACACCATCGCCTGCATTAGATGCCTTATCCATCGTGCATTGGAAAAGACATCCTCCGGGCTCCACGTCACCTGATCTAATGGAGAACCTAGGTACGACAACTGGGGAGACGTGAAGCTGCCCCACGGTATCTCGCTAACTGAGATGGTTGACCACTGCCGTTGTCTTCAATAAAGATGATCATCCGCCAGACGTCATGACATAGGTGCCGTAATACACAGTTTGTTGGTATCCGCCGCCATAATCGCTCGTTGTCCCGCTGCCGACAACGACCGTAACCCTGGTTAGGGGGTTAAGCAGGTACTACACCTTGCCCAAGGGTGACCCAGAAACTATGCAAGGCAGTGGTGTTTCATGTCCACTGAGGTCTGAACCCGCTGAGGTCTGAACCCGCATACCCTGGGTCAATATTGGTCGAGTGACCCATTGGTTTGTTAGAAGTACACTTTGGGAAGTGTAAGTAAATGTCGACCATCTGTCGAACAACAGGCGGGTTGATCATCCGATAGGTAAACAGGCACAGCAAATACTTACATTGTTTTGTTTTATCTGGTGGACATGCAGAAAATCCGCCGATGCAGAAAGTCCGTGTTAAAACTTGTGCTTACATCTAATATACAAATACAACCCATTGTTTTTTCCGTCTGTTAAAAGGTAGAGTAGTAATTCTTGCACAATGCAATCAAAATTGATCTCTGCAATTCTTCACACGTTGAAGGAGACTCTCCAGCGGACTGATATATGCTAGGACGGAGAGGGAATCTGTGTCAACAAACAATGGGTCCCCTCTTATCCCCTTGTAGGCTGATAGGTGTGCTGGTCAATCTTTCATACTCCAGCAAGTGAACTGCTGACCGCCCAGCCTTTGTCCAAGAATTGAATTAATACTAAACAGTACAGTTGGAGATGAAGTTGGGGCCATGGTCATATTTATAAACGCGACGAAGAAAAACTAACATGCGACTATCTAAGGTGTTTCCTTTCAACGAAGGACTGCAGAGTTAAGATGTACCTATTACGATCTTGTACATTCAAGAGTCAATCAATACAAAAATTGTTATTCCAGGACGCCTTGCGTTGAAATACATGCGTGCATGGTTCTAAGCCATTTTATGATAGAAGAGATAGAAACCAAATTGTTCTACACCATTACAAGCCCATGTATACTCTAACGGCCAGCGTTTTACAGACTTACATTTTTTAAAGTGCTTTTTCGCGAAATGATAATACATTTTCAAACTTCTTTTTTTCTATCTAGTTGTAAGTTAATGTTTGTTTTCGATAAATGAAAACTTCATCCACGAAAGTTGATGCCAATTTATGAAATTCAACACACATCGGTTAATCTATGTAAACCATATACGGTTAATTTCGAAAAAAAACCTGTAATTTTCATGAACCCGTTTTGCATTTCAAATCAAAAAGTATGCCTTATTTTTTTCAGTTGTAATTGTTACTGTGATCATGCAAAATCAGCAATGTTGCAATTGATATTTGGCAGTGACGACACTGTTCTGACACACAGGTGTGGCAAGAGTCAAGGCAAGTCAATGTATTGAAATACTGACAATACGTCGTGTTTCTTTACACTGAATTCTCTATTGTATTTGCTAATAATTTCATAGCCCCTCCCCCTAAAAAATTGAATCGTTTGTCAATGTATCTTTTAAAAAACATAAAGTACACTCTGCAGTACGGTTAAAGAGAAATTAAAGAGGCATGCATGCTGTGTGCATTCCAGTCACACATATAATGCGGACGGACAGAGTATATCTGAACAGTTGTATACAACATATTGTTGAGTTCCCGCAAATTGCGTAGTTTACTTCTTTCCCAATCAATCCATTCCAATCCGTGCACAGCGTAATGCTTGCAGCGATCCTGTGTGCCCTCACACAGCGCGAAGCTTACCACGAAGTCTTAGACACACGAACAAGTGTGCAGTACGCTATTGTATAGCGCGCAATGCATGTAGCACTCACTGCTATTGAACATGTACCGCCATGGGACATGTACTTAGGACTTAGCCATTTTCCCTCCACCTTTCCCCGGAGTCGATGCGAATTCCCCTCACACACCTTACCTCGCATCCGACCCACATTGACCCCAAGCATTTAGCGAATGCGGCTCGCTAAAACCTACCCGTGTATTCACCCCTTAGTGACCCCGTACACCCCAGCGAGTGTGTCCCGCTAACCCACTGGCCGAGACCTACGGTAGCTAGAGGTCAGGTTACGTCCTTCATCTCATAGTTTTACTCCATAGCATTAGTGTGTAGATTCTTACCTAGTCTAGGGACTAAGTCTTGTACACAACCCTATGTACCGAGAGGTTATTCCCTTTCCCTTTTCCTTGAGGATCAGTTCCCCGTAACGCACCCACGAGTGATCCTACTTCGCCCGCTAACCACTGCTCTCTGACTTTCTTCCAGTAGATTGTCTAAGTCAGTCGTGTACAAATTTCTCATAGAGAACTTTCCCCATGTCTTTGTACACGTATGCATTATTCATAACTACCAGAATCCAATGCTCCCATTGGCTAAGACGCGCAACGAAAAGTCTATATAAAGCGCGCAGAAATGGCAGTTCTGGTCATTGTTGTACTGGGCTCTTTCCCAGTAGATTCTAGAGCTGAGCTCTGACCTACACAGAGCTCCCGTATATGATGCAGTAGATTGTTGATCTGGGCTCTGACCCCGACAGAGTTCCTGACATGTACACGTAGATTATCGAGCTGTCCGCTCACTGGCCATAGACCCTACGTCTGTACACAGATAATCATGTACGCCAAACTTTACATTGTATATAGTGCGCCCTCTATTGAGCTGAGATGTAAATAATCCCGAATAAAGTACTAGTGTGTGTGTGTAAGATATTTGTATCTGACTCTTTATTTGATAATGTCTCTCACCCGAGAGAGACGTTACACTGGTGGCAAGCGCTGGGATACGAACTTACACACACCATCGCACTATACCATGACTTTTAAGTCACTTCATGTACCCCTCCACTGTACGGATCTCCCAGCTTTAGACTCTGACTTTCTGCTTGTCAATATCAGCAGCCAACATGCCTGCCATGCGAAAATCTCGCAGGTTACAGTCGTTGTATGATGATGATGACACCAACCTGTATTCAAGTCTACAGGCAGAGAGTGCAGAACTCCAAGAACTTAAAAAACAGTTCGAACTTTTCAAGTTTCGTTCAGTGGAGGCTGAGAAAGAGCTGAAACAACTCCGAGCAACTGCTGCATTACACAGCCCATCAACGGCTGAGCAGACAGATGCCTATGTTTCAGCGAAAGAAAGATCAATTCAATTCAAGAAACATTTATTTCATACTCCTTTAGAGAAATACATCAATAAACAAAAGGTATTTCGTACATAGCAAAATAAAAATTCGATAAATGTGTCACACACACACAAAATGTAATAAAAGTAAACTGCGCTATTAACAAGTGTAAAATTAAGTTTGGTTTATGTACAGGAGAAAATAGGAGTATGGGGCTGTTTGAGTAAGCCGAGGCTTGTAAGAAACAGCCTTTACAGACAACAATAACAACAGAAAAACAAAACTATAACGAGACACAGACAATACAGACAAGACAAAAGTGACACTACTTAACCTGACATGATATGAAAGTACAAAATGAGTAAATAATTGGAAAAGCAATGAATTTGAAGGAGCTACAATTCACATGAGGAAAATAATAAAAACGATGAGAATGCATAGAAATCAGGTTGGGAAGCTATGCTACATACGAGGACAGAAGGAATTTCTTGCACCGTGATTTAAATCGCCCCACGGAAGACAGTGTTCTAATGCTGGGATTAATAGTATTCCATAATCGGGGACCATGGTACCGAAGAGTGTTAAGGCAATAAAGAGTGCGAGTGAATGGAATGTACAGGCTACTGCTTGATCTAGTAAAGTGACTATGGGTGTTTTGTACTGAAGAAAAGAAAGACGAAAATGTGCTGGGGAGAAGATTGTTGGTGAATTTGTACATGAATATAGCAGTGTGAAATTTATTAATATCAGCAAGAGTAAGAGTGCTTAACTGTGCAAATAGATGTGAACAATGTTCTCTTGGCGATGAAAAAGTGCAAATCCAAACAGCCCTTTTTTGTGCAATATTTAGTGGATATAACTTGGTATTACGGGCTCGAGCCCAGACAATGTTGCAATAGTTCAAATAGGGTAAGATGAGAGTGTTATAGAGGAGGGGCATAGAGGACGAGGGGAGAAAATGACGAATCCTAGAGATGACGCCAGAGTTGCGAGAAATGGTTTTAGTAATAAGAGAGATGTGGTTGGACCAGGAGAGTTTGTGATCGATGAGAACGCCTAAGAATTTTGTAGAAAGAACCCTGGTTATGGGCTTGCCATCCATGACAATAGGAGGAGGTATTTTGAGGGTTGTTGAGTTTGCTGAAGAAAATGAAGTTCGTTTTAGACAGGTTTAGGGAAAGCTTGTTAGCCTTGAACCAGGAAGAGATTTTGATGAGTTCTGCATTAAGAGTGTCAATAAGAGAAGTGATGTCTGGATGAGAATAGAAAATCGTTGTATCATCGGCAAATAGCGTAAAAGATAATAGAGATGAAGAGTAATGTATGTCGTTGATGTATAGTAGAAACAGTAGAGGACCAAGAATTGATCCCTGAGGGACACCACAGTCTATATTAAGGCGATCAGAATTGCACCCTTTGATGGAAGTGAACTGGCATCTATTGGATAGATAGTCAGCAAACCATTGATGTGGAATACCCCTAATACCATAATGATCCAGCTTCGATAAGAGAAAAGAGTGGTCGATGGTATCAAACGCTTTTGAAAGATCGATGAAGATGCCAATAGTGTAAAGTTTCTTTTCAAGAGCATTGGTAATATTATCGACCAGTTCAATAAGCGCCATATCAGTGGAATGTTTAGATCTAAAGCCAAATTGATGATCGGACAGGATATGAAAATGAGAGAGGAAATGAGAAAGTCGATTATAAACAAGCCTCTCAAGGAGTTTAGAAAAGCAGGGAAGAATAGAAATAGGTCGGAAATTATTGATGTGATGTTTATCGCCGTTTTTGAAAACAGGAACGATTTTAGCGACCTTGAGATTAAGAGGGACAGATCCAGAAATGAAAGAGAGGTTGAAGATAATAAAATTAGAATCAATAAACAAAAGGTATTTCGTACATAGCAAAATAAAAATTCGATAAATGTGTCACACACACACAAAATGTAATAAAAGTAAACTGCGCTATTAACAAGTGTAAAATTAAGTTTGGTTTATGTACAGGAGAAAATAGGAGTATGGGGCTGTTTGAGTAAGCCGAGGCTTGTAAGAAACAGCCTTTACAGACAACAATAACAACAGAAAAACAAAACTATAACGAGACACAGACAATACAGACAAGACAAAAGTGACACTACTTAACCTGACATGATATGAAAGTACAAAATGAGTAAATAATTGGAAAAGCAATGAATTTGAAGGAGCTACAATTCACATGAGGAAAATAATAAAAACGATGAGAATGCATAGAAATCAGGTTGGGAAGCTATGCTACATACGAGGACAGAAGGAATTTCTTGCACCGTGATTTAAATCGCCCCACGGAAGACAGTGTTCTAATGCTGGGATTAATAGTATTCCATAATCGGGGACCATGGTACCGAAGAGTGTTAAGGCAATAAAGAGTGCGAGTGAATGGAATGTACAGGCTACTGCTTGATCTAGTAAAGTGACTATGGGTGTTTTGTACTGAAGAAAAGAAAGACGAAAATGTGCTGGGGAGAAGATTGTTGGTGAATTTGTACATGAATATAGCAGTGTGAAATTTATTAATATCAGCAAGAGTAAGAGTGCTTAACTGTGCAAATAGATGTGAACAATGTTCTCTTGGCGATGAAAAAGTGCAAATCCGAACAGCCACTTTTTGTGCAATATTTAGTGGATATAACTTGGTATTACTGGCACGAGCCCAGACAATGTTGCAATAGTTCAAATAGGGTAAGATGAGAGTGTTATAGAGGAGGGGCATAGAGGACGAGGGGAGAAAATGACGAATCCTAGAGATGACGCCAGAGTTGCGAGAAATGGTTTTAGTAATAAGAGAGATGTGGTTGGACCAGGAGAGTTTGTGATCGATGAGAACGCCTAAGAATTTTGTAGAAAGAACCCTGGTTATGGGCTTGCCATCCATGACAATAGGAGGAGGTATTTTGAGGGTTGTTGAGTTTGCTGAAGAAAATGAAGTTCGTTTTAGACAGGTTTAGGGAAAGCTTGTTAGCCTTGAACCAGGAAGAGATTTTGATGAGTTCTGCATTAAGAGTGTCAATAAGAGAAGTGATGTCTGGATGAGAATAGAAAATCGTTGTATCATCGGCAAATAGCGTAAAAGATAATAGAGATGAAGAGTAATGTATGTCGTTGATGTATAGTAGAAACAGTAGAGGACCAAGAATTGATCCCTGAGGGACACCACAGTCTATATCATGGCGATCAGAATTGTACCCTTTGATGGAAGTGAACTGGCATCTATTGGATAGATAGTCAGCAAACCATTGATGTGGAATACCCCTAATAACATAATGATCCAGCTTCGATAAGAGAAAAGAGTGGTCGATGGTATCAAACGCTTTTGAAAGATCGATGAAGATGTCAATAGTGTAAAGTTTCTTTTCAAGAGCATTGGTAATATTATCGACCAGTTCAATAAGCGCCATATCAGTGGAATGTTTAGACCTAAAGCCAAATTGATGATCGGAGAGGATATGAAAATGAGAGATGAAATGAGAAAGTCGATTATATACAAGCCTCTTAAGGAGTTTAGAAAAGCGGGGAAGAATAGAAATAGGTCGGTAATTATTGATGTGATGTTTATCGCCGTTTTTGAAAACAGGAACGATTTTAGCGACCTTTAGATTAAGAGGGACAGATCCAGAAATGAAAGAGAGGTTGAAGATATAGACAAGAGGCGCAGCAATAGAAGGCAGGACATGTTTAATCACCGTGCAACTTATATCATCGAAGCCACAGCTACTCCCGTTCTTCATTTTCCTTCCTACCTGTATAAGTTCAGAGATGTCAGTTGGATTGAGGAAAAAAGAAGAGGTGTTGGAATGAAGGAGCGTGTCAGAAAAGTGTGAATGGGAAGGGGGAATTCTGCTAGCCAAGGAGGAACCGATGTTTGTAAAGAATTGATTAAACGAGTTGGAAACTGTATCAGGTTGAGAGGAAAATTGTACACCGTCGGTTGTGAAATCATCTGGGAGCGATGTCTTCTTCTGCTTTCCTAGAATACCATTAATCTCACGCCAAAGATGCTTCGAATGGCTTTTTTTTAAAGATCTAGCTTATGGGCGTAGTAGTTTCTCTTGGCTTGGCGAATAGTAGCAGTTAGTCGATTGCGATAAGTTTTATAGTGACGTTCATTGGCTTCAGAAGGGCTGCGTAGAAAGCGCTGATGGAGTCTGTTTTTGAAAAGGCAAGAATTGATTATAGACTGGGTAATCCAAGGCTGATTTCTTTTCTGGTTATGGCTAATCGTCTTGGTAATGGGAGGAAAATGGTGATTAAAATAGGATAAAAAGATAGATAGAAAAGAATCATAAGCAGCGTCAGCTTCCTCTTTTATATACAACACCTTCACATTTAATTGCAAAATTTCACATTTCGACTTTTTTAAATATCAGAGCATGAAAAAGACGATTTTTAGAAAAAATGCAAGAAAATGACAATTTTAAGCACCATATTCTCAATATTCTGGTTCACTGAAAATAAAGCTATGAATGTACAGCGGGTTTTTAACGAATTGATTTTAAATCATAATAAACTTTACGACGCCGACAGTCCTGAGCCCTAACTATCTTTCATTTAGGTATTGAGAAAAGTCGTTTATTAATTGAAAGAGAATTATTGCACTACTTTTCAAAGAACTGAAGCAGAAAAAAACAAGTAATGAGGCAGACACAGTATTTATTGATTAAATCTGATTTTTTTTAATTGGTTTAAGTCACATTTTTCTCTTTTGTTAATCCTTCCGATAAACTGACCTGTTCAAAGGCATCCTTGTGCAAGAAAATGCTCATGTTCAAAACACTGTTAAAAACATGCATATTTGGTCAGAATAGTTTACCCAAATAGAGTAAAATACAAAGCGGTTGCAAAGAAAACTGTCAATCGTAAACCAAGTTTGACAAAACAAAAATAACAGCATCATCAAAATGAAATAGACCATAAAGACGCAAAGCGTACGGGTCTAAATTTAGGGTAAAACATTGCCTAGCCATGTACGCTATGTAACATGATTTTCTAGCCACTGATATGACTGATATGCGTGCAAATTAGAGTCAGACTTGTCTAGCCCTAGCAAAATGGTCTACAATGCTCACACAGGGACAGACTTGTCTAGCCCAAGCAAAATGGTCTACAATACTCACACTAGGGACAGACTTGTCTAGCCGCAGCAAAATAGTCTACAATACTCAAACTATAGGGACAGACTTGTCTAGCCGCAGCAAAATGGTATACAATACTCACACTAGGGACAGACTTGTCTAGCCGCAGCAAAATGGTCTACAATACTCACACTAGGGACAGACTTGTCTAGCCCAAGCAAAATGGTCTACAATACTCACACTAGGGACAGACTTGTTTAGCCGCAGCAAAATGGTCTACAATACTCACACTAAGGACAGACTTGTCTAGCCGCAGCAAAATGGTCTACAATACTCACACTTAAGGGACAGACTTGTCTAGCCGCAGCAAAATGGTCAACAATATTCACACTAGGGACAGACTTGTCTAGCCGCAGCAAAAATGGTCTGCAATACTCACACTAGGGACAGACTTGTCTAGCCGCAGCAAAATGGTCTACAATACTCACACTTAAGGGACAGACTTGTCTAGCCGCAGCAAAATGGTCTACAATACTCACACTAGGGACAGACTTGTTTAGCCGCAGCAAAATGGTCTACAATACTCACACTAGGGACAGACTTGTCTTGCCCCAGCAAAATGGTCTACAATACTCACACTAGGGACAGACTTGTTTAGCCGCAGCAAAATGGTCTACAATACTCACACTAGGGACAGACTTGTCTTGCCCCAGCAAAATGGTCTACAATACTCACACTAGGGACAGACTTGTTTAGCCGCAGCAAAATGGTCTACAATACTCACACTAGGGACAGACTTGTTTAGCCGCAGCAAAATGGTCTACAATACTCACACTAGGGACAGACTTGTCTAGCCCCAGCAAAAAGGTCTACAATACTCACACTAAGGACAGACTTGTTTAGCCGCAGCAAAATGGTCTACAATACTCACACTTAAGGGACAGACTTGTTTAGCTGCAGCAAATTGGTCTACAATATTCCCACTAGGGACAGCCTTGTCTAGCCCAAGCAAAATACTGACACTAGGGACAGACTTGTCTAGCCCCAGGAACTCTTCTAACCATGGAATTCTGCACACCCTTTAGTGCTAACTGCTGTAGCATAAAAATTTTGTTCACAGAAAGCGTAACATTTTCTGCTATAGTAAGCAGGGATTTTTTGCTAATGGTAAGCAGAGGTAAGAAATTGGGTCAAGCTGGGTTACTTTGAACATAAATGATCTGCGCCACATAGGCTTTTTATACTTCCCCTTCTTTCTTGTGTTTAAAAAAAAATCAACACAGATGCAGTCAGTAAATGCTAAAACAAAATAAGTTCATAAATAGTGGCGTAGCCATGGGGGCAGCCCCATGAAACCTTGTCGCCCCCCAGTCGCCCCCACTGAGATTTTGAGTTTCTAAAAAAATTATCATTGATCTACATGACGCCCCCCCCCCCATGAAATGTTCCAGCCCCCCCAGTGCCCCCACAGACAAATTCCTGGCTACGCCACTGTTCATAAACTATTTTATTGTCTGTTCCCTTGCTCCCAAAATTGCAATGGCAACTGAATATGTGTGAGGTATAATAAACAAATAATGTTAAAACATGGTTTATTTTAGATGGAAAGTTGACATTAGTTCCCCTCAGAAATGGACGTTGACAAACTAGTGCCCTCCAAAACTGAGGGAAGCTATAAATATTGACCATCCACCCTAAAACCATGTTTTATCTACCACATTCTTCCCATTCCTATTGGTCGAGAGTTAAGTGGCCGGTTTTAAATGGTAGGTAAAGACTGGTTGGCTGGTCTTAAAAGTAGAGTACATCATTTGCAGCAATCATAGATTGAAATAAAGTCTTTAGGCACTTCCATGTTTTGTGCGATGAGGCCTCCAATATTCACTAGAAGGGCAGCTAGCTGGTACCCTGTATCGTGTTCATACATCTGGCATCCAACAGGTCTAATGGCTTGACTATTTGAGTTTGGACAGTAACCATTTATGTGCCCAGCAACATGCATTACATTCCCATACAGAAGGCCAATTATGTACATCATGCAGCTACCAAGTATCAGGTAAGTCCAAATACACACAATTCACCGACTATACAGCGCCCATAACCAGTGGACCTCACACACATAACAAGTGTACAGCCATACACACATTAAATGGTTAGTCTTGTAGGCCATTGTTATGTCCATGAGCTTCAAAATGTGACAATTGTTTACGATACTGTTATCATGGTTTCACATTGTACGAAGTTGCTCACAAAAATCACATGGCCTGGTAGCTGAGCATAAAACGAAAGTGTTGAAACAAACTATTCACTTAGGCTGTCTTATTTCTCTCTCCATTTTAAGGTAAAAGCATGCTGGACAATGTTAGAAAAATAGGTAATTTTGATATTTAAAAATCCTCAAATGAGCTTCTTTCAAGGTGTTATCACGGTATTTTGCAGAGGGGGTTGTAATCTCACACTTCGTATCTTCACAGAAATGGCCCCTGAACATGGATAGCAAACTAACCTGAAATTCGAAAACAACAAATCATCAGAAAGTTGTCAATGTTTCTCCTTTTTGGAACCTTTTGTCATTTTTTTAACGTTTTTTTACAAAAAAAAAGGTATTTATGACTGGGAAAAAACACGTGTTTGGCTGTTGTTAAACAAAATGTTAAGATCAGTTTGGAATCGAGACACTGATATTGACCCTCACCTTCGACCTCAGCCTTGGTATTAATCATCTTGTTTGACCTTCTTTCACCAGGAGTTTAGTTACATTGCTATCTTTAAACCAAGTATGCTTTTCAACACTAATTTCGTCATTTACTTTTAGGAGAGCTGCAAATGATACAATCTACCTTTAAGTACTAAACTGAAACACAGTGATGAAAGTTTTCATGTATCGTTTTCAAACACTGCACTTTGACACTCTGCATACCTGTTTCGCAAGTCAGTTTGCACCATTTTATTCAAAGCTGCACTTTTTGGCGTGAGTTGAAAGTCCCAAATGGCACACTTCTCATCTAGCCATTCTGTAGCAGGTTTTCTATTCTTACCAGCACCATGAAAGCAAGGCTTCCAAGATGAAGTCCATTGGCCAGAAAACCAATGCACATTTATCCAGTGATCCTCTCTTGCAACAACTCTCCGAATTTGGGGACAACGGGGAATGTCGGCCACAAAAACAGCTACCAGCATGCCAATAGTGATGGATGCATAGTCCTGATTTGCCAAAATGGTCTTCTTTGCTGGAGGTCCAATAGTTATCTAGCAGAAGAGATAAAAAATGTGAACAGTTAATTGAACAAGGCAAATGTTTGTAACCAACACCTTAGTTGCTTTGACAATGAGTTCTGTTCTTCCTTGATATAAATGCTACTTAACCAGTTAGCGCTGGATGACGTTTATATCAGCAAAGGTTTTTGTGGTATTCGGAACGGATGACGGATAAACACGCAGGGAGAGAGGCAAAAACTATCTGTCAGAATCAGCGACCTGCTCACAGCGAGCAAAGCTGCAGGAAATATGAGTGTGCAGCCCCGAAGGTGATGACTTCAACTAGCCTGGTTTGAGGTCGAGTGACAACTTATCCCATGCCTCATTCCAGTCTTGTCAAAACAATCCCAGTGTCATTTCAAAATCAGATTCATTTGAAAATCGGACTCTTTCTCCCTTTTATTGGTTAAACCTTAATTAAACCCTCTCACATGGCCGGTCCCTCTCCTAATTATATATGCATGAGCATGCGCTATACCACCAATGAGTCCGTATTTCATAAAACCTAAATTCATCATTGCTACACCGGCATGAACTGGTTCGAAAATAAAAAGCCTAAAAATTGTTAATTCTATATCTGAACAAAAAGTGTCTGATAAATACCAACTAACCTCAGGGCAGTCCTGCTGAATAGCACCACTGATGCCTTAAAGGTGGGAAAGATCTGGCAGTGATCTCGGTTGGTTTGGTCTGATCAGGGTCTGCAATGGCCAAGTGCTTCCTGTTTCATCAGATGGCTAAATATAAAATGTTATGTAGATGCATTACCCAATAGTTACTGATACTGTATCTCCACCCCCCAAACAAAGTTCATCTATCTTTAAAATAACTACAAAACAATGAGGTCAATTTAAAAAACAATTAAGCAGAATTGATTGAGCAGATACTCCTTATCCTTGCCCGATCAACCCCTAGGAGTTTCATTTAATTGCAGACATGCATCACTGCACAATGGTCTTTTAAAAGCTCTTGGTATCTGCACATTAAAAAATACAGACTTCTTGGTTGTGTAGTTATTTCAAAAATACTCAGACACACACCGGCTCTGGGTACGGGTACCCACAACTCGAGGCGCTTTATGCATAGTGATGATGTTGCATGTGCATCGATGAATACATGTGCGTACACGCGAGGGGGGGGGGTGCTGATGGCAGATTGATCAAGTCGGAATTTAAACTTTTGCACCAAATGCTTGCACATTCTCTGCACTTGCACACACATATACATATGTATAATACACACGTAAATATGTATAATACACGCTGGCCGACCAGCGTTTGAAATTGTTACACAAATATCACTTTTCTTGAAAAGTATATCAGGTGCCATGATTTTACAGGATACTTTAGACTGTCATTCACTAACACTCCAAAAAGGCTTTTCAAAATAATTTGGTAGTTTTATTTTTTGATGTTTGCAAATGTTGTATTTTCCCTTTAAAGCAATTCAGACTTAAGTCACGTCTTGTCTACCCTGCTACCACAAAACAGTCACAAATGAAAACAACAATTTACCTTTTTGAATTTGTCAATTTGTGTGAAGAACCCGTGCCACCACTCATGAGCATCCTGTGGCATTCTTCTCCCAAATGCCTTCAGATCATTTTCCAGGTTAGGGTCGATTTTTTCCAGGCTTGGGATGACTCTAGTTGGTATAGTAGTGACTTCAGGAATACTCTGTTGAAAATAAAAGTACCATACATACAGTGAATTCTGCAGAAGTTATTGACCATACTTAAAAGTACAGCAAAAAGTTAAGGAGAATACACAAGAAAGTGTGGATTCTAAATTTAAGAATTCACGAGGCGTGAAGTGCCGAGTGAATTAGTAAATTAAGAATCCACACTTTCCACACCAGTGTATTCTATTTCTTCGACCTAAACCATTGCGTCAACGGAAGTATTGGAAAGGATGTTGCAACCTGACGCCACTTTTTTCTTCATATATCATCTCAAAGGTCATTTGTTGCAAAAATTATCATAAACATGAATCTGGGACTGAGAAATGTTTCCAATTTTGCAAGGAAATACTTGAATGGACTCTCCATAGACTTTGTAAACAAGCGCGGAAGTGGTGTCAGGTTGCAACAAACTACAACTCATACGATATCATAAAATGACTTCACAGCGTTACTTGGCAATAACTCACCCAGTGTTACAATGTTTACTGCATTTGTAAAACGTTGCAAAAATAGTGAAGTAAGCAAGTAAGCTCAAACCTTGAACAGACTAAGTCCTTCACACTGCTCCTCATTGGGTATGTCAATTTCGGCATCAGGACCTGATTTAAACCACAAAGGAACATTGGAAATAATTACTGAATTTGCAGGAAATATCTTTTTCAAGCTCGATCTTCACTAATTGCTATCATACACACTACAAGTATACGTATACCTTACACAAAAATGACCATAAGGTAAGGTTAAAACACTTAACCAAAAGGAAAACTTCATTCTCATGCATCTACTTACTTCAATAAGAAGCAAGTGATTTCAACAAGCATCCAAAAACCACATTCATAGCCAAGACTTGTGACACTTAAGTTTAATTAAACCCATCAAGAATCACAAAGCAGTTTCAGATGCGATCCCTGTACAGCACGCAATGTCAGATTAAAGGCTGAAATAAAATCAAACTTGCCCCACTTCTCATTCAAAAAAATAAAATGCAAATAAAAACAAAACGATCATATACTCACAGTAACATCATTACCAGCAACAAAGCTCATTACAAAACATCACATTGTACTGTTTGAAATTGTGGGTTAATTATAGCAATATGTACCCACCCTCAACATTGTTCGGTCTGCAAGGATCGCAACACCACATGCGATAGTACATCCTGGCAGCTCCATTCACCTTTTTGAACAGAAAATGATGAGGCTTGGAGTGGTTTCCTATGGGCTTAAGATGAGGCAGCAACCAAGACTTGATGTCCCATAGATCTGATCCAAAGAGTTGTCTCACAAGGACTCGGGGTGTGTAGGAATTCTCAACCACTTCGTGAAGTTCTGTAAGTATAAGGGAAAATACAGAAGTAATAAGAACAACAACTACATGTATAAGATTTGTCCTGCACAAGCTACAGTGGACTCCGAAATGTATAATCTTACCTTCTAAAGTGTAGACATCGTTATGGCGTAGTTTCTCTGCAATTCGGCTAAATAGTTGATCCACATCTTCGTGAGTGTGACCCACTGGTAAGAAGTTGAACTCGACCTAAAAAAAAAATTTGGCACATAAATAAATGAAATCAAATCCAGGGGTTGAGTCAATTTGAATAATGTTATGCATTCGTAATCATGCTTTTGAATTTGATTTTGATGGAATTTGCACAGCCACATCCTGGATAAGTAATTATGCCAATCAAAAGGTATTTGTATATTTTTTTCTTTGCGCTCTTTTAATAAAATTGTTTTAACCAAAATTAAAGCCTATCAAGATTGGCAATTTTGCAGGTGTAATGGTCATGAACCTGACACTATGTCTAAAGCAGAATTGTTCCATATTTTGGTACTGAGCTGAAGGAAACTCATTTCAGTCTGATCACAAAGCTAAAGGCCCTGCATGCCAATACTGATGATGAAACCTACCGAACTGTATATTCCAAACTCAACCAAGAGGAGTCCGAATGCAAGAATGTATCTGTTTTTATTTTCACGGAAGCAGTTATCCATCTGCAAAAGAAAATTTGAAAAAAACAACTTATGTTTCAAATTAGTTCAAACATTAACTTGTGATGTGTAGGAAACACAAGTCTTAAAAATTATTTGAGCTTCCTGTAATATGGAATATAGCATGAAAAAAGAACAACCATCTTCAGAGCTACAGCTGCTCGGGAAGGGGGGGGGGGTCATGAGAGTTCTGACCCTCCTTTTTGAATGGATCACCACTGCGCAGTCAAGAGTGTAAACAAGTCACGTTCTGTGTAACATCCCCAAGCCATATCTGTTGTAGGTGCCTCATTTCCAGGATGTGCAAAACAGCAATTAAACTGTACCTGTACATTCAGCTTTTGTCCTCGCTTTCCATGACTATCCTCTAGTAGTAAAACCTGCACCAATACGTTCAAGGTGAGATTGCTATCGTGTGGCACATTGAGTATGTCCACAAACACAAAGGACTCCATACCTCCTGGACTATTTGTGTGCAAAAGGACTCCTGCATAAAAAAAAAACAAGAAAGAGAAAGGAAAATCAAGTTTGTTTCAGAATAAAGGTTTTTTTTTCATTTCAAATACAAGTACTGTAAACTTGCGGTCGTTTTCAAATTTTGTGTATCACCTACCATGGAGTTTAAAAATAGAGAATGAAATCAAACCTGTAAGATGTGTCCGCAGACGAGCTTTTGGCTTTGTGCTCTTGTCTTCAACCAACAAGCTAGGAAGGTTTGTTTTGGATTGGTCCATCCCGTCGATTATGATGGTGTTTTCAAGATGTGGATTTAATCTGGCACGCTCCCTACTGTATGGTGGCCCTGAAGGGACATCACACATCAAGATTTCTGCGCAGATTTCTGCGATGTCGCACATTTTATCGCAGAAATCTGCGCAGATTTCTGCGATGTCGCACATTTTATCGCAGAAATCTGCGCAGATTTCTGCGATGTCGCACATTTTATCGCACATTTCTGTGCAGATTTCTGCGATGTCGCACATTTTATCGCAGAAATCTGCGCAGATTTCTGCGATGTCGCACATTTTATCGCACATTTCTGCGCAGATTTCTGCGATGTTGCACATTTTATCGCAGAAATCTGCGCAGATTTCTGCGATGTTGCACATTTTATCGCAGAAATCTGCGCAGATTTCTGCGATGTCGCACATTTTATCGCAGATTTCTGCGCAGATTTCTGCGATGTCGCACATTTTATCGCACATTTCTGCGCAGATTTCTGCGATGTCGCACATTTTATCGCACATTTCTGTGCAGATTTCTGCGATGTCGCACATTTTATCGCAGAAATCTGCGCAGATTTCTGCGATGTCGCACATTTTATCGTACATTTCTGCGCAGATTTCTGCGATGTTGCACATTTTATCGCAGAAATCTGCGCAGATTTCTGCGATGTTGCACATTTTATCGCAGAAATCTGCGCAGATTTCTGCGATGTCGCACATTTTATCGCAGATTTCTGCGCAGATTTCTGCGATGTCGCACATTTTATCGCACATTTCTGCGCAGATTTCTGCGATGTCGCACATTTTATCGCAGATTTCTGCACAGATTTCTGTGATGTCGCACATTTTATCGCAGATTTCTGCGAGCGCGTGGGCGCGCGAACACGTTTTCTATGAGGCGCCATGTGTAAATGAATTATTTAACAAAATTATTTATATATAATTCATTATTTATTATATAATTCAGTTTTCCGGACAATTATATGTCAATAACTGTTTGGCAGTTTGCATTATATGTAAATAAATTTATTTGCCACTGCTAAAAATTAGATAAAAATAATGAGGTACCAAATAAATTAAATATAAATAAAGTGTGCAAAAAATTATATATAAATAATTAGGTATGAAATAAATTATATATAAATAAATAAAGTAGGCAAAAATTACATATAAATAAATGAAGTAGGCAAAAAATGATATATAAATAATAAGTTTTCAAATAAATTATATATAAATAAAAAAAGTGTGCAAAATTATATATAAATAATAGGTTTGTATGAAGCCCGGGTAGGGAAAGGGTGGAATTTTTTTGGAATTTCCTATTTCGTTCGCATGAATTACTAATTCGTTCGCACGAATTGCTAATTCGTTCGCACGAATTCCTATTTCGTTCGCACGAATTCCTGATTCGTTTGCACGAATTGCTATTTCGTTCGCAGGAATTCCTAATTTGTTCGCACGAATTACTAATTCGTGGGAACGAATTAGTAATTCGTTCGAACGAATTAGTAATTCGTTCGCACGAATTCCTATTTCGTTTGCACGAATTCCTAATTTGTTCGCACGAGTTACTAATTCGTTCACACGAATTACTAATTCGTTCCCACGAATTGCTAATTTATGAAGCCCGGGAAGGGACAGGGTGGACTTTTTTTGGGGCATTTGCTAATTCGTTCGCACGAATTCCAATTTCGTTCGCACGAATTGCTAATTCGTTCCCACGAATAGCTAATTCGTTCGCACGAATTACTATTTCGTTCGCACGAATTACTAATTCGTTCGCACGAATTACTATTTCGTTCGCACGACTTACTAATTCGTTCGCACGAATTACTATTTCGTTCGCACGAATTGCTAATTCGTTCGCACGAATTACTATTTCGTTCCCACGAATAGCTAATTCGTTCGCACGAATTACTATTTCGTTCGCACGAATTACTAATTCGTTCGCACGAATTACTATTTCGTTCGCACGACTTACTAATTCGTTCGCACGAATTACTATTTCGTTCGCACGAATTGCTAATTCGTTCGCACGAATTACTATTTCGTTCCCACAAATTACTATTTCGTTCGCACGAATTGCTATTTCACGATTTCCTAATTCGTGGGAACAACTTGGTAATTCGTGGGAACTAATAAGCAATTCGTGCGAATGAATTAGCAATTCGTGCGAACGAATTAGCAATTCATGCGAACGAATTAGTAATTCGTGCGAACAAATTTAGGTTGCCCAAAATTATCTGTAAATAATTAGGTTGCAAAAAAATATATATATAGATAATGCAGTGGCAAATAAATTTATTACATATCATGCAAACTGCCAAACAATTATTTACATATAATTGTCCGGAAAACTGAATTATATAATAAATAATGAATTATATATTAATAATGTTGTAAAATAATTTATTTACACATGGCGCCTCATACTTTCGGCACCCGACTACTATCCTATATGCAAAATTAATATCATGGAGGCCAGAACCCCGACATTCTTAGACCCTTAGCTTCAGCAGAAAAATAGCCAGGCGCCAGTGTGTTAAAAAGATGCAGAAATGTACGATAAAAGTGTGCGACATCCGCAGAAATCTGCGCAGACATGCGTGATAAAATGTGCAACATCGCAGAAATCTGCGCAGAAATGTGCGATAAAATGTGCGACATCGCAGAAATCTGCGCAGAAATCTGCGATAAAATGTGCAACATCGCAGAAATCTGCACAGAAATGTGCGATAAAATGTGCGACATCGCACATTTCTGCCCAGATTTCTGCGATAAAATGTGCGACATCGCAGAAATCTGCGCAGAAATCTGCGATAAAATGTGCGACATCGCAGAAATCTGCGCAGAAATGTGCGATAAAATGTGCGACATCGCAGAAATTTGCGCAGAAATCTGCGATAAAATGTGCAACATCGCAGAAATCTGCACAGAAATGTGCGATAAAATGTGCGACATCACACATTTCTGCGCAGATTTCTGCGATAAAATGTGCGACATCGCAGAAATCTGCGCAGAAATCTGCGATAAAATGTGCGACATCGCAGAAATCTGCGCAGAAATGTGCGATAAAATGTGCGACATCGCAGAAATTTGCGCAGAAATCTGCGATAAAATGTGCAACATCGCAGAAATCTGCACAGAAATGTGCGATAAAATGTGCGACATCGCACATTTCTGCGCAGATTTCTGCGATAAAATGTGCGACATCGCAGAAATCTGCGCAGAAATGTGCGATAAAATGTGCAACATCGCAGAAATCTGCACAGAAATGTGCGATAAAATGTGCGACATCGCACATTTCTGCGCAGATTTCTGCGATAAAATGTGCGACATCGCAGAAATCTGCGCAGAAATCTGCGATAAAATGTGCGACATCGCAGAAATCTGCGCAGAAATGTGCGATAAAATGTGCGACATCGCAGAAATCTGCGCAGAAATCTGCGATAAAATGTGCAACATCGCAGAAATCTGCACAGAAATGTGCGATAAAATGTGCGACATCGCACATTTCTGCGCAGATTTCTGCGATAAAATGTGCGACATCGCAGAAATCTGCGCAGAAATGTGCGATAAAATGTGCAACATCGCAGAAATCTGCGTAGAAATCTGCGATAAAATGTGCAACATCGCAGAAATCTGCGCAGAAATCTGCGATAAAATGTGCGACATCGCAGAAATCTGCGCAGATTTCTGCGATAAAATGTGCAACAAAATGTACGACATCGCAGAAATCTGCGCAGATTTCTGCGATAAAATGTGCGACATCGCAGAAATCTGCGCAGATTTCTGCGATAAAATGTGCGACATCGCAGAAATCTGCGCAGATTTCTGCGATAAAATGTGCGACATCGCAGAAATCTGCGCAGATTTCTGCGATAAAATGTGCGACATCGCAGAAATCTGCGCAGAAATCTTGATGTGTGATGTCCCTTCAGGGCCACCATACTACTGTCGTGGTAGTGACGGCGGGACAACCTTGACAAGAGCCAATTCCTCAGATAATTAGTTAAATGCCAATTACAACATATTCTGTGAAAACAAGGAATTATAAAGAAAACATGGAAATACTAAAAAGTCACAGAATTGCCTGTTCCTGAATGGTGTCTGTACAATTCTTGCTCATTGTGAACAATGTATTGATGCATACCTTACACAAATATGCAAAAGCTTGTTCAACTCCATGTAAACATAGCAACTGGGTCTTTGGTCTGGAGACTTCAAAGTTAAAATGTGCCAAGCTTTAGGCCAAAAAAAAAAAGTCTCCGGTTTCTGGTATGGAGCTTGTCCAAAAAGTGGTGCGGCGACGCGGCTTTTTTTTTTTTTTTTACCTGACTTTTTTTTTTTTTTACCTGACTTTTTTGCTTCAAATGTCGGCTGGTGACTGCAAATGGTGCCCGACTAAACTTAGTGCAAATATATGGGAGTCCAGAGAGGCCACATAAAGCTTATTCTCGATCATAACCCCATCTAAAAACACGTTGAAATTGCGCAGCAGCAGAATTCCAGTCAAACCAGTGAGTTTGGCGGTTTTGAGGCATCATCTTTCATTGAAAAAAAAAGTTTTTCATTTTGCCGACGCGCATGGCTACGGCGACGCGCGCGCATACCAGAAACCGGAGACTTTTTTTTTTGGCCTTATGAGCAAGTCAGAAAATTGAAATTTAACTCGCAAATTTAACTGGCTTATCCATCACCATCCTTCATAGCTTGAATGCATGGTGTTTAATAAAATTATAATTTACAGGTAATTTACATACTGGACATGCTTGATATGCATATCTTGCAATTCCTGGACAGCCGTCCGTTCAGTGTTTGTTGTGGCCATCCGTCTCTCTTCCTTTAGAGATGTACAGATACTGCACTTGGTGAAAGTGCTTACCTGTATAGAAATAGATGTTAATATGAACTTCATTAAGGGGAATTACAATTGTGACAACCCAATCTTCATATTATCACTACTATATCTCATAAAAAGAGCCATTTATAGGATCCATTAACAGCAAAAAAACAGGTGCAAAGCTTAATTTTTCAGACCATGTGTTTCCTGTAACATTAACATATGATAATGACTGACCAATAGTTTATCAATACCAAATACTCACTTTTCCAACCACAAACTCCGGCAGTGCAGAGTGCCATAGCCGAAGGAAGTGGCCATATGAAATAACAACTTCAATCTGACGATCTTCGAAGTCTTTCTTCATACGCTCGTACACACTCGTGTAAGTACACGATGCTGGGATATAGATTTTGTTGTTATGCGGCATGTAGTCACCGATGCGCTCAAGAAAAAAGCGTAGCCATGCCAGGCACTCTGCTGTTTTAGTCCTGTATAAAATACAAACAACATTTATTTTCACATGAGAGACTGAGTGAATGCTTTAATAGGCTGGCGACTACATGTACATTTATCAATGTCAAACTGTTTAAAATGGTGCACCCTTCAGCAGCCTGGTGGCGTACGTGGCTCAGTTGTCAATTCAGGCGATTCACAATGCAGTGCGCCACCAAGAGTAACACTTTTTGGTTTCCTATTAAATTTGTGAGTTGGAGTTTTGTCAGAGGGCGCTGTTACCAGTCAAAAAACTTTTTTGAGTAAAATCGGAAATTACGCGCAAGCGATATCTCAATGCGTGTCTAGTTCACACTGACACAAGTTTCACACACTAGCCTATATTAGTGAATCACACGTGACTGCATTTCAGCCAATCAGGATAAAGAACAGCAAGCAAGAGGTGTGTTCTAAATGATATTATAACACCTCACCCACAGATTGGCCAAGAGCAAGTCACATGGCATTCGCTGTTTTTGCTATCTTGTTGTGCACGGCCAAAAGTACTATACCCATAGCAACCAAAGTACTCTACCCATAGCAACCAAATTCTGCATTGTTCCCAAGCGCTTGCGCTATCGAGCTAGGTTCAAACATTTCATGAAAAGATAGCTTGGAAAAGTGCAAGTTAATTTTCAACTAATTTCGTATTCAAATAAAAGTAAATTCTAATTGTAGTCAGAATAAATTCATCAGTTATCGCTTATAATCCAGCAGATTCTGTGGGAGAGGTATTATAAAACAAATACTGACTAATTATCTCGTGGTGTAGTAACACTAGCCTCCCGAGGTGATCCATGGAGCATTCCAATTTCCCTTGGCTTCGCCTCGGGAAAAATAGAATGCTTATTCATGGATCACCTCGGGAGGCTAGTTTTACTACACTACTCGAAGCAGTCAATATTTGTATACTATATCTTGCCAACTAGGCTGTATCATTGTATACGGGTATGTCTAAACCTTTGGTTTATATTGTACAAATGTACTACTTACCTTAATGCAACCCTCCCTTTGTTGCCATGGACAGCAACATTGTGGCCATTCGTGAAAGCCTTGCTTGCCGAGTTAAATTTGTATTCACTCACTCCTTGGAGAAGGCAAAAAGCTTCATGGCATACACGTCTCCCAGTAAGGACAAAACACGAACTTTGTGACGTCTTCGGACGTTTATGTCTACCTCCATGACCTTTGTGCTCAATGAGGGTGTCTTTGAAGCATGAAAGTAAATATTGCTTTTGTTCAGCCTCATTTCTGGTGACGAAAGAGTTATGCAGTTGCCAAATTTCACTTGGAGAAAAATCTAACAGGCACTGTCTAGTGCAGCATGCCTCATGTTGATACACATTCACACTCGGGTCAACTTTAGTGTGATATGTTTCTTCTGGTAAACGGAAGTTCCGAGGCCTATAAGGTGTTGCAGTGTTCTCTACTAGGTTTTCCGACACAGAGGCATCGCTCTCACCAAGAATATCAGTTACATTACCAATGTTGGACGTACCAACGTTACTTCTAGGCCTAATACTAGTCCTACTACTAGGCCCGGACCAATGTAGTTCCGACTGGCACTGGTATGAAGTTGAAGATGTTGATTCAGAACTTTGCACGCCAATAATGACGCTGTCATTGTCAACTTCGCACGGATTATGCTCCAGCATAATTCATCAAGCACTACATGTAGCTCACGTTTAGCAAGGGTGCAGCCCTGACAATGTCATTTTTATTGAAGGGGCACATAGTACAGTTGAGGAGGAAGATCTACCTGCAGAGAGTGTGGCAGCAACAATAGTTCTCCCTCCACTTCAAAAGCTAACTGCACAAGGAGAGGTCCTAGGGAAACTGTGGTATCCTGGCTCTTTACCCCGTGGTCATCTTGCAGGCAACATCAGTTTGCCATCTTCTGGTACGACTGGCGAGAGAATATGATGAACTTGAGGTGATCGTGTATCTACGGCCTGGTTCCTATTGTATATGGGAACAAAATCCACTATTAAATTATTTAATCAACCAAACTAGTTGGCGATATTAAGAACATTGTACATCAGAGATAAAGGGCATGGTTTTGAATGTTTGAGGGGAATCCGGTAAAACGGCAACGACAAAACGCAACACGAAAATACAGATGGCAATCACAACGCGGTGTACCGTGAACATGATAAGCACGCTGAATCGCACGGCACCAACCGTAAACCGCATAGGAAAAGGGTAATTTCTACATGTACTGTAAGGTTGACAAGGTCATTTTTGAGTAAAATACACCCTTGACTCTATTTTTATCAAAACTACAAATTAAAATTGTGGCCCTACACTACCCGTTCGTCAAGGTTGAAGATGAAGTCGAAGATCAGGGCCTAATTTCACGGCACTGCTAAACACAAAAATTTGCTTAGCACAAAAAACATCTGGCTTTATATCAATCAGCCAACTTAACTCGATGTGATTTTCATGTTATAAAACCAGCAAACAACAGCTGAGTGAATGAATACTAATCATGAGCAATAGGGCTTATACATCACATTGAGTTTTGGCTGGTATATTGTATTGAACCTGCTTTTATAAACCAGACTTTTTTTGTGCTTACCAAATTGGGAGTGTGCTTAGCAGTGCCGGGAAATTGGCATGGGTGGGGGGGGGGGGTATACGAGCGAGCGAAGGCTAACCAGTGCTGGCTGCTATTGCTAACCATATGTTAATGCTGAATCTTGAACCCCGCTAAAAAAAACGATACAAAATGTAAATCGCTCATCATAAATCGCTCTTTTAGCTAAGATTCATTAATACAGGACCGTTTACGCATTCCTATTGGTCGAGATGATAAAGATTACCCAGCAACTTTAAGTATTACTCTAAGACTATATAATTGCCAAAATCTAAGCAAATTCATGGCCTATATGAACGGCATACAAAAAATACTTACAACATATTAAACCCGTAGCCAGGCCCCGGTATTTGTAGCGGAGATTCTTGCTTCAGTTTTTGCAGTAGGCCAAGGCCTTTGTATTAGGCCTTGTTTGACTCAACTCTACAACAAGCATGACAAGATAATCATCACTGTCACACCGTGCCGTTGATCATGACATATCGATGCTTGGAGGGGCAACAACAACCAATTCAACATTAGGCCTAGTCAGTTAGTAGGTGCAGAGAATAGTCATGATAGTCAACTGCATTCAAGCGGATGTTTCAGGAGCCGAGGAAACAAGTTCCAAGTGACTTGGTCATGTTGGTCGTAGCCAGGCCCTGGTATTTGTAGCGGAGATTCTTGCTTCAGTTTTTGCAGTAGGCCTAGGCTAGCTTTAGACTACATGTATATAGGCCTATAGGCCTTGACTCAGCTCTACAACAAGATAATCATCACTGTCACACCGCGCCGTTGATCGTGACATATCGATGCTTGGAGGGGAAACAACAACTAAATCAACGTTAGTAGAAGCAGAGAAGCACAAACATCCTTAACAGTCAACTGCATTCAAGAGGATGTTTCAGGAGCCGGCCGAGGAAACAAGTTCAAAGTGGCTTGGCCATGTTGGTCTTGGCCTAGCGCAGCCCCTATCCGCATCGCAAAGAGCGATCAGAAGCAGAACTTTTTGCGATGAAACTTAACTGGTTCACGTTATTCAATTGTTACACTATAACATATGCGCAGGATACCAGTTTTTACTCCTAGACGATAAAACAAACAAGGCCCTTGGCCAAATATTTTTTTCAATGGGGGTAGACATTATCGCAAGAAAATCTTAACGATTGAAAATAGTCGAATTGATGTTTTTACGAAGTAATTAAGGTAGTAAGCAATTATTTAATACAGAAATGTTATTTGTGGCGTCAATTGTACGTTTTGGGTGTACAAATATTTTGTACGGAAGATGTTCACATCGAATCCCTCATCCCCGTTTTCAGCCCGATCGACGTGTGAGAAAATTGGCGGGTAATTGAAAGAAGGCAAAATTTGCACCCCTATCTATTTTTATAACACAACTTAGGCCCAGTGCAGTACATACAGTCAGTGGCTCAGTACCATTAATACAGTTGCGCTTGATATGCTGCTCACGGTTTGAGATTGATATCAGGAATATAAACGCAGCCATTACATTTACAGCTAGCTCTGTTGCCACAGCTTAGGCATTATTTCTGACCAAGAATTTTTGTAATCAACCCTTGAAGTATGACCAAAGGTAGACTTTGGTGGCTTGTGCAAGAAGAAGATGGGATTTATATTCACATCACTGAATCCAACGGGAGAGATGCTGGCCCTCTGAGACAGTACGGCACTGGTGTCCACAGGAAAGTTTCTCATAATGTTGGTTATATCACATCTGTGAGTGCCATACCTGTCGGGCATCTCCCACTAAATAAGCGGATGGTAGAGCCTGTACTGGTAAGCTTTTCTGAAGACTTGCTAATGTCGAATTAAGGGGCTACTAGGCAGCATGTAGAGTCACTAACAACATGACTAATCCATGACACTCTCTTCACTCTGTCATTATTCAATAATGACGGAGTGGAGAGAGTGTCATGGATTAGTCATAATTTATTGTCATGTATTAAGTAGAACAATGAGTGACTGAGTCAAAGAATTGGAAAACCCGAAAGGCATAACATAATTGCACACTTTTAACTAAATTTATTAGGCTTAAAATCAATGAGTACACAGGCCTATTAAATAGTTATCCGTTGATGCATAACAAACACATAATTGTGCATTTTAATTAATATACAGAATAAAAATAATTGTATGAGCGCCTTGTACAGTTGTATCCTTTGGCAAGTTGGTGCTTTAAGTTCAGTAATTAAAAATACTATTTTTATTATTAGCCTGTAGGCTATGAAAAAAGGCATTTCTAGGCTGCACTTAGCCTACATATACATTACTTTCTAAATTTCATGTGTAAATCTTAATCAGTTTATGGTGTAATTTTAGGTTTTATACTCCGACAGCTAGCCTATAGGCTACTTAAATATTTAAATATTCTAAATCATCAAACATTTATCTTTTAGTTCAAATTTAGTGGACCAGAGGACAAGGCGCAAATGCTTTCCCGCCACCAATTTGAGTGGAATAAAACCCCCCTAAGCAAGGTATTCCAGAAACACAACACTGCTGCTGCCTTTGTCATGAAGTTCAAAGAACTGCTCACCAGAAGCTCTGAAGATCCAGATGAATCCGAGAGTGAAGCTGATGGCCCGACCCAAGCTTTAAACAGCCAAAGGTAAACTTGAGGGGAAAATACTTTGGGCTTCTTCTAGAAATAAGCCTTTGTAAATACATAAATATGAAGTGTCCTCCACAATTGGCGACCCTTATCCATACACATAATACAAGTGTAACAAAATGTTCTCTTCATCATTGGCAATTTTCACTTAAAAAGATATATGTAACCCATTTCTTTTCCCTTACAGTATATCTGAAGATTTGACAATGGACAGTGACCAGCCAATTAGAAAGCGAAGGAGAGCGATACCACTTGAACAGGATTACGAGCATGGAGTGCAAAAGAGCTGCCTTGGTAAATCTGAACACATTTGATTCAATTAAACATCTTGGTTATTAAGCCCTACGATGTACTCACACATTTCACAATTGATGGGTAAACACAATTGTACTTCCTGTCCTCAATAAAACTCAAGACCCAAAAATGAAAGTGAAATTTCTGAAAATTCTATAGCCTTCAAAACATTATGACACATAAACAAAGAAAGCTCCACTCCACGCTAGTTTTTACCCTCACCTGCCATTTTTTTGTAATTTCACTCTGTGGAAAAACCAACACTGATTGCTTTACTCCCAAATTTCTTTGTGTTTTTGCTAAAGGCCACTTCAAGATCAACATGGACAGCCTACAAATTGGGCAGCAAATTCGGCCCCTTGACAAACACTTTGTTGAGGCCCTGAAGACAGAGCTGAGGAAGTATTCAGATGAGTGCTACCAGCCTGTATGCGCCTATGCGGAAGGGATTTCTCTATCGGAATTCAACAGTCAAAAGGTACTAAAATGACAAATTCATGGTCAGATTCACAGTACCTAAGAGCACATAAATTAAAGAAACCTGCTTATGATGTTCTCTACAGTACAAATTGAGTAATTTTCAAAAATGAGTCAAAGTGCAACTTCAGAATCACACAATCAGGCAAACTGAAAACTCTCATAGTAGACTTGAGACCAAAGACCTAATGACATCACGCTTGGTTTACATGTAAACAAAGCATGACATCATTACGTCTAAGGTCTACTGAACATTTTCAGAATGCCTTTATATTCCAGGAAAATTGATGGTTTTGATCCAAACAATTTTTTTTAACACTTACAAAATGAACTACAGCAATTTACTCTCTGCTTCAGGTTAACGACTACAAGTATACTGTTCTTGGAGGACAACACCTTGTTGCAGCTTCGAAAGAGCTGAAACTGGAGGATTCAGCACTCTTTCATGAGAGCCGGTGGTGTGTTGTGTACGCAGAACTGACTCACGAACAGATTATGTGGCTGTCACATCGACATAATCTTACTCTCAACTTCCATAAACCCATGGATCTAAAGGACAAGGTAGAATAAAAATATACATGACATAAATAAAACAATAACAATGTGAAAACGTATACAATCTTTTGTTTCCTATTGTGCACATGTCTCGAGAGGGCACCGTGTAACAGATCACCTAGTCTCACACACACACCCAAAACCCGTTTTGTAAACAATATAAGTGTTTTCCAGAACATATGAGTAGTAACATTCAATAGAGGAATGTGATACCAACAAGACAATAACAATTTCTTGCATCAAGGAAGAGTTTGAATACAGAAAGAGTTAAAATTATCTCAACAGATTGCTTTCTGC
Organism: Patiria pectinifera; assembly: GCA_029964075.1. NCBI lineage: Eukaryota > Metazoa > Echinodermata > Asteroidea > Valvatida > Asterinidae > Patiria > Patiria pectinifera. Next base: position 12,084,990 of record CM057135.1, read on the forward strand.
AAAAAATTCAAGGGTAGTGACTGGAAGAGGATTTGTGCTGGTATCTTGAATGAAAAGGTAAACCACAGGATTGCTAGTTTGTTTAAAACATGTTGGAAAATGTCGAAAAATATGCTTTTGTGTTGTAACTACGTGTACATGTAGTCACATTTTCACTGTAAAAATTAATTGATATAAATTTACTGACAAAGAACAAAACGTATCATTCATAACATGAAACCAATTTAAAATTTCAAACATGTAGTTCGCCGTATTTATTTTTTTGTTTCAGAGTAAACTGGACTTAAACATAATTCTGCAACTGGCTGCTACCTGTGGTGATGTGTCCAACACGTTGACTCGCATTCTTGACATGGGCAGGCATGGAGAGCTCCGGGGTCAGAAACTCGGCTCAGATGACAGAACTAGCGGTACAGCAGGTACTAGCCCCATCACCTTCAGACACTTTGTCCTTCTTGACGAGAAAGCACAGTCAGAGGTTCTAGCTAAACTTGAGAGTGGAGAGATGGATCTAACAGATTCAAAAAGGAAACAAAGATCATACATAAGCTGCAGGTAATTAAATTATGAAAAGGAAAGGGACACTCTTTACATGTGGTGCAATATAATAATATATTGATAACTTAATTAACATTACGTTGTCCACTACAAAGTTTCAGTTCATTTACTGATAAAAAAAGTGAAAAGTGTATTTTGTCAAAAAAAACCCCCAAAACTTGAAGGCAGGAGTGGAGGTGTACCACCAAGGTGTTAGAAGGTAAACAAATATTGGCAATTTAAACCCAACTCCCTAGTATGATTTACTACATTATTCTATGTTCCACTCACGCTCGTGGGATAACTAATAATACCCATCCAGGTAAATTCCAACACCCCATAGGAAAACTGCACACACCTATTTCTGACTTTGATTCTGAAGGTGTGCCAACCCAATGTAAAAGACTGTCAGTTTAGGGGTACTGTACCCATCCTTACAGATTCTAACAAAACATGCTGATGGGGTTTGATGTGTTGAGCTCTGTTAGGGTGGTACGTGGGATCACAGACACCCGATAGTTTTCTGTGTTAGATGATTGCGGATTGGACAACAAATTTATCTTCAAGCAAACTAGAAGCACAGTAAAGATGAAACACGAACATTGTTCACAAACTTTTCAGCGGTTATGTTTTTGACACACGCACTATACGGAATTACGCACTCATCCTAGAATAGCGCAGCACACCGAATGTGGGCCATGGCCGTGCTACATGGTTATATATTGCACAGCTTGTTGTTACTGATCGGCCAATCAGTATTGAGAATTCAAGTTCACTTGAAGATAAAGGTACGTGTATTTGCATGGACTCTTTTAAGAAAATATACTTCAAATCAAATAACTACCTGTATTCTATTACAGCTCATTCAAGCTGCATTCTTGCGAGAAGTTAATCTGAAGTCCTGGCAGGAAGCTTTAAACAAGTTTCCCAATCACACCACAAGGGAGAGACTGCTGGCATTTTTGGCATGCAACTTCCAGCATGGCAACAGACCGGCTTCCCTGGTAGCTTTCGCCAAATCAGCAATGCATGCTGCTGGTGATACAGAAGATCATGCAAGCACTGGGGAAGTAGCTGGTGCATTTCTTGGTCCTGATGGTTCAGCGTTGGGATACATCATCAACATGGATGTCTTGAAAGTTGATGACACTGTAATAAAACAGAAGGCCAAAAACTTCACTGGTTTCAGTTTGGCAGTTATCGATATCACAGAGGTTAGAATTCAGTTGTTATGTTAACAACAGCTTCTCAATACTGTATATGTTTTCATGGGGGGGGGAGGATAACAACACAAGTTGATTAGTATTTTTGCAAACTTAAAATCTGTTTATATTTGTATAATTAAGGGCTGGACAATGACAGACCTGCAGAAGTTTTGTGTCATGCTGAGGTTTGTGAACATGCAACTGTCATCTACACTCACCAAGTATAACCTTGTATGCATCTGCAGCATCGAGAGTCAGCAAGACATCTACAAAGTTCTTCTGGCAGAGACTTTCTGCAAAGTAGAAAATGCTTTTTATCAGAGAGGTAGGCCTAAATTACTCTAAAAATTTGGAACTCTAAATACTGTGAATATGAGTCCCCAAAATGAAAAGTTTAAGCCTACATCCGCTTTTCACAAAGTTCTAAAGTGACACACCATCTACAACTTAAGTATTGGATCATTCCAAGCCAAATCACTTAAATTTAAATTTACACCACACCCCTTTCAATTTTTCCCCCTCCAAAATGGCTGCCCAACCGGGCTATGTTTCAAGCTGGCCGCCAGCTATTTTATTAAAAGGCTGCCACTTGGACTCGGGAAATGACACATCAGCTGTATATGGGTAAGATGCAACAAACAAAGAGGCCAAAATGATGTCACTATTTAAAATGTATCATTTTGTTGTTGTTTTCTTTTAAAAGGGGCGGTTGTTTTTTTTTATTAGACCTTAGACGAAATTTTTTTTGTACCACTATCTTTTGGCGCAGCAGCCAATATCAATGCACATTAGGTCCTCTACCCTCGAAGGTACCCATTCATACTCCTGGGTAGAGAGAGGCAACTGTAATTAAGTTTTTCTTCCAGCAAACTAGTATCCTCAATCCTGATTGGTCGATCCACGGCAACAATAGTGTGACATGAGGCTGTATTGCACGGTCCACATCGCACCCCGTGTATTGCGCTATTCAAAGATGAGAGCGACATTCCAGCTGCATGCCCTAAACCGCTAAAAGGCTGTGTATACTTTATAGCTAACTACATGAAGGTCCAATTTTACTGCGTGTCAAGTTTATTTGAAGATACATTGTATAATCAATATCACACTCAAGCTCGTGGAATACGGAAAATGTTGGCCTCGTGGTAGGTGGGACACATACAAACTACATTATTCCATGTTCCACTTGCACTCGCAGGATAACTAATTTAGTCATACCCAAGGGCACAAGCATTATGTTCCTTGCAGGCTCTGAACCCACCCACAATCGTACAGGAGTCAAACCCTGTAACCACTGAACCTTGGGATTCTATCCCATACACTAAATATGAAGGGAATGGGGTTGAACAAAAAATGACCCTCTCATACATGTAGGCTTTGACCAAGTATGTTAGCATACACAAGTTTCCTTCTTTTTTATATAAACTCTTGAAGTTATGAAATTAAAATCCTTTTGGACCATGAAATTCAATACACAGCACTGATTATACTTTAAAGCTAAATTCATTAAGTGTTACGTTACCTTCTTCTCAGGTTCAGTGGGCCATGAACTCACACTCGGTCAAGATGTCGGTGCTTTGGTATGCGCTTACTGGTCAGCAACTGGCCGGGTACAGAAAGACCAGCTCAACAAGCCTACATCGAATCTCTTCAAGGACATAAAGCCCACCAAGTTCGAAAGAAATGATGATGGCCAGATCATCAACGAAAATCAGAAACCGCTTCAGCTGCTCCAAGATCTGATTGCAGCTATGTGTCCAGCTGGTGATGGATGGGTTTTGGATGCCTGCAGTGGTTCAGGTAAGGCTGCACGCCGCACATGTAGCCTAGGTCATGTAGGTCCTTCAAGTTCAATGTAAAAATTAATATTTCATTGTCATATGTATCCATATTACCAAGCAGGTATCATTATGGCAGCCTAAAAAGCTTTCACTGTATTCAACAATCACATACTTTCGGAGCTCTCTGAACCTGGATGCACTACACGGACCATGGAGCTATATGTGTTTATAGCTCCATGCTAGTATGGCTAGCTTGAGTAACTCCAGCTGACATGCTCATATTCATTCACATGTAGCGCTGGAGGAATAACCTGTTCGTTTCGAATGTCAGACAAGTCGATCGTTGAGACAACTCGACTCGGGACAAGTCGACCGTTGAGACAACTCGACCGTTGAGACAGATCGACCGTTGAGACAACTCGACTCGGGACAACTCGACCGTTGAGACTGCTCGACTTAATGGAAATGAATACACGTGGAGCAGAAAAAGTTGCACAAATCTGTGGCAAGACCGATCACGAGTGCGGCGCGGGCATACTCGATGTACAGAGGGCGTCGCGTCGGGCCGGTGCGCCCCGCCCGCCCGCGAGGACCGGGCCGGGCCCGGCACGCGGGCACGTCGACAGCGCGGCAAATGGGCGCACGTCCGCACAGGCATGACTAGCCCTACAAACATGGCGGTATATGGCTCTCTTTTAAAATCTGTCTTGTTACTGTCGCCATTACCGCCATGCCCCGGCGCATGCCGTTAACACCAAGTGTCGACTGCCGAAATCCGAGAAAGTTTGACGCCAAATATCTTCCGAAATACATAAGACAGAACCCTTTCACATATACCATCGTGCTCGTGAGATTCTAATGTTTCATAAATAACGGTCAAACGTACCGAAATCGTAAATTTGTCCATGTATGGCGTCTTCACAAACTGGACAATATTCCGACAACGTTATAGCATGCATGGTTCGGCCGCCGCCATCTTTGTCAGTGGTGGCGATTCCTGATCTCGAAAGGTCATGGCGCCCGGCTGTATTTTGCATAAATTAATGTGTATTAGTCATTGCGCGTGTATTGAATATGCATGTGCAGGCGCATAATGTTTTGAGGTTAAGGGCTCTACACGTGCAGAGTTCAAGCCCGCAATCAAAACGCGTGACGTCATTATGAATTATGCATATGTCACGACCTCTCACACGTACACCCGATTGCAAAGCGCCACCACTGACAAAGATGGCGGCGGCCGAACCATGCATGCTATAACGTTGTCGGGATATTGTCCAGTTTGTGAAGACGCCATACATGGACAAATTTACGATTTCGGTACGTTTGACCGTTATTTATGAAACACTAGAATCTCACGAGCACGATGGTATATGTGAAAGGGTTCTGTCTGATGTATTTCGGAAGATATTTGGAGTCAAACTTTCTCGGATTTCGGCAGTCGACACTTGGTGTTAACGGCATGCGCCGGGGCATGGCGGTAATGGCGACAGTAACAAGACAGATTTTAAAAGAGAGCCATATACCGCCATGTTTGTAGGGCTAAGGCATGACAGGCCCCGCACAAACGATGTCACCGTGCACGGTACGGCCACGTTGACCGGGGATGCGCGCACGTGGCCTTGAAAAAACGAACGATGTGCACGGACAATCACGCTACGCCGTATCAGCTCCGTTATATGCAACCAAAAAACTCATGTGTCATCACTCCCAAACGGCAATCAGCCGCCGTCAAAATCCCCGGTACTATCCCCGAAACTAGGCCCAAAACATGCGAGGCAACTCGTCTCAACGGTCGACTTGTCTTTCCATTTATCGCACATACGGTCGAGTTGTCTCAACGGTCGAGTTGTCTCAACGGTCGACTTGTCCCGAGTCGAGTTGTCTCAACGGTCGACTTGTCTGACCCCTTGTTAGAAGAGACCCTAAAAAAAAAAGGCCTCTCCGAAATTGTCCGAATTTCACCTCTTTTATCCCACCCCAGAGTTCATTTACATACCTCATACATTCAGCAGTCATTTACGAAGCCTAACGATCGACTTGAAACAGACAAGTACCACACAAAAAAGTGAAAAATCTTGACGATTTCAGTGGCTTGTCCGTAAAAATACGCCGTGATGACATCAAAAATAAATCTGCGCGCGCGATGTATGTGGGTACCACACTGCTTTCAGGCGCCGCAAATGAGTTCAATTTTCGTCTGGTGCGTTGCCGTGGAGGGCATTCTCGTTGTCTTGCGGCAATCCTTATCAACAGAGGGCGCTGTACTCTCTAAGATAGGGCTGAATTAATAAGATATTAATCCAACGGTTGTGTAGCGCATGTGGCCTAGCGGATATACGCAATGGATCTCATAGTGTTTTCCCTTCAATTAAAAACCAACAAAATAATTTGATGAAAATAGACCGTGGTTCGAACCATAGAGCAAGGAAGCGATCCGTAATTATCTCACTATATCACGTCACTTGTGCACTGGCACTGATCCCCAACTCGACGGAAGCCGTTCTTTGAAATGCTTAAATGCGCATGTACTCGCATGACTAGTTATCGATGGTGTGACGTCATCGTTATTTTCTTATGAATAAATATCATTTACTGAATACAAGTAATCATGATCCATTGACGATGCGCGCTGCAAATAAGAACACCCCCCCCCCCCGCATTTACATGGGACCCAACTGATTCCGCATAAACTCGTTCTCAGTCCATTACTCAGTGTTTTAGTTTTCATTAAACATTAGTTTTCTATTTCCCACAGGAACAGGAATTACAGCTTCCCTTCTACAAGGACGCAACTGTATTGCTGTAGAGATTGACAAAGGGCAATGTCAGTGGATTGAACGTCGACTGACATCGGTACTGTATGCTGATCATGCTGGAATAGAGGAATAGACAATCCATTGAACCGTGCAAATCACAAAAACGCATAACAAAACTGCACTGCATGAACGTTGTACATGTTCACCCAATTATAATTTATAGCTGCTTACGATCGCCCATATTGCTTGGTCTAGACAAGTCTGTCCCTAGTGTGAGTATTGTAGACCATTTTGCTGCGGCTAGACAAGTCTGTCCCTATTGTGAGTATTGTAGACCATTTTGCTGCGGCTAAACAAGTCTGTCCCTTAAGTGTGAGTATTGTAGACCATTTTGCTGCGGCTAAACAAGTCTGTCCCTAGTGTGAATATTGTAGACCATTTTGCTGCGGCTAGACAAGTCTGTCCCTAGTGTGAGTATTGTAGACCATTTTGCTGCGGCTAGACAAGTCTGTCCCTAGTGTGAGTATTGTAGACCATTTTGCTGTGGCGAAACAAGTCTGTCCCTAGTGCGAGTATTGCAGACCATTTTTGCTGCGGCTAGACAAGTCTGTCCCTAGCGTGAGTATTGTAGACCATTTTGCTGCGGCTAGACAAGTCTGTCCCTAGTGTGAGTATTGTAGACCATTTTGCTGCGGCTAGACAAGTCTGTCCCTAGTGTGAGTATTGTAGACCATTTTGCTGGGGCTAGACAAGTCTGTCCCTAGTGTGAGTATTGCAGACCATTTTGCTGCGGCTAGACAAGTCTGTCCCTAGTGTGAGTATTGTAGACCATTTTGCTGCGGCTAGACAAGTCTGTCCCTAGTGTGAGTATTGTAGACCATTTTGCTGCGGCTAGACAAGTCTGTCCCTAGTGTGAGTATTGTAGACCATTTTGCTGCGGCTAGACAAGTCTGTCCCTAGTCCGAGTATTGTATACCATTTTGCTGTGGCAAAACAAGTCTGTCCTTAGTGTGAGTATTGTAGACCATTTTGCTGGGGCTAGACAAGTCTGTCCCTAGTGTGAATATTGTAGACCATTTTGCTGCGGCTAGACAAGTCTGTCCCTAGTGTGAATATTGTAGACCATTTTGCTGTGGCAAAACAAGTCTGTCCTTAGTGTGAGTATTGTAGACCATTTTGCTGGGGCTAGACAAGTCTGTCCCTAGTGTGAATATTGTAGACCATTTTGCTGCGGCTAGACAAGTCTGTCCCTAGTGTGAATATTGTAGACCATTTTGCTGCGGCTAAACAAGTCTGTCCTTAGTGTGAGTATTGTAGACCATTTTGCTGCGGCTAGACAAGGCAAAATGAACATGACTTATTGAATAGTTGTATTTAATGTGCTTAAAATTTTGTTTGTTGAAACCTGTTGTTCAATTGAGTACAACAAGTTGAATAAAGTTCTACTATATCCCTACTGTTCGGAGAGTTGACCTAGAGTGTCTTGTGTTTTCACTATCATATGCGTTGGCTTCTTTGTCTATGAATAGTCACTCACACAAAACAAAAAAGTGCATACAAAATATGAATTGCCGAGCGACAAACCGGCATTGGGAGACATATTTAAACGAAATAGCTCGCAAATAATGGAAATACTAGTTGTATGAACATTTATGGAAAAAGGTGCACACTCTTTAAAGTATTTCAATGAGAGAAAAAAAACCTTGTATTCAACGACTTAAATTTTAAACTTCTTTATGTTTCACTAAGAAAAGATAAATTAAGAGCATATATTCTTCAAATTAAGGCGAAATGTGAAATTTTGCAATTAAATGTGAAGGTGTTATACACGTCACTCCAATCCGCGTCGTCAAGAGCAGATCTGAATTCATGAAGGGAAGCGTCATTGATTTCTCTGGTAACGAATGTTCGCGCAGGTTGCTCAGAGTCCTGTAGGCAGGAAGTTGTTGCCTGGAATAAAGGATAATGGTCGGAGATATCCGAGTACAATAGTCCAGCTGATGTCTCACCTGTGTTGGAATTGGTTAGTATGTTATCTATTAGTGTGGCAGTGCGGGGAGTAACACGTGTAGGTTTGGTAATCAAAGGACGGAAACCATATGCAAAGAAAGAATTCACAAAGTCTTCCGTTGGCTGGTGATCCATACAATCAAGTAAATTCAGGTTGAAATTACCCATTAGGTAGCACAGCTTCCCTTCCTTTGTGACTTTATCTAGACAAGAATCAAAAGACCTGTTAAATGTATCAAAAGAAGTACAAGGAGCCCTGTAGACATTTCCAACAATCAAGTTGCAGGTGTTAGCCCTCTTAATTTCAATGAAGATGGCTTCAACTCATCGTGTGATGGCATCAAGTCTTCGCGAAGGTGGAAACTCAGCGAATTGCTCACAAACATGGCAGCCCCTCCGCCGGCTCTTGAAGTACGAGATGAATGAACAAGCTGGTAGTTATTCATGTGAACGTCCGACGGAGGGGTATTATTAATAACATTAATATTATCAGTAGAAAGGGTCCTAAGAAAATCAAGTAACATGGATAGGCACAGGTAAATAGTGACAGGTAGGTTGAAAAGGGAATAAGCAAAATGGAAAACACAATATATAGAAGAAACTATTAAAAAAGCATTAAGTAGCAAAACAAACAACAATAACTTAGAGCAAATTACAGTAATGAATGAAATAAACAAACAAAAAGTAACACAACAATTGATATTTAGGGCGTGCAAGCCTCGAGCTAGTTAAATAAACTAAGGAGTAAAAGAGTAATAATAGAGTAATAATAGAGTAAAAGAGTAACAAATGAATAATCACGCGCAAAGCAATTAAATCACAAAACAATTGCATGAATAGTAGTAAAAGTCCACTGTGATGGAGCATGCGCGATGATTATTGTGGAGCGAAGACAGCTGCAACTCCTCCACTGCTTCGCCACTTTCCGGCATAGAAGCGATACTTCTTACCTTCCTGGTAGGCCTGGCGGACTTCGGCTTTCCATCTGCGCTTTTCTTGCAGGTCTTGCTTGGTTAGGTCTTCGACGCAGAAGTAAACCTCCTTGGATAGGGCTTGACGCTGGCGACGTAAGATTTCAAGTTTGTCTTGATAACAATTAAGTTTACACAAGAGATGTTGGGGCTTGCCTTGAATCTTGGGGCCATCGCGATGTGCTCTCTCCAGGATGACGTCGCTCAGTCCAAACTTGTCTCGGAGAAGACTCTTGCACAGACTCAGACAGTCTTCGTCTTTCTCTTGAGGCAGGCCAATGACTCTTATGTTGTTGCGTCTGCTGAATCGTTCCAGCATGTTTAGTGCTTCGTTGTGGTCTGCTTGCTGTCGATCGATTGAGCTTATGTGTTGGCGCATTTTCTCCTGCTCCTTTACCTTGCCTTCCAGGTCAGTAATACGTCGGCTCTCAAATTGGATGGACTCGTTGATATTTGTCTCCAACTGAGTGATTCGACGATTTATATAAGCTTGACCACGGTGAAGATCGGTCAACGACTTCTTGACGAATCGTTAAAACTCGCGATCGGTGTCAATACGGGGAGTGGAGGCTGGCAGCTTGGACATGTCGTCGGGGGAGGCTGGCTCCTCAGCGAGGTGAAGGACTGGCATGGCGGGAGTCTGGGTGACAGACACACTGCTTCCTGCACAAATCTCTTGCTGCTCGGCTGATGATTTTCGGCTTCGTCTTGGCATTTTGAGACCGATGATAGAGATCCAAGTATGCACTGGTTACTAATAGTGACCGATCATTCGAGATTTTAACGAATAAGGATATATGGAGCTGGAGGGAAAAAAATATAATTACAGCGTCGTCACGGAGCTCGAGAATGCACGTCCTGCTTACATCATAGCGCCCTCTACTGTTTGTATCAGCTAGTGATGTCTGCTCCCAGTACTGCCCCTTCCATCGTTCCAAAAGCTGACGCCCCTAAACAAACAGCAGCAGAGCAAGCAGAGCCCCGTCCTCTCCAAACCCAGCCGAGTCATAAGCTGGATGTTCCTCTCCCTCGCCAAGGAGAATTTGACGGCACAAAGTCATGGGAAGGCTTCGTCCGACCTCTGATGGGTCTCGCCGAGGCTTGCGGCTGGTCCGAGGAAGAAAAGCGCTTCCAACTTGTCAGCAGTCTACGTGGAAAGGCGGCCGAGTACGTGTACCAGCAACTGGATCCCGAAGCAATCAAGTCGTCCGACACCCTGGTGAAGGAGCTTGGTAAACGATTTGGCGAACGACAATTGCCAAATTACTACATTGCTCAGCTAGAAGCGAGGAGACATCAGCCGAAGGAGAAGCTGGCGGAGTTTGTAGCCGACATTCGCCGCCTCGTCTTTCGTGGCTACCCTACGGCAGATCCAGTTACCAGAGAGAGCATCGCCCTTTGCCATTTTCTGAAGGGCCTCCCCGACCAGCAGATGGCAGTTTCCGTTAGCATGACGAATCCCAAGTCCCTTGAGGAGGCAACAACGGCGGTGGAAAACTTCCTGAGCCTCCGTGACACCACAAGCTCGGGAAAATCACATCGTGTGAACACCGTACAGGCAGCATCTGAGGCTGATCCCGGGTTCGTCAACCAAAAGCAGTTTAAACAGTTCCAAGACAACCTCGACCGACGGTTAAACGGAATTGTCAAACTGATCAAAGATAAGCCCGCCAACAAGCAGAAATCCGCCAAGCCTGCTGAAGCCAAGAAACAGCAGATGGATGTTACTTGTTTCAAATGTGGCAAGCCCGGCCACTTTGCAAACAAGTGCCCCGGTCGGGACATAGCTTCAAGGAGGTCGTCGTCATACAGACAGAAAACTAACGCGGACCGTGCCGTCCGGCCTGGCACCGGTCCGTCCCAATGAACAGAACACTATCCGAATGGGTAGACAGCAACTTCAAGGCACGTCTGCATTTTTGCGAGTGCAGATATGCGACCAAGACAGCGAACTTTTAGTCGACACCGGAGCGGCGGTGACCGTAATTTCTTCAGCACTTTTCAGCCTGATCTCTGCTAAAAACGCCCTGAACTCAAACCCCCGTGCAAAAGCACAAAACTAGAAACTGCAAACAAGGAACTCATTGACATTGAAGGTGTTGCCACAATCGACATGATGATTGGTGAACAGCACTTCCAATGGGATGCATTTGTCGCCCCCATCAGCGATGAAGGAATCCTTGGCTATGACTTTCTACACCACTATGATTGCATATTGGAGGCACGCAACGGCATACGAATTGCCGGTAACTGGGTTCAGTGGACAGTCCAAGGAGCCCCTCCCCGTGTAGTTAAGATTGCACTGAAGCAGAACACTACAATTCCAGCATGCAGCGAGTGGGTAGCAGAGGGCATAGCTGATCATCACAAACTGAGTTCCATGTATGCAGTCGTTGAACCTGGCAACCTTCGTCACAATGTTGTGGTTGGCAGCTCACTCATTGATCCCCGCCGAGAAGACATCGGCATCCCCGTCCGGCTTGTGAACACATCACCCGAAAACATTAAACTTCAAGCAGGTACAACGCTTGGATATCTGCATGAAGTTGATGCGGTTGTGCTCATAGCCGAGCAGGAAAACTGTGAAACCGATCACCTCTATCGAGTAACGCGAGTGTGCAGAGAGCATGCCCGCCCAACGTCATACGCAGTCAACCCAGTCAGTCCCGCCGTCCCCGACAAATCCTTCTGACAAGTGGTCAGAAAACCTACAGAAACTGTACGAGAGGAGTTGTGAAAACCTGTCCCTACACCAGCAGAAAGCATTGTGTGAACTTCTGGCCAGCCACGAGAACACTTTTGCCAAATCCGCGGAGGATTTGGGAAAAACGTCAATAGTGCAGCACACTATTGACACCGGCGACGCACGTCCCATACGACAGCCTCCCCGCCGTCCCCCCAAGGCATTTCAGGGCGAGGAGGAGAAAGTTCTCGAGAGCCAACTCAAGGCGGGTGTGATTTGCGAGTCAACATCCCCCTGGGCATCACCGATGGTTTTTGTCAGGAAAAAGGACGGCACAACTCGTCCATGTGTCGACTATCGTAAGCTGAACGATGTTACGCGCCGTGACGCGTATCCCCTACCCCGTGTTGATGACTGCCTAGATTGCCTGAGTGGGGCAAAAATCTTCAGCACCCTCGATCTGCAGTCGGGCTACTGGCAGATTGAAGTGAAGAAGGAAGACCGTCCCAAAACCGCGTTCGTAACCCGAAGTGGACTGTACGAGTACGTGACCATGCCGTTTGGGTTATGCTACGCACCCAGTACCTTTGAGCGCTGTATGGAGCTAGTTATCAAAGGTCTGCAATGGCGAACACTGCTGATATATCTAGACGACATTATCATCCTGTCATCAACATTTTCCGAGCATATTGAGCGTCTTGGTGAAGTCCTACGCCGACTAGGGAACGCTGGACTGAAGCTGAAACCGAGCAAGTGTGAACTCTTCCAGACGGAAGTTCTGTTCCTCGGTCACATCATCACACCAGATGGTGTCAAACCATACCCTAGTAAAGTTTCTGCCGTGCAGAACTGGCCCACTCCCAAGAACATAACTGAAGTACGCTCTTTCCTGGGACTCTGTTCTTACTACCGTAGGTTCATAGCCCAATTTGCCACGATAGCCAGCCCCTTACACCGTCTGTTAGAGGTCGGACAGACGTTTAAGTGGACTAATGACTGTCAAGCGGCTTTTGAGAAATTAAAGGCCGCCCTCACCGGCAACGAAATCATGTCATACCCAAATGATGATGGGTTGTTCATCATTGATACCGATGCTGCAGATAGTGGCATCGGTGCTACTCTATCGCAACTCCAGTGGTGTGATCGGACCCAGAGGGAGGAAGAACGGCCGATAGCATATGCTAATAGGTCGATGACAAAGCCGCAGCGTCGCTACTGCACTACGAGGAGAGAACTCCTCGGAATCGTCACCTTCCTTCAGTACTTCCGACACTACCTACTGGGCAAACAGTTCCTCATCAGAACTGACCACAGCGCTCTTCGATGGGTCATGTCTTTTCGTGAGCCTGTCGATCAGATGGCAAGATGGCTTCAAATCTTGTCTCAGTTCGACTTCAGAAACATGGCAACGCAGATGCCCTCTCTAGGGTGCCATGTGACCCTGACGATTGTCCGTGCTACGACGGAACGACCATACTTGCTGAACTCCCCTGCGGCGGTTGCGAGAAGTGCAAAGCCAAAAGCGAGCTGTGGTCCGATTTTTCGAAAGTCGACGATGTGGTCCCCCTTTCGACCAGACGAGTAAACGCTACCTCCGCTGAAGTTCAATTCCCAAAGAGAACTTCAGCTGCTGACGCTCAGCCCTCGAGCAATGACGTCAACCCCCAGGCCAAACCCGTATCCCCACGGACAGTCCTCGTACTGATGGCAACGTTGGTCACCCTCCTACTGGTTCCTGTGTGTAGCATTGGTAAACTTATTTGGCGCTCGTGCAGTGAGTTTACCTGCAGCGACTTTGACGATGGACAGTTCAAAGGTCGTTTTTCGCACACAGCCACGCCTACTGGAGAAACTCCCGGGCAAGCCAATACGGGCGATTCCCAATAGTGCGCCTCCAAGAGTTTGCAACGCGTTGGCCAATCACAATGCGCGAAATCAGTCGACCTTTTCCAAACGCGCATTGGGTCGACAGATTTTGCGCATTTTGATTGGCCAACGCGTTGCAAACTCTTGGAGGCGCACTATTGGGAATCGCCCGTATTTGCCCACAGCCATTCGGGTAGTACGGCCGAACGACCGAACTAAACCTGCTTCAAAATCCTCTGATTCAGCTGGAAGAGAGTTGAACTGCAACGCGCCCTGCATCCCGCTAAAGGATGCCGATGCCGGTTTAAGTGCCGGGCAGCAACTTGCAGAACAATCGATTCCAACCGGACAGCAAGACGACCAAGATGGTGAGGTCACGAGTGATCGTGCCCCTTCTAGCGCCCCCGCCGGTCTCAGCGCCGGACGAGCCACATCTTGGGTCGATGGCTACACCACAGATAAAATAGCTAATCTGCAGAGAGCAGATCCAGACCTGAAAGTCCCGCCACTAGGAACTTGTGGTTGCTATGGCAACAGCTGGTGCTGAAAGACGGTGTTCTTTTTAAAAGATGGGTGACTCCTGACCAGACCCAATCTTACCTGCAACTTGTGATTCCTCAAGAACTGCAGAGTGCCGTTCTTCAAGCTGCACACGACGCCGTCACCTCTGCTCACCTCGGGGTGAAGAAAACTGCTCAGAAGATCAAATGCCAGTTCTACTGGTACAGGCTAAAGGAAACAGTTCGTGACTGGGTCTGCAAGTGTGCTAAGTGTGGTGCCCGCAAAAGGCCACACACAACCCCCAGAGCACACCTCGAGGATTATCGAGTCGGCGCACCGATGGACAGACTAGTCCCGGACATGCTTGGTCCATTCCCTATCAGTGACAATGGGAACAAATACATCCTTTTAGTCGGTGACCAATTAACAAAGTGGATGGAAGCTTACCCGATTCCCGACCAAAAGGCAGAGACGGTGGCTCATAAAATCGTCTACGAATATATTTCCCGTTTTGGCCCACCCCTTGACATTCACTCCGACCAAGGCCGAACTTATGAGTCTCATCTCATGCAACAAGTTTGTAAGCTGTCGGAAATCCACAAGACTCGAACTTCCCCATACCATCCATCCGCCAATGGACAGGCGGAGAGATTCAATCAAGTTCTGGTTGACATGATGGCAGTGTATGTTGACAGTGACCAACGCAATTGGGACATCCACCTCCCACTTCTAACTTCAGCGTACAGAAGTTGCCAGCATGAATCTACAGGTTATTCGCCTAATATGCTTATGTTAGGTCGAGAAACCCATCTACCAATTGCGCTTGTACTCGGTGGCCCCAACACAGAGGACCAACCTCAAGATGAATGCGAGTATGTTGTTAACATCTTGGTAAATCCGCTAAAAGACAGAGGACAGACCACGATCCCCGAGTTTCCCAAAGAAACTATCAAATTGGTGACTTGGTGTACATGCTAGACAGCACAAAAACCCCTGGGTTATCTCTCAAGCTAAAACGAGCTAAATGGGCAGGCCCCTGCGTCATTCTCAGAACATTGAGTGATCTTCTGTTTGAAGTCCGGTTCAAGCAACGGGGAAGAACAAAAATTCTTCACCATGACCGACTAAAGCAGTATCTCAGTGACGAGGTCCCAAAATGGATGCTGGACCTTCGTAAAACTTTGGAGAAGGGTTCTCTCTCAAAGGATGATGCTGTCCCCCGCAGTAACGCCAGGAAAACATCCAGCACCAAACACGCTGATGACCCCTCATCAGCCCCGCCTACTACAGTATCTGTTTCCCCGACACCAACTGTAGCACCCTCCGCGACAGGAACTTCGCCCTTCATGTCAGAGAGGAGCAGTACCCGTTCTAAGAGAAGACCAGCGAGACTTCAGGATTATTTCTAGTCTCTCAGCTCCATTTTCACGACGCTTATTCATGGTCGATGAACTGCGCCGAGTGAATGAACTCAGTGTTTTCCCCTCCATCGCTATGGATACTGAAATTTTATTTTCGTCGTTTTAGATGAATATTTACCTTCTTTTGTTTTGATTTTCTCTCATTTATCCGCATTTAAAGGAAATGTAACGTTTACACTTTTTGCATGTTTTCGCGCTCCATTTAGCCTATCTTTGCTTTTCCTTAACTCTTGTTATTCAGTAACTCCTTTTATTACAACGAGGACGTTGTAAAAACTAGGGGGAGATAGTGTTGCGTTCCCGCAAATTGCGTAGTTAACTTCTTTCCCAATCAATCCATTCAAATCCGTGCACAGCGTAATGCTTGCAGCGATCCTGTGTGCCCTCACACAGCGCGAAGCTTACCACGAAGTCTTAGACACACGTACAAGTGTGCAGTACGCTATTGTATAGCGCGCAATGCATGTAGCACTCACTGCTATTGAACATGTACCGCCATGGGACATGTACTTAGGACTTAGCCATTTTCCCTCCACCTTTCCCCGGAGTCGATGCGAATTCCCCTGACACACCTTACCTCGCATCCGACCCACATTGACCCCAAGCATTTAGCGAATGTGGCTCGCTAAAACCTACCTGTGTATTCACCCCTTAGTGACCCCGTACACCCCAGCGAGTGTGTCCCGCTAACCCACTGGCCGAGACCTACGGTAGCTAGAGGTCAGGTTACGTCCTTCATCTCATAGTTTTACTCCATAGCATCAGTGTGTAGATTCTTACCTAGTCTAGGGACTAAGTCTTGTACACAACCCTATGTACCGAGAAGTTATTCCCTTTCCCTTTTAACGCACCCACGAGTGATCCTACTTCGCCCGCTAACCACTGCTCTCGGACTTTCTTCCAGTAGATTGTCTAAGTCAGTCGTGTACAAATCTCCCAAAGAGAACTTTCCCCATGCCTTTGTAAACGTATGCATTATTCATAACTACAAGAATCCAATGCTCCCATTGGCTAAGACGCGCAACGAAAAGTCTGTACTGGGCTCTTCCCCAGCAGATTCTAGAGCTGATCTCTGACCTACACAGAGCTCCCGTATATGATGCAGTAGATTGTTGATCTGGGCCCTGACCCCGACAGAGTTCCTGACATGTACACGAAGATTATCGAGCTGTCCGCTCACTGGCCATAGACCCTACGTCTGTACACAGATAATCATGTACGCCAAACTTTGCATTGTATATAGTGCGCCCTCTATTGAGCTGAGATGTAATCAATCCCGAATAAAGTACTAGTGAGTGTGTGTAAGATATTTGTATCTGACTCTTTATCTGATAATGTCTCTCACCCCAGAGAGACGTTACAATATTAATATATTAACATTGACTGTGCCCTTAAATAAGATGCAGCATTTACCCAAAACCAACGTCGCATTCAACAATAGCAAGATCATTAGTCGAATTTTTCATAATGAAGGGTTTATGAATATGAATCTATTATGGATCACCCGAGTATATGTTAAAGGGTGTGTAAAACGTTCGATTTTGCTTTAACATTAATAATAATGTAAAGCGCTTTAATCTTAGTTTAAAGCGCTATATAACAACCTGTGGTTATCAATATTGTCGACACGACCTGTTTTAAATGGTTATCGAAAATTTTGGCTGAAACAAGACAATTGTGTCCATGTGTTTGGTTTCCTTGAATCTCAAAAAATGAAATGGATCAATTTATACACGTCATGTACGTGTAAGGTTGGGGAAGCATTGTAGCTGGCTTGCACCCTTACATGGATGTATATCAATGGTTATCAATATTGTCGACACGACCTGTTTAAAATGGTTATCGAAAATGTTGGCTAAAACAAGACAATTGTGTCCATGTGTTTGGTTTCCCTGAATCTCAAAAAATGAAATGGATTAATTTATACACGTCATGTACGTGCAAGGTTGGGGAAGCATTGTAGCTGGCTTGCACCCTTACATGGATGTATAACCAAGAGGAAGGCAAAATATAAAACACTGGTCTGCCGACCAGCGTTAAAAATTATACCGAAATACCACTTTCTTTGGCAATGACAGCACACCAGGAGCAGATACTCTGAACAAGAACAAGAGTCAACAGCCCACAGTTTTCCTAACTGTTGTTTTAGTGTTTCACTAATTTTACTAATTGTTGATATTATTTCTCTTATCTAAGATTGTTTTCCTTGTAAATTCGGCATGTGGCGCGAGGGAACATTAATACCACGTCAATTCAATCTTGGCGGAAGTCAAGAACGAGGCAGAGTGAAATCAGTACAGACAAGAGAATAAAAACGCCCGTAATACACTTAGTAAACACTAAAACTGCTCCTCGGGGCTTGTTGATAATTTCACCCAAACGAGGGCATTCACATGAAGAAAGAAACTGAAGACGAAAAAGCACAAAGGAAAGTCTTCATGGAGGAAATAACACAAATGATTTGAATGTATGAAGATGTTACGCCTGCAGAAGATATTAATATCACAACTGCAAACCTGGCTGATTGCCCCACCAAAGTAGTCGAGTTAGGCCTTTGCCTCCAAACAAGTAAGGGGAAGACTTGAGTCATCGTATCTTGAGACCCAGCAAATCAATAATTGTAAGGGCATAAGAGACAAGACATTTGATGGACATGACCTTCACCCAGACAATACAGGGTGAGTATTATGTTCTACTGTTTTACCTTTTCAATTCAATTCAGCACTTCGAGGAGCTAAAGTAAACGAGGCAGAGTGAAATCAGTACAGACGGGAGAATCAAAACGCCCGTAAGAATCTGCTCCTTAAGGCTTGTCGATAATTTCTCCCAAACAAGAGCGTTCACAAGAAGAAGGAGACTGTTGATGATAAAGCACAACGGAAAGTCTTCCAGGAGGAAATCAAAAAAATAATGGAGGGTATGAAGATGTTCGCCTGCAGAAGATATTGATATCACAGCTGCAAACCTTGCTGCTGGGCCGACAAAAGTAACATATTTGGGACACTGCCTCCAAACGAGTAAGGGAAAGACTTGCAGTCATCGTAGCTTGGTATCTAGGAAATGAACAAATTGTAAGGGCATAAGAGACAAGACACTGGCTGGACATGATTTTCAGGCAAGACAATATAAGTGCCTAAACTGCCTGCATGACCTACATCAACCAGTACAAGAGGCCCTGGGGTTTCTTAGTGGGAAAGCCTGGCAACAAGATGCGGAAATCATAAACGACAGAAAAGTCCTAAGAAGCCTCGGAAGAAGAAACCTTGCAAGCGTGCAGTCTCCCTAACTTACTACAAGAACTGGAGAAGTCATCTGATGTTTATGCACCGATCGGGGAGGACGGGGGGCAGTGTTTTTAGCAGCACGATGCTTGAAGACATGTCCGCTAAATGATTACTTAAGGAAGCGGAGGCAATAATTCAAAATCAGAAATCAGAAGCGGTAATAAAAAAAGTATCACTTCTTAGATTTGAATAGCAAATTATGTTAATCGATGTCTGATTTCATAAACAAGGTAGGGCTAAATTAACGACAATCAGTTCCCACCGTGAATGACAACTATTACAAAATGCTGTTATTTTGAACACAATTCAATTATATTCTATTGAATTGCCTTCACTGAAATTCTTTTAACTGATAACTTAGTTGTGTTCAGTTATCAAAAATTTCCTTAATGTATATTTCGTATATTTGTATGGGTTGCCTCGAACGCCGAGCTGGTTTGTGTTATGGTATCAGACTCGCCAACCTACACAAACTGTTTCATGGAGCAGGAAACTATAGCTAGAGTAGTAGGGATAGTGGGGGTATGGGACCAAAATGGAAAAATCTGCGGCCAGTCTGGACACGCCGCTCTCGATTCTAAAAAATAGTTGGGGGAAAAATATAGGGGAATCCCCCGCGGCAAATTTTTTAGAAATCTGACGTCAGGTTTGGGAGCAAAAAAAGACTTGCACCCTTACATGGATGTATAACCAAGAGGAAGGCAAAATATAAAACACTGGTCTGCCGACCAGCGTTAAAAATTATACCGAAATACCACTTTCTTTGGCAATGACAGCACACCAGGAGCAGATACTCTGAACAAGAACAAGAGTCAACAGCCCACAGTTTTCCTAACTGTTGTTTTAGTGTTTCACTAATTTTACTAATTGTTGATATTATTTCTCTTATCTAAGATTGTTTTCCTTGTAAATTCGGCATGTGGCGCGAGGGAACATTAATACCACGTCAATTCAATCTTGGCGGAAGTCAAGAACGAGGCAGAGTGAAATCAGTACAGACAAGAGAATAAAAACGCCCGTAATACACTTAGTAAACACTAAAACTGCTCCTCGGGGCTTGTTGATAATTTCACCCAAACGAGGGCATTCACATGAAGAAAGAAACTGAAGACGAAAAAGCACAAAGGAAAGTCTTCATGGAGGAAATAACACAAATGATTTGAATGTATGAAGATGTTACGCCTGCAGAAGATATTAATATCACAACTGCAAACCTGGCTGATTGCCCCACCAAAGTAGTCGAGTTAGGCCTTTGCCTCCAAACAAGTAAGGGGAAGACTTGGAGTCATCGTATCTTGAGACCCAGCAAATCAATAATTGTAAGGGCATAAGAGACAAGACATTTGATGGACATGACCTTCACCCAGACAATACAGGGTGAGTATTATGTTCTACTGTTTTACCTTTTCAATTCAATTCAGCACTTCGAGGAGCTAAAGTAAACGAGGCAGAGTGAAATCAGTACAGACGGGAGAATCAAAACGCCCGTAAGAATCTGCTCCTTAAGGCTTGTCGATAATTTCTCCCAAACAAGAGCGTTCACAAGAAGAAGGAGACTGTTGATGATAAAGCACAACGGAAAGTCTTCCAGGAGGAAATCAAAAAAATAATGGAGGGTATGAAGATGTTCGCCTGCAGAAGATATTGATATCACAGCTGCAAACCTTGCTGCTGGGCCGACAAAAGTAACATATTTGGGACACTGCCTCCAAACGAGTAAGGGAAAGACTTGCAGTCATCGTAGCTTGGTATCTAGGAAATGAACAAATTGTAAGGGCATAAGAGACAAGACACTGGCTGGACATGATTTTCAGGCAAGACAATATAAGTGCCTAAACTGCCTGCATGACCTACATCAACCAGTACAAGAGGCCCTGGGGTTTCTTAGTGGGAAAGCCTGGCAACAAGATGCGGAAATCATAAACGACAGAAAAGTCCTAAGAAGCCTCGGAAGAAGAAACCTTGCAAGCGTGCAGTCTCCTAACTTACTACAAGAACTGGAGAAGTCATCTGATGTTTATGCACCGATCGGGGAGGACGGGGGGCAGTGTTTTTAGCAGCACGATGCTTGAAGACATGTCCGCTAAATGATTACTTAAGGAAGCGGAGGCAATAATTCAAAATCAGAAATCAGAAGCGGTAATAAAAAAAGTATCACTTCTTAGATTTGAATAGCAAATTATGTTAATCGATGTCTGATTTCATAAACAAGGTAGGGCTAAATTAACGACAATCAGTTCCCACCGTGAATGACAACTATTACAAAATGCTGTTATTTTGAACACAATTCAATTATATTCTATTGAATTGCCTTCACTGAAATTCTTTTAACTGATAACTTAGTTGTGTTCAGTTATCAAAAATTTCCTTAATGTATATTTCGTATATTTGTATGGGTTGCCTCGAACGCCGAGCTGGTTTGTGTTATGGTATCAGACTCGCCAACCTACACAAACTGTTTCATGGAGCAGGAAACTATAGCTAGAGTAGTAGGGATAGTGGGGGTATGGGACCAAAATGGAAAAATCTGCGGCCAGTCTGGACACGCCGCTCTCGATTCTAAAAATAGTTGGGGGAAAAATATAGGGGAATCCCCCGCGGCAAATTTTTTAGAAATCTGACGTCAGGTTTGGGAGCAAAAAAGAAAAATGTGTGCCAAGTCAGAGCCTGTCGCTCTGGAGTTAAAAAATAAATCTGTCGTCGCTAAAATGAGGTGATGTCACCACCACGTGACCTTGAAAATATGTGAGTCACCACCACGCGACCTTGAAACTCGGGGCCCATTATCTCTCGTCTTGAAGATCCCTCACCAGCCGGTGAGTCTGATTGCTTATAAATCCAAAGTCTGCCTTCAAAAAAAATTAGAAAAAAAATATTATATTTCCTATAATAAAATGGAGAGTAAGGCCAAAAAAAAAAAGTCTCCGGTTTCTGGTATGGAGCTTGTCCCAAAAGTGGTGCGGCGACGCGGCTTTTTTTTTTTTTACCTGTTTTTTTTTTTTTTTTGGCTTCAAATTTCGGCTGATGACTGCAAATGGTGCCCGACTAACAAGTGCAAATATATGGGAGTCCAGAGAGGCCACATAAATCTTATTCTCGATCATAACCCCATCTAAAAACACGTTAAAATTGTGCAGCAGCAGAATTCCAGTCAAACCAGTGAGTTTGGCGGTTTTGAAACATCATCTTGTATTGAAAAAAAAACTTTTTCATTTTGCCGACGCGCATGGCTACGGCGACGCGCGCGCATACCAGAAACCGGAGACTTTTTTTTTTGGCCTAATATGTTTAGACCGACCGTCAAAGGATATTCTAAATGGAACAAAGCCACGCTGCGTGATTACGTGCAGCGATATAATATACCGCACAATGAAAATGTTTCTCGTACTCGTAAAGTCTACATCGAGGGGATAAAAAAATATGAAAGTCAATTTAAAAACTTGAGGAAAAAGACACTACATGAGCTCAAACAGATTGTAGACGAACAAAATCTAAAATACGTAACGACGGGTTATAAAGGACGGTTCTTGAAAAAAGATTTAATCTCGGCGATTAAAACATACAGACAACCCGAAGACTTTACAGAGTCACCTTTTAGAGAAACGAGAAGGTTTAGAAATTACTACAGAAACTGGGAATTAAACCCCAGACTTTATAACCATGATTTAATAAAGTTTTTTGATTCGCACAAGGAACAAATAGTCAATAAAATCAAGTCAGAATTGAGAGAGCTGAGAGGTTTAGAAATGGAGCTCACAATCAAAATAAAATACGAAAAAACCAAACCGGATGGTACGATCGAAACGATCGAAGCTATTCATTATAGCAAGCCGAAAGCCGTTTTAAATCAAAGTAAAAAAAAACACGTTTAAAAAGAAGAGATCGAAGAGCTATTTAAAAAGGATGAAAGGTATACGAATCAAGGATCAGGTTGGGTTTTAAAAAAGATAATGGCGTTATACATCAACATTAACAGATATAATCCAGCGAGAGGTAGTTCTTACATAAACCTACCGGAACATCTTAAAATTAAACAAGCGATGATAAACATCAAAAACAAAGACGACGAGTGTTTGAGATGGTGTTTGAGAGCTGCTCTTGGGTTATATACAGATAAAGTAAAAAATCAAATAAGAAATAATCCTAAATATAAAATTCATAAAGAAGAACCTGTTGTATACACCAAAGACGACGGACTCAGTTTTAAAGGCGTTGACTTTCCGACACCGGTCGATCAGATACCCAAGATAGAAAGACAAAATAATTTATCGATAAACGTATATTGCTATGAGGGTAAGATATATCCATAATACGTGTCTAAAAACTACGGGGCACGAGAGATTGATCTGCTTTTGATTTCTAAAGGTGACAAGCATCACTATTGTTGGATAAAATATTTTACGAGGTTGATGTACGACGTTACGAAACATAAATGTAAGAAATATTTTTGTCGAAGATGTCTATGTCATTTTACCAATCAAAACAAATTAGACAGACATATCGCCGATTGTAAGGGTATAGATGCACATCCATCAAAGATTGTATTTCCGACGGGTAAACCAAAATACATAGACGGGCAACCAGGCGAAAGAGACGTACCGATATTAGAATTTAAAAACTATAGGCACAAACAAAAATCACCATTTGTCATTTATGCCGACTTTGAATCCATACTACAAACAACAACAACACCCACACAGATACTAACATCTAAACCTACTCACTCAGACAAAGAGACAAACACAAAACAAGATTAACGTTCACAAAGCTAGCGGTTATTCGCTAGTTGTTGTCCGATGCGACGGTAAAAATGTGTATCAAGAGACTTATAGAGGCAAAGACGCTTCAACTAGATTTATAACAACGTTGTTACAAGTACAAAGCGATATTAATTGTCTATTTGAAAAACCCCAACCCATGACATTTAACGAGCGAGCTAAAGACCATCACGATAGAACAAACGCGTGTTGGATTGGATTAAACCAATTTATCACAATTACTCGAGCAACTGTCAGTGCCAGAAGCCCAGAGAACCCAAGACAATAAAACACAAGAAAGAACATCAGTACAAAAATAGTAAGGGATTTATCGAGTCTAAATGCCTCGACTGCAAAAAGAGCATTAATAAATTTAGAAAGGTGAGAGATCACTGCAACGTCACTGGTAAATATAGGGGTGCCGCACACGCTCATTGTAACCTCAAACTACAAATTAAACCCGGTTGTACACCGATACCAGTCTTTTTTCACAATTTACAAAATTACGACGCGCATTTAATCATGCAGGGAATGACAGAATACGATAGCCAAACAGAAATACAAGTGATCGCTAAAAAATCAGAAAAGTATATTTCGTTTTCGATAGGAAATCTACGATTTTTAGACTCGTTTAGTTTTATGGCATCATCGTTGGATAAATTTGTGAAAGGTTGTCCAAAAGAGTCGTTTTATCTACTCAAACAGTATTTTAAACATTCTGACTCATTATTACAAAAAGGAATTTATCCCTACGAATATATGAACAAGTTGATAAGTTTCAAGAGACCAGCCTACCATCGACAAGTTTTACAGCAGACTAAAAGACGAACATATATCGCAACAAGACTATGACAGAGCTCAACGCTTGTGGAACGAGTTTAATATACAAAATCTAGGAGAATATCACGACTTGTACGTGACTACCGATACGTTATTACTTGCAGGTGTATTTGAAAACTTAGACAAACGTGTATTACAAACTACGGGCTAGATCCAGCCAATTATTTTACCGCACCCGGATTGTCCTGGGATGCTCTATTGAAACACTCGGAAGCTAAACTCGAACTGTTGCAAGACGTCGACAAACACTTATTTTTTGAAAAAGCAAAACGAGGAGGCATATCTAGCGTGGGTGGAATGAGACATCACAAAACCGATAATCAATATCTGGATGACTACGATTCAAACAAGCCCTCGAGTTATATCGCTTATCTGGATGCCAACAATCTGTACGGTTGGGCTATGAGTCAATATCTACCGTACAGCGATTTTAAATGGACACCCTCGAAACTGTTTACCGAAGAAAGGATATTAACGCTTAAGAAAACGTCCAACACCGGCTACTTTTTCGAAGTAGATTTAGACTACCCGTACGATCTACACACCAAGCATAACGATTATCCCCTAGCGCCCGAAAATATAGT
The DNA here is from genome assembly GCA_029964075.1 of Patiria pectinifera. Classification (NCBI taxonomy): domain Eukaryota; kingdom Metazoa; phylum Echinodermata; class Asteroidea; order Valvatida; family Asterinidae; genus Patiria; species Patiria pectinifera. The sequence continues at coordinate 12,110,183 of CM057135.1, forward strand.
CGTACCCCAAGCTTGGATGTCTGATTATCAAAACGAGTTATTGGATACCGAACCTAGTAGCGACGTACAAAAATTAACGTGTACGCTTAATCCAAAACAAAAATACGTGTTGCACTACGTTACGTTGCAGTCATACCTCGATCTCGGTTTGAAACTGAAAAAGGTACATCGCGTGTTAAAATTTAAACAAGCGCCTTGGATGAAATCTTACATCGATAAAAACACGCAACTCCGAACAAAAGCAACCTCTGATTTTGAAAAAGACTTTTTTAAACTGATGAATAACAGTGTGTTTGGTAAGACGATGGAAAACGTTAGAAATCGAATAGACGGTTACCTACTGAGAGACAATAACGAGAGCGATCAAGCAAAATCCAAAAAAAAAAATAATTCTAAAACCGAGCTATAAAACAACAACGCCGTTTCCAGAATGTGACATGTCGTTTGTCGAAACATATAAAACGACAACCGTGTTAAACAAGCCCATTTACTGCGGAGTGAGTATCTTGGATCTCTCAAAGACGCTGATGTACGATTTTTATTACAACCGATTGAAAGACAAATACGGAGATAAAATCAGGTTGATGTATACCGATACGGACAGTCTCTTGATTGTCGTTTACAAGGATGACATATACAAAGACATGCGATCTCAAGGGCAACACTACGACTTTTCGAATTACAATCTGGATCACGAGTTATTCGATCCAACCAATAAGAAAGTGATCGGTAAATTTAAAGACGAGTTTGGAGGTAAGGTCATTCAAGAAGCCGTTTGCGTAAGACCTAAAATGTACTCGATTTTAACCGCTGATATCAACTTAAAAAAAGCCAAGGGGGTCACAAAATCGGTCACTGACAAAAAATTAAAACACCGACACTACTACGACAGCATCTTTGAAAATAAATCTAAAACAGAAACGATGACTCCAATTCGATCGGAAACCTTCAATCATTTTAAATTGACTCGTTCTTTTTTTTACGTTGAAGATGTCTACGCTCCAAATGGGATCCGTGGCTCTTCTCAAAGTTCCACCCTCTTGCTCACCCGGGTAATATAAATATCTAACCATAGCGTCTTGCGGTAATTGTTGCTATTTTGTTTTAACGGAGTTAGCCGGCGATTGCCGGACCTGTTTTAGTTTAACCGCCTCTGAAGGTGCTTTAGCTATTAATCTCGTCGTTTCATCGTTTATTGCTTTGATCACGCTGGGTAATCGCTCGACCCATTGCGTGTTTCTACTCTCGGGATTTAACATTTCTTGAGCGTACTGATGACCAAACAGTCTCTCGGCTAGCGTTCGATTAAATCTTTCTACGATACCCTGCGATCGGTGGTTTCCGGGTTCGCCTACGATAATCTCGACGTTTTTTGAGGCCATCCATTTTTTAAATGCTCCTTTAAATTCGGTACCGGCGTCTACTCTCAACGTTTTAGGGTAACTCAAAGGCGATCTCGCGTAAATCTTGACGATAGCATCTCGCGTGGAATCTGCCGTTTTAGAAACCAAAGGTTCTGCTTCGTGGTATCGACTCGCAACGTCGGCAACCGTCAAAGCGTATTTATAAGTCTTGCGTTTTACTTTATCATAGGGTAAGTATAGCACATCCATTTGGTGAAAGTCGTTTGGTGTTTCAAACTCTCTCGCGAAGTACTCGTAGGCCTGGGTACATACGCAGGACCCGGTAGATAAATTTGCCAGATTGCTTGTTTTTTAAGCCAATCTCTGATTACCTTTTTATCGATTTTGGTTTTATCGTGTAAATGGTCGACGGCGCTTTCACCTCTCCAATAACCGCTCGGGCTACAATACAGTTTAGATAATGTTTGCATTTTATTTAATATAAAAGACGTTTATAATAATAATATGGCTAGCGTTGCTATGATGTTAGGAGGCGCGATCGTCAACGCCTTAGCTTTTACGGTTTCAAACTTTTTCTTTTCAAGTCTGAAACAGAGTGATGCCGACGAGGAGCGTAAGAGACACGATTTAGCGATAGAACAACTCTCAGCCGCCAAAAATAAGTGGCAACGAAAACGAACGAAATATCTAGATTTTCTAAGCGAACGTATCAGAAAACAAAATGCCTCTAAAGAAACATTTTTAAACGTAGACCGAGCGTTGCGTTACTACAACGAGGTGAGTGGTCAATCTACCGAACTACCAGTAGGACTGCAACGCGAACCCAAACTCGAAGATTTTTACGAGCCTAGCGACCAACAAATAGAAAAAGAACTGGTGTTTATCGCGGGAGGAACGCTTTAAATTTAAAACTCGTATAAATAAAATGATTGCGTATGGAACAAGCTCAACCCCAGCAGGCTATTAAAAATACCCAGATCTATCAAGGGTGAGAGAAAAGAGGTGGTCATTACCCACAATCCTAGTAGTATATCGGCGGGGCAAACGCTGAGGGTCAAGTTTCCTCAATTGGGTGTGGACGACGTGATCGTACCCGGCACTTGTAAACTAGCTTTCAATTTAGAACTAGAAGGTGGAAGCGACAACAATAGAACCATTTTTAGCAATTTGGCCAGAAATTTAGTCAGCGAAATCAGCGTCAAGCTTCAAGGTCACGAAATTATAAGTTATCGTCACGCCGACGTGTATCACAATTTTAAAGACAATTGGCTCAACAGCTCGACGACTCGAAACATGGCGTACTCGGGCATAGAAAAAGAAAATGTGTCTAAACTAAGAACTGGGGCTCAAGATGCAAACGCGGGCGCCAACAGCGGTAAAGATCAAGCTATCGCGGATGCCTATGGTAACAGATATTGTATTCCCCTAGACATTGACATACTGACTTCGCATCACCCTTTTTACCCCAGCGGTTTAAACCTCTGACGTACGAGATAAAGTTTAACGATAACGATAAAGTAGTCAACAGTTCAGATACGGCGGCGATGTATTCTATCTCAGACTTGTCTCTAGAATACGAAGTGGTGACCAACAGAGACCTAGCTAACACCATCAGAAATAAACACAATAGCGGGGTAATGCAATATCTGTTTGATAAAATCCACTCGCTAGAAGTTAGATCCGTCAACAAATCGGACACGCTTTGGAACGTCAGCGTCAATCAACCCATCAGGAGTCTCAAGGGTATTTTGTTTTTGTTTAAAGATCCCACTGAGAAAAATCCGCAGCGGTTTATAATCCAAAACTAACCAAAACATCGGTGACTGTAGAAGGTTAACCCAATCAACTCTACAGTCAAGGCATGTTTCCGTATCAACACTGGAACGAAATAATCAAGTTCTTTGGAGACAGCGATATCGAAAGCGGGCGCGGAGTAGCTAAAGACTTAAATATGACGGGTTGGGACCTCGGAGACTATCTAAAAAACAAGTACGGTCTGTGGCTCGATTTTAGAAGTAACAACGACAATTCCGCTCACGGATCTGGTGGGAAACTCGGAGACGGAGGAGGCATCAACATTCAATTTACCAGAGAAGCCGAAAGTCAAGGTGACCTCACGATGTACGTCTTTTTGGTTATGGATGCTCAATTGAACTTGGAACACGGAAATTTTAAATCTCTGTTAAGTTAAAATGACACAACCGCATTGCGCTTTAATCGTAGGCAAAACAAATTGGGGTAAAACCAAATGGATTTTGGATCTGTTAGAGTCAGACTATAAAAACACATTTGAAGCGATAGTCATCATTTGCCCTACCATATTTAAAAACAAAACGTACATCGAAAGAAAGTGGATTCAAGCAGATCCCGAGGTATACCTCTGCGATCCGGAATTGTACAAGATGACGCTCAACGAAGCGATCGATTTTTACAGTAAAATATTCGAAGGTGTTGCCACGCTGTTTATCGTGGACGATTGCTCTTCGGATCAAGAGATTAAATATCGTAAAAAAGACGTGCGCTTTAAGCAAAATGGCGTTTAGCGGAAGACACGTAAATCACAGCTGTTGGTTATTGACTGAAAAGTACAACAGCGTTTTAAAATATTATAGAGAAAACACGGCTTGGTTGGCATTATTTTACTGCAAAGATAAAACATCGTTTGATCTAGCGTTAGACGAAAATGACGTCGTACCGATTGAAGAATGAGATTATATAAAACGACGTTTGAGAGATGTGAAATATAGTAAATTGGACGTATACACCGAACCTCCAGTTAGTTACGAGCTATTTGAGTAGGTTAATAACCTAACTGCTTAACTAAATTAAGCTAGGTGCTTAACTAAATTAAGCTAGGTACTTAACTAAATTAAGCTAGGTGCTTAAGTTAAATTACCTAGCTGCTTAACTAATAGGACCTAGTTGAGTAGCAACCTATTCAACAAACTACACATGTATTACAATTTGTTAATCAACAAACGTCAACAAAATACATTTTGTTGTAAGTAAATAATAGCAATATTCGAGTATTTGCAGTTTTTAGCTATTATCATCATATCGCTTAATCTATCGTTTTACACCTACGAATACCTTTGCTTTTGTAACAAAGTTGCAAAAGCTACAAAATTACTAAAGCTACAAACTACAAAAGCTACAAAGTTACAAAATTAAATTCGTTTCTAATTAAATGGAAGACCTAAAACTTACTTTAACGAACGAACAAGATAACAACGAAGAACATAAAGATCGTTTGTGCGGTGTCGTAGCAGCCGGAAACTCTAGAAACTACTTGGGAAAGGAATACACCGTTAAACATATCGAAGCTCTTGACAGTAAAGAACTCGACAAATTATATCATCTGTACGAAACTAAATTTGGAAATGAAATTGTTCAAACTGTTGGTAAATACACTTTAAGTCTATTTTCGAGAGTGTTAGCTGTTGTTACACCCGTACAAGTTTTAGGATATAACGTCACTATAGATTCTGAAGAAGAACTCACCAACGACTTGAGTTCTGATCCTATTATAAGCGCAAGTATGGCTGGTATGTTGAGCGACGTTTGTTACGATTATCACAACAAAACATTTGAAATTTAATAAACCTAATATAATAAATGGAAGATCAGAAAGCAGCGACAGCAACGCCTGCAGCTCAACTAGCCCCATAAATGTGGCCTATTTACTGGACTGCCTCCGTAAACATAGGCCACACATCTACATGTACAAAAACGTGTCGACTTTGCCAAATTTTGATTTTCCTATTTAGGCTTACTTTGTAGGTTTTTTTTGCTTTAGAAGCATTCTCACCCTCTATATAGGCTAATCAGAAAGTGCTGCCTTTTTCAGATGTCTAATTTTTATGAAAATTCATGTTGAAATTTTGACACGCAAACGTATAAAAATGTATCTGGAAATTTCACGAAAAATGGACATCTGAAAAAGGCAGCACTTTCTGATTAGCCTATATAGAGGATGATGCTTCTAAAGCAAAAAAACCCTACAAAGTAAGCGTAAATGTGAAAATCAAAATTTGGCAAAGTCGACACGTTTTTGTACATGTGGATGTGTGGCCTATGTTTACGGAGGCAGTCCAGTAAATTGGCCACATTTATGGGGCTACAGCTCAACCAGCAGAGACAGAGACGCCCCAACCGATAAAAACAACAACATCACCGACGGTAACGAGAGTGACCAAGACTAAAAATCCTAAACGAATTCAGCAGGGCAAAGCTTTAGCCGAGCACAATAGACAGATGAAATTAAAATTAGCAAAAATGAACGTAACATCGGTCGATAATACGAGCTCACCAGACTACAAATCTTGGGCGATGTGGGAGGCCATAGCGTCTATAATAGGAGTGGGGCTGGTGGTACTAAAAAGTAAGGCAACTGCGCCGATAGTACAGCCAGTGCCGATAGTAACGCAACCCACTTCACCCAGCGCCCCCAAAACGCTAGACATGGAATAAACAGCAATTTAAAAATTGTTATATTAAAAACGATGAGTAACTTTGACACCAACGGAATAGCTAATACGATTTACCACGGAGCCGTCATATCGGGTCTTTCGATGGGATACGCCATGGTAGGAAATAAACTACTCAAAATGAAAGCGCCTGATTAAAACAAACTAAGCGTAGAAGATGCGGCTAAATTGACGGGTCAATAAGTGGAGCTCTGGCCACGCAAAGTTGGTTGGTAACCCAGGGTATACTACCGGGCAGTATAATGAAAACGGCATAATTTAAACAGGTTTATTAAATAAATGGATGGAGAAGGATTTTACGATCCAGACTATGAAAGAACAGATGATAACAATGATGATGATGATGTAGCAGAGACCAATCTCGATTGGGACGATACTTTTGATACTCCTGATACACTCATCCCAACTACCGACATAGATGAGGTTTTATATCGAGGAAGGACCATGGTCACAAGTGATCGCGTCGATGATTACAAAAATGTTAACAGAGGTGACAGACCATCAGCTCCGCGATACGAAAATTTTGTAGGCAATAAAGACGGGTTATTTTTCCAAGCAACTGATAAAGCCTTAGTAAGGTTAACGGATAAAAGAAACCCCCAACAATTCTTGAGTCTACCGAGTATAGAGAATAATGCAAAGAGGTTATATCTTCCAGGTAGAGATTTCATTAGAAACGGAGTGGGTTATAAAATTAACCCGCTCGAACAAACACAAACTGAGAGTATCCCCATGACAGAACTACCCAGCGTCACCGATGAGGTAACCGAGATTATAAAAGATTTACAACGCGACACCGACGCTCAAACGGAAGGATTAAATTACAGAGAACTCCAGGGTTTAGACAAAAGTCTTCAGACATTGAGAGGTAACCTAGAACTTAATTTATTGCGCCTCACAGAACTCGACAGAGCGATAGCAGACGCGAGACAAGAACTCGACGAATCTCACAGCGAAGAGGGTCGACGAGCTGCAAAAACCAACGAACGAGGGCTCATAAGTCAGATCGCTAGAATTAAAGAAACGATTTATAAAATATTAGGCGGCGACACGACGCTGGCAGAAAAGATTAGAACTCTGTTTAGAGAACAAGGTGTGACCGTAGTGAGTATTTTAGCCGCTTTGAGTTTAGCCATCAGCACGATAGTGAGTAGCATCGTCGCTAGCGTGAGAGGTGCGGGTGCCCCAACCGCGCCAACACCTGCACCAATACCAACAGCAAAAGGCGGTATCAAAGAGTGGATTTCAAAACAACTCGCTAGTTTTGCATCTGCTCTTAAAAAGCTCGGAGTGAGCGCGTTGGGTGCTCTGCCGGGTATCATAGGCAGCGTACTCAGTTGGATATTTAACGCGCTAAGTAAGTCCGTATCGTGGTTGGCCGAACATCTGTGGGCTTTGTTTTTGGGTGTGGGAGCCTTGGTGTTTGCGTACCTGCAAAAACGATGGTAGTAATAGTTGTAATCAAGTTTAAACAAAGAAATAAGACTTATCGCGTTGCCTCGTAAGCCAAAATACCCATATCAACGATAGCCAATATTCCTACCGTCAACGATAATTTTTCGTCTTGGTGAGTTTGTAGTTTCGTGGGCTTTCGGCTTAAAACTGTAGGTGCTGGTGTTGGTGAGGGTGTAGGTGCTGGTGTTGGTGTTGGTGCTGGTGATACAGCATCGTTCGTCATAGGCCCTGGGGGTGTTGGTGGCGCGACGTCATCGGTGTCATCAAAAGAGTCGTCCGGTTGAGGTTGTGAGTTTAAATCTGGCACCAAACCAGTGTTCATACTCTGGGTAGCGATTTGAAGATTGTTGTTATAGCCGTCGTGCGTTCCAACCCTCAAATTCATATCCGATGAAATTAAATACAACCCCGGTTTAACGACAAAATTTAAAGGCGTTCTGGCATACTGCAAAGAGTCTTGAAATTGATTGATACTCATTTCCATGTCGTCTACTGCATTGATGATATCTTCAACGATGACGTTAAATTGTCTCTGAGCGTCTAATCCGGTGCCTGGTGATAATACGCTCGTTTTTGTTTGAGCCTGCGCACCGAGTAAAGCGTAAACGTAAGATCTGATCGATTCGTTGATCTTTATGATTCCCACGGGGGTAAACGAACTCTTGTCGGGTATAAAATCTAACCAAGCCTTTTGTACCGATTCATTTTGTTCGATGTAAATAACCGTCTAAGGAACGTAAAGGCTTCCACTCTTTTTAGGACTGTCTAGACCGTGATAGCCGCCGTAAAGAACGTTGGGTTTGTTGGGTAATGCTTTATCATATTTACCAACCGCCACAAACTTGCCTTTATTAAAGATAAATGAGGTACCTAAACCGTTAGAATTTGTGTCTCTCGTCTGTTTAAAAGACTTGTTTTGATCTATGCCCAACAACAAACAGATATCGGTAAATGCTCGGTGATTATAACTGTTGTCTAGAGCGTTAAATGCGTCATCCCCCGGTAAAGGAGCGGCAAAGTCGTACAGGATTTTTCTAACCATAAAATATAAATGAAAGTTAAAGATGGCCCAAACGTAACGGTTGCTCGCGTTTAAAAGATCGAATCCAATACCGCAGCCCGTAGTAGCGCAGTAGATGGCAAAATTTAACTGATTTTGATAAAACGTACAGGATTTTTCGTACAGGATTTTTCTAACCATAAAATATAAATGAAAGTTAAAGATGGCCCAAACGTAACGGTTGCTCGCGTTTAAAAGATCGAATCCAATACCGCAGCCCGTAGTAGCGCAGTAGATCGCAAAATTTAACTGATTTTGATAAAACGACATGGGGTGTGATTTCCAACGATCTACATCCTCATCCGTTTTGATGCGAGGCAATTTATATACTGAGGTTAAGTCGGAAAACGAGCTTAAAAACCCGTTGGTTTTATTAACTATAACTTCTAGTTCACTGGGTTTAGTGCTGTTTAAAAACTTTGCTTGGGGTGCAGCTTGATGCTTTAGCTCGTTTGCCTTGGCTACATTTTGATTTACTTGTTTCGTTGCCTGATCAGCTATACTGTATCTGCTTTTTTAACAACATAAAAGCAGTCATTATTTTAGTTTTAGTTTTAATACAACAAGACTTTAAAATAAATGCATTCGTTTCACTTGTTTCAAAATGAGCAGACGTTTAAATAAGAAGACGTTGTAAATAATCTAAACGGTCAAAAAATCTGAACGCGTACAAAGGGTGATGTTTAACTCCGGATATTTTAATATTTCCAGAGCCACAGAGATTGATTGGTATACGCAAATAGATGGGAGACCCGCTGAAAGAGAACCTGTTGTTGGTAGATCCGAACGTTTAGACTCAGATGCAGTAATAAACACAGATAGAGATTTTATTGAATCGTTTATACCTGAGTTACCCTACGACTTTGTATTTAACGACGAAAATACTTTCAATAGAGTTATATACGATTTAATAGAAGCGTACGAAGAAGATAGACTAGACTCTGCTTATATATCGACCCGGAGAGAAATAAAGCAAATAGTTGAAATTCAAAGAACTTTAAACGTTAAAAGTCAAGAAACACTAACCGACGTACAACGCAATACGCTTTCATTTTTGGTAACGACTTTAGTTGATAGAGAAAACTTCATCACTGAAGGTAAAAGGATAGCGCTAGAATATATCCAAGGTACAATAAGCAAACCTAGAGCGAGAGAAATTAGGCATGCTGGGATAACAAAACGGGGGAGTCTTATCGTATCTGGTGATGATTTAGATTTTATTTCTCCGAGTCATTTAGCGCCGTTACCAGCTGGAGTCACCGGTTCGGTCACCATCCCACCGGGCTGGTACGACGTCGATTTGTTCGATTTCATTTTCAATTCTATACCCGGGGTAAGTTTTAGAATATTTAGACAATCTAAAAATGTGACGTTGGTGGTAACCGACGTCAATCTCAAATTGCACTTAAACAGAGAAGTCTCTCGATTACTTAATTTACCCAAAGGAAGACTGATACCCAAAGTGGTGTATACGGGGTCTTACGACGTTAATCCGTTTAAATTTTTGTTTATTCGCTGCCCGCAATTAAGTACGAGTGAAAACTCCCTCGGTGGTCGTCCTTCTGACATCTTGAAAATCGTACCCGTGGCTACGCGCAAACCCGAGCCTGATAGAGTCGATGATTTCAAGAAACTTAAAAACGGTATAATCGACAAACTGACATTTTCTATCATAGGTGAAAGGGGACAGGTCATCAACAACAAGGGTGTGAGTATAATGATAGAGTTGGAGATCTTTTAATTTTAAAATGTTTTTATATTAAAACATGAGTATAGATAGTAAGGCGTTATACCCCGATATTTCTGGAGATGTACTCCGATTAAATAGTAACGAAGAAACAAAAGTGTACGGACTTAAAAAGATTGAAGAGATTCGATCTTTAATCTTGAAAGAGAGAGACCACTGAGAGCGCACTTATAAAAAAAAATAAAGAGAGTGATCGACACTATTAATTACGTAGAGATAGGAGTCGAAGGACTGGGGTTTATAGCGGCGGCTGTCGGTATTCCCGCTCTCTTGGGTGTTATATCAGCCCCCGTTGGATTGGTGCTAGAAGGAACGTTTATGGGCGCTTTTGGTGTAGATATTCTGCTTAGAATCGCGTCCAAGCGATTATCCGCTAAGCTGAAAAAGCACGACCAGATTAAAATATTAGCGGACTTTAAACTTAACACGATTGAAGAATACGTGTCTCAAGCCATCAACGACGGAGATATATGGCACGAAGAGTTCTTACTGATTACGAGAGAGCTCGCAAAATTTAACGAGCTTAAGCCAAAAATTAGAACAAAGACCAGCACAAAGCTACAAAAAATTAAAAACGATACAGACTTTGAAAAAGAAGTTAAAAAGCGGGTAGACGAACGGCCGGTAAAAGAAAAAAATCTGTTATCGAAAAACTTACAAGTTCAAATTCTCGGTAAATAAACATTATGAAAGCGATCCGCCGAGTTATACCTCTATTTCACCTCTTAGGGCTACACCCTCGGCCCCGCCTTTATTGTAGTGGTCATCGAATCGTTTTAGTGCCTTATTAAATTGATTTTGAGTCACTTTAAATAAATCTGTAACTCGTTCTTTGTCTAATCCAACGACGTGATGGTAACACGCCGCTATTAACGACCGTTTAACGCAACCATTTCCCCTCAATGTTTTGTAATTAACGAGCTCGTTATATTTGTTGATTGTTTCTTGGACATCTTCTAAGTCTTGCTCTGGACAAACAGAAAAATAAGTTTCTCCACAGTTTTTCTTTTGTTTTTTTTTAAAAGTTGACCAATTGATACGATCTTCTTGCGCATTTTCAGCCGAAAAATCAAAGTAACGTGAGACTATTTGACCGCACGTTTCACAAACTAAAAAACCATTTTCGATGATTATATGGTGATCGCACTGATCTATTTTATTAGAAAGCTCGAGGTTTTCACTCTGAAAAAAAGTCATTGATATATCTAATAAAAACCGATAATATTTTTAAATAATTTTTCAAGTACTCGTCTGTCTGAACATATTACTCTCCATTTCTAAATAAAAACAGCTTCTCTACCTTTTAACAGATAGAGAAGCTAATTTTTTGTCCCGAGTTTCTAGGTCACGTGGTGGTGACTCACACATTTTTCAAGGTCGCGTTGTTTACGCCAAATTTCTATCGTGCCTCAACACGTTTCAAGGTCACGTGGTGGTGACTCACACATTTTCAAGGTCACGTGGTGGTGACATCACCTCATTTAGCGACGACAGATTTATTTTTAACTCCAGAGCGACAGGCTGTGCTCCCAAACCTGACGTCAGATTTCTAAAAAAAAATTGCCGCGGGGGATTCCCCTATATTTTTCCCCAAACTATTTTTAGAATTTTTAAAAGTTGACCAATTGATACGATCTTCTTGCGCATTTTCTGCCGAAAAATCAAAGTAACGTGAGACTATTTGACCGCACGTTTCACAAACTAAAAAACCATTTTCGATGATTATATGGTGATCGCACTGATCTATTTTATTAGAAAGCTCGAGGTTTTCACTCTGAAAAAAAGTCATTGATATATCTAATAAAAACCGATAATATTTTTTAATAATTTTTCAAGTACTCGTCTGTCTGAACATATTACTCTCCATTTCTAAATAAAAACAGCTTCTCTACCTTTTAACAGATAGAGAAGCTAATTTTTTGTCCCGAGTTTCTAGGTCACGTGGTGGTGACTCACACATTTTTCAAGGTCGCGTTGTTTACGCCAAATTTCTATCGTGCCTCAACACGTTTCAAGGTCACGTGGTGGTGACTCACACATTTTCAAGGTCACGTGGTGGTGACATCACCTCATTTAGCGACGACAGATTTATTTTTAACTCCAGAGCGACAGGCTGTGCTCCCAAACCTGACGTCAGATTTCTAAAAAAAAATTGCCGCGGGGGATTCCCCTATATTTTTCCCCAAACTATTTTTAGAATCGAGAGCGGCGTGTCCAGACTGGCCGCAGATTTTTCCATTTTGGTCCCATACCCCCCACTATCCCTACTACTGCTAGGATTAAACATACAACAGTCACTGTATACTACATACATGAAACAGTCACCGTGTACGACCATGTGATTCAATCACGAAAGTTTCCAACAGATTGAGAGGACAAATGAACAGCTGAACTAAATATTTGCCCAATAGTATCATGGATAATGATGTGAGACCATGAGATGCAAATCATGCGACAAGTCTAAGAATATTATCAAAGCTAGGTTTTGGGACACAAACTGTTCTTCAACGTACTCACACATTGGCAGCTGATCCGAAAAGGACGGTGTTGCGCATCACATTTTAGAATATGGCTAAGAAACACACGTATATTTATGCGCTAAAAATAGACATGATGAAATCCCAGTTTCGCTTAAAGACTACAGAGTCTCCTAAATGACACGGACACCTATATTTACAATATTGGTGAAGCATAATGCAAAGAAATATGTTCAATGCTAGAGGAGCAGATGACCGAATATATGGTACGAAAAATGCCTCATCGAAATTTAGACTATAGCGCATCAAGATGTCCCGCCTGGAGAAGGCACTGATATCCGAGCTGCAAAGCTAGCCGAATGGCTGATGAAAGAAGCATATTTTGGGCCAGTGCCTCCAAACTAGTAAGGCGGAGACATGGATACGTCCTACTTCGAAGTCCTGGAAATCACGTCAAGAACGCAGGGGCGTAGCACTTTCATATTTAATTGCGGGGATAATTTTTTTGGAAAAGGTCACTTGCACATCCTTTGTGAAATGTAGACAGTTTCTTTTCTCCGGACACTTGGCCTCCGTAAAACCGGGGGGAGGGGGGGGGGATGGTGCCATCTGTCGATGTGGGCGCTGTTCAAAACCGACAATTATGCACACAAAAAGTGCCAATATATAGTGCTTTTCAGCTGCAATCGGCTCAGCGAGAACGTGTCTCGGACGATGAATTCAGGCGCAATTCAAAACATGATGCAGCAACTTTTGATTTGAAATTGAGATCCTACAATGCTGTACTTCTCGGAATATACAGCTGAAGCTGAGATGAAACTTCATCAGGTTGTTGTTCAGTACCCTTCTTTAGATTTGGAGCATTTTTCTTGCTTCAAACAAACAAAATGCACAAATTACAAATGATTATCTTAAAGAAGCACCGTTGGAAATGCATTCTTTCGCAGTTGATTTCTTGAAAATGACAGATTGGCAGAACGAAGTATTTTAAAGTGAGTTTAAGTCCCCTTAGGTTTAGTGACCATTCAACCCTGGTTTGTAAAGGGCCCCCCGGTAACCTCGCCCCCTCCCAAAAAGCCCTTTCTTACCGGCCCAGCTACCGCCCAAGATGGCTAGTCCGATGGCTGATCAAGAACTCTCCCATCCTGGGGTCTATTGTTTGCAAGTGTTGGCACATGTAATCTATCCCAGAAAACGCCCACTTGTGGTTTTCATCCCCCAACGCGAAACAAAAGAGCCCCTTAGCCGGCACAGATCAAAACCCCTGCCATGCGGTTTGGCACACAATGGGACTGTAAATTACTTACACGCTTGCAAGCATTAATCTCCTGAGCGAAACAATATAACCCCCATACCCAGCGCATTGGGTTTCCCATACAATGCCATACAAATGAGGTTGCAAGCGCAAGCATTTTCACTTTTTGAATATTAATACGTCGTGTGTGGAGTTTCTTAATTGCAGACTACATCTATTTTGATTTCAACAGCGTTGGGAACGAACTGATGCTGAGGCGTTTCTGGATCTCGTAGAAAAAAATCCAACCGCGAAAATGTTTACAAGCAATCCTTTTCAGCCAAGAACTACGAAAAATAGAACAAATTACCCATTGTAATCCCCCAGCCAATACCATTTTTAAAGGCCCAAAGTTAGTTTAACTTATCACTCCTGAATTTACAAATACATGTAAAGATGTTGGTTTTCGTTCGGATTAATGTGAATATCAAGGTCCTTCTTTTATGGGTTTAAAAACAATGAATGTTTTTTTCCCAGGAGTTTATTTTGAGCTTACGGTGATTTGCACCACCATTTGTAGCTTCAAACTGCACACTTTAATCGTGGCATATAAACATAGGCCCTACTGTAGCTTTACGGAATCAATCATTATTACCGAAAGTAAGTACATGTGTGTCGAAAACGTTTTACAACAAATCCCCCAACCCCGCATTTTATGAGGCCAGCAGCGGTACTTAAACAGTTCGGTAATCTCTGGCCACAAGTCTGTAATCCGATAAGCCGTCTTTTGTTCTGCTGTGGACGTTCCCCAAGGGGAAATAAACTGATGCGCCTGACTGACTTCAAAGCTTCAGGTCCGACATACCTACATACTGGACTAGACTGGACTGAAGACCGGACGAGCTATAGACAGGCCGAGGTACTGGGGGGCGCTTTACAAACCAGGGTTAAATGGTCATCGTTCCTTACTATCTTTCAACCAAGTCTGTTTTTCAACAATAATTAACGTTACTTTTTGGATAGCTGCAAATGATGGACTCTAAAATCAAAAAGGCAAAATGCTCTACGTACAACAAACAGGGCTACAACTAAAAATACAAATGTCAACCTCAAATCGTGTTGCAGGATTACTGCATGTCCCGTGAATGCATGCACATGTAACACTTTAATATACCCCCGTCACACCGGAGGCGCGGTGCCACTACGGTTTTTGGTCAAATCCGCCATCACCGTAGTGACACCGGCAGTAGTTTCTCATAGTTTTCCCCGACCCGTCACACATGGGTTTTTCTTCGCGGTGCTACTGCGGAACCAGGGCGGAATCACGGCGGAACCACGGCGGTGTCACTGCGGACATGGCGATCCCATTGAGTTACCACTGCGGTTTGATGGCGGTGCCACGGCGATCATTGGCGGCAGGACTGCGGTGTTGGCGGCAGCACTGCGGGGCCAGTGAGGTGCCACTGCGGGCCTGGCGGTGCTACTTCGGTGGCGCTGCGGCAGCAGGGCGGCTCCATGACGTCCGCGCGGCGGCTATATATGGGAGGTGGTTTTCGTCGTATTCATTACCATTTTCGCTGCTGCTGAGGACGTTGCTACTGTTATTACTGTTATTACTGATATTATTACTGTTACTATCAATTAGTTATGCCGCCGGAACGTGCTACAAGAGGTCGGACTGTCGGATTGGGGAAAACCAGCAAGAAGACACCTACTCCAACACCAGCGGATGATGAGTCTTCACATGATGAGCCTGATGATGGGGTGATGCCGCCGAAACGTGCTACAAGAGGACGGACTGTCGGATTAGGGAAAGCCAGCAAGAAGACACCTACTCCAACACCAGCAGATGATGAGTTTTCACATGATGAGCACGATGATGGGGCTGATGGTGCTGAAGATGCTGCTGAGTCTGACCACCAGTCCGTAGCCAGCCAACCAAAGATGAAAAAGTCCGTACTGATCTGAATGAGGAGGAGGAAGAGGTCATGGCGGACTGGCTAGGTGACCATCCGGAGCTTTATAACAAAAAGCTCAATGCTTATAAACACAAGGTGAAGAAGGACGCGGCGTGGGCTGAGCAGGCAGCCAGTCTTGATAAGCCAGTAGCATTCCTGCTGGTATGGTATAGGACTCGGTACGGCAAGCTGGCTAAGATGAAGTCGGGCGCAGGGGCTGAAAAGACAGAGAGGGATGCCTGGATCCTCCGGAGGTTGCACTTCCTGCGCCCGCACATACACGAGGTCAAGCCCCGCGACCTCGTCAGTGTGAGTACCACTTGTGTTTGTAATTGTGTACTTTTAATATGTTTCATACTTGACTTTGATATTTCATATTATGCATGTAACATTTTCCCGACTTGATGCCATGTTCAAAGCATTCCTAATTGATTATTAACTGTGCTTTCCCCTTGTGTCTTTGCAGTTCCGAAGCAAGCTGGCTACGCAGACGTCCCAAGAGACCGAGGACGAGGCCAAGTCTGTGGACATAGACTTGGAGGGCGAGGTTGCAGGGGGCCTGGAGGATGGTCCAGCTATCGGTTCTGATGGTCCAGCTGTAGGCTCTGCTTTTGCAACTGCAACTCATTCCAGACCGTCGCTCTCACCCGATTTTATGCCCCTGTTGCCAGTGAGGCCTAAGCGTTCGGCGGCCAGGGCCCAGGCTGATGAGGATAAGCTGTTAGCTTCTCTGGAGGAGCGGGGGCGCCAGTCAATGGAGCTCCAGCACTGCAGAAGTTTTGAACATTTTAAAAGTTTGCCCCGTGCCACCGCGAAGGTCCCAATCTACTGCAGCGTTCTGAATTGCTGGGTACCGAATGCGCATTAAATTGTGGAGGCAGACACGGCCTCCACAATCAGTCGAGCAGTCTCTGGTTCCTGTTGCATCGTTCCCAGCAGGACCTGCCAGCGCAGGGCAAGAATTCTCTATGACCCTCCTGCCCCTTGATAGTGTAACGAAACATTGGACATAGTGCCAGTCTAGGGTACTGGTGCCCGCGTCGGTGGTCTCCGCGCTGCCCGTTGGGTATAAAAGCGTGCGTCAGCCACGCGCGCGATACTCACTCACTCTGTTAGTCACAAGCTGAGTCAAAAGCAGAAGCGCATGACACGAGTTAGTTCTTGGGTGAGTCATCAGTCAGTTTCATGCAGGTCTGACAGCGCTGTGATTGATTATCCGCTAGCGAGTTAATCCAGAAGAGGGACCCACCCGTCGGGCTGCCTTTACATCACTAGTTGGTGAGTTAACTGGCCAGGAAGAGTTAGAATAAGCAGCCAACATTGTGTCCACGTGAGAGTTAGCGATAGACGCCTATATAGGAGTCGCCTGTTAAGGCGCACACAATAAAACACCATTGTTAAGTTATATAAAGAGGACTGTGACTTAATCATTGTCTCCTGTGAGTTATTGAACCTATTATGGTGAGAGTGATTGAGTGCGAGTATCTCTGGTCCACTGCAATGCCTGGGGGTATACTTCCTCCAAACGAAGTAACGTCCCGGGTTTCCAGGTAACCGCTCATCGGGAAAGCCTAATCCTGTCAGCGTCCGTCCGGCGGCATCTCCCGGCAGGAGGCAGGGACGAAGGGTCGGCGGACCGTTACAATAGGTATCTCGCTGCGTAGGGCAAATGGTGTACGTAAAAGAGAAGCACAGATACAAAGAAAAATCAAAATCTCGCATCATGGTAAGGGATTACTGCAGGGCATGCCGATGCATGCAGCCCAGCACACCTAGAAGTAAACAAGTTGCAACTGGTTCAATTAAAACGGCTAAAAATACAAAACGCTTACAGCAACAATGTAAATCTGATGTGTCATGGTAGTGGATCTATCCATGTCCCGCTCATGCAGGCAGCTACCCGAACGGGAAACTAACAACAAAATGCAAAATGATTTAAATACCCCCCCCAAAAAAAACCCCAGACGAAACAAAATAAATTCTGAAGCCCAAATCATGTTAGTGGATAACTGCATGTCCCGGCAATGCATGCAGCTAAGGTCCAGCGTCCTTAATAGTTTACTCAGCGCGCCGGGGCGCACTGCGGCGCCTTTGCGGCGGTTTTTTTGCCTGGTCAATGTTCTCAGTGAGCCCGGCGCTCTGGGGCAGGAACGCTCTGGCGAGGGCTCATTAAACTCGGCTATTGTGTTGGCAGCATTGATATGTTAATCAGGCTCACGACACAGCCTGACGTTCGGCCCGCCTCGGCGGGCTGTGAAGATTAGCGTTCAGCGCGCCTCGGCCAGCCGGTAAGATTATCTTGATCAACAACAAAAGACAACGAACAAAAGCCTTTCATCAGTCCCCAAAGATGCCAGTGAAGTTTCAAACGCTTGTATACTTTCATTATTGAAGCTTGAAAATACACGTCGAACGCACGACTACTTGACGGTACACATCTAGTGTATACAGGACTGCATTTACGGGATGTTGATTTTTAGAGTTTCGGATCGAGAGGAAATCAGTAAGGAGGGGTATTTTGTAATATGTTTATAAAATAAACATCATCGGCGGGTGACGATAACTCCAAATCCTTCTTATAAGATGAGTCATTCTATTTTGGAATTTATGTACATTCCTTTAGTGGCAATTACTTTATTCCTGTGATATTTGCATTCCAAGTCGCACTATGATCATCCACAAGCTATATATTTTTATATTAAAGACAAAGGGAGACGAGTTCTACTCTGGATAGATTTGTTTTTAATAGTCCAGTTTCAATCAAAATGTGAAAAAAATACAAAAATCCCAGTCTGGTTAACTCCAACCCGAAAACAAACCTGATTATAATTATCTGTTGAGACACATCATGATGTTAAAAAAATGACAACCTCAGTCTTGGTAACTTAAACCAATATTAAACTGGATTAACTGTTGAACAACCATGATTTTAAAATTCACATTCCCAGTTTGGTTGCTATCTTTCGGCACTTGCCGTTGACGGCGTCTGTGACTGCTTTTCTATATACGTCTCCTTGTGCGCAATCTGGAAACTCTTTTTCTGCTTGTGCAAGTATCGCTTGAAATACTCTAGTGTGCTTTAGCGCTTCTTTCCGGACGACCCCTCCCTTGCAGATAACTTCCCCCCCATGAAAATTGCTTCTGGCCAGATCTTCATTAGAAACAAGAGCTGACAGTAGTTTCAGAACCAACTCTTTCGGGCCTGATGCCTTTGCGTGCAACTCAAAATATGCAGCTCTATTTATGGTACACGTACCGATACTATCCCGCCCCAACAATACCTCATCGTTAGAAATTGGTACAACCCTAGGTGCCGACTTCTGGCCCTGTGCTAACCCTAAATGGCTCTTAATTAGGGCCAAGTCCGTCTTGATGTTTTCAATGTCTTCTTGCTGCTTATCAAAACGGCTCAAGATCAACCGCAAAAGGGCTTCTGTGCGGTCTTCTTCTTGGGAGGGCTGGGCCGGAACTTCGGCCCGGACAGGTGGTTGGGCGGGCGGGGCCGGAACTTCGGCCCGGACAGGTGGTTGGGCGGGCGGGGCCGGAACTTCGGCCCGGACAGGTGGTTGGGCGGGCGGGGCCGGAACTTCGGCCCGGACAGGTGGTTGGGCGGGCGGGGCTTGGAGCTTCGGCCCGGACAGGTGGTTGGGCGGGCAAGTTCTGACGTTTTAGGACCATCAGGGGCACGTCTTCGTCGCTGTCGTCTGACTCCAACGGGCGTTTTGTACCTACGGCATAAAAAAAGCAATACAATGAAATCTCGATAAGCCAAACCTCAAGGGAACAGGTTTAAAATTTGACTTACGCAGAGATTTGAGTCAAGCAGGGTTGTATCATCGTTATACTACTGAAGGGAATGGATTCTTTGACTTTAACAGTTGTCTTGGGTTATCAGAGTTGCACGTGTATACGTATTACAAAAAGTACAAAGAACATTTCCAACGTAATGCAAAACTGAGGCTAAACTTGAATGGTGCAGTTCCAAATGTGCTATTCAAATGAGTTTATTAAATGCATATACCGTATAATTTTGATATAATGTTTGAAATGAAAATATAACTCAACGTTCCTCATCATGGTACAATGGACGATTACCGTGTAGACCAATGCTAATGAGGTTTCTCTTGGGCTTGCAATTGAACATGATTCGAACACGTACAAGAATGGAGCAATGCACATAAAGTGTGTATACGAGAAAGCACATGCTGACAGATGCCGATATAGATGCAAGTTTCTACAATTTTTTTGTCAGTTTTATTTAATATTATTTGTTTAAATAGCTACAGACGCCACTGCAATGAACTTACCTCCATTAATTTCAACGATCTTGGCACGAAACACGCCCGATTTGTAGGCCACCTTGACCTCCATGCCGGCATGAAAAGGCCCTTTGGTCTTTATGCGACCAGAGGACACATCTTCCCGGATGCCAAACCACTTTGCAGTCAACCATCAGCTCGCAATTTCGTTGAGAGTAATGGGTTCCACGCTCATAAGCGACGACAGGAGGAGATCGGAACATGCAGCTCTACAATATCACAGATCAAAGAGCACCTGTTCCACACCGTCCCACAGTTGAAGGAAAAACGGCCCAAACTAGGTGAGATTTTGATGTGTTGTTTATAGCAGGCCTATTTTGCTGCACTGCAGAACGCTACATAATCGCAAAACTTCACCTAAAATAAATGGTTCCGACATTTGGGTTTCCTTTTTTACTCGCCCTGTACACAGTCATGATCGTTGCCACACGACGACAGTCATGCAGTCATTTTATTTAAAAAAAAAAAGGGGGGGGCCCGGGCACGAAACTCTTTCCACTCAAATCCTAATCTTAATTTGCACTGATATTGTTAATTGTGCCGACTTACATCATTTTGATCAGACACAAACGATTTTTTTGTCTTTTGAACGGGCAAATAAAAAAAATCAGTTATGAGTTGAACTGGTAATGTTTCTTTACGCATAAAGTTGTTTGAAATCTTTACCAGATTATCTTGTTTACAACAAGTATATAAATATTTCATTAAAATTACGCTTATTTTTTTTATTTTATCAATTCACAGGCGATCGAACTGTAGCACGTTGGATGCAGCCACCGCACAAAAGCTACAGAAGTTCCACAAGGTACAAGGGGTTTATAGACGCACGGGTCCCCGCAAAGGAGAACTCCATCCGGAAGGACAACCCAAACAGCCACTTCTACTCGGCACGGGTGAGGTATGCTTTGGAGTTGGCCTCCAAGTTCCACGAGTCATCCCTGGTCTACTCCGTGGACAACAAGAACAAAATTCTTCTTGGCGACCAGGTTGCGACAGTGGACCGGCATCTCAAGATTCATCGGTTCTTCCCCTCTGGTGACTGCCCAAACCTCCCTGACCATGATTTCCCCACTCCAGGGTATTTCATAGTTCCATGTGGCTACCTTCAGATGCTTCCTCCGGCCCTTCCATCTACCCTGACGAAGGACGACCTTGGGCGGGACCAGTACGAGTAAGTCAACCATAATTGTCATTTCATTAATTTAAGTCACTAAATTTGGCCCAAAGATTCCACGTTGGTACTGTAAAGTCACGGTACTCATAAGCTCATACAGTATAAATACCTGCAAGTATCTCTTAGAAAACACGGTTACATAAAAACAATGATTGGTGCTCAAAGTAACTGAGCAAAAATTACCACGATAATACATGTAGACGAAAGTATTGACTTTTAAACAGTGCGTATAGTCCACTTTCTATTGATTATATTCAAGGGAACATCGCCCGTGATAACAACGAAATATAGCATATCTATTGATAAATAATGAAGGAATGTCATAATAAATCCTCGGAATATAGCATTTATCCATTGATAAATAATAAAGGAATGACAATAAATCCTCGGAATATAGCATTTATCCATTGATAAATAATGAAGGAATGTCATAATAAATCCTCTCTGTTTCTCCTTTTTTGTGCCTTCTTTAGGCTCCCTAAAAGATGGAAGGCAACAGTGATCAACAGGAGTCCCCAGAACCCATGTCATGTGTCAACCCACATGAATGACATGATCAAGCATCTGAAGGTAGCAGAAGAGGTGACAAAAGGGCGTTCACTTCTTGTAATGATTGCGGATGGCGGCCACGGCAGTTTCACGCATAAAAAAGTACGCCCTCTGTTGGCGAGATGGAGTTAGTGGTAATACCACGTGACACCCTAGCGCGACGTAAATAAACCTTACGCGCAGCGATCCCTTTGTTTCGTTGGTGGATTTAAATACCCCGCGAAAGATATAAAAATTGATTGGTTTATTAAAATGAATATGCAACAGATTACCAAATAAGGCTTAACAAACCATCAATGAAGCTATGTACGGTCGACAGTTGCCATCTAGCGTGCACAAATTATGATAATGTGTATTTTTTATGCAGCGTGTGACTTGTGACCTGGTACGATTTAGCGTTTTCGTGCCCTCATTTCCACTTCGAGAAAACATCATTTATATAAAGTAAGACGCAATTTTGTGAGGCATACTTGGTCAATCTCAATAAATGAGTTATCTGGGTTCACGTTGATATGGACGAAAGGTTTGGGACAACATGCTTTCGTGAGATTTTAGCCAATATTGAGGGTGAATAAAACAGGAATTCGTCAAGTCGCAACGTACGAAGTGTACATACAGTGTCATGGCGTGACGAGTGGGGACCTTCGTGGCCATGTTTTGGCATGATTTCGGAGATTCAGACGGAAATCTCAAAGGTAAGCCTACAGATTATGTATTTACTCTGCTCAGAAGATGTAGTTTTTGTAGTTTCTCCTTTTTTTTTAGCCTGCGACACAAGGATTTTGTGTACAGTGTACGTACGCCGCGCCATGACAGGAAGTCATTACAGTAATGTCGTACATGAAACAGTCGTAGCGTAGGCGCCTTGAGCTATCCCACAGCATGCACTTTTGGGCGACGCAACGACTCGTGTATGTAAAAGACTTTCATCTAAGAAATATTTCTGCCCAGTGTGCCTTGCTAGTTGCAATTACCCAGAAAATAGTATTCGTAATAAATAATCACAATGCTTAATCCTAACAGTAACAGTCCTGAATCCTCCAATTTCATTATGATTTTTAAATTTCATGTAAAATTTGGTCAGCGTGGTCAGGATTTGCTGGCATGCATCATGCAGGAACATGAATGATGTCTGTCATGTTGATGATGGACAATGGAGGAATGGAGGTCATTCTTTGCAGGCAGGAGCCTGACATTGCTCATTTAATTAATGTTCTTGAAAACTTCTCAAGGAAACTGTGTACTGTACATGTATGTTCTAATCTAAATGCGTAAACAAAGGATTTGACATGTAGGCCCTACATGCAAGTTACATTGCCAGGGCCGTCAATACATTAGGCTATTTCCTTTTTGCCCTCACTCAGTCATATAATTGTAGAGTATTTTTTTTCATTTATTTCAAATTTGACCTGGGACTAAAATGACTTGAGACTTAACCCCCTTAGCATGCTTAGTTGACATTGGACCGACTTTTATACATTTGTACCTGGGACCAAGTTGACCTGGAAGTGGAACTGAGTTGGCCATGCTGTCTCAGACGGTCAGACCCGTCTGTTAGGGACCGAGTCGGTAACAGTCTTGTGGTTAATTGTTGGGTACGGAGTTTACTCGAAACCCATGTAATGCATGCTCTTGTTCTTGTTGTGTACAAACACAAACGTCACGTAACTGTACATGAACTTGAATGTGTACTTTAATTTGCCATCTAGACCTATTGGTTGTCTCTCGGACGCTGTGGAGGAGGTTGGCCTACATTTCTTCTTATGCGGAGTGTACGGCATTCCACCATGACACGCAGATGACGTACCCTGCCCTGACGAAGGATACCTTCAGAAAATTTGACAATTTTCATCGGTGAGCATCTTGATATTATTTTACTTAGAAATTGATCATGGCATGTATGTACATGCATGTACATACATCATGTACAAGTACATGTTTACATGTACATGTATGTCTGTGCCTATAGAAAAAGATAAAATATGAAACTTTCTTATCTTCTATAGTTTTTAACACTCATATTCCAGTACTGTCATATTCAATGCAAGAAAAATCCCAGCAAAGGCACAGACAACAATCTTGAAAATAACCTGGCAACAATTTTCAACAGAGACTTTTGAGACGCTTCCTTTTGCCTGTCCTTTTCATTTTTTTTACGTCACATTTAACCTAATGTGCACATGTTCAAATTGACGTCAACACCAGAAAAGGACTGGTGTATTTGCTGCCACCATGCATCTCAAAGTATCCCATTGACTTTGTTCCATTTGTTATATTCTTGTTGTGCTTTCAGGTTTTGAAGAGTTTCTTCCTATTTCTGGATTGAAGATGGCAAGGACATGCATGGCCGGGTATAATGGACGAGCTTATGATTCCTCCGCATCTGATCTGTACTACCCACCCATTGCGATTGAACTCCGTATCAGTTCCTGACGATGCCATGACATGGCCATGTTCATTCAAACAGCCCAACCCCCACTCTAAACCTTTTCGATAGTCCATGGTGTGGAGTACATGTACAAATATTTTTAGTGTGATCTGAATTGGGAGTGGTAGGTGTAGTCTGTTAGCTGCCTCCCTGTCCCAGTTGCTTGAATAACATAGTTGACGTAAACATTTCATAATGAATATCTTACTGCCGGGGGTGGGGGGAGGGGGTTGAGAGAATTGAGATAGTTTGGGCATTTTGGAGATAACTGGAGGTAATCTTTGATCAGGACAGTTTCTGTTTTGTCCTTATTGCCATTTTAGATGGTATATATCTTGTCAATGTCACCACAAACTGACACTTGCGCACACATGAGTATTTACAGATTCGGAATATTTTTTGTTTCACAAACTGACATCCCCCACAGTGCGACACTATTAGAGCGCACCCATGCATTTTCGGTTTCACGAACTGACACTGATCTTAATTTTACCAATTCAATCGCTTTTTAATGAAAAATTTGTACATGTATAATCGCACAAGTACACGGATATTGCCGCATCATGCTTGGGTGTCAGTTCGTGAAAACAAAAATGTACAGGGTGCGCTCTAAAAGTGCCGCACTGTGGCGGATATCAGTTCGTAAACACCAAATATCCCGGTTCTGTAAGCATGTGCGCGTACAGCGCACACACGGGTGCGAGAGTGTCGTTCGTAGTAACGATGACAATCTGTACCTGATTTCATGAAACTTATTGTAACCTACGATGCATCGTTGTATCCCTAGGATGACGCATCCTGTGATTCATTTCACAAAATATGCTGTAAGTGCGACACGTCGTAGTGTATTCAAAGGACAAAAGGTGACTACATGTACATGTTCATGTATTTTCATGTTATGTATTTATTCAAAGAACAGTAAATAGTCGTCGAAAAGTCAACAAAGAGTCGTCGATTGTACTTGTGAAAACTTTTCTAAAATATTTAACAAAATTGACGATGTATGATGCATTCACACTGGAAAAGAACTTCACAGTAGACTGTGTTTGCATCAAATTGTGAAGTGATGTAGTGCTTTGTAAATCTGCGGGTGCAGGTCATCCAGGTACGTGTACACGTACGTATGTGAAATTTTAATTAAGCGAAAATTTGAAACCTGAAATTGCCATCACCACCACTTATGAAATAGTGCAGTTGAACTGCAGTGCAAGCTCCTTTCTCCAACAAAATATTAATAATAAATAAATATATAAAAAAACCTTTACTGTCTTCAGGTGTGAGGGTATGCTTAAATCCATTTGCCCTTTCATAAAGTTGAATTTTTGAATCACTTTCTTGAATCAACTGCAACTACCCTACATAATTTTTCAGACTTTTCATAGTTTTATAATTTGCCAAACCTGATTTCACTAGTTGAGTTCATGCCTGCATTACATGTGCACTTTATTTACTTGTAAAATATGGCTGTTGTGAAGTTTCACTTCTGTAAATGAAACTTTTGTTTTTAAATGATATGGATTGGTTGTGAAATAAAGAATGCGTTTATTGCCAAACAAAAACCTATTTGTTATTGTTTTGTTTAAGCTATAGATCCAATTAATTGTCAGCAACTTCCCCAGAAAATTAAGAGGATAGAGTGTCTAGCTATACTGATGGCAAATCCATGTTTGGTTTTGGATTGGGCTGCTTTAATATGCTGTAAAACACTCACTCACTGTACAAAACTAAACATTTGTGAATTTCGGATTGTGTGTTTATTTTGTCCACAGTGAGTGTTTTCATCTAAAGACAGATATAGATGGTTCTTTATTTCTATGTAATCTGTTTTGCATTTTATGCATTTTTTATTCAATGTCTTTCGATTGTCCCGAATGCGATGGTTTTACGTACACATGTACAATGTACATGTACATGTACGTGTACACGTTGTACGGCGCTTTTGTGTACACAACACACGCGGCGCTAGGCCAGTTGGTACCCGCGCGCCAGTTTGCATGTATTAGTGGGATACTAGATCGTGAACCAGCGATGCAGCAGCCCGAATTCTCAGCGAAGCTTTGGAATTGTAGTCTGACTTTCAACGTCTATATTTTATTTTAAAATGTCGTCCCAACCAGGAAAAAGTATGATTTGGCTATTTTCATAACTGAATAATGGTATCAACATAAAGATTTCTTCTGAAATTGTGCGTTTCGCTTTTATTGAAGGCTTTTAAAAGTCTTCGATACGCGAATAAATTCATCCCGCATTGCAAAAATGTTGGCGAAAATTCCCCTAAAACACACCTTAGCATATAAATTATACCCCTTTCTCATTTATTTCCTAAAGAAAACATCATATCCCGTCATTGCTTGTCATTTATGATAATAAAACATATTGCTAAAGTGTCTAATTTTGACATTATTTGGGACGAAACATCGATGTTTTTTTCTGTATGTGGACGGCGCCATGTTGTGTGACGTCACCGGCATCATTGGAGTTCACAAATACAGAACTAACGCATTACAGAACCTTTTTGTGTGTACGCGCTATGCATGTGGAACTGCCGTGCGGCCCTGATTTTAATGTTAACCATGTGGTTAATGAAATCTTCTATGGCCGCCTCTTCAAACATTGCAAGCTGGACGCCCTTATTGTCACCTCCTACAGTCCCGGCCATTCGGCATTGAACCCCGTGGAGCGGCTGTGGGCCCCGTGCACCCGGGCATTGACCTCCACGTCGATACCCGCAGCGCTCCCCGGGGAGCTGCCTCCCAAGCGGCAGTCCCTCAGCCAAGATGAACGAGAAAGGAAGGGGTGTTCAACAATGCCATGGAACGCGTCAAACACTACTGGAAGGGGCTCCACTACGCTGGGCATCCGGTCACCACCATCACAACGCCCAGCGGAACCCAAGATGCGCCCTTTAATGACTTTGATCGTGTTCACACTGCAGTGTCATCATCGGCAACTAGGCTGCGGGAGGATCGAGCAGTGAATGATGAATACAAGTTCGTCATGCGACACATGGATCGGCGCATTGGCATGGTGATTTTTGCTAAATGTGCCGATCCAGGGTGTCAGCACTGCTCGTCCAACCCCCCAGTTGCTGGTGATATGCTGCAGTGTGTGCGCGACTTTCCCACACCAGTTCCTTCATTGGACCGCCCAGGTCATTTCTTAACATTCATAGAGGCCCTTCGACGTGGCAGAGACCCCCCATGTGAGCACATGCCGTTGTTCCAACAAAAGTCGTTAGGTCGCTGTAAAGAGACAGGGTGCAAGTATGTGTTTACTAGCAAAAAGGACATCGACGATCACAGGAGAAAGCTTCACAGATAAACAGTCATGATCAAGAAGTATGGATACAGCAAAATAGCAAAGTCATAGGTGATTTTTTTTTCCAGACAGGGTTTTTAATAGTACCTACATGTAATACTTTTTAAGCATGTTTCTGAAGATTACATTTGGACCGGATTATATAATTTGGTCAGCAGATTATTTTATTAATGGTTTCTAATAAAGCACCTTTTCTACACATTGTCTTAGTGTCTGGCCAATTTCGCAGACCAATGCAAACAAAAAACACAGGGTCTGAATATTCATTCTACTACAGGTTGCAATCGAAAAGTACTGATGGAAAATCTTACATCTTATGTTAAAATCTAAATTTTTTAGGGTGTTAGTTTATTTATAACACGTTTTCAGCTGATGCATTTTTATTTCGATTTTTTTTCTCAAGAAAAAGTATCCTTACCATGTGGGTTCGCAGCACTGACAGGTGTCCATTACAATTGGTCAGCTCAGACATGTGTTTTTATACCTACCTTCAATCCAGTGCCAATTTTCACGTCACAAGTAATATCTGCACTTTCAATAAAAGAAAATATTGAATAGAAAACTCCAGTATATTTTAGTATATTTATTCAGTTAAAGGGTACAATAAAACAAAATTTTCTTTATCCAACAGATTTTTCTACAGATTTGTTTTACTTTGCATATCTACAAGGATTTATTTTCTATTGTTTGTGAATATCAATAAATTAAATTTGATTTTGACGAAAGCTTCATATGTCCCTACACATATTTGATAAAAGGCAGCCCCAACCCCAGGAAAAAAAAATAACCTCGAATAAAAACTGCCCCCCCCCCAAAGAAAAAAATCAAATCGACATTTATTTAAACATTTTCAACGATCATCAAAAACATTCAAAATTGAAATTGAGATACATTTATAATAATAAGATCTTTTGGGGGTGCACTAACACTTACGATTTTCAGCGATTGCGTGCCAGCCTGCAGTACGTGTATAAAGGGAATTCCCCCGATGAGAAATGACCAGCGCCACACAAAACATACCAGGGCACCAGTGTGGCCATACATGTATATGTATACGCTGGTGTCCCGATTCACATTGCACACACCCGGCCTTGTCTGGTACGTGCATAAAAAATTATGTACATACTGCATGAAGTTCATGCATGTTCATATTGGACAATCACACTGTGTCACTGTCATGACGTCTTGTTGAAATCGAAATAAGTATGATTACATGTACAGTAAACAACATATTTAATTAATGCTACATTTTTAATTAATATCATTAATTTAAGCTAAAACAATACTTTTAAGCCAGAGCAAGTTGCTTGATTTTTTGGGGGTTAGAAAATCGTTTTGCGAGACGTACCAGATCTCGACATTACTTACCGCCCGAATTCAGTCGGATACTTTTCGTGTTGAAATAATCGAAATGAACGTTATAAAATACCCCAACTCTGGCTACTGTGTGTCAAATCCGTATCTATAGATTCTAGAATATTGTCGCTTTCATGTTACTCCAAAAAAATAACCAGATTTAACCCCAAACGAGACGATTTCTGTCGATTGCGTGCCAGCCCGCACCACGCGTATAAAGGGAATTCCCCCAATGAGAAACGACCAGCGCCACACAACACATACCAGGGCACCAGTTTGGCCATATCGTTATACATGACTGTATCGTTAACCTAACACAATAAAGCAAGACCAAGTTCCCGATTTTTTTGGGGAATGTTTAAAATTGTTTTGCGAAATGTATAAGATCTCGATAAACTTACCGCCGGAATTTACTCCGGTACTTTGACGCCGGTAAATCTATTTGGTAATGGAACAGGAAAGTGCATTGGTGATAATTCTACCCTGAGAAGTTAAGTATGTGCATTTTTTTTATTGTGTTTATCCGTGGAGCTGTAAAAGCTGGGAATTGTTTCTGTTCTCGGAACCAATCGCCGAATTGCCGCAAGTATTCTCATCATCATGTTTATTTTGGAAACTGAGCCGCGGTGTCTGATAATCTGAAAATGCTTTTCAGTCAACAGCTGTTCACAATTTATACATGTACATTCGTAGAATTCCAATACAAAGCGAAGATCATGCACAATATAAATTTTAACTCAAGAACTCACTGCCGGCGCGCCGAGGCGGGCCGTGTGTATCCACGGTGTATGAAGTGCGTTCGGCCGTGACGCCTATTGTTATGCGTGTTTTCCTCCAGCGCCGCACAGCGCCGGGCATCGGCGGGGCGAGGGAGGCCGTGAGCACGGCGCTCTCCGGCGCTAGTCGGCGCAGTGAAGCGGATCGCGGCGCGCTGAGTAAATTATTAAGGACGCTGGGCCTAAGCACTCTTCAAAATTGACAAGTGTGAAATATTATATGTAAAATTATTCAGCGAAAAACCAAAGCTGATTCTAACCAAATGGTGAATGTTCTATCTACAAGAAACAGTAAATAGACAAATCTCAAGCTGATAATATCTTATATAATGGAAGTTGGTTTGTCCATGTCACGCCCATGCAGGCAGTTATCCAAGCGGAAAAAAAACATAATAGCAAATGTTCTATGTACAAGAAACAAAGCTAGAAAGACAATTCTTTTTCCCACATCGTGTAATAAGTTGATTACTGCATGTCCCGTCAATGCATGCAGTTGAGCACACTTAATTAAAACTCTTGCTGGAGCGAGCCCCTTTAATGTTTACTATGCAGTGATTGTATGGAATGTCAACTTCACCACATGTAATTTGAGCCACCCGACCCTCACAACCAGCCCATTCACCCCTGGCATGTCTGGAGTATCTCTCAGGCCCCAAACAGCCGTTAAAACCACAGACATAACCCCATTAGACATTCCATTTTGGTCACAGGGGTGATCGAACTAATCCCAATGTTTATAGTGCATTTGTACACAAGCCTATGTAAATGTGCACAGGCACACAGGGTTTTCCCGCCAATTCCAACCCCTCCAGTAGGATCACAAGACTGACACCCCCTCTGAAGGACGTACTATGGTCCATACTAGGATCTGGTGATAGATGGCCCCGGGTGTGTTTACCACGTGGCCAGGACAATATAAAACATAAAAATGTGAAGATTCCATATTCCCTTCTGAATCCCGGTGAGGTTTTAAAAGAACAACAAAATGGCTAATGTGAATGTACAAGAAACGCGGTTCAAAAGACGAAGCTTTATCTCACATCATGTAAGTGGAATACTGCATGTCCCGTCAAAGCGTGCATCGAAGCACTTTTTTAGGGAAAACATTTTGCAAAAGTTGTACGTATACAACTTACACGGAAACAAATACATGCAAAAAATCTTACAAGCCCCTATATCATGGTGGTGGATTATTCCATGTCCTGCCATGCAGACAGCTACCTAAACTTGATAACTTTGACCCAAAAGGCTAATGCTCTTTGTACACAAAACACGACTAAAAAGACAAATCTCTATCTCACATCATTTAATAAGTGGATTACTGCATGCTCCGTCAATGCATGCAGCTAAGCGCACTTTTTGAAGGGAAAACAAAATGGCTAATGTTCTATATACAAGAAACACGGCTAAAAGGACAAATCTATATCTCACATCATGTAAGTGGATTACTGCATGTCCCGTCAAAGCATGCAGTTAAGCACAATTTGAGGGAAAACAATTGGCAAAATTTGACGTATACAACTAACAAGGAAAGAAATATTAGCTAAAAATGTTAAAAATGAGTTGAAAGTCCAATGAGTTCGGGAAAGAACCACATTACATGTGTAGTGTAAAATGAATGCTATATAATATAATTTTCGAAACGATTTTTACTTCTCTAGAAATTTTACTTCTCTATGGAAAGTATAGTTCTCTATAGAAATTATACTATCTATAGAAATATTTGCACTTCTCTATAGGAATTACACTTCTCTATAGAAACAATACTTCTCTATAGAAACAATACTTCTCTATAGAAATGATAATATCTATAGAAATATTTGCACTTCTCTATAGGAATTACACTTCTCTATAGAAACAATACCTCTCTATAGAAACAATACTTCTCTATAGAAATGATACTTCTCTATAGAAATACCCATTTTCTATAGAAATGTTGGGTCTATAGAAAATTATGTTATAGAATTCTATAGAATTCTATATAGGATAAAATTTCTATAAACGCCTTCTATAGAAATTCTATAGAAAATTTGCGACCCTAAAGAGTTCTATAGAACTCTATCAAGCGTTCTACAGAATTCTATAGAACTTTTTTGTAAGGGAAGCCCCTATGGTAGTGGATTATTCCATGTCCCGCCATGCAGGCAGCTACCTAGACTTAATAACATTGAACAAAAAGGCTAATGCTCTATGTACACAAAACACGGCTAAAAAGACAAGTATTGATTACTGCCTCTCCAATCAATTTAAGCATGCAGCTAAGCACACTTGACAGTTAAAACAAATCGCAAATGTTATATGTAAAAAAAAAACGCGGTTAAAAAGACAAACCTCTATCTGACATCATGTAATAAGTGGATTACTGCATGTCCTGTCAAAACATGCAGCTAAGCCCACTTGAAAATTAAAACGTCGCAAATGTTAACAGGGCTAAATAGACAAATTTCTATCTCACATCATGCTAGTGGATCACTGCATGCATGTATTGTCAATGCACGCTTGCAAGCATGCAAGTAACCACACTTCAGTTGAACACGTGGCAAGTAAAAAATTCAGTATTGTATAAATTGTGTACAGGTAAAACGATTACAGCCACAAAACTCAATTACACCTAACGACAGTGAAGTAAAGCATGTCCCGTCGATGCATGCAACTCAGCAAACATAAAAAAATGAAAACTTAGAAGTGGCCAGAAACACGAACAAGAAACACGTCTTTAAAAAAACATCGCAATCTCACATCATGGTAGTGGATTATTCCATGTCCCGCCCACGCAGGCAACTACCCCTATCTTGTCAATGAAAAAGAAATGGTCAATGATTAATACACGAAAATAAAATGAAAGCATCGAAAAATATCAAGCCACATCGTTAAAGTTGATTAATTTACGGTGTCTCGCCAAACTAGCGGCACAGTCTAGTGGTGACTTGACGTAATTGAAGTATCTCCTAACTGCTGCTGAGGCACGTAAACTATGTCACTACCCATGCACTTATTTGTGCACCACACAGCGGCGTAGCCAGGGTTCTCATTCTCTGCGGGACCGGTGTGTTCCGTGCTGAGCGCTAATTTTGGCTTTACCTGTCGCTGGACGGACGTCGTGTCGGCGTGCTGGTGTCCATGCGACTCGTGGACTCGGCTTAGCGGCCACAATACTGACGCTAGGGGGGCTGGAACATTTCATGGGGGGGAGGACGTTATGTAGATCAATGATATTTTTTTTTGAAACTCAAAATCTCAGTGGGGGGGGGGGGGGGGGAAATGTTTTACCCCCCCCCCCTTGGCTTCGCCACTGCGGTGAGCTGTCGTTCTAACGCTCGAACTTTCGGCGGTTCCGCTACCCGTCTCGTGATGAGACTTCAACCAAACTTTTCGTTTTCGTGTCGGCGGACCGACTAGCATTTCACTCCCGTATCCATCGCAATGTGCCACGAATTGGAATGTCGTCATGTACGTTGTTCCTGCTGGTCAGGCAAGATTAGGTATTAAAATTATCATTGTATAAGTTTGATTTTTATGGTGTAATGTGAATCATGTGATGTGTGCCATAATTTCATGCAGTTTAGTTGATTTGATTGCATTTTGATGTATTGGAATTGTGAATGAATAGAATTGAGCATATTTGAAAATTAAAATTTTGTCTATTTTTTTGATTTATTTTTCTTGTTTGTCAATATTAAACATGCTGAGGAAAACATGAAAAACTGGAACTGCTGTAATGGTTTGCCCCCAAAAAGTACGGGGCACTCTTGAGACCTCTGTGAAAACAGCCGTCTCAAAAGCTGCCTCAAATACTGGAAGTTCCCAAAGCTTTTTTTTGTATATAGATCAATAGACACAGAAGTTTGGGCTCGAACTGATTCACGCCCAAGGTCCAAAAGTCTACTGACCAGATCACCATTATACCACAAGAATACAGAGCCAGCAGCCAATGTCTTGAAGCTGCTACTCACACAGAATTTGCTAAAGACAGAAGAGTTCTCCTTAGCAACTCAGGGTTACCAACCAAAACATCAAGTAATTCATGCAGCTTCAGACTGGTTTCCAGCTGACATCTACTTAGCGCGAACAATTTAGCTAGGAATTTGGCATAAGCATGTAGATGTTCACACAGCTTACAAAATAAGCCTACAGTTTCTGTGGTAGAGTTGTAAGCAAGGAATGACACTCGTAAACACAGAAGTTTGTGCTCAGCAGGGTCATGACATTGGGCCCTGCAGGTCCCTCTTAGATCATCAGCCTCAGTCTGTTAGCGTTCCTGTATGAAGATGGTCTCTTGTGGGCACAGCCAAGCCTTTTTCAGTGTCTTGTCAAAGTCCATGTAGGAGAGTTTCCGCCTGGGGAAGTTGGTCACCATCTCGTAGCGCTCGTTGGAATAACCTTCCTTGCCCACCAGTTTCACCAGAGTCAATAGAGGTGAGTCTTAATTGCCTCCACGACCTGAACCAGCCAGTGGAAGAGGCCCTAGGGTTTCTAAGGGGGAGAAATCTGGACCAGGAATCAGAGGACCTGATCTTCGAGCTGAAGGTGTTAAAGAAAGATGCCCGCTACCAATAGTCCTCGGCAGAATCAATCCAGGCCCACAAGTGCGGCGAGGGACTTCTGGAGCAACTATTCAAAACGGAGGAGTTCATCGATATGGACCTTGTATGGATCACTGTTGATTGGTTTAAGGAAGCCAGCCTACAAGCAGCCGAGCTCGACCTAGAACAGGAGGCGGCCGCCCTCAGTTATCTGGGCCGAATCAACCTGAAGATCCTCTTCTCGAACGCCAAGGCCAAGTCATACTACAAGCGCTGTCTGGAGCTAGTCGATGCGGCCAAACCGCGGACGTTTCTCAAGGAGAGGTGGTACAAGCAGTGCGTGAAGGGGTACCAGCGCATTCAGGATCAAGAGGGCTGGCGGGACGAGGCAGCCCAGCAGAAGATCAGACGAAAAATCCTTGACAGCTTGAAGGACGAACTAGACGCACCGGAGAATGCCAACACCAGCGCAAGCAGCCTGACGGAGCACCTGTACAAGAGCCATGCGCCGCCCAAGAGCCCCAAGTTCACAAAGAAGCACCTGGAGGAGCTAAAAAAAATGAGGCCAATAGCCATGAATATAGCTTGGAGAATCGCAAAGCACGGAAGAAGCTCCTTCTCAAAGCGTGCCAGGACTTCCACCCTGACAAGTTTGTGGACACGAAGGGAGAACTAAAACAGTTGACCAAAACAGCAACGGGGATAATCATGGGGATGGGTCAGATAAAGACGTGAGAAGGAAGGTGTCTAGTGCTTGCGATGGAATCACTGGATTACTGCGTGTTCCGTCAATGCATGCAGCTCAGCACAATTCTCAAAGAGAAAACAAAATGGCAAATGTTTTATGTACAAGAAACACGAGTAAAAAGACAAATCTCTATCTCACATCATGTAAGTTGATTACGACATGTCCCGTCAAAGCTTGCAGCTGACCACTTTTTAGGGAAAACAATTGGTTGTACGTATACATCTTACAAGGGAACAAACGGTTACACCTCTATGTTCCGACACCCCTATGTTCCGACTGCACATATTCCTATTCCTAAACCTAACCCTAACCCTAACCGGGAGTAACACGATCTAGGTTGTCGGAACATAGGGGTGTCGGAACATAGAGCAGTCACCGAACATGCAAGAAATCTTAGAAGCCCCTATATCATGGTAGTGGATTATTCCATGTCCCGCCATGCAGGCAGCTACCTAAACTTGATAACGTTGACCCAAAAAGGCTGATGCTCTGTGTACACAAAACACGGCAAAAAAAGACAAATCTTTATCTCCTATCATGTAGGATTACTGCATGTTCCGTCAATGCATGCAGCTAAGCGCACCTCTTGACCCTTTCAACTCAATCCTGTTTCCGAGGATTTTGGACTAAGTTAAAACTTTTTCGTTAGTATTTGTTATTTTGTCTGGGCAAGTTATATAAAAACTGAAAGCTTGTAAGGTGCGCAATCGACAAGTTTGAAAAAAAAAAAAAAACTGATCCTCCCTTTCAATGGCGGCCATTTTAAAAACCTAAATTTTGGGTTGTTTTAATCAATTTTTGTGGATCTGTGGAAAAAAAATATGAAAACAAACTGCTAGGAGACTTTTGAATGCATCACTACAAAATATGACTCTCACTTCATGAGAAAACACCTCAAAAAGCAATTGTATGCATTTATGGTTGTCATATAAACCGACCCAAAATGACACAAATAGTGTGGTGTTGGTGCAAAAATTATGAATTTTGAGGTATTTCGCGCAATTATTTATTCACTATTGCGTAAGACCAAATACATAAATGCTTTCCACTGAGTTATTGAAAAAAAAAGGTTTCCTTGCATAAATAGTGATATAGCATTTAGAATATTGTTCAAATATCTTGATTATCATGGCTTTTATGCCAACGAAAAATATTGGGAAGATATTACGTGCATCACTGTACGTGTAGGCCTTCTACTACATACATTGCATGTCGTTCAGAATGTCTGCACTGCTGTCAAGGTCTCCTTTCTCATGATTTCCGTCGCCCAAATCAAGAAGATTTAAAACATCTTTGTCAACCAAGTTCCTCTTGGGTTGTTCTTTGTTATCTGCAGTTTTTTTAAGGAGTTTCTCCGGTAAGATTTAGGCAGAAGTTAGGGTAAAAGAAGTGACAAAGAGCGCACTTGAATTCACTGTAGATGTACATGACGAATATACGCGCGGTTAACAACAGAGGTCTGGTGTCTTTTCCACTTCACCTGTGAAAGCGTAACGTTTACATCCGACAACAAATGACACCATTGGGTAGCCAGTCTATAAAGCTAAAAAAAAATGGTATCAAACATGAGTCAAAAGAGGGCGGCAAACACAAAATACGATACATGTACTCAGACATTTTCGATCGCCGGCGATCGATTTTACACATGGCTGAGTTCAAAGAAAAGTGTTAAAGGGAAAACAAAATGGCTAATGTTCTATGTACAAGAAACACGGCTAGACACACAAATCTCTATCTAACATCGTGTAATAAGTGGATTACTGCATGTCCCGTCAATGCATGCAGCTCAGCACACGTTTAAAAGGGGGAAACAAATGGCTAATGTTCTATGTACAAGAAACACGTCTAAAAGGACAAATCTTTATCTCACATTATGTAATAAGTGGATTACTGCATGTTCCATCAATGCATGCAGCTCAGCACACTTTTAAAGGGAAAATAAAATGGCTCATGTTCTATGTACAAGAAACACGGCTAAAAGGACAAACCTCTATCTCACATCATATAATAAGTGGATTACTGCATGTTCCGTCAATGCATGCAGCTCAGCACACTTTTTAAAGGGAAACTAAAATGGCTAATGTTCTATGTACAAGAAACACGGCTAAAAGGACAAACCTCTATCTCACATCATATAATAAGTGGATTACTGCATGTTCCGTCAATGCATGCAGCTCAGCACACTTTCTAAAGGGAAACTAAAATGGCTAATGTTCTATGTACAAGAAACACGGCTAAAAGGACAAACCTCTATCTCACATTATATAATAAGTGGATTACTGCATGTTCCGTCAATGCATGCAGCAAAGCACACTTTAAAGGGAAAACAATTGGCAAATTATCTAGGTACAAGAAACACGGCCAACTAGAAAAGTGTGTTTGTGGACAAATACGAGTACCGAGAACGAGTAGTACAACACTTGGTGACGACATGACAACGAAACCGGTCAAATGCCATCGGTGGTACATGTGACGTATACAGTTTAATTGTTATCTACATTGTATTACACATATATGAAATACATAAATGTTCAGTTACAACCAAATCGAAGTTATCTAGTACCTTTATGCTGACACCATTTAAGTCAGGTTCCCTGGATCCATAAGGTACTGAATGATATGATGTTGTGCAAAAAGGAACCAGATTATTATTTTTTCCCTTGCAGCCTCGCTTTGGTTACGTTGATTTGAAGGGCAGAAATCAAGATAGCCGCAACATGAAAATGGCCTTCTAAAACAGCAAACTAATGAGGAGTATAAGTCTGTTCAATGAACTGAACTAAGGCTTTCCCGCAATGTTTGTCTAATTATATGTATTGAAGAGATTAATATAAGTCTTCACTGACATTTGAACATTTTTTCCCCTTTAGTGACCTATCTGCCATCAGAAAGTGATACAATGTCCATAAAATACCAACTTAGCAGGAAAAAGTATGTACGGTACTAGAAGTATTTACTGAGAAAAAAATATTCAAAGCAGTATCCGGCGGCGGAACAGTTTTCACACATCAGTCAAAAGACACACACGCATCACTCACATTTACGGACTCTGCAAGTGGGTGGCTGATGAACAAAAAATGTCTACCTTTCAGAGCGAAAAAGATTGGGCTCCCCTCCACTGAAACTATCCCAAGCCGCCCCCCACACCCCCACCCCTACCCTTCCCCACCCTCCCCCAACACCATGAGAACACTGGCTACGCCGCTGAGTGGTGCACAAGTACATGGGTAGTAACATACGTGCCTCGGCGGTAGTTATGAGTTCAATTACGTCAAACCACCAATTTCAGCTAACAATTACAGATCACTAGTACATCTATATAGCGTCCGAAGTCTATTTAATCAACACACCTAAAACATGTCACCGTGGGCGCATTTAGGACACAACCAGTTGGACTGTGAATGTGAAGATTGTTCTTGCACACATTGGATGTGGTACCAATCGTTACATCCTTCACAGTACACCATCTCCATTTTTGTCTACTGTTTGGTTTAGAGCAAGCATTTCCGAGAAAACAACGCAACCATGTTGCCTGTATCAAATCTGTACTAACGTTGGCCAAGTATGACATCGTATTGACAAAACCTTGCGGTGGAGTCATCAGAAGAACGACTTTGGAACTTCTCTCACCACCAGTTTGGTGGCGGTTTCTTTCGGAAAGTCTACCTGCGTCACTTTGGATATTCTCTTGATTCATGATTGTGTACGCAACCCATCGGCGCATTTGCATCATATCAGCGGGGCCGTAATCCCAATTCTTGCCACTAACCGCGGCATTGGCACAAGCACAAACAAATACACCACAGTCGTCGGAATTGATTTGCTAAGGCGTATCACGGGGTGAATAAAATTCACAACCAGCCATGGCATTTCGCTTACAGTGATTCGTACAAGTTTACAAAATCTATGACGGTATTCTTGTTCAATCCCTGTAAGGAATCAACCATGAACAATTGTTTCCGCTTGCGATAGCAACTATCAGAACCCAATGGTTGCCATGTATTAAAATAGGGCACAAGTCGCTCCGAAACACACGATTCCGTTTTGCCCATTTGACGATATACGCCATGTCCCCATTTTCCCAAGCCGAAATAACATGACTATCAAAAAGAAGAAACCGGACCGGATTGTCGCTATCAACGCATTCTACTTTCCTGGCCTCTATGAATGCCAAAATGACATTCTCTGTCGGCCATTGACCAGGCGAAAGGGTGGCTAAATCAGACATATTGACCGGTATGCCACTCAAGACCTTTACGGTTCTAGCACCACGCCGAGGGCGCCTAAAATCAAAATTTACACTTTTCCAAGGTGGACTCGATACTTCATCACACGGGTTTTGGACTCGCACTGGTGAGGACAATGTCTGTGTGACATTTTTTTCGTCGTTATCTGATTTGGGGCTGTCCAATTGTATCGGAGTTGATGTCATTACTCGCACTGGTGAGGACAATGTCTGTGTGACATTTTTGTCGTCGTTATCTGATTTGGGGCTGTCCGATTGTATCGGAGTTGATGTCATTACCGGAGGTGGCACGTTTTTAAGTGATGGAGAGGTCGTGGAGCAAGACGAGTCCGCAATGGGAGAATGTACTGAAGGGACTGGGGTAGCATTGGCATCCCACGAGCACTCTTCCCAAGGATCACCTTGTGAACGTTCTGAGTCCGGGGCAGCTATAACATCATACTCCATGTCCTCAGCCCTAGGCTTCTTCCTACCAGACTTTTTCCGACGCCTCTTACTCCGCTTTAACAACCCCAAGTTCACAACCCGCTTGCTGTCTACTCCCGGCGGCATCCCAACAGCGATTCTACACGCTATGATATGGTAACATGTTGTTCGGGATATACACGAACAGAATTCTTCGGGAAACAAAGTTACCGAATGACATGTCCCCTTAGACCCTCGCACCATAAATGCCTTTTACTCGGGTACACAAGTTACCCTGTGGTTGTCGAGCAGCATCTTTGCCATGCTCAACTGCCCCCGTCCTCCTTTATAAGTAGCCACCTTCTGTGGCGTTGACTGGTTACACCTCTATGTTCTGACACCCCTATATTCCGACTGCACATATTCCCATTCCTAACCCTAACCCTAACCGGGAGTAACACAATCTAGGTTATTGGAACATAGGGGTGTCGGAACATAGAGCAGTCACCCGTTGACTCACTTAATTCACTACTTAAAACATGGTTAACAACAGCACTTGGGGCGGCAAGCATGAAGGGCAAATTAACATCATTGATGAGCTAATTTGACTAATTTTAGTTTCAAATTTAGTGTGACTTTGCTTCAAACGAAAGTCACCGAGGTTGCAGTAGCCTCAAATAAGCTCGTTCACGTACAAATTTGACAGGTATTACAAGCATAGAACCATGCTATCCACGGGCATTTCCTTTCTCTCTACAACTCGCTTCATTTCCGCATTGAAACTTTCACTAATGTTGGTGGTGATGCCAGAGTCTGGCGTATATATCCCTAAAGGTTTTAGAACCCATCTACCCGTAACTAGAATAGACGGTTCAAGGTCATCTCGAAAGTAATCTAAAAACGCCCTGCTCCATTTCATCTTCACCTCATCAAGCAACACATCGTAGTCATGTCTGCTCTTACAGTTTAAGAGCATCTTTACATCTTTCCGATAAACTTGTCTGTCCCCACTTAGTCCACAATGGGTAATGACCCATCGCTTTACATCACCAAGCAGGTGATTCCAACAAAACACGTTGGTGGCAGGTAGTTTTTCTTTAATGGCGTTCACAATTGCCTGTTCCCGATCAGTAACCATTACCAAGTTCTTCTTGTTTAGCGAGGGGCACTTTTTGTGGACTATCTTGAAAAGCTCTTCGTGGCTTGCCTGGTATTTTCTGTCATGTAGTAAGACAGCAACCGGCACAAGTGGATTACCAACAAAATGACGATGTCTCATAATCAATACAGACGCATAAAAATCACCGAGATTGAATGTGGTGTCATATGAAACCACCAGTAGGCCATCAGCTGGATTGGAAAATTCGTTCGTTTCGTTCCAGCAATCGCGGGTCTAAAATGTTTTAACAGTTCTGCCGAAATACACTACCAAAGAATGATACTACAAAAGTTCTCCACATTTCGTCCAGCAGTTTTTTGATAATTTGACTCGAAAAAGCGAACTGTTTGTCCATTGTGGACGTTCAAAAACGTACCGCGCCTACGTTAAAAAAATCCGCCGCGTATGACGCATCGTACCACGTGACGTGAACTGGCCAATTAGACACCAGATATGAGGTCGCAGTTCATGACTCTTAACAAACATGGTGGCGTCCATTGCCTAAAGTGTGTCAACGCAACGTAAACATCGACCGGTGGGAAAAAAAGTGTTTGGACACATAATCTGTCACGTTTGAGGGAGGTAAATGCAAAGGATCTGATGTCCGGGGATAGTAAGTTCACTTCCTGCGCCAAAGAGTGGCTGAATTTCACAATGCCGATCGCACGATGTGTGGGCAGTGGATCTGCTATGTCTGTATGTACAGTACATGCACCACCGGCGCATGTAAACAAGGCAGTCCGGCCGGCCGGCCGACCTCACCCGTGGCGGTTTTTATAGATAGTAAACGTCTCAATGCTACAAGAAAACGCAAACCAGACACTTCAGCTGAGACCCAGATTTCTTCACCGAAAAAGCTCCGGGCAAAGTTCAAGTTTCTTTTAATTGCCTATCCACATAACTGTGTCATGCTGCACACGAACTCAACCAGGATTTTGATTTCGATGAAAACCTCAATTCAAGGACAAGCTGCAACAGTACAACAAGCAGAATTTCCGTTGGGGGTAGGCCTACATGTCATTATAATGAAGGCGATTGTGTATTTATTTGCCCCAAAAGGGAACAAAAAAATCCATGTTTGGGTTAAATTGTCTTGAATTGTAACGTTTTAATTTCTTTGAGGGAAACTGGGGGTGACACTATGATAAACACGATAAAAAAACGCAATGCGAAAACAAAGCTGTTGGTCACCACGATGCACCGTGAATGCACAGAACCGCATCGATTTGGATGGCGTCAACTGAAAATGCATAGGAAAATTTATTTTCTTGCAAAAGATACCATTCAAAATGATAACAGATACCTGGTTATAAAAAAACACCACCTTTTTTTTCCTCTACAGCAGTCGACTGTACCCAACAGTCACTTGTCTACCGAATGATTCTCGGACTTTACTTTCCTTTTAAGGAAATTCTCTAAAGTCAATGAAGAAAAATGTCTTCAATGACAAATAGATCTAATGTGAAAAAAAACAGTGAAAAAGGGTTTGTTTTTTTAGTTCCTTAATTCAAACCAAGTACCTCTGGCACTGAAAATAAATGTCTAACATTAAGATGCCAAACTACAACGGGTACTGCATAAAATCCCATAATAAAATGTTGTGCAGTCTCTTTCTCCATTGTTGCAGGATACTTTTATGGAGGTGTGAGGGTAGTCTTGCCGTTTGTATAAAATAGCAAAATAGATTTTTATAGAATTTACTATTTGATTCTATATATATAAAGGTTGAACGTCGGGAAAAGGGAAATGTTCTGCGATTGACTGTTCAACCCCGATCAACAAGTAAGTTTCATGAGAATTTCCCAGCTTGCTGAACTGTTGGAATCATGAAATGATTTAGAAGCCGAAAAGAACTGGCCTCGGATCTTTATATCGGTAAGATGTTTCGATTGTTATTCAGAGTGCAAACAAAAATAAACTTTAATAGAATATTCAAAATGAAAACTTCTTGATATTGCTTTGGAAGCTGAAAAGGTTGGTTCTCAATAGCTACCAATGTTTACATGTTTACAGTGGAAGGCAAAACGATCGAACACATGATCTTTCTAGTAATTTAACTCTAGATTGAACAAGTTGTTTTCTTTCTTTTAAAGCACGTCCACAGTAATCATTGTTTTTGATCATCAGATACTAAACCTGTCTATATTTTCCTTTTTTTTTTACAGAACTGATAAGTTGACATATCGGCTACGAAGAGAATAATAATAATAATAATAACTAGAGGTTGTGGTTGTGAACAACCACAGAGCTGTTCCCAGTTTTGATTCTCTATTGGACCGTAAACAAAAAGATTTAATGATTAAGAAAAAATGAAAGTAATAAATTGAAATTATTACTTTTAAAGATTCCACTTCCGGTACAACCTTTTAAATATTCATGACGTCATAGCATAACAATAATTATGTGCACAGTAATAATAATTTAATATAATTATCTGTCAATATAGCTTTGTATTAATGTGAAATTTCAACTTGATCAGATTAATAATTCATGAAATATGATATAAGGGTCTAACATTACCACTTCCGGTAAAACCGGAAGTGAAGGTTACATGACCTTGACATGTCAATTTTTATCTATAACACTTCCCTGTCTGTATACCTGCCAGGATTGAGATCAATCGGTCAAATAGTTCTATAGTTATAGGACTGTAAAGATTATCTCATTAAATATTCATGACGTCATGACATGACAATAATTAAGTGCAAAGTAATAATAATGCAATAACATTATCTGTCAATATAGCTTTGTATTAATGTGAAGTTTCAAGCTAATCAGATTAATAATTCATGAAATATGATTTAGGGGTCTAACATTACCACTTCCGGGAAAACCGGAAGTGAAGGTCACATGACCTTTACATGTCAATTTTTATCTATAACACTTCCCTGTCTGTATACCTGCCAGGATTGAGATCAATCGGTCAAATAGTTCTATAGTTATAGGACTGTAAAGATTGTCTTATTAAATATTCATGACGTCATGACATGACAATAATTAAGTGCACAGTAATAATAATGCAATAACATTATCTTTCAATATAGCTTTGTATTAATGTGAAGTTTCAACCTAATCAGATTAATAATTCATGAAATATGATTTAGGGGTCTAAAATTACCACTTCCGGTAAAGCCGGAAGTGAAGGTCACATGACCTTGACATATCAATTTTCATTTATAACACATCCCTGTCTGTATACCTACTGAATTTGAGATCAATCGGTCAAATAGTTCCATAGTTATAAGACTGTAAAGAGTTTCTCATTAAATATTCATGACTTCCGGTCTGATGACGTCATACACCTTAAACTTCGCACACGTCTTAAGTGGGTCAAGGTCGTCATATACACCAATAATTAGGCCATTCCGACAAACTTCGCCACAGACATCTATTCAAAA
The DNA here is from genome assembly GCA_029964075.1 of Patiria pectinifera. Taxonomy (NCBI): domain Eukaryota; kingdom Metazoa; phylum Echinodermata; class Asteroidea; order Valvatida; family Asterinidae; genus Patiria; species Patiria pectinifera. Next base: position 12,154,364 of record CM057135.1, read on the forward strand.
TTCATTTTTGAAAATTTTGAAACTGTCGCTAGAGGGCGCTGGAAGATTGCATGACGTCATCGGTAGATGATTTGAAAAATACGATCAGCCAAGAGACTAACACCGTTAAAAGCAAGTTCATATCTATTACCACTTTCAAATAATAAGCCACTTCCGGTTTCGGCCTTTTTCGACCGGAAGCAAGGGTCACGTGATTTCACGCACACTGAATGAAATAAAGACCTCAACATACTCTACCACTTGCCGGCAACAGAATGCTGCGGACGCGTACGGTTGATTTCTTATGCATTTTTTAATATTAAAAGTGTTACTATTCAATTGCCTATAAATAAACACCGGATGACGTCATCATGACGTCATCATTACACAATGTTGTTTGAATTACGGTCTTTGCTTGGACAAAGATTGGTGTAAATGAATTACTGGCAAAGAGTTGAAAATGCCCTCTGAAAATCGACATTTTAAAAAAAGATTATGTGTACAAAGTCTATGGGAAAAATTAAATATTCAAAATTCTATAATAAATCACGTGATGACGTCAGCATGACGAATAGTTTCGGCACACATCTTCAGATGATGCTTAATAACTATGCTGAGTTTAAAGTTGATCAGATTTAAAATAATTGCCAAAGTGGCTTGTAGAATAAAAACGTGTACAAAACCTATGGGGAAAAGTGGAAAAAGAATAAAAAAGAAAACTAGAAATGTGTTTGTGGACAAACACTGAGCTGTTTCGATCGTTTTCTTAATGACTGCCGTAAAGGAGTTTCATCCAGGGCGAATGAACATGTACATGCGTATTCTATACAATGAGTGTCTATCCTACGTCCCTGACTATGCATGAACATAAAATCTGTCAAAGTTAGCCGGAAATCGGCTAAAACGGTCACTGTGGACAGGATTTGACCTCAGCAACACGTGCGCTGCGCGCGGGCTGACTGACATACGATATGTACAACGTACATGCATGTACATGTACATTGTGGACTGTGCATGTTTTAAAGCAGAGTTATTGTCAACCTGAAGTTTTAAGCGTGCGCAGGGCATGTCCAAGTTTGCTTATTGCCTGGAAGCTTTGAAATGTTTTAGACCTACCCTTAAATAGACAATTAAAGTAAAAACTAATACAAAAACTGCCATGGTTGATTTTTCAGGAATTTTCTAAGGAAAAAGAGTCTTTTCATTATAACTTCCGGTCTGATGACGTCATGCACCTTTAACTTCGCACACGTCTTAAGTGGGTCAAGGTCATTCTATACACCAATATGTAGGCGATTCCGACAAACTTCGCCACAGACATCTATTCAAAATACATTTTTGAAATTATTTAACCTGTCGCTAGAGGGCGCTCGAAGATTGCATGACGTCATCGGTAGATGATTCGAAGAATACTATCAGCCAAAAGACTAACACCGTTAAAAGCAAGTTCATATCTGTTACTACTTTTAAATAATAAGCCACTTCCGGTTTGGGCCTTTTTCGACCGGAAGCAAGGGTCACGTGATTTCACGCACACTGAATGAAATAAAGACCTCAACCTACTCTACCACTTGCCGGCAACAGAATGCTGCGGACGCGTACGGTTGATTTCTTATGCATTTTTAAATATTAAAAGTGTCACAATTTAATTGACTATAAATAAACACCGGATGGACAAAGATTGGTGTAAATGAAATACTGGCAAAGTGTCGAAAATGCCCTCTGAAAATTGACATTTTTTTTTAATTTCTGTGTACAGAGTCTATGGGAAAAATTAAATATTCAAAATTCTATAATAAATTACATGATGACGTCAGCATGACGAAAAGTTTCAGTGCACATCTTCAGATGGTGGTCTAAGTGTGTGCCAGGTTTGAAGTCGATCGGATTTGAAAAAAAGCCAAAAGTGACTTGTAGAACGAAAACACGTGTTATCCTATGAGAAAAAAGTCTGAAAAATAAAAGAGAAAAAAAAAAATAACAGAAACAAGAGCTGTTTCGGTGTGTACACCGAAACAGCTAAAAACTAGAAATGTGTTTGTGGACAAACACTGAGCTGTTTCGACCGTTTTTTTAATGACTGCCGTAAAGGGGTTTCATCCAGGTCGAGTAAAAATGTACATGCGTATTCTATACAAAAAGTGTCCATCCTATGTAAAAAAAAACAAAAAAAACCCAACCTTTTTCATGACGTCATGATGACGGCACACATTTTTTGAAATTTTCTGTATCTATCTACGACCTAACAAACCTTTTGCAAAAAAGAATTTCGAATTAACCACGTTCCATTGATAAGATATGAGTAAAAGGTCCAAAAATTGAATAATTCATATAAAATCACATGATGACGTCACCGTGACGTCACTGCAATTTTTTTCTATATTACTTCCTGGAATATCTGCATACCGACATTTAACCTAATCGGACATCAGGTGGATCAGACCGTATTTTATATCATTTTTGCTAAATTTGTAGGAAATATTAAAATTTGAAAAATTCATAAAAAATCAGACGATGACGTCATGATGACGTCACTTCAGATTTTGAATGCTGTTATCCATACCTACCTACCCACCTAGTTTCATAACGATCGGACATACCCTTATATGTGAATAAAAAAAATCACGTTTTTGATGACGTCACACATTTTACGAAATTGTGTGCATCTATCTATGACCTAACAAACCTGTTACAAAAAGAATTTCAAATTTATCACATTCCGTTTATGAGATATGAGTAAAAGGTCCAAAAATTGAATAATTTATATAAAATCACACAATGACGTCATCATGACGTCACTGCAATTTTCGTCTATAACACGTCCCGGAATACTTGCATACTAAGTTTTAACCAAATCGGACTTCCAGTTCTGTAGATATAGGGCCTTAAAGTATGCTCTTGTAGGATGACGTCACGTGACACGTGATGACGTCATGATGACGTCATGATTCGGCGCACATCTTCATATAGTGGTCTAACTGTGTGCCAGGTTTGAAGTCGATCGGATTTGAAAAAAAGCCAAAAGTGACTTGTAGAACGAAAACACGTGTTATCCTATGAGAAAAAAAGTGGAAAAAAAAAGAGAAAAACTAAAAATAACAAAAACAAGAGCTGTTTCGGTGTGTACACCGAAACAGCTAACTAGAAATTGTGGTTGTGAACAACCACAGAGCTGTTCCCAATATGGATTATCTGTTGGACCCATAGACATATAAGTAGAGATCTATGTCTGTTTGCAACAGAAGATAGGGCTTTCCGCATTATGATTGGTTTTTATCAACGTCCCTGACTATCACTATGCGTGAACATAAAATCTGTCCAAGTTAGCTGGAAATTGGCTAAAACGGTCACTGTGGACAGGATTTGACCTAAGCAACACGTGCGCTGTGCGCGGGCTGACTGACATACGATATGTACAACGTATGTGCATGTACATGTACATGTACTGTACATTGTGGACGTCCTGTGCATGTTTCAAAGCAGAGGTATTGTCAACCTGAAGTTTTAAGCGTGCGCAGGGCATGTCCGAGTTTGCTTATTGCCTCAGAGCTTTCAAATGTTTTAGACCTACCCTTCAATAGACATTTAAAGTAAAAACTAATATAAAAACTGCCATGGTTGATTTTTCAGGAATTTTCTAAGGAAAAAGGGTCTTTTCATTATAACTTCCGGTCTGATGACGTCATACACCTTAAACTTCGCACACGTCTTAAGTGGGTCAAGGTCATCATATACACCAATATTTAGGTGATTCCGACAAACTTCGCCCCAGACATCTATTCAAAATACATTTTTATAAATTTTCAACCTGTCGCTAGAGGGCGCTCGAAGATTGCATGACGTCATCGGTAGATGATTTGAAGAATACTATCGGCCAAGAGACTAACACCGTTAAAAGCAAGTTCATATCTATTACCACTTTCAAATAATAAGCCACTTCCGGTTTGGGCCTTTTTCGACCGGAAGCAAAGGTCACGTGATTTCACGCACACTTAATGAAATAAAGACCTGAACCTACTCTACCGCTTGCCGGCAACAGAATGCTGCGGACGCGTACGGTTGATTTCTTATGCATTTTTAAATATTAAAAGTGTCACTATTCAATTGCCTATAAATAAACACCGGATGACGTCATCATGACGTCATCATTACACAATGTTGTTTGAATTACGGTCTTTGCTTGGACAAAGATTGGTGTAAATGAATTACTGGCAAAGAGTTGAAAATGCCCTCTGAAAATCGACATTTTAAAAAAAAATTCTGTGTACAAAGTCTATGGGAAAAATTAAATATTCAAAATTCTATAATAAATCAGGTGATGGCGTCAGCATGACGAAAAGTTTCGGCACACATCTTCAGATGATGCTTAATAACTATGCTGAGTTTAAAGTTGATCGGATTTAAAATAATTGCCAAAGTGGCTTGTAGAATAAAAACGTGTACAAAACCTATGGGAAAAGTGGAAAAAGAAAAAAAAACTAGAAATGTGTTTGTGGACAAACACTGAGCTGTTTCGACCGTTTTATTAATGACTGCCGTAAAGGAGTTTCATCCAGGACGAATGAACATGTTCATGCGTATTCTATACAAAACGTGTCTATGCTATGTAAAAAAAAACCCATTTTTTTCATGACGTCATGATGACGGCACACATTTTTGAAATTTTCTGTTTCCATCTACGATCTAACAAACCTTTTGCAAAAAAGAATTTCGAATTTACCACGTTCCATTGATGAAATATGAGTGAAAGGTCCAAAAATTGAATAATTCATATAAAACACATGATGACATCATCGTCACATCACTGCAATTTTTGTCTATAACACTTCCTGGAATATCTGCATACCGACATTGAACCCAATCGGACGTCAGGTTCTCTGAGGTCGATCGGTCGAAAATTTGAAGAAAATATTAAAATTTGAAAAATTCATAAAAAATCAGATGATGACGTCATGATGACGTCACTTCAGATTTTGAATGCTTTTATCTATACCTACCTACCAACCAAGTTTCATAATGATCGGACATACCCTGATATGTAAATCAAAAAAAAAAAATCACGTTTTTGATGACGTCATGATGACGTCACATATTTTACGAAATTTTGCAAAAATTCTGTTTGCAACAAAAGATAGGGCTTTTCCGCATTATGATTTGTTTTTATCAATAATACGTCCCTCGCTATGCATGAACATAAAATCTGTCAAAGTTAGCCGGAAATCGGCTAAAACGGTCACTGTGGACAGGATTTGACCTCAGCAACACGTGCGCTGCACGCGGGCTGACTGACACACGATATGTACAATGTACGTGCATGTACATGTACATGTACAAGTACATACACTTCCTGTGCATGTTTTAAAGCAGAGTTATTGTCAACCTGAAGTTTTAAGCGTGCGCAGGGCATGTCCGAGTTTGCTTATTGCCTCGAAGCTTTGAAATATTTTAGACCTACCCTTAAATAAACAATTAAAGTAAAAACTAATATAAAAACTGCCATGGTTGATTTTTCAGGAATTTTCTAAGGAAAAAGGGTCTTTTCATTATAACTTCCGGTGTGATGACGTCATAAACCTTAAACTTCGCACACGTCTGAAGTGGGTCAAGATCATCATATACACCAATATTTAGGCGATTCCGACAAACTTCGCCACAGACATCTATTCAAAATACATTTTTGAAAATTTTCAACCTGTCGCTAGAGGGCGCTCGAAGATTGCATGACGTCATCGGTAGATGATTTAAAGAATACTATTAGCCAAGAGACTAACACCGTTAAAAGCAAGTTCATATCTATTACCACTTTTAAATAATAAGCCACTTCCGGTTTTGGCCTTTTTCGACCGGAAGCAAGGGTCACGTGATTTCACGCACACTGAATGAAATAAAGACCTCAACCTACTCTACCACTTGCCGGCAACAGAATGCTGCGGACGCGTACGGTTGATTTCTTATGCATTTTTAAATATTAAAAATGACACAATTTAATTGCCTATAAATAAACACCGGATGACGTCATCATGACGTCATCATTACACAATGTTGTTTGAATTAGGGTCATTGCTTGGACAAAGATTGGTGTAAACGAATTACTGGCAAAGTGTCGAAAATGCCCTCTAAAAATTGACATTTTTTTTTAAATTTCTGTGTACAAAGTCTATGGGAAAAATTAAATATTCAAAATTCTATAATAAATCAAGTGATGACGTCAGCATGACGAAAAGTTTCGGCATACATCTTCAGATGATGGTCTAAGTGTGTGCCAGGTTTGAAGTCGATCGGATTTGAAAAAAAGCCAAAAGTGACTTGTAGAACGAAAACACGTGTTATCCTATGAGAAAAAAGTCTGAAAAATAAAAGAGAAAAAAAAAAATAACAGAAACAAGAGCTGTTTCGGTGTGTACACCGAAACAGCTAAAAAAAAAGGAAAAAAAAAAACTTCAACGAAAACAAGAGCTGTTCCCAGCTGACGCTGACTTTCGTTTTGGCAGTGTTGTTGCTTCTTGAATAGTGACAGTCTTTGCATGGTAGAACTCTTCTTCTATTTCTTGTGATGTTGGAAATGGTCCTGTGCAGATCACCTAAGGAAAGAAGTGTTTATTCTTGTATAATTACATGTTTACAAATGTGTTATTATTGGAGGTCAGCATTCAAAATGAAAATGTTTAAGTTTGAGTTGATAAATACATGAACAGAAGTAGGCTATGAGGGGTTGAGGAGTGAAATTCAATATGTACCATGTATGGTTAACACTTTACAGTTTCTTTTGCATTTTAATGAGATTATGTTACTTACTCTAGTTTTAGCTGTTGCTTTAAGAGCTGGCATATTTGTTGATGAAACTATGAAGCTATTGCATGCCACTAGTCGGTAGAACAGACATTGATGGAAATATTCAAGTAGCCTGTCTGTAAGGTACAACTCCTTGATTTCATTTTGGTCGGTCAGAACTTGAATTGTGTAGGCAAATTTTGTCTTGTATATCTCTCTTGAGACGACCTTGATATTGACACTAGCCATCTGCGTTATTTAAAACATAAACATATACAAAAACATAAACATATACAAAAACATAAACATATATACATACATGTAGTTTTAGAAATTGTTTGAAGCAATGTATTTTGTTGTTTGGGGGATGGTATCTTGGTAATTTCAAATGTTGGGTTTTGATTGGTGTTGCATGAAGTAAAATATTAAATCATCTGTAGACTTAATTGGGATATAGCCTCTTAAAAACTGTTTATAGATAATTAGAAATAGAAGTACTATTATAACTTTGGGGAAATTGTATTTCTTTATTTTGTAGGTTTTTTTTTAAGGGGGTGCCCTGAAAAATTGTAACTAAAGTTGGTGGATGATTGAAAAGCTCCCCGCTACCTCTCCCATGGCTGCAGTGAAGGCCTGCAAGGTTGCAATTTATACACACAAAAACACAGGCCTGATTATCATTACACTTGTATCATTACACTTATCTAAACACTTTAAAAAAAAGTCACTTCCCCCCCCCCTCCAGCGGAGCTTGTAACTTTCTTAATGTATATCATATTTTAGATTACAGTATGCAACTGGAAGCAGAATCTAATTATGCTTATTTAGACACCTCATTCATAACAAATGACGCAGTATTGATCAATCCTCACCTAGTTGAACAGATGAACCCCTGAATCTGAAAACTGCACTTACCGTAATGATAATCTGATAATAATTGATAATCATAAGCATATCACACAAGAGGAAACAACAAAAGGATCCATGCAGACATGGTCGAACAGATTTCCATTACCTATGAACAGGTTATGCTCAATAGGATTAAGTTTAAGTTTAAGTTAAGTTACCTTTGTTTACACTTCAAAAACACGTTGAATCGACTGTCAGTGCCACATGTACTACGTGTACTGTCATGGAAATGCACAACGATAGTGTAATGACGTGCAGAGCTTGCAATGAATGCAAGGGCGCCACCTGTTGAACGGTATTATTGAACGATGTCTATTGAACGGTAAAAATTATATCATTAACAAACAACTGTAACTATGAAAATTGAGATTCTAATCTTAAATAATTACACTTCCGGTGGTACCACCGGAAGTGAAGGTCACATGACCTTGACATTCCAGCAGACACACCTTCAGACCATGATGTAATGTGCAAAAAAATGCAATCACAGGTTATTGTACTGTTGAGATATGGTGGCAACTAATTGTCTCATTAAATATTCATGACGTCATGACAAGAGAATGACGTAATTTATTGTAACATTACTTGAAACATAAATTTAACTTAAGACTGTTTCTAGATATGCAACTTTTGAGCTCAAAAACAGCTGGACAGATATGAAGATATAGGACTCAGGCCGGGCCTATATATTTTAAGTCACTATTATGTAACATATGGTGACGTCATGATGATGTTATATCAAGTTTCATCATTAACATTTTCCTGTTTACAGAAATACAATGTTTGAGATTAATCGGTTTGACAGTTATATTTGTGATTCAAGATTTTTTATTGTGCGCGCTTTTTACGTAGTATCTAGTACGCAGCAAGGTGTTACCGATTGTTTATGATATTTCTGGGCTGAACGTTTGTTAAGTGTTGACTATATTGAACAGCAAGCATTATTAAGGTTAATCTGTCAATATTTAATGAATGAATTTAAATGTTGTGAACAAAATTGTGGCAACAGAAGGATGGCAGAGAACTTCCCGACGCACGGCACGTTACATCGCGCTGCTAAACTGGTAAAGCGAGGTATGTATTTTTATACAGTGCGCCATCTATTTGAATCAAGTGCATTGACCTCCACCAGCGCTGGCAAGCTAGCTAGCTGTTGACGTATAGTATGGTGCCGCTACAGCCTGATGGAATGTGATTCGTTTTACAGCATCAAGAATTGGGAACAAGATGTGTATGGACATTTGCATTTGGAAGGTACGCAGCGGTTGGTGATGATGAGAACTGATTGCTTTTGTAGTATTTTCTTATTATTTAGTGATGAAAATGAAGCAGTAAAGTATTGTATATTGCTTGACTATTAATGTAGAAGGCTTTGAGTTTCTCACTGTGGAGACATGTCAACTTTGTTTGTTGTAATTGGTTGGTTCTTGTTTCGTGTTAATGGGCCTAAGTAATGCCAATTCATTTGCCATGCTGTGAAAACTACATGTATGTGACTGTATACGTATACTGTACATACCATCATGGGGCTATTTTTGATTCTGGTTCTGCTCAGTACTGTGCAAACACCTCCAATTGGCGGTTATCACGCTCCATGATTGCCATTACGTAGGCGCGCAAATTTATAAATTTTAAGGGTGGATGTGGTACTGTCTCGTAAGATTTTACTTTAACAGTCTAATAATCGCACTATATTTGGTAAGATTGTACTATACCTCCACTCTATTTTCCTTATTACAGCTTATCAACCACCAAGAAGTGAACTTCTGATAAGAAATCATGAATTTAGGGTGGAGAAAATTTGGAAAGTTCCATACACGGACACAAACCTTATGAGGCTGCTCTGAAAAAATGTGTTTTTAAGTAAATGCTTTGATTTTTTCACTGCTAAATTCGACTTTTAAGGACATGTTATTGCTTTTCCTGGCTTGTAGGTCACTACAGGGAAAATTAAGCATTGTCCATGTATGGAAATCTTCCCGAATTTCTTTTTATAAAGTTCTTAGGAAAAACTTAAGAGGAGATCCATATGTTCTGTGCATGGGCTTAAAAGTTAGGGGATAACTATTAAAGTAAGATCTTTCCCTATATATTTGTGATAACAAGCAAAAAGTGAAAGTCTGATGAGAAATCATGATGTTAGTTATTGTTAGTGTGGACATATTTAACAAATTTGAATCATAGGAAAATCTTTGATATATTCTTTCACATGAGATACGTCATGTAGGGGTTGTGCATGGGGTTAAAAGCGGGGGTATTAAAGTAAAATCTATCCGTGGAGGTGTCGTGTGTTAATAAGTAATGATTTACAAAATACTAAGTGCAGGTACCGTACTACACAGCAGTTTTGGACAGTTGGGAACAGATATTTAATGAAAGCTGAAATAAAGTTTGTAGTAATAGTAGTTACACGTAGCTTGGCAAATGAGGTTGTAAATGGCCTTGTTTTGAAAAGTACCATAAGCTGTTAATCTGATGAAGCAAAAGTAATTTAGGAGTGAAAAAAATTTCAAGTTATTCTTTGAAAATATGTTTTGTCATGGCCCATACACTTTCTGCAGAAGGTCTGAGGTGGAGTCTGCATATGGAATTCATTCCTCTGTAGCCATTACAATGGCGACAGATTGAGATGAAATGCAAAAGAGAGCCATTTACAGCCCCTTTTTAGGGTTACATGTAGTTTATAGTTAGCCGGGGGGGGGGATGTAGTATCCAGATGCCACTTCATATACAAAGTTTATCATTGTCAATGGAGAGTCAAGATCTTATTTCCTAACAAAATCAAAAGTATTTCTTAATTGCAGATTCATCTCTTTTCAACATGCAGGCAATGACTGACCATTATTGAGATATCAAGAAAAAGTGGCATCAGGTTGCAACATTCTTTCCTTTAGGGTTGAGAATTTTATTAGGAGCATGCTATTGGTTAATGATTTCTTAATAATTTCTACAGAAAACAGAGCTACCATGAAAGTGAAGAGGGAGCCTATGAGGTGTGTGCGAGGCCTGGAGAAGAGGAGTTCTCCATTTGTCATGTCTGTCCGTGTTGTGTCTTATTTCATTTCCCAATCACCCATGCCAGCATTTCATTCCATTTCTTCTGTGTCTTACCTCCCATCATCATCACTCATTCCATTACCCTCTGTATGCGGGGCTCACCTCCCATCATCATCACTCATTCCATTACCCTCTGTATGCGGGGCTCACCAGGCCGCTATTTATCCGGCAGTATGAATGAATGCGGGGCTCACCAGGCCGCTATCTATCCTGGCAGTATGAATGAATGCGAGGCTCACCAGGCCACTATTTATCCTGGCAGTATGAATGAATGCGGGGCTCACCAGGCCGCTATTTATCCTGGCAGTATGAATGAATGCGGGGCTCACCAGGCCGCTATTTATCCTGGCAGAATGAATGAACATAATGAAGACAATGAAATTTATGATGACATACTGAATGAAGTTGAGCAAGCAATGATCATGAGCAAAGAAACTGAACAAAGATATGAGCAAACAGCTGAGCAAAGTGATGAAGCAGTGATTATGTCAGTGCAAAGGAATGAGTGTATTGTGCAATATGCAGTAGAGAATATCACAGTTGAAATGAGTGCAGAAAGTTATTATAAATGGAATAAGGTTAAAGAGAAGTGTGAAGGTGATGCTATTGATGAAGAGAAGACCCAAAATGGTGGTATGAAGCATGAGGAAGATAATCTTGACAAAGACATGAAAGAAAAGTGTACACAGATAATGGCAAGAAAGTTGAAAAAGGTCAAGAATGCAAGTGGGGACTTGAGACTGAAGGTAAAAGAATTGAGGAGAAAAAGACTGTTGAAGTTGACCAAGAAAAGAGTTCATGATCAGAGAGGTATGAGGAGGTTGCATGGTTACTTGAAGATAAAGCACTGCACCAGAAATAGTAATGGCAGTATGCAAGATCACCATGAGAATAGATCAAGAAAGAAACATATCAAAGTTAGTAGAAAGAGAAGAAGAGATATTTGCAAGGAATCCTATAATAGAAGAAGAAATGGAATGAGGATTGAATTGTGGATGAGCAAGGAAGAAAAAGCAGTCCATCAAAAGGCTCAAAAAAATGCATTCCGTGAGACTAAGCGAAGTCTTTCATTTGTTTTGAAGAAGATGAAAGATGTCAGTACAGAAAACAAAAATAAGAAAAGGCAGAGGAGTAATGGAAATTATGCAAAAGTTGTGAAGGAAGATGTGAAGCATACTTGTGCTTCTGAAATGAAAACACCAGAAAGGAGGCAGACAATTCTGGACAAGAAAGTCGGGAAATCAGCACTAAAAAGCAAAAACAGTCAGACGTGTGATCGACACAGACATGATCAAACCGTCGAAGGAAATCAGTCCAATGAAGAGTGCTGGTTGTGTGATCAGACTATCGATGTGTTTGAAAGGAAAGTGCAATGTAATGGTTGTAGCATTTGGTACCATGTCAAGTGCATGAATTTCTTGAAGATGGAGCAGTTGTTGGCAAACAGAGGAGTGGTATGGATGTGTCGTAAATGTGGTAAGAGTACTTACTCGCAATCTGTTTTGTATGATCTTGGTATTCCAACAGATGACAATGTATTTGAGATTACTGTTGAGGAGACATGCACTATAGATGATGTAGTTCATCAGACGTGTATTGGAACATGTGCACAAGATAGCAACTGGGATGATGACACAAATGATGTAAGTAGACGGGGAAGAAAGACAAGTTCAGTTGGCATTGAAGAAAGTACATGTACTGTAGGATTGACGACTAAAGGAAAACAACTGGTATGTCAGCAGACAGGTGGTTATTCATTAAGCCCCACTGACACATGCAAAGAAGAAGATACTGTGTAAGATACATGGCTTTATCAATGTACTCCGCAAAGGCAATGGAGGTTCAGATGATTGTGAGGCGATGGGACCACCTAATTGCGTAAAGAAAATCAAAGGTGATGGCAACTGTTTTTTCAGGGCAGTTTCGTTTTGTGTATCAGGAACTGAAGATAATCATTTGAAGTTACGGATGGCTACTGTGAATCACATGTTGCAAAATGGAGATAAATGTAATGGTGTTCTGCATGAAGGTTTTAGGAATGTGGAAGAATATGTCACCAGGCAGAGAATGTTTGTTTCTGGAATTTGGGCTACAGAAGTTGAGATCATTGCAATGGCACATATGCTATGTACAGATATATATACATATGATGATTTAAATAAGTGGTATGTATTTTCTCGGAGTATCCTAGAAAGAGAGACTTTGAAATCAGACCAAGGCATTTACTTGTATCATCAGCAAAGAGTGCATTACGATGTTGTTTTGTCAGTTTGTCAATCTACAAGAAAATCTGTTTCTGATGTGAATGGTCAACTAAAGGAAAATTTACAAGAAATCTTCAATAAAGTCTCAAATGATGATGAAAGAACCAAAACAAATATAACATCTGACAAGATTGACAAGAGTGACCGACAGAATAAAGATACAAAGCGTAAAAGGGTGAAACGTGTTAATGTGCAATTGAAGCAAAAAATCGCAAGAGAAAAGGCTAGGGAAAGATACAAACAGTGCTTCATATAGAAAGAAGCTCATTGCAAGTATCAAAAAGAAATATCGCTGTGTTGTTTCATACAGAATGAATTTGATTAAGTATGGGAAAGAAAAATATAAGACAAATCATCGATACCGTAGAAACATGATAATCAACAAGCACAGACGTGCCCTTATGGAAAAAGAAAAGAGACGTAAGATGTGTATTGTGACAGTAAAATTTAGAGAAGACATATCTAAAGGACCGGAATATGTCTGTGCGTGCTGTCATAAAGTTCTTTTTCGAAAACAAGTTTTGAAATGCAATAAATATAAATATGAAGACCAGGTGTATATTAGTGATGAATATCTGCATGTGTGTAGTGAAAATTGTGAGTTAAAATGTATTGTTGGAGAATCAAGTAGATCGCATTTGTGGATATGCTACACATGTCATAGAAAACTACTTGTGAACAAAGTACCTGCAGAAGCAAGTCTAAACAATTTAAACCTGATTGATATCCCTGATGAATTGGCTTGTTTGAATACACTAGAACAACATCTAATTGCAATAAATGTACCGTTCATGAAAATGATTGCATTACCGAAAGGCGGACAGCATGGTGTAAGAGGTCCAGTAGTATGTGTACCATCAAATGTAACAGACACAGTAAATGTATTACCGAGGCCCGAAAATGACAATCAGTTGATCCGAGTCAAATTGAAGAGAAAATTGACTTATAAAGGATATTATCAGTATCAATTTATAAATAAGGAGTATGTTGAGAGTGCCTTGAAGTACCTCCAGCACAATAATAAATGGTACAGTGACATTGAAATAAATACTGAATGGGAGAATCCATTGTGTGAAGATGTTGATGAAATGGAGCATGTGGATGATGCAAAAGAAGAGGTTAATAATGAAAGTAACAGTAAAGATGAGGAAAATGATGAGGAGGAAACAGATGATGATCGTTTGCGGGGTGTTGCATTAGACACTTGTCTACAGCCGAGTAATATAGGCCAGGAAATACTTGATCAGTACTTTGAGGAAGTCATATGTGTTGCACCTTGTGAAGGCAATAGTCCTATCAGAATATTAATGGAAAAGGGTAATGAAGCAAAATGCTTTCCAGCATTATTTCCGATAGGTCAGCCTACATTTGATGATGATCGTAATGTGAAGTTAACTCTGTGTAGATACTTACACAATCGACTGATGAATGTAGATAATAGATTTGCAAAGACTACGCAATACATCTTTTATGCTCAATACTTGTCCGAGATTCAGAAGGTTATGTCTAGTGTTTCTATTGCGTTGCGTAAGAGTTGTGATAAAAAGCACAGTGGTGAGAGTGTTAATGCTTCCATGATCAATGACAGGGACCAACTACAAGATATTTTGAAATCAGACAGTGGATATCAATTTCTCAAGCCTATTCGTGGTACACCCCCATATTGGCAAGCAGCACAGAAGGATGTTTTGGCTACGATCAGACAGTTAGGAATACCAACATGGTTTTGTTCATTTTCTGCAGCTGATATGCGATGGCCTAAAGTAATCAATACAATTCTGAGACAGCAAGGTGATTCTAGAGATGTAAAAGATTTGGACTGGAATGAGAAATGTACGATATTGAGAAGCAATCCTGTGACTGCTGCTAGAATGTTTGATCAACGATTTCATACATTTTTGAAAGATGTAATTATGTCTTCAGCAGAACCGATAGGAAAAGTCAAGGACTATTTTTACAGAGTGGAATTCCAACAGAGAGGGTCACCACATACACATTGTTTGTTTTGGATTGAAGGTGCACCTAAATTGGGACATGATAGTAACAAGGATGTTGTTAATTTCATTGACAAATACATCAGTTGCAAATTACCATCAGAACAGCAAGATGAACAGTTGAATGAAATCATCAGTCATGTGCAGTTACATAGCAAAAAACATTCCAAGTCATGTAAGAAGAAGGGTACTGAGTGCAGATTTAATTTCCCCAGACCTCCATCTGAACGAACATTCATAACAGATCCTGATATGCTAATTGGTGATGAGAAAGAAAGTCAAGAAGATGACATAAATGAAACAAATAAGGCCAAAGAGTTGCTTCAATCAGTATGGACTGCAATACAGAAAGCTGAGAATGAACATATGACAACTACTGAACTATTTGGAAGCATAAATATTACACAAGGTGATTTTGAGAAAGCTAACAATGTCTTGAGCAGGAAGGCCAGTATTGTGCATAAGAGACAGCCACAAGATGTTTGGGTTAATTTGTACAATCCTGATTTGATACGTTGTTGGAGTGCAAATATGGACATTCAATATATTTGTGATGCTTATGCTTGTGTTGCTTATGTCGTATCCTACATGTCTAAGGCTGAACGTGAAATGGGTATATTGTTGTCACATGCTCAGGCAGAGGTACAGAGTGGTAATTTGGATGCGAAACAGAGTTTGAAGGAAATCGGCAGCGTATATTTACACAATCGTGAAGTATCAGCACAAGAAGCAGTTTATCGTGTTTGTAATTTGAGATTGAAAGAAGGATCAAGGAAAGTGGAATTCATACCTGTTGGAGATAATCCAATCAGAATGAGCTTGCCCCTTAGTGTAATTCAAAACAAATGTGATGAAGATGATGATAGTATCTGGATGACCAGTAGAGTTGATAGGTATCTAGCAAGACCAGAAACTGATCAATTTGAAGCCATGTGCTTAGCAACTTTTTGCTCAGACTATAGAGTGATATACAGCAACATGGCCAAAACAAGTCGTTCTCCAATACATGAATTGAAAAATGGTTTAGGCCACATACAGAAACGTAGTAGGACAGATCCAGCAGTTATTCGATTCCCAAGATTTTCAGTAGCAAAATATCCAGAGAAGTACTATCAAAGCTTACTGCAATTATATCTTCCTTATCGTATTGATGCTCAGCTTAAACCACAGCAGTTTGAAGCATATGAGGAATTCTATAGAAATGGTAGTGTTAAGTTGAATGGTGTGCTGAAAACTGTAATGAATATTGTTGAAAATAACCGGTCATTGTATGAGGCTAATGCTGAACCCATGGATGAAGCTGAAGAAATGTTACAAAAGTTTGGTCCACTGGAAGATGCTTGGGCATTAATAGCTCCAGAAAGTGAACAGGAAAGACTTGAATGCAAAGCACAGAAACAACCACAAGAAGAAGATAGTGAGAATGAGTGTGATATTCCTGATTTGAAATCGAATCAAGACAGTGATATGAAAAGTACAATTGAACCACATCCACTGAAAGTATCCAAACAAGAAGCAATGAGTATGTTAAGGTGTCTGAATGACAAACAGAGACAAGTGTTCTATAAAGTGAGACAGTGGTGTTTGGATAAAATCAGTGGTAAAAATCCAGAACCATTTCATGTATTTGTGACAGGTGGAGCAGGTACAGGAAAGAGCCATTTGATTAAATGTATTTACTATGAAGCAACAAGACTATTTGGAAGAATGATGGAGAGTCCGGATGACATATCAGTTCTGCTTATGGCACCTACAGGTGTTGCTGCATATAATATCCATGGTGCTACCATCCATAGTGCTTTGTCAATTTCAACAAATGTTAAATTACCGTATCAACCACTCAGTGAAGAAAAGATAAGTACACTTAGGCATAAATTAAGGCAAATACAAATTGTAATTATTGATGAAATTTCAATGGTTGATCAAAGAATGTTGCACTACATCCATGGTCGTCTTCGACAGGTCAAACAATCTCGTAATCATAGTCCTTTTGGGAATGTGAGCATACTTGCTGTTGGTGATTTTTATCAGTTGCCCCCTGTGAAAGGAAAATCTTTGTACCAGACTGATGTAACAGGTGATTTGTGGAATGATAACTTTGTCAAAGTGGAACTGACTGAGATTATGAGGCAAAAGGAAGATGTGCAGTTTGCCGAACTTTTAAACAGGTTGCGTGTAAGAAAGAAGAAAGAGCAGTTAGAAAGTGAAGATGTTGCTTTGCTAAAATCACGTGAAACTGGAGAAGATTGGACCGATGCTCTGCATATTTATCCTTGCAATAAACAGGTGGATGAGTATAATAGACAGACTCTTTTTGTGAAGTGTTCAGAATGTGTATGTGTTCTTGCTAAAGAATTTCAGAAAGATGCAAAAAGTGGGAAAATGATAGCTGCAGTGAAATTAGTAAAGAAATCGTCACGTACAAATTTATCTGACTGCTTGTGGCTGGGTGTTGGTGCTAGAGTCATGCTTACAAGGAATCTTGATGTATCTGATGGACTTGTTAATGGAGTATTTGGAACTGTCTCTGATATAGTGATGTTACCGAATGAACACTCGCCAAAGATTGTGAAAGTTAAGTTTGATAATGAGAAGGTTGGAGCAAAATTGAAGAAGCAGTCCTCTGGTAATTCTGTGACTCAGGTCTTTGTGAGATACCAGTTCCCTCTTAAGTTAGCTTGGGCATGTACATCTCACAAGGTTCAAGGAATGACTACAGAAAAGGCAGTTGTATGTTTAGATCGTACTTTTTCAGCAGGACAAGCTTATGTTAGTTTGAGCAGAAGTGGTCTCATTAAATGGCCTAATAATTGAAGGATTTGATGAAAAATTTATTTACTGCAATGAAAAAGTGGCTGAGGCAATAAGTGAAATGCCATTATATATTGATAATGAACAAAGCAATGATAGTGTTGATGAAATTGAACTTACAAGGTCCGGTAGAACCTATTGTACAAGCATTGCAATGCATAACATTCAAGGACTTCAAGCACATTTTGTAGATTTGAAGAGAAACAAGGAAATGTTGTCATGTGATTTCATATGTCTGACAGAAACATGGAGTGATGGAGACTTCGATTGTGAGATGGATTTGAGTGATTACAAATGGTATCATCAGCCAAGATGTGTGTCGTATGATAACACTAGTCCTGTTACACATATGTTGAAAGAACAGTGCCATGGAGGTGTAGCTGTATGCGGCAAGAAAGACAGAGTGTTTAGTAGGCTAAACTTACCAGTCCACAACCTAGAATACATTGCATTTCAGATAATTTCTAAAGTGTCAGTAGCCATTGTGATCATTTATCGACCAGCTTCATATGTTCTAAGTGAATTTCTACCAATTGTTGAAATGTTGCTGAATGAGCTACATAAGGTGTCAAACAAGTGCATTGTCATGGATGATTTCAATGAAGATATCATGAAACAGTCTTCTGTTCAGAAAGTGATGCATGATCATGGATATAAGCAATGTGTGACTGGAGCTACTACTGAGAATGGCACTTTACTTGATCATGTTTATGTCAGGAACATAGACGTCATTGAAACTTATGTGAGCCCAACATATTATAGCTACCATGAAGCAGTAATAATTAAATTGTGAATTTCTTTTTGTGAATGTCTATTGCGTTGAATCTATATTTGTTGGTGTGCTACAATGTAGTTATTTGAGCATTTGGAAGTGTATTCATTGATTTTAAAATGACACTACAGGTACATACCTGCAGAGAGAGACCTGTATGTACTATAAGGCCAAAATGACATTAATACATGAATTCTTACAACTAAAAAAAAAAGGGATGGGGTTTAAGATATAAATTACAAAAAATAAACTTCTAAAGTTGAATTTTGAAAAATGAAATATGAACTTTTACTTAAAAGAGAGTACAATAACAAGTGAATTATGGAGGTTGATGACAACTGTAAATCTATATATATAAGGGAGAGTTTAACTCGGCCTCCGAGACGATGTTTGCTCATGAAAGGATCCGAGACCGCGGGCTCCCGCGGCGCCAAAATCGCTCCACGTCCGTGGAAAAATGCGGAGGGTGTCTTCCGCCGGGTCGGACGCTTCGGGTCGTCCCGATTTTCCCGTACGGACCGGCGATCCGTTTCGTCGATTTTTCGTGAGGATTTTTTTCGCAGGAATTTGCCGTCGTGTGCGCTTTCACTTTGACTGCCTGGCCACCCCCTGTGCTGGCTTTTCTGCGTGTCTAGACTGTGCGAGGTCAGCGAGGTCAACGTAGGGGTTTCGTTTACGTGTTCTACTCGGCCGTACTGCAAAAGCGTTCACCAAACGTTAGTATGGGGTGACCTTGGTAAAATATTTTTTCTCCATGGTGCGTGGCCACCAAGTGTCCCTATTCTTTCATGTGCTTCGCTTGCCGCCCCTGCGCCGAGTGCAACGAATACTCACAATGACTACACATAACGTCGGTCGCGCCACTAAATGACCTATTGATACGTCACTAAATGACGTATTGATACGTCACTTTGTATCCAAAGCCTACACTGCGCACTTCCGGGATATCCGTACAACGGTTGTAGCAACGCGTACTGCGCGAACTCTTGGAAACGAGGTTGGCTGTATTGCGCGTGCTTAAGCGATTGGCTCCAGTTTACTCCAGCGTGCGCGAGTGCAGATTTCTTTCACATACAGCGTGGTCACATTCAACTAGCCACAGGGCTCAACTTGCTACGTACATTGCGTGTGTCTACGGTGTATGTTCTTCACATTTCCAATGGTAAGTATTCACAGACTTTGTATTTATTTTCTTACATCTCTTTCGCTAGGCACGTTTCACATCTATTACACACTAATTTGTTCAGGGTTGCCAACTTTGAGTGGCAGGACTCCCGATATTATAGGCATACCAAAACGCTCGGCAAATATTATGTGGGCTTCCATTTTTCTATGACACCGTCACCGTTGCTGCGTATTGCGTGCTGAGGGGATTTCCTCCGATGAGAAATCTTTTCGGGTGTAGAGGACGGTGAGAAATGTCCACACTGTATGCCGCCAATGCCATGACAGCTAATGCAATCCAATCGTTAATCGCCACAAAGCCATTGCACACGCAATTCGACGGGATTAAGTTGTCACATATATACTTCACTACTTCATTCTTTCAGTTTCTCTTTTTCCCTTTTTTTGAGTACAGAAATCCTGTGTGGGCGTAAGTTAAAAACTTCATTCTTTCTGTTTCTCTTTTGATATTTTTGGTCCGCGTGGACAAATCCTGTGTGGGCGATCACAGCGTCAGAAAAACCTGAAATGCGTCACTCTCCAACAAAAATGATTGTACATGCTCTGCGATGCCATATCAGGCAATTTCTCAACACTTTCATCACTTTTGTTTCGAGCACAAAATCACTATTTGGGAGGCCCCATATTAAAAAGAATACAACAACGTATGATTGTTCGGAAAAAAGGGGGTTTCGATTTTCCTACGACACCATCACCGCTCCTGTGTATTGCGTGCTGAGGGATTTCCCCTGATGAGAAATCATTTTGCGTGTAGAGTGCGGTGTGTATGCCGCCAGTGCAATGACAGCCAAAGCAATTGTTCGTCCTGCGTTCAATCAAAATTCTTTTCAGATACTTACTTCATTGTTTTACATTCTTTTTTTAGATACTTCATTGTTATATTATGTTTTTGAATGCTTCTTTCCCACCTTTTCTGTCATGTCTATATGGCCCATACACTTTGTGCACATGGCTTTAGTGCTGGATGCGTATGCAATTATTTCCAGATTTTTTCACAGATTGTCAAGTGATATGTCAAGGTCTGCAACTATTTCACACACCATTCTCCCCCTTTCCTACAGAAATACAAGTCAATACGCAGCAATACCTACATATCCGATCCACACCTACCTCTTGATATCCCACACTCAACAACTGCCACCTGACCTGTGCATGGTGAGTATGCAAATGTATGTTTTATTCGCTCCTTCCAATAACAATTATCATCCACATGACAGACAACACTCCCTAACATTTCTCTCCACAAACACTTCTCAACCGCCAGTGCAATGACAGCCAGTGCAATTGTTCGTCGTGCGTTTCAAAACTCTTTTCAGATACTTCATTGTTTTATTTGGTTTTCCAATGCTTCTTTTCCACTTTTTCTGTCAGTGTCATGTCTATATGGCCCATACACTTTGTGCACATGGCTTTAGTGCTGGCCCTGGCCGCGTATGCATTTATTTCCAGATTTTTTGGATAAATTGTCAAGTGATATGTCAAGGTCTACAATTATTTCACACACCATTGTTCCCCTTTCCTACAGAAATACAAGTCAATACGGAGCAATACCTACATATCCGATCCACACCTACCTCTTGATATCCCACACTCAACAACTGCCACCTGACCTGTGCATGGTGAGTATGCAAATGTATGTTTTTACGACATTATTCTCTCCTTCCTATAACAATTATCACCCACATGACAGACAACACTTTCTAAAAAAAAATTCTACAAACACTTCTCAAGGATAATGATTCTCTTTTTTAACATTTTGCAGCTCATTACAACACTCCACTACCTACCCGTTTATACCTCAGCAACTGCCCTGATAACTGATTACTCCCACATCTGCATGTTAGTATGCACATTCCCTTCTCCAAAAAACACTCCCTTCTTCACACCACAATTATCAGTATCACAGACATGAATGACAAGACTCCCTCATGTTGCAAGTACCAACAATTCTTTGCATATTCACTTTCATTGTTTACTCAAGCATGCATATTTTCCTTAATTTGCACTGTACTAACCCACTTCAACAATTTCCCAAGTATTGTGACAGTTTACACAACTTTCACTAAATCCCATTTTGTTTTTCACTGTTTTCCACTCTTACTCCACAGAGCCATGGACTCCCCGACTAATGCCATCAAAAAATGCACCCTGCAGCTTCTTGGCATATGCTCCCGTCTCACATACAAGCAACAATCACCATCTCCACTCCAACACCAAATTGCGTCTATTGCTGATGAAATGGATGCTCTGCTAGACAACATGCAGGAACAAATGCGAAAACAACAACTGAACAATGCAACCCTGTCCAAAACCAATTGGACCCTACAACAACAAGTGAAAAGTCTCGAGAAACAACTGTCATCAATGTCTGAGGATCTTAAATCCTCTCAAGAAAGTGTACAAGCCCTATGTGGAGACAACTCCGCTGTACACGATGCCAAAACACATGAAAACCCTGCTCAACCTACACAAAAACCCACATCTCCCAATCCCTCCCAAGAACTGTTCTAAAACCTCAATTGTATTTCTCACATACCAACTCACCCAACGCATTTTGTTGTACCACTATCAAGCAACAACAAATTTTCTTCTATTTCCCTTTGCCTTACACATGTACCCAATCATCACTTTTCTTTTATGTATTTACTTTGCACCGTTCTATATACATTTCATGTAGTGTGTAGTATACTTTTATGTAGTCTGTACCCGTAGTAATTAATTGACATTTCATCCTGTACATTTCACTATTCCATCCATTTCACGTTTTCTTTCATAGCTACATTCACTACTCCTCACAAACAAACATATCCTTCAGCTATTGAATACTTAACGTAACATCACCATGAACTACTTCCACACATTGTACACACTGTGTATGTGCTCTATTCTTAGCCATTTCTCTACCTCAATTGCAATGTACGTAATTTCAGTTAGTATTTAAATGTTTGCCAGTATTTCTCTACCTCAATTGCAATGTACATAATTTCAGTTCGTATTTAAAATGTTGGCCAGTATTACTCTCAAACACATATTGTGGTTAGTATTTATTTCAACAACATTCTTGCCCTCATATTTTGTGTTACTACTTACTTACGCACAATATTTGAGCTATACACATAGTAGTTTTCTACCTTTTCAAAACTTAGAAGACATTGGTGCACTACATATATATTTTTGATAACTATTTAACTATACACAAGTTTTTTACTTTGCACAGTATTTATTCAAAGTCCTTTATAAGTAATTATTACGCACAAATGTTGAGCTATACACGTACTTTCGACCTTTGAGGTACTATGCAAGACATTGGTGCACTACATATATATATTTTTGATAACTATTCAACTATACACAAGTTTTTACTTTTGCACAGTATTTATTACAACTCATTTATACGTAATTATTGCACTACAGCACATTAAAACCATAGTGTTCCTTACATGAGTGTGTCTCCTTTCTCTCAAATTTTTTCCTACCATTTCAATGCACACCCCCTACCAAATCTGAAACAATGTTCCCTCAATTTGTCATTTCCCTTTCAGGCTCACAAGTACCATGCCAAAAAACAAACCAACCAGCATTGGACAACGCAGTAGGCCATATACAAGGCCAAAAAACCCCACTTCCCGCCCAGATACTGATTCTGCGGAAGAACGTCTCCAACAACAACGCCGCCGACAGTACAGCCGAATGTGCAAGATACCCAGTCCCATAACAAACCCTCACCCTGTTTCCAATTTCCCCACTACTGGAAACAATGCCGACTCAACTGCATGCCTACCTACGTGCCAAAACCCAGCAAATATTCCTTCCACAAGTGCAGTTGCCCAACCACTTCTCAATGCCTCCCTGCATTCCCAAGACCATACAGCACTTTCAAGAGCACCATTGCCCAGTTCTGCCCAACACAATCATGGCCCTCATAGCTCTGGCAACTTTGCAGCACTTAATTACAACCCCATCTCTCCCCCACCAACGCACAACCTCGGATCGATGTCCACACAGTGCTGTCACTGCCAAGCTGTAAAATGGCAGTCAGAGACACCATCAATGTGCTGTTACAATGGGAAAGTCACCATACAGCCGCTACAAACACCGCCATTACTACTGAAACAGCTTCTCAGTGGAGACACAACACAATCAAAGCAATTTCTCACATCCATTCGCAAGTACAACAGTGTCTTCCAGATGACGTCCTTGGGATGTAAAGAGATCATCCCTACAGATGGTTGGAACCCTACCTTCACAGTGCAGGGACAAATGTGCCACCTCATTGGCAGTCTTTGCCCAGCACCCGAGAAAACCCCCCAATTTGCACAGATATATATCATTGGCGATGAAACACAGGAACTTCAGTCGAGACATGCCATTGCTCCAACCCTACAACAACCCCTCATCCATTCTCTTCAGACTATGCTGCATGCAACGCACAGCTATGTGCCAGGTTTCAAGATGGCCAAAGATATACTTCAACAACCCAATTCTAATTACAAAGTAGTCATTCATGCTGACCGCCGCCCACAAGGTTCACACTCAAGACAGTACAATGTACCTACATGCAACGAAATTGCAGTGCTCATTGCTGATCAACAGCATGCCCAACGCGACATCGTTCTTAGACATTCGGACAACACACTCACCAGAATCAATGCAACACATCGCAGCTACGACCCCCTGCAATACCCACTTATTCATCCTTTTGGAGAAGACGGATACACTTTTCCCAGACAAAGTACTACCAGGACAATACAAAGTCACAGCAACGCGTTTCTATGCACACCGTCTTATGATCAGAGCAACTCACTACAACAGTCTTCTTCGTTGTCAACGACTTCTACAACAATATGTCGTTGACATGTTTTGCAAGATAGAAGAAGAACGACTACAGTTCATCAGGCGAGAACAAAAGAAACTACGAGCTGAACAATACAGCAACCTACGTGATGCCATCACAACCAGTGACGCCAGCAATATTGGTCAAAAAGTCATCCTACCAAGTACTTATACTGGAAGTCCCAGATATATGCATGAGAAAACCCAAGATGCAATGACCTATGTCCGCAAATTTGGACGACCCTCCCTCTTCATCACTATGACGTGCAACCCCAAATGGCAAGAAATCACAGATGCACTACTTCCTGGCCAACAAGCCCAACACCGTCCTGATTTAGTAGCTCGAGTGTTCAACTTGAAGCGAAAACACCTACTGAAATGCATCACCAAGGACCACATTTTTGGTCGCACAATAGCACACGTGTGCTCCATTGAATGGCAAAAACGCGGCTTGCCCCATGCACACATCCTCATATGGCTATCCAAACAAGACCAACTTCGCACCAACTCCATAGACAATGCAATCTCTGCAGAACTGCCAAACCCACTAACACAGCCAACTCTGTTTACTATTGTTGCATCGCAAATGATCCACAACCCCTGTGGCGCTTTCAACCCACAATCCCCATGCATGAAAGACAACAAATGCTCCAAAGGATTCCCTAAAGCATTCATCCGAGACACACAAACCAACAATGATGGCTACCCTCTATACCGCAGGCGCCAACCATCTGATGGTGGATTCCAAACAACCAAAAAAATCAAAGGAAAAGACGTTCCCATTGACAACACATGGGTAGTCCCATACTCCCCATATCTTTGTCATACCTACAACTGCCACATCAATGTTGAACTTTGCAGCAGCATTCACTCCATCAAATATGTGCTGAAATACGTTCACAAAGGCAGTGACATGGCAGTCTTTGCACTACAACAAGACAATCCCAGAGATGAAATAAATGTCTACCAAGCAGCACGCTATGTCAGCTCCAGTGAGGCCTGTTGGCAAATTCTACAGTTCTCCATACATGAACATCACCCAGCAGTCGTCCCATTACAAGTTCACCTACAAAATGGTCAACGTGTCATATTCACTACTGACAATGCAACGCAGCGAGCAGAAACTCCTCCAAACACAACACTCACAGCTTTCTTTAACCTATGTAGCAGCAATCAACCACTTCCGCAGCAACCTGCCACACCAACACAAGGCTTCATCTCCAACATGCTATACTGTGATGTGCCCACTTACTTCAACTACAACGCCAAACAAAACACATGGACACCCAGAAAGCAAGGCAAAAATGTCTTCTTCGACAACTGCAAAACAACACTCAGACAAAGCACAACCATAGGTCGAGTGTACACAATACATCCAAAGCAACAGGAGTGCTACTTCCTCCGACTACTTCTACACCATCGCCGAGGACCGACATCATATCAGCAATTGCTGACTATTGATAACCACACCTGCACTACATTTCGCGAAGCCTGTAGTAAACTCCAACTACTGGAAGATGACTCACATTGGAACTTCGCAATGGAAGAAGCTTCTATCTCTGCACATCCCCAAGCACTCAGGACACTCTTTGCAGTTCTGCTAAACAACTGTGAAATCTCCAGTCCCCTCGCCCTATGGGAAAAGCACCGCAATCACATGACAGAAGATATTCGCCACTCCTATAGACTAGCTTCAGCTCAACCACTGTTAGACTACTCCAGCAATATGTACAACGACGCACTCAACCTCCTCCAACAAACCATGGAACGCATGGGAGGACAACAACTGCAAGCATATGGTCTACCTACTCCAAATCCACTACCAACACTAGCATCAAAAGAACTACAACGTGAGCAATGTCATGACACAGCAAAACTACAACTCCATGTCTCCACTACCGAACCGCACCTCACACCTGATCAACGCATCATTGATAGGCACATTCAATACCTATTAAACAATCACAAGGGAGGTCTCATTTTCATTGATGCTCCAGGTGGCACGGGCAAAACCTACCTCATCAACTTCTGCCTGGCACGTATAAGGTCCCAAAACAAGATCGCTCTCGCTGTAGCAAGCAGAGGCATTGCAGCACAACTCCTGTCCAATGGCAGAACAGCTCATTCCACTTTCAAGATACTACTAAACCTAATGACCACAGACAGGCCAATGTGCAATATCAAACGAGGCTCTGGCTTAGCAACTCTACTTCAAAACTGCACAGCCATCTTCTGGGATGAGGCTACAATGGCTCACAAAACTGCTCTCGAAGCACTAGATCGCACCCTTCAAGACATCCGTAACTGCACATCCATATTTGGCGGTATTCTACTAATCCTCTCAGGTGACTTTCGCCAAATACTACCAGTCATTCCTCAAGGAACCCGTGCAAACGAAATACACGCTTCCATCAAATCATCCCATCTATGGCAACATGTACAGAAGCACTCCCTTACCACAAACATGAGAGTTCATCTGAAGAGCGCAAGCAACACCAAAGAATTTGCAGACCTTCTGCTCACAATTGGCAACGGCACACTACCATCCACAGATGGTACAACTGTACATATCCCAAAAACACTTGGCTTAAACCTGCCATCACCAGAAGACCTCCTGAACCATGTATACCCCGACATACACCTGCATGCCCACAACATTGATTGGCTCATCGAGCGTGCAATTCTGGCTCCACACAACGATACAGTACGAGACATCAACTGGCAACTTCTTCAAAAATACCCTGGCAAAGAAACCGTCTTCACCTCCATAGACACAGTCCCACAAGATGACCAAGCCGTGCAGTACCCATCAGAGTTTCTTAATTCCCTACACCCTTCTGGAATGCCACCACATCTACTTACGTTGAAGGTTGGAATACCAATCATATGCCTACGCAACCTCACACCAACCATGGCAAACGGTACCAGAATGATTGTCACAAACATCACCCCCAACTGCCTCCAAGTGACCATTGCAACAGGACCAGCAAAGGGCCAAACATCTTTCATTCCACGCATCCCTTTAATTCCCAGCGACTCCGTCTTGCCATTCTCCTTCAGAAGAGTCCAATTCCCTGTACAACTCTGCTTTGCCATGACCATCAACAAAGCCCAAGGCCAAACACTAGAAGTAGCCGGCCTGGACCTCAGACGTCCCTGCTTCACCCACGGTCAATTCTACGTAGCCTGCTCAAGAGTCAGAGCTGCCAAACACCTATATTTATTCGCACCCAACAACACCACCTCCAACGTTGTATACAAAGAAATCCTCCACTAAATCAACTCCTTCAAAGGTATAGTTGTCACTCCTTCCTTTCACACAAACCCAACTTTCTACCCTACAGCCATCCATTCACCTCCTTTGGCTTGCCCTCCACCGCACGCTCCATTCAACATCCCCCGACACAACATCCAAACGCACCCGATCATGATCGGGTACTACAGCTTGTAATAAATAAAGACAAGAATGACACACAGAAACAAGTATGATAAATGACACAAGAATGCACCAGATACAGTGAAGTTATTGACCAATAAAGTAAATAAAAATTATAAGTAAAATTACATTATTGCGGTACTTGTAAGTGATCAATATGAGGCCCATGAACAACAGTAAAGCATTAGTAGACATAATGTACATAATTATGTACATAACGCTTTATAATAGTTTTAATGAAGTAGGTAATTCTAGCAGAGATTGCCATGCATACGTACATTCAAATACATGTAGTTGTTTCTCTGATACATGTACACAGAACATGATTAATAATGTCAGGCTGTTGATACCCACACTGTGAAGGTGAGTGACAACATTTTCAACATTGTGTGATGATCTGATACTGAAACATGTTATAAAACATCTACACATACAATACATTTTATTTGTATCATCAATCAAAAACTGCGCTGATGTAACTGACCGATTGAACGCCTGTACTGTGCTTTAAAAAAACCCATTGCTGTTATTATGTGAATTTAATGTCATGAGAATATAAACTTGATGTATGTACAGTGTACATGGTCTATGTGTAACCACACAAGTCCTTATGAAATGTCTCATCACCACACTTGGTGACTGACAGGTGATCAAACAAGACAATGAAATGTATTTCAGTAATGGTGTCTTGCCTCTGACTCTTGTGCATGATAGTTTCAACTAGATCAGTCACTATTACTCCTGTATATCTGTGTGTCTTATCACATAGTTAGGACCCAGCTCAATGGTCTCCTCACCAGCGGGATGCATTTCATCACCAAGTTGTGATGAACATACACTTCAGTTATTTGTTAACCGCAACACTCCTTGCGACACTCCCTACAACACTTGAGGGTGGGTGTTGTCATCTGCAGGCTGTCAGCAATTCATTGTGGCCTGTGACTTTGGACAAGATGGAGTGTGAACCACAACATTCCCTGCCAGGCCTCCAACACTCGAGGGTGGGTGTTGTCATCTGCGGGCTGTCAGCAATTCATTGTGGCCTGTGACTTTGGACAAGATGGAGTGTGAACCACAACACTGCCTGCCAGACCTCCAACACTTGAGGGTGGGTGTTGTCATCTGCAGGCTGTCAGCAATTCATTGTGGCCTGTGACTTTGGACAAGATGGAGTGTGAACCACAACATTCCCTGCCAGGCTTCCAACACTCGAGGGTGGGTGTTGTCATCTGCAGGCTGTCAGCAATTCATTGTGGCCTGTGACTTTGGACAAGATGGAGTGTGAACCACAACACTGCCTGCCAGACCTCCAACACTTGAGGGTGGGTGTTGTCATCTGCAGGCTGTCAGCAATTCATTGTGGCCTGTGACTTTGGACAAGATGGAGTGTGAACCACAACACTCCCTGCCAGGCCTCCAACACTCGAGGGAGGGTTTTGTCATCTGCAGGCTGTCAGCAATTCATTGTGGCCTATGACTTTGGACAAGATGGAGTGTGAACCACAACACTGCCTGCCAGACCTCCAACACTTGAGGGTGGGTGTTGTCATCTGCAGGCTGTCAGCAATTCATTGTGGCCTGTGACTTTGGACAAGATGGAGTGTGAACCACAACATTCCCTGCCAGGCCTCCAACACTCGAGGGTGGGTGTTGTCATCTGCGGGCTGTCAGCAATTCATTGTGGCCTGTGACTTTGGACAAGATGGAGTGTGAACCACAACACTGCCTGCCAGACCTCCAACACTTGAGGGTGGGTGTTGTCATCTGCAGGCTGTCAGCAATTCATTGTGGCCTATGACTTTGGACAAGATGGAGTGTGAACCACAACACTGCCTGCCAGACCTCCAACACTTGAGGGTGGGTGTTGTCATCTGCAGGCTGTCAGCAATTCATTGTGGCCTGTGACTTTGGACAAGATGGAGTGTGAACCACAACACTGCCTGCCAGACCTCCAACACTTGGGGGTGGGTGTTGTCATCTGTGGGCTGTCAGCAATTCATTGTGGCCTGTGACTTTGGACAAGATGGAGTATGAACCACAACACTGCCTGCCAGACCTCCAACACTTGAGGGTGGGTGTTGTCATCTGCAGGCTGTCAGCATTTCATTGTGGCCTGTGACTTTGGACAAGATGGAGTATGAACCACAACACTCCCTGCCAGACCTCCAACACTTGAGGGTGGGTGTTGTCATGTGCGGGCTGTCAGCAATTCATTGTGGCCTGTGACTTTGAACAAGATGGAGTATGAATCACAACACTCCCTGCCAGGCCTCCAACACTTGAGGGTGGGTGTTGTCATCTGCGAGCTGTCAGCAATTCATTGTGGCCTGTGACTTTGGACAAGATGGAGTGTGAAACACAACACTCCCCCCAGGCCTACAACACTCGAGGGTGAGTGTTGTCATCTATTTTTAATCCTATATTTTGTCCTATTTTTAATTTGTACAGCGCATTGGGACTCCATGTGTAATGCACTTAATAAGAACGGTTTTATTATCGTTATTATTATCTGCAGGCTGTCAGCAATTCATTGTGGCCTGTGACTTTGGACAAGATGGAGTATGAATCACAACACTCCCTGCCAGGCCTCCAACACTTGAGGGTGGGTGTTGTCATCTGCGGGCTGTCAGCAATTCATTGTGGCCTGTGATTTTGGACAAGATGGAGTATGAACCACAACACTCCCTGGCAGGCCTCCAACACTCGAGGGTGGGTGTTGTCATCTATTTTTAATCCTATATTTTGTCCTATTTTTAATTTGTACAGCGCATTGGGACTCCATGTGTAATGTGCTTAATAAGAACGGTTTTATTATCATCATTATTATTATTATCATTATTTTTATCTGCAGGCTGTCAGCAATTCATTGTGGCCTGTGACTTTGGACAAGATGGAGTGTGAACCACAACACTGCCTGCCAGACCTCCAACACTTGAGGGTGGGTGTTGTCATCTGCAGGCTGTCAGCAATTCATTGTGGCCTGTGACTTATCATTGTTCATCCCTTACTTTTTACTTGACTTGTGAACACATTTGTAACCATACATAATTGGATTTTTGTCCTCACTTATATATTTTCATAAACACTTTTAGATGTATTTATAAAAATATTTCGGTGAACGGCTAAACCCAATTTTGAATTTACATCACTTCGATGCAAGTTCAATGTGATGAATAGACTGCAGTTAGCAAAGAACTTTTCAGTGAACTTGTGAAGGGATTTGTGATGGACTGGACTACAACATATTGCTCTGAATACTGGTTTACCAACAAAAGTTTGTAAGGTCGATTAATGACACTGTCGTCCAACTTCCGCACCAAATAAAATGCACAACATTTTTTTTTCATAGCAATCTTGTCTTTCATGTGTTTTTTTTTCAGTGTAAAATCCCATTGCAGTCATTGATGTGCTGTTATGACCTGCCATCAGGTGCGATGTGGATGACCTCCAATCATCTGTCAACAACGCTACGAGTAAACAACGCCATGCCCAATGCTGTTTCTGTGCTACATTTGGTGTTTGCTTGAAGAGTAAAGAACAAATTCTAGTGTTCCAATAGCAATATGACCTGCCATCAAGTGTGATGTGGATGTCATGTAGTCATCCACCAGCAGTCCCATACCTAATGCTCTTTGTGTTCTAAATTGGTGTTTGCTTGGAGAGTAATGAAGATGTTTTAGTGTTCCAATACTGATTACTAACTAATACCAAAGATCTTATAGCGCTGAAGGCGCAAGATGGGGAACTCAATAGAAATTGCGAAATCGGCTTAGACGCCATTCGAGCAAGCAAACCATTGTGCAAGCCATTGTTTGCACAATGGTTTGCTTACTCGAAGCAAACCATTGTGCAAACAATGGTTTTCACAATAGTTTGCTTACTGGAATGGCGTCCATGACGATTTCGCTATTTCTATGGAGTTCCCCATCTTGCGCCTTCGGCGCTATAAGATCTTTGCTAATACCAACTTGGTTTATTTTATCTAATAAACAACATTGCATAGGTTAAAGAACAAATGTCACAAGTGTCAAACGAATAAAGATTCCAAGTTGTACTTCAAATATTTGACCAGGATCTATCTTATAGCTCTGTCTCAAATGATATCATTTCCTACAGACCAGCCACATGCATCGGCATTTTTCCATCATGACCATGGGTTATGTCGTATTTTGCACACATTTTGAGCAACAAGTGGGCGTGCTGTGTTTGAAACATTTTCTACAATGCGCAAAGCATGCTTGGGTGCATAGAATACGCAGATGCAGTTCTCCAACAGAGATGGCCATTTTTGAGAGAGACCTATTATGCTTTAATATTCAAAAGCAAAATTTTGGTTGTACAAGATCACATATTGCACTGGCCAGCCTGCATAGCCCTGCAATAGTAAGCAGAAATGTGTCAGTTTGAGTGTCAAACAAGCAATGTTTTCTTTCCCGACAAGATTTGGAAGAGAATGAAGCATACAGTACGTGGAGGTTATTTTATTCAAATTAGAATCACATATACTCATTTTAATTTGTGTTGATGCTTAGCCATAAACCATTATTATAAATACTAGTGAAGTCAACCTTCTGTCTTGGCATTGCAGGAAATGAAATTAAAATGTGAAGTCATGTAAATAGTGTGTGGATTTATTTCTACAATCATATTGAATACTCAGCTTTTCACTTTATGCTTGATACACAGTGACTTACAAAACTTGTAGGCAGTACAAAATAATAACTTTGTTAAAGAGAAACATTGAATTGAATGTTCATTTTTATTTTTCACAGAAATTTGTTTTTAAATAACACAAAAACATATCAAGTACAATTTTCTATTGTAGTCTCTACCAATTAATTATATACATGTAATATGCAACTTTTACATATGCATGAATTGAAACATGAGGACTTCAGCTTTACTGCAGCACAATGCATGCACCCTTCACAAATACATTGTACATGCATATGAGTATCTCAAAGTTGAAACTATGTCTGGGCTTGTTTCTGTCTGTAATAAAAATGATTGTAATTTCCATGACAAATATGCTGATTTTAGATGCTTTTCTAATTGTGTAACTACAATTTATATGGCTTATCTCATAACTTAGTAATTTATCATTGAGCAAAGCACGACAATTGATTGTATTTCTGGACTCTACTATGAAAAATAAATCCCAATACTTCAACTGGAATCACAATCTGTGTACACGTGGATAATTTTGTTTTGAGATGCAGCTGTGAACAATCAGATAAATAAGTATCATTTATTCATTATGTTATAGTCACTTAATCTTCGCAATCTTCAGCAAAATAAGAATAGATGTGGGGGAACAAAAGGAACCTTCTTTAAACACCTGTGATAACATTTGCAAATACATGATAACATAGTGGAGGGAGTTCCTAGTCTATCAGTGCCTTTGCGTGTAGTTTTTCAATTTAAAAGAAATATTCCAGTAAATTGTAATACATATGGTAGAGAGCAGTAATCACTGACAGCGGTAGCGTCTCTACATTGTATTAGTTATACTATTGGGTACTATATAGAGGGCAGTAGATAACCATTATGGGCCGTACACAACAAAAATTGTCAACAGTAGAGGGCAGTACATCACTTGCACAGTGCCAACGCGTACGGGGCGCACGCAAAGTCACCAGTGCACGCAGTAGAGGAAACACGTACATGTACATGTACATGTGCATTGTGGACGTCCTGTACATGTTTTAAAGCAGAGGTATTGTCAACCTGAAGCTTTAAGCGTGCGCAGGCCATGTCTGAGATTGCTTATATCCTCGAAGCTTTCAAATGTTTAAGACCTACCCTTACATCGACAATTAAAGTAAAAACTAATATAAAAACTGCCATGGTTGATTTTTTAGGAATTTTCAAAGGAAAAAGACTCTTTTCATTGTAACTTCCGGTCTGATGACGTCATACACCTTAAACTTTGCACACGTCTTAAGTGGGTCAAGGTCATCATATAAACCAATATTTAGGAGATTCCGACAAACTTCGCCACAGACATCTATTCAAAATACATTTTTGAAAATTTTCAACCTGTCGCTAGAGGGCGCTCGAAGATTGCATGACGTCATCGGTAGATGATTTGAAGAAAACTATCAGCCAAGAGACTAACACCGTTAAAAGCAAGTTCATATCTATTACCACTTTCAAATAATAAGCCACTTCCGGTTTTGGCCTTTTTCGACCGGAAGCAAGGGTCACGTGATTTCACGCACACTGAATGAAATAAAGACCTGAACCTACTCTACCACTTGCCGGCAACAGAATGATGCGGACGCGTACGATTGATATCTTATGCATTTTTTAATATTAAAAGTGTCACTATTCAATTGCCTATAAATAAACACCGGATGACGTCATCATGACGTCATCATTACACAATGTTGTTTAAATTAGGGTCTTTGCTTGGACAAAGATTGGTGTAAATAAATTACTGGCAAAGAGTTGAAAATGCCCTCTGAAAATCGACATTTTTTTAGAAATTTCTGTGTACAAAGTCTATGGGAAACATTAAATATTCAAAAATCTATAATAAATCACGTGATGACGTCAGCATGACGAAAAGTTTCGGCATACATCCTCAGATGATGGTTAATAACTATGTCGAGTTTAAAGTTGATCGGATTTAAAATAATTGCCAAAGTGGCTTGTAGAATAAAAACGTGTACAAAACCTATGGGGAAAAGTGGAAAAAGAAAAAAAAAGAAAAAAAAAAAAAAGAAAAAAAAAACTTTAACGAAAACAAGAGCTGTTCCCAATTGAAATAGGGAACAGCTAATAATTATAATAATGAAAATTTATATAGCGCCGATATCCGCCGCTTGCGGCGCTCATGGCGCTGCACTGCACAACAACCAGAAAACAATAAGAACTAGAAATTGTGGTTGTGAACAACCACAGAGCTGTTCCCAATATGGATTATCTGTTGGACCCATAGACATATAAGTAGAAATCTATTTTTGTTTGCAATAGAAGATAGGGCTTTTCGCATTATGATTTGTTTTTATCAACGTCCCTGGCTATCACTATGCATGAACATAAAATCTGTCAAAGTTAGCCGGAAATCGGCTAAAACGGTCACTGTTGACAGGATTTGACCTAAGCAACACGTGCGCTGTGCGCGGGCTGACTGACATACGATATGCACAACGTACGTGCATGTACATGTACATGTACTGTACATTGTGGACGTCCTGTGCATGTTTCAAAGCAGAGGTATTGTCAACCTGAAGTTTTAAGCGTGCGCAGGGCATGTCCGAGTTTGCTTATTGCCTCAGAGCTTTGAAATGTTTTAGACCTATCCTTCAATAGACAATTAAAGTAAAAACTAATATAAAAACTGCCATGGTTGATTTTTCAGGAATTTTCTAAGGAAAAAGGATATTTTCATTATAACTTCCGGTCTGATGACGTCATACACCTTAAACTTCGCACACGTCTTAAGTGGGTCAAGGTCATCATATACACCAATATTTAGGTGATTCCGACAAACTTCGCCACAGACATCTATTCAAAATACATTTTTAAAAATTTTCA
The DNA here is from genome assembly GCA_029964075.1 of Patiria pectinifera. Lineage (NCBI taxonomy): Eukaryota > Metazoa > Echinodermata > Asteroidea > Valvatida > Asterinidae > Patiria > Patiria pectinifera. The sequence continues at coordinate 12,189,917 of CM057135.1, forward strand.
ACCTGTCGCTAGAGGGCGCTCAAAGATTGCATGATGTCATCGGTAGATGATTTGAGGAATACTATCAGCCAAGAGACTAACGCCGTTGAAAGCAAGTTCATATCTATTACCACTTTCAAATAATAAGCCACTTCCGGTTTTGGCCTTTTTCGACCGGAAGCAAGGGTCACGTGATTTCACGCACACTGAATAAAAGACCTCAACCTACTCTACCATTTGCCGGCAACAGATTGCGGCGGACGTGTACGGTTGATTTCTTATGCATTTTTAAAAATTAAAAGTGTCACTATTCAATTGCCTATGAATAAACACCGGATGACGTCATCATGACGTCATCATTACACAACGTTGTTTGAATTAGGGTCTTTGCTTGGACAAAGATTGGTGTAAATGAATTACTGGCAAAGAGTTGAAAATGCCCTCTGGAAATCGACATTTTAAAAAAAAATTCTGTGTACAAAGTCTTTGGGAAAAATGAAATATTCAAAATTCTATAATAAATCACGTGATGACGTCAGCATGACGAATAGTTCCGGCACACATCTTCAGATGATGCTTAATAACTATGCTGAGTTTAAAGTTGATCGGATTTAAAATAATTGCCAAAGTGGCTTGTAGAATAAAAACGTGTACAAAACCTATGGGAAAAGTGGAAAAAGAAAAAAAAACCTAGAAATTGTGGTTGTGAACAACCACAGAGCTGTTCCCAATATTGATTATCTGTTGGACCCATAGACATATAAGTAGAGATCTCTGTCTGTTTGCAACAGAAGATAGGGCTTTTCCGCATTATGATTTGTTTTTATCAATAATACGTCTCTGACTATGCATGAACATAAAATCTGTCAAAGTTAGCTGGAAATCGGCTAAAACGGTCACTGTGGACAGGATTTGACCTCCGCAACACGTGCGCTGTGCGCGGGCTGACTGACATACGATATGTACAACGTACGTGCATGTACATGTACATTGTGGACGTCCTGTGCATGTTTTAAAGCAGAGGTATTGTCAACCTGAAGTTTTAAGCGTGCGCAAAGCATGTCTGAGTTTGCTTATTGCCTCGAAGCTTTGAAATGTTTCAGACCTACCCTTCAATCGACAATTAAAGTAAAAACTAATATAAAAACTGCCCTGGTTGATTTTTCATGAATTTTCAAAGGAAAAAGGGTCTTTTCATTATAACTTCCGGTCTGATGACGTCATACACCTAAAGCCTCACACACGTCCTAGATGGGTCAAGGTCATCATATACACCAATATTTAGGCGATTCCAACAAACTTCGCCACAGACATCTATTCAAAATACATTTTTGAAAATGTTCAACCTGTCGCTAGAGGGCGCTCGAAAATTGCATGACGTCATCGGTAGATGATTTGAAGAATACTATCAGCCAAGAGACTAACACCGTTAAAAGCAAGTTCATATCTACTACCATTTTCAAATAATAAGCCACTTCCGGTTTTGGCCTTTTTCGACCGGAAGCAAGGGTCACGTGATTTCACGCACACTGAATGAAATAAAGACCTTAACCTACTCTACCACTTGCCGGCAACAGAATGCTGCGGACGCGTACGGTTGATTTCTTATGCATTTTTAAATATTAAAAGTGTCACAATTTAAATGCCTATCAATAAACACCGGATGACGTCATCATGACGTTATCATTGCACAATGTTGTTTGAGTAAGGGTCTTTGCTTGGACAAAGATTGGTGTAAATAAATTACTGGCAAAGAGTCGAAAATGCCCCCTGAAAATTGACATTTTTTTTTTAATTTCTGTGTACAAAGTCTATGGGAAAAATTAAATATTCAAAATTCTATAATAAATCACGTGATGACGTCAGCATGACGAAAAGTTTCGGCACACATCTTCAGATGATGGTTAATGACTATGCTGAGTTTAAAGTTGATCGGATGTAAAATAATTGCCAAAGTGGCTTGTACTGTAAAAACATGTACAAAACCTATGGGGGAAAGTGGAAAAAGAAAAAGAAGAAAAAAAAAAAAAAAAAGGAAAAAAAAAAACTTTAACGAAAACAAGATCTGTTCCCAATTGAAATTGGGAACAGCTAAAAAAACTAGAAATGTGTTTGTGGACAAACACTGAGCTGTTTCGACCATTTGTCAAAGTTAGCCGGAAATCGGCTAAAACGGTCACTGTCGTCAGGATTTGACCTCAGCAACACGTGCGCTACGCGCGGGCTGACTGACATACGATATGTACAACGTACGTGCATGTACATGTACAAAGCAGATTTATTGTCAACCTGAAGTTTTAAGCGTGCGAAGGGCATGTACGAATTAGCTTATTGCCTCGAAGCTTTGAAATATTTGAGACCTACCCTTAAATAGACAATTAAAGTAAAAACTAATATAAAAACTGCCATGGTTGATTTTTCAGGAATTTTCTATGGAAAAAGAGTCTTTTCATTATATTTTCCGGTCTGATGACGTCATACACCTAAAACTTCGCACACGTCTTAAGTGGGTCAAGGTCATCATATACACCAATATTTAGGCGATTCCGACAAACTTCGCCACAGACATCTATTCAAAATACATTTTTGAAAATTTTCAACCTGTCGCTAGAGGGCGCTCGAAGATTGCATGACGTCATCGGTAGATGATTTAAAGAAGACTATCAGCCAAGAGACTAACACCGTTAAAAGCAAGTTCATATCTATTACCACTTTCAAATAATAAGCCACTTCCGGTTTTGGCCTTTTTCGACCGGAAGCAAGGGTCACGTGATTTCACGCACACTGAATGAAATAAAGACCTTAACCTACTCTACCATTTGCCGGCAACAGAATGCTGCGGACGCCTACGGTTGATTTCTTATGCATTTTTAAATATTAAAATTGTCACAATTTAATTGCCTATAAATAAACACCGGATGACGTCATCATGATGTCATCATTACACAATGTTGTTTGAATTAGAGTCTTTGCTTGGACAAAGATTGGTGTAAATGAATTACTGGCAAAGAGTCGAAAATGCCATCTGAAAATTTGACATTTTTTTTTAAAATCTCTGTGTACAAAGTCTATGGGAAAAATTAAATATTCAAAATTCTATAATAAATCACGTGATGACGTCAGCATGACGAAAAGTTTCGGCACACATCTTCAGATGATGGTCTAAGTTTGTGCCAGGTTTGAAGTCGATTGGATTTGAAAAAAAGCCAAAAGTGACTTGTAGAACGAAAACACGTGTTATCCTATGAGAAAAAAGTCTGAAAAATAAAAGAGAAAAAAAAAAAACAGAAACAAGAGCTGTTTCGGTGTGTACACCGAAACAGCTAAAAAAAAAAAAGGAAAAAAAAAACTTTAACGAAAACAAGAGCTGTTCCCAATTGAAATTGGGAACAGCTAAAAAAGAACACTAGAAATGTGTTTGTGGACAAACACTGAGCTGTTTCGACTGTTTTATTAATGACTGCCGTAAAGGAGTTTCATCCAGGTCGAATGAACATGTGCATGTGTATTCTATACAATAAGTGTCTATCCTATGTACAAAAAAAACATTTTTTCATGACGTCATGATGACGGCACACATTTTTGAAATTTTCTGTATCAATCTACGACCTATCAAACCTTTTGCAAAAAAAGAATTTCGAATTTACCACGTTCCATTGATGAAATATGAGTGAAAGGTCCAAAAATTGAATAATTCATTTAAAATCACATGATGACGTCATCGTGACGTCACTTCAATTTTTGTCTATAACACTTCCTGGAATATCTGCATACCGATATTGAACCCAATCGGACATCAGGTTCTCTGAGGTCGATCAGACCTTATTTTGTATAATTTTTGCAAAATTTGAAGAAAATATTAAAATTTGAAAAAGTCAAGAAAAATCAGACGATGACGTCATGATGACGTCACTTCAGATTTTGAATGCTTTTATCTATACCTACCTACCCACCAAGTTTCATAACGATCAGACATACCCTTATATGTGAATAAATAAATCACGTTTTTGATGACGTCATGATGACGTCACACATTTTACGAAATTTTGTGCATCTATGTATGACATAACAAACCTTTTACAAAAAGAATTTGGAATTTACCACATTCCGTTTATGAGATATGAGTAAAAGGTCCGAAAATTGAATAATTTATATAAAATCACGCGATGACGTCATCATGACGTCACTGCAATTTTCGTCTATAACACGTCCCGGAATACTTGCATACCAAGTTTGAACCAATCGAACTTCCGGTTCTGTAGATATAGGGCCTTAAATTATGCTCTTTTAGGATGACGTCACGTGACACGTGATGACGTCATGATTCGGCATACATCTTCAGATGGTGGTCTAAGCGTGTGCCAGGTTTAAAGTCGATCGGATTTGAAAAAGTCCAAAAGTGCCTTGTAGAACGAAAACACGTGTTATCCTATGAAAAAAAAGTGGAAGAAAAAAAGGAGAAATTGTGGTTGTGAACAACCACAGAGCTGTTCCCAATATTGATTTTCTGTTGGACCCATACACATATAAGTAGAGATCTACATCTGTTTGCAACAGAAGATCTGGCTTTTCCGCATTATGATTTGTTTTTTTTTATCAATAATACGTCCCTGACTATATGCATGAACATAAAATCTGTCAAAGTTAGCCGGAAATCGGCTAAAACGGTCACTGTGGACAGGATTTGACCTTAGCAACACGTGCGCTGCGCGCGGGCTGACTGACTACGATATGTACAACGTACGTATATGTACACATTGTACATGTACATTGTCACAGTGGACGTCCTGCATGTTTTAAAGCAGAGTTATTGTCAACCTGAAGTTTTAAGCGTGCGCAGGGCATGTCCAAGTTTGCTTATTGCCTCGAAGCTTTGAAATGTTTTAGACCTACCCTTAAATAGACAATTAAAGTAAAAACTAATACAAAAACTGCCATGGTTGATTTTTCAGGAATTTTCTAAGGAAAAAGAGTCTTTTCATTATAACTTCCGGTCTGATGACGTCATGCATCTTAAACTTCGCACACGTCTTAAGTGGGTCAAGGTCATTCGATACACCAATATTTAGGCGATTCCGACAAACTTCGCCACAGACATCTATTCAAAATACATTTTTGAAATTTTTTAACCTGTCGCTAGAGGGCGCTCGAAGATTGCATGACGTCATCGGTAGATGATTTGAACAATACTATCAGCCAAGAGACTAACACCGTTAAAAGCAAGTTCATATCTGTTACCACTTTTAAATAATAAGCCACTTCCGGTTTGGGCCTTTTTCGACCGGAAGCAAGGGTCACGTGATTTCACGCACACTGAATGAAATAAAGAACTCAACCTACTCTCCCACTTGCCGGCAACAGAATGCTACGGACGCGTACGGTTGATTTCTTATTCATTTTTAAATATTAAAAGTGTCACAATTTAATTGCCTATAAATAAACACTGGATGACGTCATCATGACATCATCATTAAACAATGTTGTTTAAATTAGGGTCATTGCTTGGACAATGATTGGTGTAAATGAAATACTGGCAAAGTGTCGAGAATGCCCTCTGAAAATTGACATTTTTTTAAAAATTTCTGTGTACAAAGTCAATGGGAAAAATTAAATATTCAAAATTCTATAATAAATTACATGATGACGTCAGCTTAACGAAAAGTTTCAGTGCACATCTTCAGATGGTGGTCTAAGTGTGTGCCAGGTTTGAAGTTGATCGGATTTGAAAAAAAGCCAAAAGTGACTTGTAGAACGAAAACACGTGTTATCCTATGAGAAAAAAGTCTGAAAAACAAAAGAGAAAAAAAAATAACAGAAACAAGAGCTGTTTCGGTGTGTACACCGAAACAGCTAAAAAAAAAAGGAAAAAAAAAAACTTTAACGAAAACAAGAGCTGTTCCCAATTGAAATTGGGAACAGCTAATAAAGAAGCACCTGGTTGACTCGACTCTCCACCCGATGCATCGTCACGCTAACAAGACAGCATCGTCATGCAAACAGGTAGAAACTAAAGTCAACCAAATGCTTCCCTATGCAGGTAGGATTTTAAACTGTTCTTGAATGTGCCAAGTGAATTTGAATATCCACAGCTCTCTTTCCTTGAATATATGCGACATCATCTACACCACTACTTTATCTGCTGGAGGTGTGGTTGAATCTCTGGCGACTTCAGAGGAGGATTCAAAACTGAAACTGTGGCTTAGAAAGCAAGACATACGCTCCATCCTGTTGTTATGTCGATACTGCACAAGATTTGATGAGAACTTTGATGTAGTGATAACGGAAAGATTTCCATATACGAAGTTCACTCAACACTCTATGTACAAACCCTATGAGAGTGGACTGAAAAATTCTAAGTGTTTTCTAAGAAAATGTTGGTATTTTCTCACTGCTCAAATTGACTTTGATGACATGAAGTTGCTATCTGGGGGCTTGTTAGTCAATACAGAGGAAAATTAGTGGACTTCGCATATGGTAATCTTGCCGTGATAACATTTACTTAAAATTGTATCAGCACGACTAGTTAGCATTTGACATTTTAATGAAAATAATGAGTAACTTCTAGATTTCAAAACTACATGATTGTATCCTTCTGTTCATTAGTAATGGTTTTATTCATTTGTATTCTTTTCATTTATTAAAAATTAGTACCAGTAGAAAAGCAAACTCTGTGAATTTTAACAGTGAGACTAGCCACATATGACAAGCCAAATCACTCTCTTTAATGTGTAAGCATACAAAATAGCACGAGTTATGTTTTTTTTTTTTATTGATATACATGCAAACATTTTTCGGTGCTTATCAATGTATCAATAAATGCATAGCTGAAATTTTCTTTAACAAAAGACTGATTTTAAGGCTTTTCTCCAAACCAAGATGATCAGGGCTGTTTTGATCAGAAAGCAAATAAATGTACAATGGTTGATTTCTGAAATTATTAAACCAGACTCTGACTTCTGATAGTCCTTCGATTTATGATTGTATTTAAAGCCTGTTTCATTCCAAAAAAGGTGGTCTTTCGTACAAGTACAAGTTTCTATAAGTGACGTACCTGGTTCACCAAAGCAGATCCAGAGGGTTTGGGGGCATAGCACCTTTTTTTTCTTTTTTTTTCCTTCTCTTTTACATGTGTTAGTTTGCTTTGTTTAAAGGGTCATGTCTTGTCTGCTTTCCTGTTTTTCCTGCTGGTTACATGTACCGGTATTTATTTACTCTACAGACACCTCCATTTTGGGCAACCCCTCACTCTCATTAATGATGAGCTGGTTCCACCACTGCATTATAAACCTTCAAAATAATTGCATTGTTGTATGCTGTCAAATAAGTTAGATTACAGTGAAATATTTTGGAAGAGGGACTGTGGTGATGTCTACCAGATGAGAAAACAAAGGGTCATGTACTGTGTTACCCAATTGCCAATGTACATAACAGATATTTTTTAACTATAAACTCTCCTGGGTCAGATTGACCCAGAATCTGAATCCAAATTTGCTCAGTCCTTTTCTGGGTAAAAAAAAATACACATTTCAGTCAAAATGACCGAGAAACATGTCTTTTTTTTACTCCAAAGGGGTCATTTATGACTCCAAAAGGGGTCAGTTCTTGACCCGGAAAAGGACTGAGCAGACTGAGTCTGACCCAGGAGTTTCTAGAGTGTAGGATGTGACAAGCTATAGTGCTGTAGTTTTGAAATTGGAAGTGCCAACGCAAGGCCTCAAACCGGAAAATGTGGGTTTTTAGCATACATACATGTACATAACATTGGCAAACTTTGATGAAGTGTAACAAAAAAACTGTAGCAGATTTGCTGGAGAACTTCTGACATAGTGTTTGTGATGTACTGAACCCCACATATGTGCATTAAAAAAGTAGACCCAGTGTTGCTGGAACGAAACTCATTTTTCAGCCGTTTTTGAGTTTCAGCTGATGGCTTACAGGTATTTATCAGACCTGGACACCTTCACCATCTCAGAAAATAACTCATCTAATCCAACGCACAACACAAATTCTGGTAGGAGAGTTAAGTGGTGTACGAAATGTGGTATCTGCTTCTGCAACTCATAAACATTATACAATTCATCATGTGTCAAACGTTTTTTTTTTTCTCCTTTCCTCTGTTTTGCGTTTGTTTCGAACCTGCGCTGAACTCTTTGGCACAAGGACAGGGATGTGTTCGGCGGGAACAAACTCCGAAGTTAATGATACATATATATCGTGTGGATTTCTGGTGATATTTTTGGCAATGTTGTCCAGAACCGATGGACACGTCCTAACACGGGGACGGCTTGGCCTACTTGGACTAACGTGTACATTCCCGTGAGGGGCGATGCAACCTGCAAGTGTACTGTCACCAACATACTGAATAAGGACCAGTGCAATTGGACCTTGATGCAGAATATAGGCATGGCGGCTAAAACGCCTGTTGGTATTACGATCATTGTCGATACAATGATAGTAAATCTTCTTAACTCTGGGTTGACCTTTAGGTAATAGCCTTGCGCCACCTGTACTGATCACACCTCCAATCTTCTTTCGTATTTGGTTCGTCGGCCCACGAATAAACAAAAACATCTCCGCCTTTCGGCTTTACAGGAGGCCGGCGCGTCACTTTCGAAATATTGGCATGCTGTAATATTTCTTCTGCACGACCAAGAGTAAACACACGGTCAAATGACATGTAATTCGCCATAGTCGCGATAGTCTTTAGCAACTGCTATCAAAAATTACTTACTACATGTAAACGTTCCTATTTACAGGTCATTTCAATAATTAAAGCTAGTTTGAATATAAATCGGATACGTTCTCAAAACAATCGACATTGTGTTTGCAAGTGCACACAGGATCACTCTGACGTGGTAATCAATATGATTGTTTCAAAGAATCATGTAACGAAAATCTCACAAAATGCATCAGCCTTCTTTGTCTGAGATGAAATCACTACAAATTAGACACGCCGTGTAATCAACATGTCAAAACAAACAAACCAAAAAGCGCGATTCTAACTACAGTCTGGCACTTAGAAAAGTAACATCAGTGACGCCTTTACTTGTCGTTACAGTTTACAGAAAAGTTACTTCGTATTAATTGATTTAAACACTGCTTCATATTATGATCGGCAATAGTTGTAAGAATAAAATGGGAACATCACGCACTGATTATTTACTATCAGGTTGAATACATGACATCAATGCGGGAAAACACTTGAACATGCTGCATATCCTTGCACATCAAAGGTGGATTTATCAAATGACTAGTAATTGTGTATAGGTGGGAACAGCAACAAGTGATACTGTCCAATCCAAACAGATTATATCTTATTTCAACAAAGAAGATAACTATTTATTTGGTGAAAAAGAAACTAATGAAAATGGTTCACTATCTAATTCTACCTCCATGGTATTATCAAGTGATCGCTTTAACACAAATTAAGTTCCAGATTGTGGTTAACCATGGAGGAAGCTCCTCCATGGGTTATCCCTGCCCAAGTCCTTGTCATAGAAGGTTTGTCTGTACATGTACATCAATTTTCAATCGGCAAATTCCGAAAGTAAGTATATATTGGGCGAGTATTTCTTTATTGAAAACCAACAAACGAAAGAATAAATACGTTCAATTCATATATACACCATTCACCGTATTACCAACCAAAAAAATTATGGCAGAATGGAATATTCCGTGTCCAACTTTGTGGTTTATGGTGGACACGATATTTTTCAGGGAAGGTTGAAAGTAAGCGCGAATGAAGTCCAAGATTTAGATTCCGATATTGAAATACACAATAAAAAAAATCAATATGTTTTCAACAATGAGCAAGCAACCCCCGAATACGAACTGGTTCCCAGTTTGTAGTTGTAGTGGACTTCACTTTTTAACGCCTGTCTTCGCATACAATATGCCTTTTCCAGGGTTGTTAAATAGCAAAATACAAGAAAAATGCAAACCATAACAAAGCAATGGCCAAAAAGAAACTTGATCATAGATGCATCTTTCTTGTGAAGTCGATTCAATTACCTTTTTTTTAATATATATTTACTATATGCGCATTATATACCCTGACAAATTAATACGCGCTACAAACCCTGCAACATAAAATATGAAATAACATAACTTCAGAAAATGCATTATTTATGTACTGCCTGACATGCCTGAAATCACACACAGGCAACACAATAAGATCGAATGTGTTTACACAATCTCATTGACCTATCAACGACCGCAAACTTCAAGCTAAAAAAACAAAGGTGGTGTTCAACTATTCGGGATAAAAACTTGCCAATTTATAAACATTTTCGGTTGGGGGGGACGGACGGGAGAAAAACAAAAAGTCATCAAAGTATGTTGAATGTGAAACTGTACTTACCGAGAGAATATGGCGATACGTACTTTGTCCATCCGAAGAACATGGGCATGATGGAACATGACAATGATGGATGGAGCATGGAGGAACACACCGCACAGAAGAAGTTCGTCACTTTGATCGATCCACTCAGTCATACAGCAAGCAACCATGAAGGAACAGAGTTGCTGACTCGAGTCATGTGACTTGGACTCGAGTCGGACTCGAGTCGCTATTTTTGTGAGTTGTGACTTGACTTGTAAATACCAGCTTTGACTTGTGACTTGACTTGGACTTGCAAAAAATGACTTGTTACCAGTTGCGTCACCAGACTTTTCAGTCTGGGGGGCACAGGGGGGGCACCAGCATTTGATGGGGGGGGGGGCACAGATATCTCCAGAAATTGCTATTTTTGAGGTAATGATTTTAACAACGCGCAGAATTTTTTTAACCAACCCAAATCTCAGATGTGGGGGCACTCAAGGGGGCGCTAGGTTTTCAGGGGCACGTGCCCCTGCCCCTTGGCGATTCCACTGCTTGTTACCAACCCAAGTCAGACGCTACTCGATTTTTTTTTTAAATTGAAGTCGCCCATCAAAAGGCCCAAAAGGCCACTCAAGGTGTTTATAAATGCAGTTTATAGATGCAGCGAGAAAGTTTCATTCCAGAAAATAGACTTCAGTGACTGAATCCAGTAAAATGAATAGTTCCCACTAGTTTCAAAAGTTTTCAATAAGACTGTCACAACAAACTACAGTTTTCAATGACCAAGTCGCTTGCTTAATGTAATGGTTGAACAAACTTTGAAAGGAACCTTTCATGAAAAGAAAGCATGCCTTTGTCAATTGCATGTAAAATACCGAAAAGCTTAACCCATTGCGTTTAGTATACATGAAAATTGAACAAGTATACTACATGTAATCGAGTGAGTGAAGTCTTTTTTTCATGTCATCTCAGCATTTATTTCTACAATGTTAAGTAAATTTATTAAAGTATACAAAGGGCTAATATCCGACAGATATGTGATAAACTACAAGAAAAGTAATTGCAACAAACATTGAAAAAGGGGAATTAAGGAGGGATGTTCAAAATAACTCGTAAGTTAACGCCAGGTTCTTTTTTTAAAGCTGAACAAAACAATGTGCAACTTGACGTGTTCTTGGACGAAGATACTTGTGACTTGACTTGTGTTTAGACCAAACATGCCAAATGACTTGTGACTTGACTTGTGACTGGACCTAATGACTTGTGACTTGACTTGTGACGGGACCTAATGACTTGTGACTTGACTTTGACTTGCAAACAATGACTTGTGACTTGACTTGGACTTGCAAAAAATGACTTGCTGCCACCTCTGTGAAGGAACAGACACTGTCACGTCTAAAAACAGTATAAACAGGCTCAGGGGAGGTGATTACTCCTGCCAAAAACATACCCGAAATCCTGTCAGTTTGGCCAAGGTGCAAATTTTAGACATGTAAACTTGCAGAAAAAGGACACGTGTAGGAGCCGATGAGCTTCAGATGAGGGCACAATACACAGGGATGATGGCAATATAAATAAAAAACTTCTTAAAGTCTTGTGCGTGCAATTCCATACAGCAACATGCGCATGCGCACTTTTTGATGTAACTTGTCATTAAATATCTCTAGGTGGTCACTCTCTGTTTTCTTTTCAGATTACGGCTGCCTCTGTTTTCTGTAAACTATTTCGAGATGGACTGAAGTTGACAGGACAGTGGATTAGTTTGATTACGGATCACTGGCGCCGTTGTAAATGCTTCGTGTTCAACCAGTTTGCTAATAAGGTTTAGCAATTTTGAAGACGGGAAATCAACAAGATCTGCATGCATGTACAAATCGGCGTCGGGTTTAGGGCCCGCTTAAGGGCCCCGACATTTGTTTGGACTGTGGATGCTCTGCATTGTGATCTGAGGCAATTTATGACTACTTACACCAATGTGTTTTAAGACAATATGGTGTGTGCGCAGTGCCTGCCTTTATTGCGACGTGAAATAAAAAATGGGTTGGGGGGGCATGGTCTCCATTGCACCCCCCCCCCCCCACACACACACACACCATGGAATCACCCTTGGAAACAGACACTAATTTCACAATTACGTGTTCAAGAAATGTTTCATATTAAGAGAACGAAAGTGCATTCACCCATGTTTGTAGTCTGCTGACAGTTTGGAGCGTCACTCCATTAAATATAAAAATATTACGGGTATTAAAGATTACGTTGTTTTGTTTCTAAATTCAATCGTAGATAGCCTTTGCTTCAATAATTACAGAGTTGTAACCAAATCATTTCTGTCCAAGTCAAGTCGAGTCCCAAGTCAAATTTTAGCAAGTCAAATCAAGTTTCAATTCTTTTGTTTTACAAGTCAAGTAAAATCTCGAGTCAATTTTTCAACAAGTCAAGTCAAGCCCCAAGTTAATTTTTTCGAAGTCATCTCAAAGTAGTATAACACGCATTTTGATATAATATTTTAAAACTTGTTCCATTCATGTGACATGTTTGAAGGACGACTGACCAAAATGACCTTCAAAACACTTTTGTGTAACGCATGATGTGTATCCTTTTTACTTTACGGCGGAATGGGGGTAGCAGCCGTTTTCCAGTCGCATTTAGGGGGCCCCGCATTTAGCACGTGTAACCTGTCATACTGACACAGTATTGCGAACTCGCACTAAACAGACTCTATGGGTATTTACCACCCAAACTAAACTAAACTCAGGATCTCGGGACACTTAATTAATGGAGATAGGAGACCAAACCAAAAAAAAATATTTCAACAAAGAGGACCCAAAAGAATTGATAACAATACAATAAACGTAAAATCAAAGACAAATAACCAACTACAAAGAATAAACTCTTCAATCAAAAGTAAAGACTACAAAAAGTTACAACCTTAAACCAGAAACACAAACTAAAAGCAAAGGCCAAAACAAACTAATTGAGAATGGTGCATATTATGAAGTATGTAAAGTTACAAGAGAAAACATATTAGAAAAAAAGGTAATGAATTATCAGGGACAATAAACAACTTCGAAGATAAAAACGAAGTGGGAGACACTAATCCCCTTACTCTTGGATTAGCACATCATAAAATAACTGTAAAGGCTCCCAACTATTTGCACTAGGCCATAGGCCATTGAGCGGTGGGAAACAAAGAAAATGTGAGCACAAGGTAACATATTTAAGGAAATCTTTAACACCTATGAAAATGTACAAGAAAAAGCATAACAAATCTAGCATTGAAATGAGCTTTCAACCTAGTTTCTTAAGAAAACAAGGCCAAACAAATCTATATCCTTGCACAACACCAAAGTTGAAAACGACTACGAAACTTCTCAAAAGAATTCAATCAAAGAGAGAGAATTACATTAAAACAAAACTAAAACTTGCTCATCAAAAGCGGGATAAGGTGAACCATGATCCAAACAAGCCCCAAAAAATGTGTCTATGGCAAAACATGCTTTGCCATAGAGAAAAAATAAAAAAGTTAAAGCAAAATGTTGCAAAACTAGACGACAAAAATTCACGTTAAAAACCAAAATTCCAAAAGAACTGAAACTATAGAAGTAGTATAAGAGGCGTAAGATGCACCTGAGTGCGGTTGATGCGGTTGAACCGATGCAAGTGGGCGTGGTCATTTTGGAGGAGGAGGAGGGAGGGTGGTGCAATGGTGGGCGTGAGTAATGGTAGTGGTGGAGGAGGCGGTGGAGGGAGGAGGCCGACAGGTCTGAACATGTGGATGGTTAAAAAAGGTGAATGACGTCATCGGTGTGACGTCACAGACAAGACCGAACAAGTCTGATGAGAACAATGGGACAAGTTTGAACTCGCACCGATTCCTGCGCGTTGATTGGTTGTTAAATTTCAGCTGAATGCGGGAGCGAGAGTTTGGGTGAATAAAAATTGGAACATTTGGCAATCTGGTATCATTTCTCTGCCAACTATACTGGACAAAGCAGACTCTCTCTACACGACTGCTTAGTACCAATGCAACTTACTCTACACCAACTATGGTTTCAACATCATTGTCACAGACAACACCGAACAAATCCCATGAGAACAATAGGACAGCGCAGGACAAGTTTGAATTTGCACCGATTTTTGCGTGTTGATTGGTTGTTTACTTTCTCGGCTGGTGATGTTATGCGGGAACGAGAGTTTTGGAGAGTAAACATTTCAAAATTTGGTGGTTTAGTGTCATTTTTTTTCTGCCAACATCTTGCCAAATCAGACTCTCTCTAATTGTAGCGCTTTCAGTTTAACAAACGTTTCGCCTACGTTACAAATATTCCTCAGAATATATTTAACAATTCCACCCTCTGAGAAAACATCAATCGTAAGGTGTAGTATAGTGAAGTAAAGTATAGCGGTAAACTAAATCTGAAATCGTTTTTCAGACGACATAATTGATATCCCCCACTAGTCTTTCATAATACACGACGGTGGGTTGTGACTAGAGGAAGTGCGCGTATACTATTTTAACGGTAAACTTACTGTGTAGTACACATAATAATCTTATCATCAGCCAACTTTACTGATCGCGTATGTGTTTTCCCCGACAGGAAGGGTAATCTGATTACAATCTATAAACTTAAAAGCGGCCGCTTATTTAAGACACCGGAAGTTTATAACGTGTATAGGCCTAACGATCACCATAGTGTTCGGTACATAAATACGGACGCCTTAGACAACATAATTTGACGCCGGTCACCATTTACAGATTTTGTAGGCTCAAGCGTGTCAACATGTTTATGGATAATGTATTTCTTTAGTGCTGGGTACAGAACATTTTATTGGAAGTCAAGAAAATAAGTTGACGCCGGTCATTATTACAAATTTCGTAGACTCAAACGTGTCAACATGTTAATGGACAATTTATTTCTTTAGTGCGGGGTTCAGAACATTTTATTGGAGAAGAAGACAGCCTCCACGTGGCCTCCTCCGCAAGTAGCTAAAGAGTAGTTGCAAGGTTGCATGCTCTCCAAGCGAAAAAAATGTCTTCACAACGTCCAACGACCACAGCCCCAGCGTTAGCGCTTCTCCAGCTCAACGTCGAAGGTCTCACCATTGCCAAGATCAACATCCTTGAGCAAATAGCCAATAAAAACAACGTTACAGTGATCACCCTGCAGGAGACCCACCAGGAAAGTAAGAACATCCTGAGGATCCCTGGGTACACCTTGGCCGGCCACATCGCCAATAAACATCACGGCATTGCCACATTCGTCCGCAAAGACATGGCCTGGTCAGCGGCCGGACAATCTCCAGACGGTGCAGAGACAGAATGGATTACCACCAAAGCACAAGACATTACCATCGTCAACATCTACAAACCACCGCCCAGCAGACTGATCCCATCGTCCCTGCCAGATGTCCCAGCCCCTGCCGTGTATGCTGGTGACTTCAATAGCCATCATACAGACTGGGGTTACAGCATCTCCAACGCCGATGGCGACTTCCTGGTAGACTGGGCCTCGACTGTAGATACTACACTCCTATACGACCCAAAGGAGCCACAGACATTCTACTCTGCACGATGGAACAGTACCACCAATCCAGACTTGGCATTTGCAAAATCACATAACAACCAGCCCCTCCCTCCCAGCCTCGACCTTACAGCTGCCTACGACACTGTCTGGTTGCGTGGGCTACACATGAAGCTTCTGGAAACCATCCCAGACAAGCACATGGTGAGCTTCATTATGGAGATGCTGAGCAACCGCAGCTTTCGGCTCCACACCAGCAACGGCCAAAGCAGCAGGACGAGAAAGCTCAAGAACGGCGTCCCGCAGGGCTCAGTTCTGGCACCAATACTGTTTAACATTTACATCTATGACCTACCCGAAACAACATCAAGGAAGTACAGCTACGCAGACGGCCTGGCCATTTTGCTCAGCAAGCCATCCTGGGAATCAGTAGAGGAAGGCCTCTCTGAGGACATGAACATCCTGTCTTCATACCTGAAGGACTAGCGCCTCAAGCTCAGTGTGGAGAAGACTGTAGCAACAATGTTCCACCTCTACAACAGGGAAGCAACCCGTGACATCAACATCATGGTCAACGATGCCCGGCTACAGTCCCAGTCCTCCCCAACATATCTTGGAGTGAAGCTTGACCGAACGCTGTCCTTTAAACAACACCTGGACAGTGTCAAGGGAAAGACCACCGCCCGTGCCGCGCTAATACGACGCCTAGCCGGTACCACGTGGGGAGCCACCACAAAGACACTGCGCATCTCCACAGAGGCTCTGGTGTTCCCTGCCGCTGAGTACTGTGCCTCAGTCTGGAGCCGTAGCCATCATGTTAAGAAGCTGGACGCTGCCCTCAACACTGCCCTACGGACTGTCTTCGGATGTCTAAGAGCCACTCCAACCAACCAACTGCCTGTCCTTGCTGGAATTGCTCCAGCAGAGATCAGACGAGAAGCAGCCACGCTGGCCCTTGCTCGGAAGGCACAGCTGAGTGAATCTCACCTCCTCCACAAGGTAGTCACGGAGACACCACAGCGCACACGCCTCAAGTCCCGGCGTCCCTTTGCCACACAAGCCGAGGAACTGCTCCACACAACACCAGCGGACACCTCCAAGGCTTCCTGAGTGAAGGCAAGATGGATGGACCAGTGGAAGGCAGCAGAACCATCCAGGCTTCACCACTACATCGAGGATCCAGCAGAAGTTCCGGGCCAGCACCTCTCCCGTAAGGAGTGGACAACGCTCGCCTGAGGACAGGTGTGGGACGCTTCGGGGCTGCAATGCAGAAGTGGGGTCTCACAGACAGTGCCCAATGCGAATGTGGTGACCCATCACAGACTGTGGAACATGTGATGACCAGCTGTCCCATGTACTGGCCACCGAATGGTGATCGTGGCTTAATTGACTTAGACAATGACATACTGGACTGGCTTGCTGCAACGGAGCTGAAGGTCCAAGGACATACGACAGAAGAAGAAGTCAAGAAGATAAGTGTATTTGGTACAAAACATAAATTGACGCCGGTCATTATTACAGATTTCGTAGACTCAAACGTGTCAACATGTTTATGAATAATTTATTTCTTTAGTGCGGGGTACAGAAAATTTTATTTGAAGTCAAGAAGATAAGTGTATTTTGTACAAAAACATAATTTGACACTGGTCATTATTACAGATTTCGTAGGCTCAAACGTGTCAACATGTATGGATAATTTATTTCATCAGTGCGGGTCCCAGAAAACTTTATTTGAAGTGAAGAAGATAAGTGTGTTTTTCTACAAAACCTAGGTGACACCGGTCACCATTACATATTTTATAGGCTTAAACATGGGTATATAATTTTTTTTTTATTGGAGTCAAGATAAGTGTATTTTGTACAAAAACAAACGAAGCATCATCACACAGACTAATTTAGTGTCTTTCATCCCTAGTGTATAAAAAGCGAGGCAAATTTCAGCTCGTCATTCATCCGTCAAAATGTCTCAAGAAGACTTTTTCGGCTCTGCCTGGCCGGACCCGACTTCATCTCAACTTGATCGTATTTGGCAGATGGAAGAGGAAGCGCTCCTCAACAACGATGACTACTTTCAAAATGCATCCCCTGATCCCACTGCCTCTCAACTACATACCATCGCCGAGATGGAAGACGACTTGACCGCTGGTACATCGGCACAACAAGGTGGTCAAACGGTGGTAAGTCGCAATATCTTTATTTTATTTTATTTTATTTACTGTTATTTTGTTCTTTCTTTCCGAAAGTTCAAAAATCAGGCTGTAACGTCGCTAACTTTGTCAGACATTTTGTTTCAATTGCAAAGCATAAACTCGACCATCTTGTCATGCCAAGCAGTGTATGTTTATTTATCATTATTGTTGTTATTATAATTATTTTTTTTATTTATTTTTTTTTTTCATTTTTATATGTGTAATTCGACAATATCGTCGTATCTGGTGTTAGTTGTGCAGAGGAATCAGTCCAAAATTGTTCATTAAATTATCAAAATTGCTATAATATTTCAACTACCGGTAGAAGTGAGGATGTTCTGTGCTTTGTCAGTATTCGTTCTCAATTCGTTTGTTCTAAATCGCTTCGCATTTGTTTCCTGTCTGGTTTGTTAATGTTAAACATTGACACCCAAAATTTATTATGTTGTTTTGGAAACTGATATTAGTTTACGATCATCTTTGAAAATCACTAGAAATGGTTTGTAGTGTTTTGTGCTACGTTGGAGCTTGGAAATAAAACTCTAAACATTTATTGCACTATCCACAAGTTACCACTTGAAACTCAAGACAAAATGCGTGTTTGGTATCGATGATTATCGTTCTGAAAAGAAGTTGTGAAATGTCAAATATTACCTTTTGTAGCTGTTGTTGGTGTTGTTATTATGGTTATTATTTTAGTTATTTATTCATTACTGTTGTTTTTAAATTGTAGAACACAAACGGACCAAGGCCTACACCTCCGAATATCCCTCCATCCGGTGATCAGGAGGATGAATTAAAGGTAAGGAAACTACACGTAGTATTGTTTAATTTTAATGTTTATCACAAACAAGAGGTATTACGTTTTAGCGTTTGTATTTAGTTATTAATTCTTTCTTTTTTCCTTCTTCTTTTCTTCTCCAAGACTCGTCTGACGATTTTGAAATGGATGACGTGCAACCTGTCACACCACAGTTTTGTTGCAGTTACTGTAACAAAACCTTTAGCGGTAAAAACAGTCTAAAGCGGCATAGAAGTCACAACAAGCATAGGGCACCCGGCCTCCCTGCAACAAACTTCCCATGCAGTAAGTGTGGCAAGAGCTTTGCTCGCCAGGACACTATAAATCGCCACATGAGAGTCCACCAGCAGCATTACCAAAGCCGGCCCCCAGACCAAAGCCATTCACCTGCGACATCTGTGGTAAGACCTACACGCGCCGGGACAACTTGCGCCGTCACTTCAGAAGCGTTCACCGCGGGCCAGACTATCCACCTCCGGTAGCCCCACCTGCTCCAGTTGCCCGACCCCCCACCCACCCTTACCTGTCCCACCTCCTCTTTTAGCCCCAGTGATGGTAGAAGATACGGAGGAGTTTCCTGAGCTGGCTGAGCGCTACCTTCAAGATGTAAGCAACGAGGGAGGGGAACAGCGCGAACAAGGCAACGGGGACGTGGACATCGACAACGCAGAGAGCGAGGACGACAGCAACGCCGAGGACGACGCTCAAGAGGACAACGAAGACCCCGAACTACTGGACACGCTCAGGGTAAATTGGGGTGCTGTTAGAACACATCATTTTACGGGGAGACCCGTGCAAGATTTGTATAATTTTAGATTAGTAGGGACTAGGATGCTTTGCCTGTGGTTTTTAAAGGGACACTATGGCCTGGACAGTGCTCAATTGAGCAATGCTTCTCGAAAGATGATTTATCGAAAAGAGCATAACACAACCATTCTTTTACAACTGTGCATTATGTGATATTTCGAGCAAGAACGAAGTTTAGGGTTCTCCATTTGCGACCCCAACTCCCCCCCCCCAAAAAAAAACAACCCAATTAGCAATAGCCTATCCACAGTTGAGATTTCAATCGTAAAGTGCTCGCCTTTTGCGGACGTATGAAAAACACATTGGCGTTCGACAGGGAAAACGTATGCGTACATACACCGTCTCGCATCCGATGTGAAGAACCGTTGTTTTTTTTCATCCTTTCTCAGGAACGATAAGACATTATGGTTTTATTAAAGGTAGTGTATATTTTGCCGGAGGTAACGCCGGCAAACTAACGTTTACTAAAGGTTTGCCGACGGCAATCCATATCAACAGAGGGCGCTGTACTCTTTAATATAGGGGGCTGAATTATAACGTATTAAATTCCCATTAAAGTTATGTAGCACAATCGGTGCAGTGGTTAAGCAATTGCTCTAGTGAGTGGGATGTCCAGAGTTCGAATCCTGATCTCCGCCACATTTTTAAGGTTTTTTCCCCATCCCAAATAAATAAGAATATTCTTCTTTCATTATTTTAATATGTCTCAAACATTTTATAACAGAGTATTACTTTTTCTTTTTTAGATTTGCGGCTCTGGAGGATTTTTTTTTTAAAGGGAAATAAAGTCCGAAATTATAAAATGGTCTGATTCCCATCTTGTAAATACAAAGTTACAACAATAATATTGGCATGGAGCCAGACTAAAATTTGTCACCGGAAAATGTTTTAAGTACCAAAAAAAAAACCAGTAGCTGCGCATGTTCAATGCATATCCGACAAACTAACGTTTACTGAAAGTTTGCCGTCTCCGGCAAAATATCCTCTGCCTTTATTAAATGTTTGAAAATAAGAATTAAAACATGAAATTTTCCGGGATTTAATGAGTCTTTAAGCCTTGATGCCCTTTACCGCTGTCTTTACAAAATCAAGGATATATATAACTAGGTCTTTTTGTGTTAAAGCAATGGTATGTACTTCTATTCACTCATTCCTTGATTTTTCTTGCTTAAATTGCAATTTGAGCAAGAAAAATACTACCCTAGCCCTACTGTCATGCAGTCATATAATTAGTGTTTGGACACGCCCTGTTGATAATTCTCGAAATATTTACGGTCTTTAATGCTTCATGTAAGGCTTTTTCACGCACCGTGTCCAACTTTGGGACTTTGTTGGAGGTAAAAAAATTTAGTTGCCTTATGACACTCTAAATCGTCAATATACAATAGAAGTACATACCATTGCTTTAACACAAAAAGACCTAGTTATATATATCCTTGCTTTTGTAAACAAGTCAGGCCCGGTGGTACAACTAGGGTTCGGTGCATTCCTGTACAGACAGCGGTAAAGGGGCATCAAGGCTTAAAGACTCATTAAATCCCGGAAAATTTCATGTTTTAATTCTTATTTTCAAACATTTAATAAAGGCAGTGGATATTTTGCCGGAGACGGCAAACCTTCAGTAAACGTTAGTTTGTCAGATATGCACTGAACATGCGCAGCTACTGGTTTTTTCTTTTGTACTTAAACATTTTCCGGTGACAAATTTTAGTCTGGCTCCATGCCAATATTATTGTTGTAACTTTGTATTTACAAGATGGGAATCAGACCATTTTATAATTTCGGACTTTATTTCCCTTTAAAAAAAAAATCCTCCAGAGCCACAAATCTGAAAAAGAAAAAGTAATACTCTGTAATTAAATTTTTTTAGACATATTAAAATAATAAAAGAAGAATATTCTTATTTATTTGGGATGGGGAAAAAAACCTTAAAATGTGGCGGGGATCAGGATTCTAACTCTGGACATCCCACTCACTAGAGCAATTGTTTAACCACTGCACCGATTGTGCTACATAACTTTAATGGGAATTTAATACGTTATAATTCAGCCCTATCTTAAAGAGTACAGCGCCCTCTGTTGATATGGATTGCCGCCGGCAAACCTTTAGTAAACGTTAGTTTGCCGGCGTTACCTCCGGCAAAATATACACTACCTTTAATAAAACCATAATGTCTTATCGTTCCTGAGAAAGGATGAAAAAAAAAACCACGGTTCTTCACATCGGATGCGCGACGGTGTATGTACGCATACGTTTTCCCTGTCGAACGCCAATGTGTTTTTCATACGTCCGCAAAAGGCGAGCACTTTACAATTGAAATCTCAACTGTGGATAGGCTATTGCTAATTGGGTTGTTTTTTTTGAGGGGGGGGGGGTGGGGTCGCAAATGAAGAACCCTAAACTTCGTTCTTGCTCGAAATATCACATAATGCACAGTTGTAAAAGAATGGTTGTGTTATGCTCTTTTCGATAAATCATCGTTCGAGAAGCATTACTCAATTGAGCAATAAAAACCACAGGCAAGTACGTTTTGTTATGGCTATAATGATGCTTTTTCAACAAAATCCATTCCTTATTGTACGCGCATCTACAGATTTAAAGATATAGAGCCTAATCAATAATTAAGCCTTCGTGGATTAGGCGCCATCTGATCAGACGAGTGTGAAGATGCAGTAGGATGTCACATACAGGTGCATGTGTACTTGCATTCGCTCTGGCTAAGGTCAAAACCTTCCATTTCTACGATCACTGCGCACAGATATATATTTTACTTGGATGATTCTGGTGGCAGTGTAGAAGAGTGCCATTGGTATTGTATCGAATAACAAGAGCAATATTGGTGCACGGAGATAATGAATTGCGTATCATCATGGAACGACGACCAGTCTCCGTACATGGATTATTAGCTATCTTGGACCTTCGATTTATCAAAAACTACGCCTCACACCTCGGCCTACGATGGCCCCTTTCAAGAAATATCGATCTGTTCCGGCTAACCCCTACGGAGTGATCAATAGTTACTTCCGGCCACTTACAGTCCCACTGTCCAACAGATTACACACTCGCCACACGAGAGCGCACGTGCGTCAACAGTCCATTGTCCGAAAAGATTATCGGGGATCGATGCTCACTTCCGGCCATCTACGTCAACAGTCTATTGTCCGAGAGGATTACTGCCGGCCACAGGTGGCCGTGTTCGGATTGCGTAAACCGCATGTAATACACGTGTAAATACATAACTACATGTATACTGTATTGAAATGTTATATTTCCCCATACATATATGCAATCTTTCTCATAGATTATGTCAAACTGTACCCAATTCCTTACCCTTACCAATCCCTTATTCATCCCATCCATTCATTAGGGGTTAAACTGTACCAGAATTTCTAACCCCATTCATTCATATTTATATCTGTATCTACATATTTACATATTTATGTGACCTTTACATATTTCTATGCCAAAGGTCAAAGTGTACCAGGTAGTCTACCTACCCACTCTTCGCCAGAGCGATATTGCAGAGTACGGGCGTAGGCAAAGACCTGACACAAAATGGACGGTCGAATCTATAACAAATATGTGCGTGTTTGTGAACAAAATGGATTTTGTTATTGGGACTCCTTTCTACTATCTTACCTCCGTATGTAGCAAATAACCACGGTCTAATCAATCTTGTAAACGGTAGGCAAAGTGGGAGGGTGTATAATGACAAGCTGTGTTTTTTTTTCGATGTTTGGCCTTACTTAACACAAACAACGAATGTGGGCTATAGCGCGAAGTACAGCACTTGCTCGATATGTACCGCCGCAAATTGGGGGAAATGGGGGCAAATGGTGTCACTATAAACGATTTAGATGCCGCCGAGCGTCTCTTCCGCGTAAAAGTTCAAGTTTATTCCTTAGTTAGGGTTCAACGAGAGGACGGGCGTGGCAGAAAATGTAGAAAATGATGATGAGGGGGAGGGTGCTGATGAACCGGTTGAAGGCGATGTAAACATAAGAGCTGAACTTATTCGGCGGTCACCTTGCCGTCATTCGCGGACACTGAATTTAAACTTATGTGGGGCTCATTTCTCGTACATCCGGGATTTGAAGATGTACAGCAAATCCTACTCATGTTCCAAATGTGATAGGACATTCAAACGCTCAAGTGATCTGACACGTCACGAGATAACCTGTGACGCCAATGTCAAACATAAATTTCAAGGTGGTTCCTACAAGTTACCAAAAACAGTGTTTGAGGATATGCAGGAACTTGGGATAGATGTCCCTCTCGACTTGCAATATTATCCTTATCGCGCCACGTTTGATTTGGAATGTTTTTTTCCAAGAGGTTCCGCCTAACTTGCAGGGTAAATCAGGGAAACTTAAGTGGAAGTCCCAACACCAGTTGCTTAGTTGTAGCGTGGCGAGTAATGTGCCAAATCACACTGAGTCGGTGTGCTTCGTAACTCTAAGGATCTGGTTCGTAAACTCATAGGTAAACTTCATGATATTTCTGAGACAGCTTACACAGCTTTGGTGGTGAAGTACCAGCCCTTGTTTCTGAAACTGGAAGAGCTTTGCGACCGACCTGCCCGAGGGGAAGCTAGAACACCAAAAAAACACCCTGCCCAGACCGCCGGGGAGAGACTAGATGACTTCATCAAGGAACTGCCTGTCTTGGGTTTCAATTGTGGTAAATATGATGTAAATGTCATAAAACGATACTTGTACTCCGAACTCCAAGCTTTGGTGGTGAAGTACCAGCCCTTGTTTCTGAAACTGGAAGAGCTTTGCGACCGACCTGCCCGAGGGGAAGCTAGAACACCAAAAAAACACCCTGCCCAGACCGCCGGGGAGAGACTAGATGACTTCATCAAGGAACTGCCTGTCTTGGGTTTCAATTGTGGTAAATATGATGTAAATGTCATAAAACGATACTTGTACTCCGAACTCCAAACGATCGATCCCCTACAATTCATTGTAAAAAGATCCGGTACCTATATGGCACTTAAGACCAGAAAGCTAAAATTTCTTGACATAAACTACTTGGCACCGGGGTATAGTTATGATAAGTTTTTAAAGGCGTATAACGTGGAGCAGCAGAAAGGGTTTTTCCCCTACGAGTGGTTTGATGACTTAGGAAAAAACTCCCACCACACCAGGCTTTCTACAGCCAACTCAAAAAAGAGAACATAACCGATGAACAGTATCAATATTGCCAACAGGTATGGGACGAACGTGGCATGCAAACTATGGAGGATTTTCTAGTTTGGTACAACAATTTGGATGTGGTGCCCTTTTTGGATGCAGTTGACAAAATGGTGACTTTTTACCGTGAAAGAGGGATGGACATGTTTAAGTGTGCCATATCGGTACCGGGTCTTTCACTGCAGCACTTATTTCTAACCCTACCCGAAGGGTTTAGTTTCTCGTTGATTGATGAGTACAACAAAAACCTGTATTATAAATTCAAGAATAATATTGTAGGAGGCCCGTCTATTGTATTCAACAGACATCACGAACAAGATAAAACAAACATCCGCGGGGGAGACAAATTATGTAAAAAGGTAGTGGGGTTTGATGCAAACGCGCTATATCTGTGGGCCCTCATGCAATATATGCCGATCGGGCTTTTCGTCAGGCGCAAAGCGGACAATAATTTCAAACCCGTAAGAAGTCAAAATTATGGGGCAATCGCTGTGAGTGGCTGGATTGGGTGGCCAAAACAACCGGGTGTAGTATCACTCACAAATCCAACGATGTAGAAAAACGCGTAGGATCAAAACAATTATACGTAGACGGGTTTTGCCATGAAACGGACACCGTGTACCAATTTCATGGATGTTACTGGCATGGTCACCGATGTCGTCTGAATAATAAAGACTTCAACGAATACAGGGAAAAAAAGCTGCGCCGACCTCCGAAAAAAACCGAGGAGAATTCGGCATACATTAGAAGCCTCGGCCACAACTCAGAAGAAATTTGGGAATGCCAGTGGGAAGACGCAAAATTTCACAATCCACAGTTGCGACAGTTTTTTTTTATACTCAATTAGACTGCCGCACTTTAAGAAGCGAACCATGACTCAGCGGGAAGTTTTGGGGTATGTTGCCGACGGTTCACTTTTTGGCCTCGTGGAGTGCGCTATTTGTGTTCCGCCACATCTAAAAGAAGAATTCGCTGAAATGACTCCCATTTTCAAAAAAGGAAACATCAGTAGGGACGACATCGGTGAACATATGAAGCAATATGCCGAAGAGGCGGGTATGCTTAAATCCCCACAAAGGAGTCTAATAGGCAGTATGTTTGGATCTAAAATTTTGCTGGACACGCCACTACTCCGGTGGTATTTATCGCACGGTCTCGAAGTGCAGCACGTGCACGAAGTAATACAATACGGTAAAAATAATTGTGTCCGTAGTTGTGGGGAATCGGTAAGTGATGCGAGGCAAGCGGGAGATACAGATCCGTCAAATGCAATTCTGGCGGACAAAATGAAACTGCTAGGTAACTCGGCCTACGGAAAGACGGTCACAAACCAAGAGCGTCACATGAAGGTAGAAATAGCGAACGAAAGAAATGCGCCTAGGTTCATCAATGACCCGCATTTTAGGGCGCTGCATGATATTGGGGAGGGGGTATACGAGGTTGAATTAACCAAAAAATCGATCAGGTTAAACTTGCCGATTCAGATCGGATTTTTCGTGTATCAATATGCGAAATTAAGGATGTTACAGTTTTACTTTGACTTTCTGGTGAAGTTTGTCCATCTCGAAGACTTTGAAATGTGTGAGATGGACACCGATTCGGCATATCTTGCACTCCGGTGAAAATCTAGAGTCAGTCATCAAACCTCCCAAACGCCAAGACTATGGGAGGGAAAAGTCGCAATGGTGTCCCAGAAATGATACTGTTGAACATAAAGCTTACGACAAGCGAACACCGGGATTGTTTAAGGTAGAGTGGGAGGGGGAGGGAATAGTGGCTTTGTGCAGCAAAACGTATTTTTGTTTTGGGGAAAGTAGCAAGGTCAGTTGCAAGGGTCTTAATAAAAGAACCATCAGAATTACCAAAGAAAAGTACTTAAATGTGCTGCGTACTAAAACACCAGGTTCTGGAGTCAACCGGGGTTTTCGCATGAGGGGTGGGGATATGTTCACTTATGAACAAACTAAGACGGCATTTTCGTACATGTACCCAAAACGAAAGGTGTTCGAAGACGGGCGTTCAACTACATTCTTGGATTTGTAATTAACACGAAGAATGACTTTGTAAGTGCAACCAAAGTGGTTGTATACTTTTGTAATAGCTTAACTTGAATCCAATTTGTCCCCAATCTCTTAAGTATAGTTTTGATACTTGTGTAATATACCAATTTGTGTATGCTTTATACTTTCATATTTTCTACTTTAGTGTATACATATGCATATACATGTAGTTATAAGTTAAGTAACCAATGTATAATAAAAAATACCTGAATACGGAATACGGAATGGTTAATGACTGATGTGTACTAACCGGTTGCTTTGTTTACTTTAATTTTGTGTTTTCATAACTGCTTTGTATTACAAATTTAATTAAAGTGAATAATGACCGACTTGTTTTCTTTGATCAGTTTGACTTGTTTTGCTGGAATAATTCTTCCTGCATACATCGCATTTTCTGCTATGTACTTGTTTTTTATCACTTTTGAATATTTTGTATAATTTATATTTAAACAAGTTTCCGAATTCGTATCGTATTCATACAAGTGTTTGATTAATTAATCTACGTTCCAGTGCTCCTGATAAAATCTAAGTGTTACATTCTGTTCTTAAAATCGTATATTACCATGCGTCAAATGTTCTACTTTACACTTGTGTTTTCAACAATGTATAATATTTTGTCTGTAGTATAATAATTTGCGTTATACGAGTGTTTTTACAATGTGTTTGTATCAAGATGATATCGTTTCCACACTTAACAAAATTGTCGTCGAGAAAATAAGAAAATTAAAAATAAAATGTAGATGCAGCACAAAACAGATAATGAGGAAAATGATCATTTGTGTGTGTGTGTGTGTGTGTGTTGTTTTTTTGTTTGTTTTGTTTTTCCTCGTTGTTCACGAGTGTTGGGATATCAAAGGTTTTAAAAGTTAACCGCAATACGAGAATGCTTTCGTTTGGTCAAATGGATGCGCGACTTAAACATCCTTTTACGGGGGTAATAGCCGGCCCAACGGATTCGGGGAAAACTCAGTTTGTAAAGAGGCTTGTAGTTTCCGAGGAAAACACACTTATTGAACCAACTATTGATATTATCATTTGGTGTTACGGCGAATATCAAGATGCTTATGACCATCTGGCTAGTCTGGTCCCTATAATACGATTTGTTGAGGGGTTCCCCGATGATTTACTACAGTCCCTGGACCGAAGTCAAAGAAACCTGTTTGTGATAGACGATCTAATGTCAGAGAGTGGGAACAGTGTAAAGGTCACTGAACTGTTCACCAAAGGAAGTCACCATAGAAATCTGTCAGTTATTCTCATACTACAAAACTTGTTTTACAAGGGGAAGGAAATGCGGACCATTAGTTTGAACGCTCACTACATGGTACTCTTCAAAAACCCGAGAGACGCTTCGCAAATTACCCATTTAGCGAGGCAGATGTATCCCACCAAGATGAAGTACATGATGGAGGCCTATCGTGATGCGACATCCGCCCCCTACGGCTACCTCTTTGTTGATTTAAAACCCGAAACCCTAGAAAACTTGAGAATCAGAACTTCAATTTTCCCGGTGAATATCGCATCGTTTACGTTCCATGGGTATAAAGAATGGTGTTCGTAACAGCCGGCAATCATTCGAAGATGTCGAGGCTTGTGCATCACAACGCTCCCTACCTCCAAGTGCTGGCCAAGGGAAGCGACAAACAGCGACAGGGTGTGATTCAAGGAGCCAACAAAGAACTGGTGCATTGTTTGTGCGAGTGCGCCCTCAACGTTCTCAACGGTTATATTCCCCTCACACCATCCCAGAAGAAAAAGTTAATCAAATACAAGCGTCAAATGCGAGTTCTCAGCAATAAGAAGCTCAGCGTTCAAAAGAAAAAGAAAGTATTACGTCAGAAAGGTGGCTTCCTGGGTGCATTACTCACCCCAGTGCTAAGTGCTATCGGAGGGTTACTGTTTAAGTAAACATTGAGATGGTTCTGGTGCTTCAGGAAACTGACAAAACTACAATCGACCAGACGATTGGAACAAACGCCGACCACGCGCGTGGTACACCGTTTGGATGCTGAGATGAGAGAGCTCCTGGAAAGACAAAATCTGGCAGACGAGGATAAAATTAAGCTGTACCACCAAACACTGAACAGATACATCAACCTGAATAAACAGAGAATGGCTTCACTGACCATGACTTTAGAGACCAAGAAAGAGGACAATCAACCGCCCAAACTAGAACCGATGACGCCTACGAATCAAGGACCACCAAAATTGGAGCGAGAAGGGGGCGCTTCAGGCGATTCCTCCAAAGTAAAATTGTACATGAAGGAAGAACCAGATGAGGAGGAGCCTTACCACCTGCCCCGGTTATTTGCTGAAGCGTCCCATCTTGGGACCACTCCTTAAACTAGAAAAAGAATGTCTGGTCAAAGTACAACCCCGGCTGTAAAGCCGAAATGGACTCCATATTAACCAACGTACATCCACCAATACCATCATTTCACCGTTACTTACCATGGAGTGTTGTCCACCAAAACCGGGCTGTGGATTTAAACAGCTGGCGAGAAAAATTCGCTGCCTGTGCGTCTGCTGTCGCAGTAGCGTCATAATTCAAAACAAAGAGTTTCCTGATGGCGAGGAACGAGGCGTACCTGAAACGAGTGTACTACGACCCAAAAAGTCCAGCCGGTTTTGGCGGTGTGGAGGCTGTCTACCGTGCTGCTCGAAAGGACGGCATCAACATCAATCGGTACCAAATTTAAACCTGGTTGAGTCAACAACCCACTTACACGTTACACAAACCGGTACGGAGACACTTTGAACGAAATAGGGTCATAGTGGGCGGCATCGACCAGCAGGGGCAGGCGAATCTGGTGGACATGAGCTCGCTCAGTCGGTATAACGGCAACTACAAATATTTGCTGACATGTATCGACATATTGTCAAAATACGCTTGGGCCATTCCGCTCAAGAACAAATCCAGCAC
This sequence comes from Patiria pectinifera, assembly GCA_029964075.1. Lineage (NCBI taxonomy): Eukaryota > Metazoa > Echinodermata > Asteroidea > Valvatida > Asterinidae > Patiria > Patiria pectinifera. Next base: position 12,219,715 of record CM057135.1, read on the forward strand.
TTCCCTTGTTGCGGGTTTCAAGCAAATCTTAAAAAGTGGGAGACAGCCCAAAGTGCTACAGACTGATAAAGGCACCGAGTTTGTCAACCGTCCGTTTCAAACCTTTCTCAAAAACAGAAAGATTGGATTTTTTACTACCCAGAATGAAACAAAGGCCAGCGTGGTGGAGAGATTTAACAGGACGCTCAAGACCAAGATGTACAAATATTTTACGGCAACCAATAAGCGCGTGTACGTCAGGGCCTTGCCGAAATTAATATCCGCGTACAATCACGCTTACCATAGAAGCATCAAGGCAGCCCCGGCTGCGGTTAATGTCAACAATGCGGAGAGGATTAGGGACAATTTGTATAACGGTCCTGCTAATAACGGTCCTACGGTTAAGCCCGTTTCTTTCCAATTCAGCGTGGGAGATACGGTGCGTATTAGCCTGACCACCAGACCGTTTAGAAAAGGTTATCTTCCAAGCTGGACCACTGAACTATTCACCGTCAGTGCTCGAATTCCACGCCACCCTCCCGTCTACAAGTTGAAGGATTTTGACGGCGACGAGCTGGACGGAACATTCTACCCATTGGAGCTTCAGCGAGCAATTAAATTGGACGACCTGTACCAGGTGGACAAAGTACTGCAAACTCGAAAGAGCCGAGGGAAAACAGAGTGTTTTGTCAAATGGCTTGGCTATCCAGATAAGTTTCACAGTTGGGTAACGAGTCTGCACAAGTTATAAAACCACACAGACGTCAGCGTTTGTCTACATTGTACATCTACACCCCACCATGACGGACTCATTCTACGTCACGCTCCCTAGCAACAGTTCTATGGACACTCATCCTAACAACACATTGAGTCATTTCTTTGTAAATTTACCATCACTCCTGTCCTTCGAAGGAGACTGGGAAGTGGCCCTGGCTGAAGTGACTTACCCTCACCGTTGGTTAAACGTGAACGAAGGTAATCTGCTGGCTTGCTCGGGTGGCGAATCGGATTCCAGATCTCACTTTCACCGCATACCGGCTGGGTAATACCCGACACCTCAAGATATATTTAACAGTTTCGAACCTCCCATCGAGCATGATGGACAAGTCCGATTCAAGTACAACAAATTCATTCAAAAAGTCATCATAAAGACGGGCGACAACGCGGTACTTAAATTAATGGGTCGTCTAGCGAACCTACTCGGTTTTGACGATGGTGCGATTGTGACGGGTATCGAAAAGAGTACGAGAGTAGTGGATCTGCAACCATTCTTTTCGTTATTTATCTACTCTAATATTGTGCAGTACCACACCGTGGGAGACATGCGGGCGCCCTTATTACGTATCGTGAATGTAAACGGCAAGTATGGAGAAACCGTTACAAAAATCTACGACAGTCCTCATTACATGCCCCTGAAGCACAATTTGTTGGAAATGATCGAAATTGATATAGGGGACGGGACGGGCGAACTTATTCCATTTGTTACCGGGAGAGTCATCGTGAAACTTCACTTTCGAAAGAAGCGCTCGTCTTACTTCAACTAAACATCATGAGGAGCCATTTTCTGCCCAGTAGCAAACACTACGAAGATTACTACGTCGGCCAAGTGGGGCGCGGTCATCCCGTGTTCACTGGACCGAGAAGTCAGAGGGGATACGGACTTGACGGGATTTTAGGCGGACTTTTCCGCTCGGCCATGCCTCTGATCAAACAGGGAGCTAAAACATTGGGCCGTGAAGCTCTTCGTACCGGTGTGGGGATCGCGCAGGATGCGCTGGAAGGAAAAAGTATCAAATCATCTGCCAAACACAGACTTCGGCACGGTGGACGCAATTGGCCCACACGGATCTTCGCGGTGTAAATACCCAACTTTCAGAAAGCCAACGACGCGGTATAAAAAGGAAAGCAAGGAGCAGACGTGCCACTTCTTCATCCAGCAGGAGAGTGAAAAGATCGCAAGACATTTTCGATTAGTGATTTCCTTCGGGCTATTCGCTATCCAATCATGTCGTTGTTACACAATAACTCGTGCGAATGCACGAAATCCGAACTTGACATTGTTTCTGTCCCTCCCACCCAGACCAGTGTAGAACGTGGTCAGTGGGAAGAATTTCATCCCATTTCTACCATTTCTGATGGAGGACCGATAGAGTTTTTTATTGCCGGGATCAGGAGAGGAATACATGGACTTGAACCAAACGCAACTGTACGTCAAAGCAAAAATTACCAATGCGGACGGCCCCAATCTGACAGAGGCCGACCACGTGGGTCCCGTCAATTTATTTCTGCAGTCCCTATTCAGCCAGATTGACGTGAGCCTGAACGACCGTCTGATTTCCCCCTCTACCCCTACATACCCCTATCGCGCCATACTCGAAACACTGCTCAGCTATGGCAGCGATGCTCAAATCTCTCAGCTGACTTCCGCTTTGTTTTACAAAGACACGGCTGGCAAAATGGATAGTGCGAACCCAACAGCGGCAGACGATGCAGCCAACCAGGGGCTGAAGAAAAGATACAAGTTTACAAAGGGAAGCCGCGAGGTGGACATGATCGGCCCGATTCACAGCGACATTTTCTTCCAAGAAAAACACATGCTAAACGGAGTGGATTTGAAAATGAAACTGATCCGCAGCAGCAACGCGTTCTGCCTCATGACGTCCGGGGCTAACCCTGCCTACAAAGTGGTAATCCTTAACGCGTCCGTGTTTGTCAGGAAAGTCAAAGTCAGTTCGGCCGTCATGCTGGGACACATGAAAGCTTTGGAGAAAGGCACCGCCAAATACCCCATCAAACGCAATCTGTGCAAGATGGTGTCCGTGCCCCGCGGTAATCTAACCCTCACGCAGGACCACGTGTTTCTGGGCCAACTTCCAAACCGCATCGTAGTGGGGTGTGTGACCAACGAAGCGTTCAACGATCGGTATGGAAATAATCCGTTCAATTTTCAGAACATGGACATCAACTTTTTGACTGTGCACGTAGACGGGGAACAAATACCTTATTCCCCACTCAAACTGAAATTTAAAGAACCGGGTAAAAATTACATCAGAGCCTACCAGACCCTTTTCTCCGGTACGGATAAATTTGTACCAAGACGAGGGCCACGCCATCACTCGGGACGACTATCCCGCGGGTTACACACTGTTTGCGTTTGATCTGAGCCCCGACTTGTCCGTGGGAGGCCACTTCAATCTCGTGAGGCGTGGCAACCTGAGACTGGACGTACACTTTGCCGATCCACTGGAGGCAACCATCAACTTCATCATCTACACCGAGTTCAGCAACATCATAGAAATTGACCAGGCTCGCAACGTCATCTTTGACTACGCCAGTTGAATAACACGTAGGCAGCATGGATAGTTACGACATCAGTCGCATTTTGAAAAATAACAGCTTCACCAAGCACTACTTCAGAGGAGTATTTGCCTGCGACCAGCTACCCAAACAATACGTCCCTCGGCCGAGCGCCCTCATTTTCAACACGGACCCATCTACAAAATCCGGGCAACACTGGGTAGCCATTTACATCACGCGGGATGGTGACGGCGAGTATTTCGATTCCTACGGACAATCGGTGAAGCTACCCCAGGTCAAGACATTCCTCAAGAAGAACGCGACGTGTACCCGCTACAACCGCCGACCCCTACAAGGACCAATATCGGCCGTGTGTGGACAATACTGTGTTTTCTTCCTGTTACAGCGTTGCCGAGGATTAAACATGACTAAGATCGGGTTTTTATTTTCATCAGATAAAAGAGACAATGATGAACTCGTCATGCATTTATTAAAAAACACTTTCCCCACTTAAAGACATCGGTGTATGACGAGCAGTTTCTTTTAAGGCAGATTGCCAGAGCTTTGTTAAATTAGTTGTTTCAATTTACATATAGTTAGAACTTTACTTAGTTTTTTATTGTAGTTAAGTTTATTAACGTATTATTAATTGTTATTTCTAACCACCTTTTGTGCTGATTTTGTGTTGAAATAAAATACTTGTAGAACTGTATATTGCCCGTTGACCACTTAAGGAATGCTGATGCATTCCGGTTGGTTTTAGGCGCCCCGTGTCAGTGTTTCATTAATGACTTACGCGTGTGTAGTTCCCCCCCCCCTACCTTGTAACCGCTATTTTAAAATATCTTATACATTATCACAATTTAACCTTACCAATTAAAAAAACAACGATTCTTTCTCTCATTTCTTTAATTCTACACAAATCTAATTTATTATCATTACTCACACCATCACCGGATATTATACAGGTAATAATAATAATAATAATAATAATAATAAATAAAAAAAAAATTAAAAAAAAGAAGAGGAAGAAGGAGATGGAAAAAAAAAAAAAAAGAACTCGCTCTGATTGCTTTAAATAATGTCCAGTGTTTGTTCAATAAGTTCGGAAATTGTTGTCAAATAGTGCCGAATAAAAGGTATCGCTAACTCTTCTAAATCATCTTTCCACTCTTTTAAAATGTCCGCGCTCATAGTGTTCAGCTCGTTGTCCAAGTCTACTCCATTGCCGAAGAATGCCCCAGCACCCAATAGACTAATAACTGCTGAAAATATTGTTCTCACTCTGTCGATGCCCAGCAACTGCACCCCCTCCTCGAAGGACTGGGGCAAAAGGTCATCGATGTGATTCTCAGGATTCATGCCGAAAAATGTGCACGCGTGTTCAAACAGACTTGGCCAATCCTTCTTGCAGCCCTCGCAGTACAGTTCTTCTTGCGCCTTGTAGACAAGTTTAAATATCTCGTCCGTTAGAAGCTTGGTCAGGATGCGCTTGGTAAGTGTTCTCACCCGAGCCCGCCTTGCAACGACTTCCTGATTTGTGGGATCTGCGGTGATGTATGTAAAGAAGGGGGAGAGAGGAGAGGAGAGGAGAGGAGAGGAGAGGAGAGGAGAGGAGGGGAGAGGAGAGGAGGGGAGAGGAGAGGAGAGGAGAGGAGAGGAGAGGGAGTGTGACATACATCACCGCAGATCAGGAAGTCTGCGGTGATGTATGTAAAGAAGGGGGGGAGAGAGGAGAGGAGAGGAGAGGAGAGGAGAGGAGAGGAGGGGAGAGGAGAGGAGAGGAGAGGGAGTGTGACATACATCACCGCAGATCAGGAAGTCTCTCTCTCTCTCTCTCTCTCTCTCTCTCTCTCTCTCTCTCTCTCTCTCTCTCTCTCTCTCTCTCTCTCTCTCTCTCTCTCTCTCTCTCTCTCTCTCTCTCTCTCTCTCTCTCTCTCTCTCTCTCTACCCCCCCTTCTTTACATACATCACCGCAGATCCCACAAATCAGGAGAGAGAGAGAGAGAAGAAACATGTTGTAAGATATCGATGGGTCTAGACGATGTCCATGGCATCGGCAATAGCCTGTCTTTGTTTGATCAACCTCCACCATTCCTCGCCGGTAAAATTCAGCCCCTTCTTTCCCGCCAGGAGTTTAGTTTTGTTCTCGTTGTAAAAGTATTCTCGGATGTTAACGTAGACACGCTTCTTGAAACGCTTGACATAGACATACCGTTCACCTCCGATGTGGAATCTGACGGCGTTCCTCTCGTTCTCCTCATGGTCAGGATCTGGGCTGAACTTTTTCTTCTTGGCCGGCTTTCCCTTGATGAAAGGGGGGCTGGGAGAAATCCACGGGTGGGTTACCGGAAAGCTCAGACATGGCGGCCGCCAGCATGTCGGGTGCAGGTCCGGAGTCAGCCTGGCTCTCTTCCTGCTGTTTTGGTTGGATGTTCGGTATGTACCACACACTTTGTCGGGTGAAGATGTTGTAATAGCACGGTCTCTTCTCGCTGCTGCTGAAACCCTCACGCCATCCTTTTGTAACTTGGTCGTTGGTCAGTTTCTTCACGCAATCAAACGGGCCTTTTTCCAAACCACCCGTTGGAGAAGATGGGGTTGTGTTTTTTTTCAGATGTTGAAGCCATAGTTGGTGTAGAATAAGTTGCGTTGGTACTAAGCAGTCGTGTAGAGAGAGTCTGCTTTGTCCAGTAGTTGGCAGAGAAATGATACCAGATTGCCAAATGTTCCAATTTTTATTCACCCAAACTCTCGCTCCCGCATTCAGCTGAAATTTAACAACCAATCAACGCGCAGGAATCGGTGGAGTTCAAACTTGTCCCATTGTTCTCATCAGACTTGCTTGGTCTTGTATGTGACGTCACACCGATGACGTCATTCACCTTTTTTAACCATCCACATGTTCAGACCTGTCGGCCTCCTCCCTCCAACACCACTCCTCTTTACCACCCCTCCACCGCCTCCTCCACCACTACCATTACTCACGCCCACCATTGCACCACCCTCCCTCCTCCTCCTCCAAAATGACCACGCCCACTTGCATCGGTTCAACCGCATCAACCGCACACAGGTGCATCTTACGCCTCTTATACTACTTATAGATTTCATTCCCAAAAAAATATTTCACATAATAAATGAAAGAGGAAAACATTTGACAAAGGTAAACTCAACACTGCTTCAAACAGACTAAACGCAAGCAGCACCAATGAAAACTATCAATGTAGCGGCGAGAAATGGCTCACTACAAATCTCCCGGTTCAAAATGATAAAGTCGCGATTAAGTTTTTAAACTGGTACAAAGAAGAAAAGGAACCAAGTAAACAAAATAATAAACTTCTCAAACAAAGTAATTTCCTCTCAAGATCTTCAAACAAACAACTAACAATTTCGATCCTTAAATAAGAAAAACACTTTTAAGTACTTTTAAAACAGTTGAATCTGTCTCCAAAAAACATGGGGAAAATGAAAACAAAAATGGAGCAGAGGCTTGTGATGGGGATGAAAGTGAATGGAAAGTAACAAGAACAGTAATAAGGAGCATGGCTTATGTGTCTTGCCTTTGGTCTGCTGAATGAACTTTTATGTCAATGAACTCAAAGTTTAACTGCACAGGCAGTTTGTGCTAGAATAAACAATCTTGGAAGGGGGAAACAACTACTAAACAAAACACAGGGGAAGAGGGGTGTACTCCTATCAAAAGATGGGCAGTAGATATTCAACTAGGGGAAAAAAATTAACTTCTTTTAAGCTCCTTTACACACGCTTGCGGTAAACCGCACAATGTGTAAGTGTAGCTTATATGTTCTTTAGGGAATGAACGCCCTATAACAACGGATGGTACTCGGACTACGCACGGCACAAACTTCAGCTCGCATGCATGAAGTCGAGTATGATACGTTGTCCATAACATACGCATAGTGCAATCAATCAATCAATCAATTCGACATTTATTTTCACATTGACATCCTCGGTAACAATTCCGACAGAAAACAGTATATATATGTATAACAAAACATTCTTCACAGACAGTATGTAATTAAGTGTAAATATTAAATGATGTCAACATAAAGGAAAAAGGTGAAGCACTGCTTTTGTACCTTTCCCTGGGACAGGACAAAACTTAAACAACTAACTACACACGGACTAAGAAAGGACAATAGGTTTAAGAGTGAGACCCGGTACAATATGTAAAATAATGACTAAGCAAAGCAGAGAAGAAAATGTTTTTTTAAGTAAAAGTATAAGTATTGATGATCGATTTTTTCAATTTTTTAGCAAATGAAACCACAGTAGTACACTCTTTTAAACCAATGTTGAGTTCATTCCAGTATATGACACCACGTTGGAATGGACTGTTTCTAAAAAAGGAAGTTCTATTTTTTCTCACACACAGATCACCTTTCGATGAACTACGTGTTTCATATGAATGAACAGAAGAAGTAAATGAGAATAGATGATTAAAAATTGGAGGGAGCATGTTGTGACTATATTTAAACATAAGTATACTAGGCCACTATACATCCCATTTTAAGCTGTTTTTTCGTGCAACAAAGCTGGGGACAACTTGATTCATAGCTGAAAAATTGTAAAATGATGATATATATTTTAAATTTGATTATCCCCAACAATACAAATTGCTCACTAAGCCGTAAAAAACCGAAAATTTCTGGCTTTTGTCCGTTTTCAAATTTCGCGGACTTGGATGTTGAGGTCATGCGTTCAGCCAATCAGCAACATTGTTACACGAGTGCGATGACCCGAAAAAGCAATTGACCAATCACAATCGGCGTACGTGTTATGTGGTTGAGGACCAAAATGGCGGCGCACGTGGATAACACGGCCACGGCGAAAGCTGCCGTATTTTCGTCAACATTTTGCGTGATGCATGTCGTTCCTTCAACCAAAGGCAAGTTTATTGCATTTCATAATGACAACTGGAAACGATTTATCGACTTCGCAACAATGTGGCTCAAGTTCGACTGCAAAGAGAGCGACATTGTCACCGAGACCGCGACGAAGTTGGGAATTGATTTTCGTGATGTAGAATCATGCATTGCTGCACAGCCAACAAGTGCGAACATCGGTTATCACTATAATTGTTATCAGCGCTTCTGTGACATCAGTAAAATAAGAAGAAAGGAGAACAAAACTTCAGCTCAAGGTGGGTACAAATTTGCAATTTATAAACTTCAAATCGACATTATATTTCGTATAAACATGTGACTGATCATGAAAAAAAAATGTTGCAACCTGACGTGACGCGACTTCCGCGATTGCGTACAATCATTTCTAATTTATATGGAGAGTCAAAAACGTTTTCTCAGTCCCAGATTAATGTTATCATCTAACCCTAACCCTCAAACTAGGTCACTGAAGGGACAAATTAGTGATGGCCAGATATGGGAATCTTTCCCTGATGCATGTTGTCATGCTTGTGCATGTTGTTGTTACAATCCAATGTAGGGAAAGAATATTGCAACCTGACGCCACTTCAATTCAGCGGTTGTATATAAAGTCTATGGAGAGTCAAGAATTTTTTTAAAAGTATTTCCTAACAAAACTGGAAATGTTTCTCAGTCCCAGATTCATGTACTCTTATCATCACTGATCATCATTTTTGCAATGACTGACCTTCATTGGGATGATATACTGTATGAGGAAAAAAGCAGTGTCAGGTTGCAACATTCTTTCCCAATATAGTCATGGTACACCGATGGAAGGCTAAGCCGGAACTGAACAGGTTGAAGCCATGGATTTAATTGTCTTATTTCACCCCATAATTCCGCTCAAAATTCGAAATCCTACTCTCGACAACATATTAATCCTGCCACATGACGCTGCCAGGTATTTAGTTGAATCCAGAAACTAAAACATGGATTTTGTTCTATTACTGGAAAGGTGTCCTAAACTGCACAGTCACCCAATAGTCGACAATCATATTGTTTTCCTTGTAAGGCCGAGTAAAAAAAAAAAAAAGTTTCTCGTCCGGGTTTTTGAAAAATAGGAGGAAGAGGGGCTTTTTATTTTTTATTTTTTATTTTTTTCAAGATGGCCACCATTTTAAAGTTTCCTGCAACCGTTGGTGTTTCCACTGTTCAAAGACACTTTTAAAATGAAAGACAAGTTGGACAAGAGAACTGAACATATTTACAGTGTCCTTTAGAGTTGTATTGGTCTACCAAGAACAGTTTTAGATGCATTTGCTTTAACCGCCAAAAAGTCGCGAGCGAATTCTTTAAACACATGCTCCAGCGTGAGCTAGTCTCATACCGGTTGCATTCTGGCTTTGAAGTCAGCATTTACCGCATACAGTACGACAGACAGATTCCGGTTGAATTTTCAAACAACTGTAGTCTAAAACTATCAATAGACATACACGTACATGTACGTAGTCTGGTTCCCTAGACCTGACAATTATTCCTGAAGCTCGCGTCTCAGCCTCGACTCCATGGGCGCGTAGATTCATCGGGAACAGTCAGAATCTTTTGGTCTGGGAACCAAGTACCGGGTGAGTTGTTGTGAACTCGCCATGCTTGCACTGTCGCAGGGGTAACGATCACACGTCGATATTGTGTGGTGTACAAAGTGACCGAAAGAGTCTATACTGAAAACTTCAACTCACATATTTCGCAAGTATTTATTTTCCGATGAATTTGTGGACTTTTTCAGTGTTTTTACTGCATTTTTCAAAAATAAAAAATAATAAAAAAATCCATGTGGCCTCCAAAAAGGAAGCGGGCGGGGACGAGAATTTTTTTTATTTTTTTTACTTTGCCTAAGATAATAAAAACATTTGCATTATATCCACCTATTTTTGGGGTACATGTTTTGTCGCATCTCGGTGCAATTGAACAAGAAAGGAAATATTTGTTCCCCGTAGCATGACTGACCATAAAAAACCTGCTGATATTTTGCAGGCCTAAATCCCCCCACCCCCATTTCTTTTTTTTTCTTTCTTTTTTCATTCGCGATCATTTCTCATTGCATTCTGAGGTTTTTTACACAAAAAGTTTGAAGAACTGTTACTGAATCCCTGATTCTATTAATTTAAGTTTTACTCTTGGAAAATGACTTCACTTTCAAGAAAAGTTCAATTAAATTAAAAATATTTATAATTTTTTTTTATCCTATGTACATTAAACTATGTACATGTATTTTTTTATTCAACATGAAGCAGAAAACCAGCAGTTAGTGTTAAGATGGGTAGATACTTAATAGTTTTTGGTTTGTTCATGCATCCATTACCTATCGTAGACCAACTTATGCAAATAATTACATGACACTCAAATTGACTCAAAATATTACACTCACTATGTAGTAAAATATGTGGAATCAATTTTGTGATGAGTTGTTAGTTTTTGTTGTAAAAAAAAAGCTGAAGGTCCTGTCCAACAGCTGAAGGTCCTGTCCAATTCTGTTTTTAATACACGTTGCCAGGTATTTATTGTTTTAAATCTGGTCAGTTTGATTTTCTTGGGTGTTGGATTGCATTCACCAGCCTCCCCTTCCACATAACACAGTGCCTTTTTGTAATTTATACTTTCTTTGTCTCTTTTGTGGTCATTGTATAGATGAGGAAACACACATGAACCAGCCAGATGATGAACGAGTTACAGTCCAAGATGTCGGGGAGCCACTAAGGAAACGTACGCTGCGATCAGATGTCAAGGTCGGACAACGAGAGCGGAGGAAGCGTCACATGTTCCCTGAGGAATGTATATTCTGCCATTCAGATAAATACAAGCGGAACAGAATAACAGGTAATTTTATGTCAGGGAAACAGTCTGGTAAAGGGTGAAAAATATGCAACTGAGCACTCATATGGTCACCATAAAAATAAATATTTAGCTCCAGGTTAACTTTTTGTTCTTTTTGTTTTGTTTTTATTTTTACCCCTTGCAGGTAAACGATCACTAATGAGACTGACACAATGTGAGCTTGTTACTGGTGGACAACTGCTAGAGGCAGCTCGGAGAAAGGGACACATCGAAATGCTTCAGCAGCTACAGGATGAAGACCTGGTCGCTCGTGAGCTCAAGTACCATAGAGACTGTTATAAGGAATACACCAGGTTTCTTAGTAAGCCAACTAAACCTCTAACCGAAATTCAAAGTGGGTATATGAAGCCGTATGTGCAATTTTGTGAAAATACCATACATAAGAGATTACTAGAAGGTAAAGAGATTTTAACATTGGCCAAACTGAATCGTATTTTTGTACGCACCATCAAAGAAGTAGAAGACATCGATGCGCCATACAGAACATGGAACTTGAAGAAACGTCTCCAGAAAACGTTCCCCCAGCTGGTTTTTGTCACACCATCAAAGCGCAACATGAGCGATATTGTTTTCAGTGAACAGCTTTGCGCAGAAGATTTGGCTCCAGATTTGGCCAATGATGGCAGTAGTTCAGCTGAAAGCTCCACTGATGATGATGAAGAAGACAATAAACAACCGGCAAAACTGAAGCACCCAAAACAACCAACTCAAGATACTTCTAACTTTCTGCGAGTCCTGTACAATGTAGCGTTCATGCTGAAGTAAGAACTTGATAACCAATCTTCATCAATGCCATGGCCCCCAGCAGCAGAAGATCTGACAATGGAAAAGACGAAGGCACTAATCCCACACCATCTCTTCAACTTTCTGGCATGGATAACTGGTGCTTCAGATGATGCAGAGGGAACTAGATTTGTGCATACATCAGAGCCGAATCAACAAAGATTGCTATCGATAGCACAGGACATAATGTTTGCAAAGAAGAGTAAGAAACCGATGCCAAAACACTATGCACTCGCAACAGCAGTTCGCCACCTCACTGGTTCAGCCCAAGTAGTGGGAATCTTAAATGGACTGGGGCACAGTATTGCACACTCAACACTTTTGGAGTATAATACAGCGCTGGCCACACAACAGATCTCCCTGGGTGACGATTCTTTGCCTCCACAAGTCCAGCGGAAGCATTTTACGACTTTAGTGTGGGATAACATCGACTTCGGCGAAGACACTCTGTCAGGGAAGGGGACAACACACAGCACTAATGGGATCGTAATTCAGCGACCGACACAGGCACCACCCATTGTTCCTACACCCACAATGAAAAGAACAAGGGCAAGGACATTGCATCCACCTCCAACAGAAATCACACCATTCTTGGGACACGGACACAAAAAAGGTCCATCTAGCATTGGCATGGCAGTAGATGTAAGTAAGAACAGCCATGAAGTTGCAGAGGCAGGTGGACGAGATCTTGATATGGCATATAGCCTACTGAGGTCAAGCCTTAGTGGCATCCCAGGATGGACTGGATTCAACACGCACCTTACTACGACATTGCCAAATAAGTCGGTAGTTGCCTACCTGCCAGTTTTGAATGCAAGTCCAACTGAGATGGACACCGTTCAAACAATCCTGAGCCGATCTGTGAGATATGCTGATGTCCTGGAGTTAGCTGTCGTAGTGTTGGTGTTTGACCAGGCAATTTATGCTAAAGCCCAGCAAATCCGTTGGCGAGAGAAGGTGTTGACAAGATCACGGTGTGATCCGTCTGGGTATGTTCCATACCAAAATGACATACCTTGCTTGCATAGGTAGACGGTACAAAGATGCAGGGCTCTCAGACATCATCATTGAAGCGGGTGTTATAGCTGAAGGTTCCGTCAGTGGTGTGATGAATGGGCATCACTATAACCGAAGCATGCGCGCCCATAAGCTGATGCATGATGCACTACGCAAACTGCAGTGGGAAGCCTTTGTGGAGAGTTTGGGTGAACAGGAGCAGGTGATGATACCTGGCCTCATAGAGAAGTTGAAGTCGGGATTCAACAGCAAAGAGATTGCAGATGTCATCAGTGGTGAAGAATTTAAGGGCCTAGTTTCAGCCTTCACGAGTTTCATACATAAGATGTGTACGGAAAGTGCAACATTTGCATTCTGGTCAACATATCTGGTTATGGTCGAGAGTGTCTTGCTCCTCACCAGAGCAACAAGAACAGGAGATTGGGAGCTGCATCTGTCCATCATCCGGAGAATCTTGCCGTGGATGTTTGCGTATGACCGGCCTAACTATGCACGGTACCTTTCAGCATATTATCTGGTAATGTGTGATTTGCCCACCACACATCCTTCGGTGTATGCAGCTTTGTCCAGTGGTGAATTTGCAGTTCAGCGTCAAGAAGGACACGGATTTGCGCAGGTTGAGTGTGACATGTGCATCGAACAAACCTGTAACAGAGATGCTAAAACCAAAGGAGGACTTATAGGCTTCACAACAAATCATGGTGCCGTTCTTCGTTGGCTTCTAACACAGCATAAATGCTCAGCCATAACAAATGAGTGCAAGGCAATGGCAGGAAAAGGGGATAAAGCAAGATTAAGAAAGGATCTGGACCAGAGTAGGATTAAGCGTGATGAGAAGGATGTAGAAGCCATCATTAGTACAGTACGTAGCATGGTCAATCCATTTGAAGTTGAGGGTACTGACCTCTTACATCTGTCTTCAGGTGTTGTTGCTCCTGTTAAGGTGAAGAAAGACTTGGTGGAAGCGGAAGAAGTTGGTGTCAGCAGCTTTACATCCTTCTGTAAAGAAAGACTGCAGCAGGAAAGCAAAGCCTTCTTCGACCCAATCAAGCGTCAGAAACATTTCAAGAGACGAAAAAGAAGACAGTTACAAAAGTTAAAGGAAAGACGGTGACATTGAAGGCTGATAGGAAACTGCTCGCAAGGTTGGTTTTCATTGCAAAGGTGCGGGACATTGACATTCAACACCTCATGACTTACTGTCTTGGCCCATTACCACTACCTTTCGCCACAGAACAAGGTACCCTGATTAAGACCAACAAGGCGTCACTCATGCACCACCTAGAGTCTGCAGTGGAAAAAAAAGTTGTTGTAGATGTAATAGCAGCAAGAAGTGTTTGGATCATCGATGGGATGGTCATGTTGCAACAGCTGCACTCGTCCTCTGCACCTACGACCTTTTATCTTCTAGCAGAGTTTCTGTTACAGAAAGTGGTGAAAATAGCTGACCGACAAGGAGCAAGCGAGATCCATTTTGTGACAGAAACATACCCAGTCATAAGCATCAAGAATGCAGAAAGAGGTCGTCGTGCTGCCACAGGAATACAAGTCATCAAAATCCGACCAGACAACACAAACCAGAAGCGACCAACCCAGTGGAAGAAGTTCCTCAGTGCAGGCGAGAATAAAGAGTCATTCGTGGAGTACCTCTTTCATGCTTGGCAGAAGTGCCCAGCAGGTGTCTACAAGAACGTAACAGTGTACTTAGCACATGGGAAAGAGTGCCATGCACTATCAGCTGACCGTGGGGGTGGTGAAGGCACTGCTTGTACCAGACCTCCATTGTAATCAAGAAGAAGCAGACACCCGTTTACTTCTACATGCAGAATATGCTCAGAAGCATCTTCATCAGTCAACACCACCGGCATCCACATCAGTTCCTCCAGATCCACCAGCTGTGGTTATAAAGAGTATGGACACTGATGTGCTCATTATCAGCATGGGATGTGCACAGAAGTTTACGGCACCTCTTCTCTTCCACACCGGTCGTGGTGACAAAGTTCGCACTCTTGACATCAAGTCCCTTTGTAGTCAGCATGGCTCTGATGTTGCATCAGCCCTAGTTGGATTTCATCCTTTTACCGGCTGTGATTCTGTAAGTGGCTTCTTTGGAAAAGGAAACATCAACCCTTCAAGTTAATGATCAAACAGGAGCGCTACATACATGCCTTTGAAGAGCTTGGTACATCTTTCAGCCCATCTGACAGCCTGATTTCTTGTTTGGAGCACTTTGTATGTCATATGTATGGTCGGGTATCAGATGTGAATGTAGCCCGGTACGACATGTTCAGGCTTGGTACACATGCAGAAGAGTCACTTCCTCCAAACAAAGACTCCCTTGTAAAGCACATTATGCGTGCTAATTATCAGGCAGGTGTATTTCGCCGCTGTTTGGAGCAGATACCAGAAATCCCTTCCCCAAATGAAATGGGATGGAAGTTGGAGGAAGTTAATGGTGCCAGAGATCTTCAAATCGACTGGTGCAGCCTTCCAGCAGCTCCTGATGACATTTTAGAGCTCACTCACTGCAGTTGCAAGAAAGGCAATTGCAGAAATGAGCCTAATCTGGAAGTACAAACCCCTTCACAAGCCACATGCTGTAGTGAAATTGGTATGCAATGTACAGAGCTGTGTACTTGTTCAGGTTGCCAGAACGTAGATGAATCTGCCGTATCTGATGATGAAAAATCAGACTCTGATGATGAAGGTTGAAAACCGTGTGCATGTCCGTGTACATGTATTTCAGGGCTGAGAGTTGTCAATATTGTTCCTGATTTCAGTATTCTGTGAGAGTATTTCTCATGATTTAAGGATTTTTAAAAACATGTATTCCATTTAATGTCTGCAATCCTTGCGGTTTTGCTATGTGTATGAAAGGTTATATAGAACGGGGAAATTAGTATTTTATGGGGTGCCTTGTGACCAAATGTACCCGTTGTACCGTAGACCCTACATTGTACGTTGTTGGGGGGGGGGACCTACAACCACTGTAGTTTCTTTCCTGTTTGTTTGATTTTCCCTGAATTTCACTCCTGGTATTTTGAAAGATCTCTTCTTACAGCATTTAAATGCAAGGACCACAGCAAACTAACAACTTCACTTTTGCATAATACTTGCGTTATGATGGAAATCGCTTTGCACATATCCTAATCATGACTTAAAATCATTTAATTTTATTGCAAGTTATGCTGCTGAAACGTGCGTTTGTTGTGGCCCTGGATTTGTTTTCTGAGATAGATTTGTTTACCTTAATTGATGCAACTTGTGACTTTAAAATGACAAACAGATACATAAAGTTGAATTTATCAAGATTATTTAATGTATTGTTTCATTGAAAAAAAAGGTCAGTATGGATCACAATATAGCCATTATAATTATGTATTTCAGTTACACAAACCAATTACAACTACAATGGGTGTTTTTTTTTATAAAAAAAGTAGGGTTGCTACATGTATCAAATGACTGTACTAATTGATTTCTTATGCTCTTGGATGTATTCTACAAACAATTCTTAAAAATTCAGTTACATGTACAGGTACATTGGATTTGCTTGTAATAATCAGAGAATCTGAGCATGGTTAATATTTGATAAATACTCTGCTCTCTTGAAAATCTGAGCATGGTCAATTTTTGCTAGAAACGCTTATCACACGAGAATCTGAGCATGGTCAATTTTTGCCATATACTCTGCTCACTATAATTGAATTCAGTTTTAAATTTGGATTTGAATAACAGAACACATGGCCTCGGTGAACTGGTTGTTTAATATGCATTTTGTTTAAAATGTTTTACAGTATAAATCATACCTGGAGAGAAATGTAACTATGCCATTGTGCATTTGATGGGAGATGCAAAAGTACATGTACAATTTATGCCAACTGTACAGAGAATATTTGTAATTATACGCTGGAAACACAAGATAATCTGAAATGACACCACTTGTCCATGTTGATCATTTTGAGTTATTGTCCATAATTATGTAGGCCCCTATACAATACACACGAAATGAACAAATCTTTTCATGCTAAATAACTTTCATATTTTTCAGCTGTAACTAAGTAGCAAAAAAATAATATGAAGAATCTGGAGCCTTTCTTCAATTCCTATGTTTCGTAAGATGTGTATACATGTAATGCAATACCCTGTTAATGCAGCTCATAAAAGCTTAGATAATACCTTTTTTCTTCTTTTGAGCTATTCATTAATGGCACACTTCAAATTATTTAATGAACTCAAATATCTGCAAACCTTGAGAAGATGAAGATTAATCACTTAATCAAAAATCATGAAATTTGCAAAGAAATGTTAACATCGTATCAACATATACTTGATGTAACACCCGTTTACATGGGTTTTCATCAACTATACGTTACAAAAATCATAAGTACCTCCTGTATTTTGTGCCAGAAGCTTAAACAACAGTCCCCCAACAGTCATTTGCGGATTAATTGGCAAACATTGTTTGATTGGCCAGGAAAAGTCAACATTACATTAACGTATAGTTGATACGCAGTTGGTTAACATCAACTACACGTTAAAAATTAGTGAGCGTCCCCCCCATTTGGGGATATTGTTATTTTTGATCAGGCATGTATACCCAACCAGTCTATGCTAATTTTAGGTTGTCCCCACTGCTGTTGCACGAAAATCTGAAATTGAGCATATTAATGGCACATGCCCTATGGCCTATACCCAGTCGGTGGTGGTAGAGATCATTCAGTTTCAGAATATTAAGTTTGGCAAATAGAGGAGTGGTATGATCAAGGCAACCTGCATTATTTACAATACGAACAGCTTTCTTCAGCAACTTAAAAAGTTTGTTGGAGCCATGTACAGTTGAAGATCCCCCAAAAGAAAGTAGGCCATAATTCAAGTATGAAAGAATAAAGAAATTATATAATGTTAAAAGAATATTTTTAGGTACAAAATTCTTCAGACGATTCATAACCCCAACATTTTTAGAAATTTTACTACATAAAACATCAATGTGGCGATTCCAAGTGAGATTTTCGTCTATACAAAGTCCAAGAAATTTAATAGTCTTGACTTGATTGAGTACAGTACCATCAAAGCTAAGGAATAATGACCATTTATCCCCGGTTTGTAAAGCGCCCCCCCCCCCGGTACCTCGGCCTGTCTATAGCTCGTCCGGTCTTCAGTCCAGTCTCGTCCGGTATGTAGGTCTGTCGGGCCTGAAGCTTTGAAGTCAGTCAGGCGCAGCAGTTTATTTCCCCTTGGGGAACGTCCAGAGCTGAACAAAAGACGGCTTATCGGATTACAGACTTGTGGCCAGAGATTACCGAACTGTTTAAGTACAGCTGCTGGCCTCATAAAATGCGGGGTTGGGGGATTTGTTAAAAGATAAAAAAAAAATGGTCGTATGTGGGCAAATCTCACATAGCGGGTACCAGCACAATGCAATAGATCGTCGTGTTCTATAGTAAAAATTAGAAAAACATACTTGGACAGCGACGTTTGTTATGTTTCTTCATCAGGCTGGTGTATTTTTCAAGGCTTAGCCTACAAGTCATTTTCCTTTTTGGCCCTAAAATGAGAACTGAGGTGGCAAATTTCAAAGAACATGATGGAATAAAAGGTCGCGACAGGCTTAACTTCATGAGAAGAATTAACCGACCTTTTGAAGAATCTACAGTTTAATAATAATATTGAATTTTCCCTTTTTGCCCTAACAACTTTTCCTCAATGTTGGCAGAGTTAATTATTATTTGTGACTATTCTTTTTATATTAAAAAAGAAAGAAAAAGAAAACACACAACACTAGGGGATTCATGGGGTGGGTATGAGAGGTTTAATGGGGGCACATCTTTATTTTCAATTCAAACCGAGAACCGAGCAGATAGACCAATCTCTTTTTTGAATATGTGTGGCTCTAAAAAGAGCCGTTGGGTTTGTTTGATGAGTTTGTCTTTCCTGTCGGTGTCTGTCTACAGATCCTGTCAACTGTGCAGGAGTCGGTTATGGCGATCTCGGTCAGCCGCGCTCTGGAAAACCTTCTTGCAGCCTTGCCTGCACAAACGATCTCCCTTGACTGTGGTTTCAAGTCCCTCATCAAGGCTAGGTTGTCGATGTTTTCCTTGCAGTGCTTTCGTTGCTGTTGCTTGCCATGTTTGGAAATGGCCTGAAAACTTTGTTGACGGCACTGGTGTGAAGGCACATCCTCCGCCGAATGAGCGCAAAAATGTGATCAGTTTTTTTTGCGCGGATGGGTTTTCTGGAACAGTGCTGACACTTCTTGTCTCTGCATTTCACGAACTCTAGCTGAAACGTACGCTGAACGGAATGTTTTGCCAGAAACCGGTATTCGTCTGCAAGGGCGGACAGCGCAGTCATTCTTGAGTTTAGTTGCGCTGGCATCTGTCAAGTTTTCGATATGAGCTTCATGATGACTTCGATGATGACTTCATCGCAACTGTCGATACTGGGAAGCTGTCAAATGTTCTGCCCTGTAGGCAGCGTTGCACGTCATCGATGGCGGTGTCCAGGACGACTGCTTCTTTCGTCCTTTTTTCGTCTTCTGACAATGATGTCTGCTCTGATGGCGTTTTGTCCTCCCCTTGGACTTTGGCGGATAACTGAAGGCCGGTGAGCCACATCGTCATTGGCGCCCAACTGTGCTCAATCATGTTATATCTGCTGTCCCCGGGTGCGTAGGACACGATGCAGAGGTAATCCAATCCGAGATCCCGCCAAAGTCGACCCATCATTACTATCACCTTCAGACTGTTTTTCCTCCAATCGGGTCCGTTATCCGACACGATGACAGCAGCATTTTTGTCATTTTTGTCCTGGACATCTCTCAACAACGGGAGAAGATCAGCGTAGTGATTGCACACCGATGCTTTGGAGAATTTGTTTCCCCGCAAGCAAACAGTCAACGGTCCCGTTCTTGGATATCGGAAGTGAAGGCGACCTAGGCTATCATGGCGATATATTGATGCTGGTGGAGAGCGGCATGGAAGTGGGTCTCGGGCATCAACACGCGTTGTAGATGCAGTAGGGCTGGCCGATTTTGATCTCTTGCGTTGAGGACTCATTTGTGCGGAAGGATGATTGAGAAGTTGCATGTAACCATTGGGTATGATTTTGTAGCCTGTTGCAAAGTTGTGATCGGGATAGTGCACGGAATCGTTGGTCATGAAGTACGTTTTGAAGCTCATTCTTCTGTCTACACAAGGGCCACTTCCAACCAGAAGTTTGTTTTTGTCATCTGCAGACCACATGGAGACTTCATCGTCGAAGCATGCAGCCATTTCAAGGGCATAATTTACCGTAGCACGACAGTAATGAGAGGCATGATGATCATGGCCGACATCGTTTCGTTTTACACCGATCTTGGCGTCAACGAGGGCATGGTACCGACAACTCGCTGTGTTTTTTCGATTAGGAGGGATGAACAGGCGTTGGATACTTCTCGAACTGATCTGCAACTCGGGGATTTTCTCAACAACTTCCGTTTGTAAATGACGGGCAGTAACCCCAACTGAGGACCACGTTTGTGATCGCCGGCGATGAGCACCAAAACCGTGTTCTTGAAGTGTGTCGACTACTGTTGGTACAAGCGATGGAAACTTCTCATAGAATGGCTTTCTTCCGCGTTTTGAAGGCATCGCCCCCTGAGGAAAGAAGGCAGGACCGTCAAAAAGCCTTTTTCTAGACAGAAGGGGCACGGGTTTGGGAGGTGAAAATGCAGGAGAATCAACCGGCTTCTGCAAAGGAGAGAGGGTACTTGTAAGCGGGCTGAAAATCGGGGCTACAGGTGAGATCGAACAGCGTGGTGGAGTAAACTCCATTTTGACTGTAAATGACGCGGTAGGAACATGCAGTTGTTGCTATGAGCATGTGGCTAACTTCACGGGTGACCAGTCAGTGACACAAGTCTTGCTCAGTGAAGCGAACGCGGATTTCATCAATGTTGTACTCCCAGTTTCGCTATCACTTTCAGCTTCACGTGCATGCATTCAACATTGTACTGTGACCAAGAATATTCGCTACACGCTCCCGGTTCAAAATGAACCCCTGCTCTTGAGAAAATCAGATGGATACACATTCCCCCAAGCGTTTTTGTAAGTATATATATTTATATATATTGTTTTTTTACTAGCATTTCAAAGTGGCACATTTTGGTGTTGAACATTATCAAAGAGATTCAGTGTTTTTTCTTTCAATGCATACATTTACGTATGAATAGTGAAAAAATGAGAAGTATTACGTTGGGCAGGTTATGCATATCAGTAGCAAAGACAATCTGTAATTGTTTTCTATACGAAGAAAGATTTATTAACAAATTGCGTTTTTTTTTCATTCTTTTTTTCTATGACAGACGATGATAGCGGCGATTCTGATGATGATGTTCCGCTAACCGGTCTGAGAAACAGACTCCGGGCAAACCTTGGCGACGAGATTCAACGTCTCGTATCTTGTGCTCAGCCCATAGCCTCCGCTCTTGCTTCGCCTCCAACAACTAGTGCTACTCAGCCGCCTCCTCAGCCGTCAGCACAGGCGGATCTCCTACCGCTTGTGCTAGAAATTCTGCGGGATGTTCAAGTTAAAGTTTCAGCAATGCAAGTCCAGCTCAATCGCCTGGAGAACGGACAGGAGAGTTTTCGTGAGGGTGTCCAGCACAAGCTCGATCGCCTGGAGAACAGACAGGAGAGCTTCCGTGAGGGTGTCAAGCATTTAGCTGCAAGGATCGACTCCCATGCCGTGGCTAGCACCCCAAGCACTCCTGCTACATTGTCCACCCTTGATGAACCTCAGTCGACTGATGGTCAGCCTGCTGCTCCAGCGAGACTACCTCAGGTCCCCGAGACACCAACTTCAAGCCGCACCATCAACCCTCGATTTATCCCCGGTCAGGAGCCAGACGAATACCTTCAACAAAAACATGGTTCGTTCCGTGTCGGAATACAAGATTATTCTGAAGGAGGTTCAACAAAGGAAGCGACAAGCATCTGACGTAGACCGAGGCCGTTTGCTGTGCCTCAACTTGATGGGGAGGGAGATCCCGAAGGAGGAACTTGCCCGCAAAAATGTTACGGGAAACTCCCGTGACAAAAACAACAAAAAGTGTAAAATAGGAACTCTTGCTCGGGAGATCTTACATAACGTCTTTCAGCAGGCAAAGATGCAATTTCCAGACTTTCATGACTGGTATACTGACCATAAATGTAAGACTGTTGAGGCAATAAACGAGCGGTGTAAACGGCTTAGACAGGAATTCAAGGAAAACGTCCCGGTTGGAGAAGTTAACATGGCATGAAAACAACTCAGTCAATTCACTTATGATTCGTGTAGATTCCAGTTATATTTTTATTATCAATTGTTTTATTTTGGTGTAAGCCTACGTTTGGTAGAATATTCAAGATCTACTATTTGAAATAAAGTTGCAAAAGCTTGTCAAAAGAGTAATATCTGATTTTTTGTGTGGATTGTTTGTTTGAGTCATTTAAATCATCAAAATCAGCCATAGCAAGGAAACAACCAGTACATGTATAATGTTCCATTTCAATTGCATAAACTCCTGGGGAAAAAAAGATTGATTGTTTTTAAACCCATAAAAGAGGGACCTTGATATTCACATTAATCCAAACGAAAACCAACATCTTTACATGTATTTGTAAATTCAGGAGTGATAAGTAACTAACTTTGGGCCTTTAAAAAATGGTATTGGCTGGGGGATTACGATGGGCAATTTGTTCTATTTTTCGTAGTTCTTGGCTGAAAAGGATTGCTTGTAAACATTTATGCGGTTGGATTTTTTTCTACGAGATCCTGAAACGCCTTAACATCAGTTCCTTCCCAAAGCTGTTGAAATCAAAATAAATGTAGTCTGCAATTAAGAAATTCCACACACAACGTATTAATATTCAAAAAGTGAAAATGCTTGCGCTTGCATCCCCATTTGTGTGGCATTGTATGGGAAACCCAATAGCACGAGCCTTCGTGCGCTGGTATGGGGGTTCTATTGTTTCGCTCAGGAGATAATGCTTGCAAGTGCGTAAGTAATTTACAGTCCCATTGTGTGCCAAACCGCATGGCAGGGGTTTTGATCTGTGCCGGCGAAGGGGCTCTTTTGTTTCGCGTTGGGGGATGAAAACCACAAGCGGGCGTTTTCTGGGATAGATTACATGTGTCAACACTTGCAAACAATAGACCCCAGGATGGGAGAGTTCTTGATCAGCTACCGGACTAGTCATCTGGGGCGGTAGCTGGGCCGGTAAGAAAGGGATTTTTGGAAGGGGGCGAGCTTACCGGGGGGCCCTTTACAAACAGGGGTTGAATGGTCACTAAGCCTAAGAGAAACTGTGGCCTGGTATTTATGTTGGCGTGGACAAAAAATAATGTAATTAGTCTTAAGCAAATTAATTGATAATTTGTTCGAAATGAGCCATCTACTTATTTTAACAAGTTCAACATTAACAGTTTGGATGGCTGTATCCACATTATGGTGATTGTAAATTAAATTAGTATCATCTGCAAATAAACAGAAAGACATGACATCAGAAGATCTACAAATATCATTGATATAAATAATAAATAGTAATGGACCTAACACACTTCCTTGAGGGACTCCACAAGTGATGGACTGTTCTAAAGAGTGATGTAAATTATAAGAAACAAACTGTCTTCTATTTGATACATAACTTCTGAACCAGTCCAAGGCCAACCCTCGGACACCAAAATGCTCCAATTTATTTAAAAGGATGTCATGGTTAACAGTGTCGAAGGCCTTGGACAGGTCCAGGAAAATACCGACAGAAAACTGCTTGTTCTCAAAGGCATCGATGATTTTACTTAACACATCAAGTATAGCCAACTCTGTAGAGCGTGTAGCGATTCCCATCTAATCGATGCATTGTAGCAAGTCTAATCCATGTATCCCGGCATGCATCACTCCTAACATGGCCGCTTACGAGAACTCGTGTTGTCGTCCAATAAACCTGGAATAGTTCCTAACATTATCGGAGTCTATAACTTTCTTCATGGTGTCAGTAAGTACAGGATTCGTTTCTTAATACATCATGGCTACTTTCGGCAATATTGGAGAGTTTTGTGAAAAGAAAGAGACATGGGAAATGTACACTGATCGTCTCGGCGAATATTTCGCGGCGAACAATATCTCCGACGCAGCACGCAAAAGGGCCATACTCAACTCTGTCGTTGGTTCACAAACATATAAGCTGATTAGCGATCTTCTTGCCCCTAAGAAACCAAACGAAGCTACATATCAAGAACTAGTGGACAGATTAGAGAAGCATTTCAAACCCACAAAGTCTAGCATCATTGCTCGCTTTCAATTCAACAGCCGCTGTCGGCGATCTGGTGAATCAATAGCCGAATATTTAGCAGCACTACGTGCACTGGCCAGTGACTGCAAGTTTGGCCAAAACCTTGATGAAATGCTGAGAGACAGACTTGTGTGTGGCGTGCAGAATGATCGCATCCAGAAATCCCTGCTTGCCCAACCAGAGGACAAACTTGACCTCAAGCGCACAGCGGAACTTGCACAATCAATGCAGCTCGCAGGTGATCAGGCAAAGATGTTGTCAGCCTCTACCAGCACAATGGCTGAATCAAATACCACTGTCAATGCTTTCAAAAAGAAACAAGCTCAACGCGCAAACAGACCAACATGGTCAAATCAACGGCAGACATCTGCACGTAGTAGTTCTACACAGCAGCAAAAACCCAGAAAACCTTGTGGAAAGTGTGGAGCTTTTCACAAGAGGCACGAATGCCCGGCCTATGGCAAGACTTGCCACAAATGTAACAAAAAGAATCACTATGCTGATTACTGCAGAAGCAGCCGCCACGTCTTCACAGTAAACCCCGATTCATACTCGGAGGAAGATGAACCTGCCGTGGATGAGCAAGAATTATTTTACGTTCGAGCCGTGGACAACACCAACTTGAACTTGAAACATGACATCCACGCTACGCTTGTGGTGAATAACACACACGTTCCTGTCCAACTTGACACTGGTGCACGTTGTAACGTACTGCCCATGAATGTTTACAACGTCATCGCACCACCTAAGTCCATTGATAATTCAAAGTCAACCAAGCTCATCGCTTATGGAGGAACCGAGCTCCACACAGTTGGACTAGCTTCACTGCCATGTCGCATTGACTCATCGCTGACTGACCATAATATTGACTTTTACATTGTTGACACACAAGTGAAAGCTATCCTCGGCTTAACCGATTGCCTCCGTCTAGGCCTGCTGTCTGTCAATAACTTAGTTTACCATGTCTCCAATGACACCACATCGTCTCAAGTCTTCAAAGACTACGAAGACCTGTTTGACAGCTCGCTCGGGTAACTACCAGTCATCTACACCATGACCATAGACCCCAATGCTACGCCGGTTGTCCGACCTCCACGTCGCATCCCTGCTGCAATGCAAGACAAGGTCAAGTCCGAACTGCAGCGGATGACTACCCTAGGCGTGATCACTCCAGTCTCCGAACCGACAGACTGGGTTTCCTCCATGGTCGCGACTCATAAGAAAAACAGCGAAGAAATCCGCTTATGCATCGACCCTCGTGACCTTAACGGAGCACTGAAACGCCCACACCACCCTACCCGAACAGTAGAGGAAGTCGCTGCCAAGATGGATGGTGCGACAGTTTTCTCAGTGCTTGATGCTAAATGCTCGTTCTGGCAGATCCTCTTGGATTACGAATCATCACTGCTGACTACATTCAGCACGCCATATGGCAGATATCGCTATCTTTGCATGCCCTACGGCCTCTGTTCTGCCTCCGATGTGTACCAGAGAACCATGGAGCAGATATTCGCCGATCTGCCATGCTCCATCATCGTAGATGACATACTAGTTGGTGGACGCACTAAAGAGGAACATGATCGAAACCTCAAAACTGTCCTTGATCGGATACGCAAAATCAACATGCGCCTCAACCCCACAAAGTGCCGCTTCGGTCTTGAACAAGTCTCATATGTCGGTCACGTCTTCACCGCCAATGGACTTAAGCCTGACCCAGCTAAAGTCAGTGCTATCACCGACATGCCTCCACCCAACGACGTTACTGCCCTACAACGCTTCCTTGGCATGGTGACATACCTGGCCAAGTTTGTACCCAACTTGAGCGACTTAACAGCCCCACTACGCGAGCTCACACATAGTGACATCCACTGGTGCTGGCTAGAGCAACACAATGCCGCATTTCTAGCGATCAAGGACAAGATTGCTAATGCGCCGACACTCACGTACTTTGATGTCCGCAAGCCAGTCACGTTGACCTGCGATGCCTCCAAGTTTGGCCTTGGCGCAGCCTGCCTACAAGAGGGTGCCCCTATCGCGTATGCTTCACGTACCATGAGTGACACTGAACAACGCTACGCACAGATTGAAAAAAAACTGCTTGCAGTTGTGTTTGCCTGCACCAAGTTCCACGACTACATATACGGTAAAGACATCGTAGTCGAAACTGACCACCAACCATTGGTCACCATCGTCAAAAAGCCTCTGCTGAGTGCCCCTGCGCGGCTTCAACGCATGCTTCTCCGGTTACAGAGGTATAACATCACCCTCGTGTACAAGAAAGGAAAAGAATTGTTCCTTGCCGACACTTTGTCACGTGCACCCTTGACAACAACCGGTACTGAAAATGATGACCTGCAAGTCATGACCCTCCTGCCAATCTCTGACATGCGACTTGAACAGCTCAAGAAAGCAACTGCCTGTGACTCCGCCATGCAACAGCTCACTGATGTCATCAGTCGCGGATGGCCTTCGCATATCAACAATGCCCCACCAAAGGCCCACCCCTACTTCGCGTTCAGAGATGAACTGATTCTCGACCGCGGTATCATCTTAAAGGGACATAAGGCTATCATTCCCAAGTCACTACGCGCAGAATACATCCAAATACTGCATGAAGGTCACCCAGGCATTGAGGCTACCAAACGCAGAGCCAGAGATGTAGTTTAATGGCCATCAATGTGCCTTGATATCGAGCAGTCCGTCTCTGGATGCACAGTTTGCAACGCTACCAAAGCCCATCAACAGAAAGAACCACTGAAAAGCTACCCCCCACCCAGCCTACCATGGGAACACATTGGAGTTGACCTATTCCATTGGAACGGTAT
Organism: Patiria pectinifera; assembly: GCA_029964075.1. NCBI lineage: Eukaryota > Metazoa > Echinodermata > Asteroidea > Valvatida > Asterinidae > Patiria > Patiria pectinifera. The sequence continues at coordinate 12,246,706 of CM057135.1, forward strand.
GGATTACCTAGCCCTTGGTGACTCATACTCCGGCTGGTTTGACTTCGCTTCACTCGACAACACCTGTGCCTCTACAGTCATTGAGGTACTCAAGAGACAATTTTCCATCCATGGAATCCCCCGCATCGTTATCAGTGACAACGCGCGACAATTTAATTGCTTCGCCTTCAAACAATTCGTACAGTCATGGGGCTTCCAGCATACAACCAGCAGTCCCCATTTTCCCCAGTCCAATGGCCTTGCAGAAAGCTCTGTCAAGCGCGCCAAACAACTCCTCGAGAAGACAAAACGCGACGGTTCAGACCTCTACCGAAACCTGCTGAACATTCGCAATGTCCCAACCAACCCCCAGCTTGGCTCACCTTTCCAACGTCTCATGTCACGGCGTCTTCGCACAACCATCCCTACCCCGACGCCCCTCCTTAAACCCGCCATTTACACACGCGTCACAGCACAGTTACGCAAGAGGCAACAGCAACAGAAGTCTTCATATGACAAATCTGCCAAGCCCCTCCGACCACTGAAACCAGGGCAAGTTGTTCGTCTACAATCACTCAAAGGGCACGACCAGCTTGGAATTGTCCAAAAGCATTCCATAAACCCCAGATCGTACATCGTCAATGCCCAAGGCACACTCTACCGCCGCAATCGGAGACACTTATTGGCAGTCCCTGAACCACCTCCACAGCAACAACACTCACCTGACTTCTACTTACCGCCACAGGATCCACTGCCTCAGCCTGCCATCCCCCATGCACCTCCACCACAGCCAGTTCTCACTCGCTCCGGTCGCATCTCGAATCCAAATCCTAAATACACTTAACAGTTTTGTGTGACTGTTATTGCTTTGCCCGCACTGGATTTGTGTTGTTGATCCAAATTTCATGCTGATAACTTTGGACTGTCCCCGACTACTGGACTGTTAATAACTACATTTGCCTACTCAACATGTGTCATGTGTTGTACACTCGAAAGATGAGGGCAGAATAATCCCTTGTACACACATCGAGTACTGAGACAGTCTATCTCAGTACTCAAGGCATTTGAGTTTTGTTTTTTACTATATTATTGGTTTAACCCTCTGTTTGTTTTTCAGAGGAAAGGATAGTAATTGTTTATCTTGGTACATTTACATAACCAGTGTGTTTTTTTAAATATTCATTAAGTGTTTTCAAATCAGTGAAATACTCAGACTTTAAATTACCAGACTCCAGTTTACAAATTCACTGATCAAACAAATGTTTATTTCATAAAGCTGTTTTATTCAAATTGTTAAAACTAAACTTAGAAGAGAGGATGTAGCGATTCCCATCTAAACGATGCATTGTAGCAAGTCTAATCCATGTATCCCGGCATGCATCACTCCTAACATGGCCGCTTACGAGAACTCGTGTTGTCGTCCAATAAACCTGGAATAGTTCCTAACATTATCGGAGTCTATAACTTTCTTCAGAGCGGTTTGCTCTAAAGCCGTATTGAGATAATAAATAAATAAAATGCAATCATGCGACTGAACACAATTTTTTCAAATAATTTGGAAAAGACAGGTAAAATAGAAATAAGTCTATAATTAGTGAACTTGTGTCTACTACCCCCTTTGTGTATGGGAACCACTTTACCAATTTTCAATTCGTCAGGAAAGACTCCCTTAGAAATTGACTGATTAAAGAGCAGAGCAAGTGGTATAGCTAAAGCATTCCTGGCCTTTTTAACAACAAAGGAACTCAAACCATCCCAGCCTTGGGGTTTTACCATTAGGGAGTTTGTTAATCACATTCACAATTTCTGCTTGCGTAACAAAAATATAGAATGAGAACACCTGTTTCCAAGAAAGGAATGATAAGAACGATCAGACAATGGAAGGTTGCTGGTTATCCTGTTTCCAATGTTTACAAAGTAATCGTTAAAATGGTTAGCAATACTGTATGCATCATCAACATATTTACCATTATGCACAAAATAAGATGGATTAATGTTGGACTTAGATTTATTCAATAAAGAATTAATAAGTCTCCAGGTGCCTTTGATATTATTCCTTTCACTATTAAATTTGTGGTACAAATAATTCTTCTTAGCACGTTTAATCAAACCAGTAAGGATATTTTTATACTGAGTGTACACATGTTTAGTATGATCTGTGGGGTTGTCAAGATATTTTCTGTACAGGTAGTTTTTCCTTCTAATGCAATTATAAATTCCTTCAGTTAACCAAGGTGACTTTTTCCTATTGAAGCGAGTTTTAATTTCTTTCTCAGGAAAATGCTTGTTTTAAAAATGAAGAACATACTCTAAAAAATGTGAAAAAGAATCATTGACACTGTCAAAATTAGTGATGAAATCCCAATTAATATCCAAACGATCTTGAATAAAATGCTGAATATTAGTGTCGCTGAAATCACGTCTGAACGTATTCAAATTAGATGAGGTATTTCTGGAGTAATTATTTACAACTGCAAATACGGGAAGATGATCACTTATATCAGTAAGTAAAATACCAGTTTTGTGATCTGAAAACTCATTAGTAAAAATATTACCGAGGAGCGTAGCACTATCTGGAGTAATTCTAGTAGGTTTGTTGATAAGCGGGAAAAAAGAATTGGATGACAATGTATTAATAAAATCTTTAACACTACTACTTGTATCATGAAGCAATAAATTAATGTTAAAATCACCCATAATGTACACCCGTTTCATGTCGTTTTGTACTTGGGCTAGTGTATCATTAAAGGAATCAGAAAAATTAGAACAAGAAACATGTGGGGGTTTATACACAATTCCAACTATGATGTTACCTGATGTAGAATTTTCAATTTCAATAAAACAAGACTCAAAGTATTCAGTATTAGGACAAATATCTTGGCGTGCCTTATAGGTGAGATCATTTTTTATGTAAAATGCCACGCCTCCTCCCCGTTTGTGTTGTCTACAAAAACCTTCCATGGCATAACCATTGAGTTTAACCGAGGGATCATCAATATCTTTCAACCATGTTTCAGAAACACCAATAATAGAAAAATCATCACCAGGATATTAAGATACTGCTGAATATCAGAGATGCTGCTGGCCAAGCTACGAGCATTAATATGTAGACATTTAAAATAATCTGCTCGAGAAAAATTATCCAAGAACTGGTCTTGATCATAGTACTCACAAGCAATATCAGGAACATCTAAGTTAATATCAGGATCTAAGTTAGGGTCAACTACTGGTGTATTATCAACCATCAATGAAACCATTCAACAAGGTAGGTATAAAAATGAATTTGATAAACATGTATATCCGGGTCTCACTGCTACACAAACAAATAATAACAAAACAATAACAATAACAAAACAATAAAAAAGTGAGAAACACTTACCCAATAATTAATCGAAAAGTAAACGTAAACATATAAAAAAGGAATCGTGTACAGTAACTCAACAGCAAAATTGAAATGTAGACAATGAAAATCAATTGATATACAATTTTAAGTTGATGAACATGCTGGCGCAGCAGAGTATGAGTGCTCGGTTGTGTGGTTAATACAGCAGCATCCTTGGTCATACCGGGACTTCTGTGGTACCCTTGGTTGGGTGACTTTCTTAGTTGAGTAACAGGACGATATGAGAAATGGTTGTAATGGCGTTGTATTTATACTTGTGGTCAGAGCCCATACGCTTTGTTTATGCTATTAACCCTAAAGGGACACCAAAAACATAAAAATCGGACCAGGGGTTGTCGCGCAGCGAAAAATTTTCAGGCGCTAGGCGCCGTGAAAACTGAATTTTCCCATATACGTCGTGTACACAGACCAGAATTGCCATTCATGCATATGAATAATTAATTAACCATAATTCCAAAACCCTTTGACATTTGGTCATGACATTTCTTGGGTATGTTCATGAAGAGTTGCTCTATGCATGAGCCGAGTTTCAAAATGTTTCGGCACTCGATGGCCGAGATCTTAGGGGGGGGGGGGGTGCGGAATCCCCCGGCTGAGAGATGGTCAAAATAACCCGGCCCCTTCAGGGTTAACTTTACAAAGTATGAAATAGTGCTTATGGTTAACAAAAATCTACAAAAAAAAAATCCGAAGATCTATGTGACATATTGATTACAAATCAAAAGATCGCCAGGTATTGCCCTAATTCAAAATATCTTCCCAAACATCCCAAGGAGTGGCCACACTGACCAAGTGACCAAAAGGTGTACTTGCGTCATGTGGATAGGGTTGCACACCAGGACCCCAATGATAAATGGACCCCAATGGACCCCAATGATAAATGCCCCTACTTCAGAAATTCATGAAAAATACTCCAAACTCTATGAGGTGTTCAAGACGTACATCAACTTAAAGCTTATTTCATCATCTTTCATTTTCGGTTCAAGTTTCGGGGGGGGGGGACAATGACTTTTGGGAGAAAATTCCATCCAAAGATGATGACCCCTAAAAGCAGTGCTGAAGCCCATTGCCCTTTTTAAAATGGTCGCCTACGCTCCAGTGAAAAATAGAGCAATTTTAGTGCCCAATCGTCATCCACATTTTACAAAAAAACAAGCTCGCAGTCCTCTGCACGGCTTTCACCAATATTTTGTACAAACGCTCAAGTTCATGGCCCACAATATGCTCAATGAGGGCATGCGAATCGTGATTTGGCCGGCGTTGGCAATTTCGGACCGACTTAATGGCCTGGACCAATAGAGCTATATTCAATTTAGCTATTACCGTTTGCGAGTTAGCCACGCCACTTAATACACAACCCTAGGGAGTTTTTGAACACTAATTTGAGTTTTGTTGGTCACATATTTTGCGCGTTCCGCGTCCATTTATATATCATGTCCTTTTTTTTCAATATTTCACGATAGGTCAATTATCTCCATAGATATAGAATAGAAAAGACTATATCTCCCGTCCCAGCTATCTACGGCACTCAAAATTGACCTATCGCGGTAAAATCGCGCCAACGCGGATTGTGAAATGTTACCCCCAAAAAGTTGTCCAGAATAAGTGTATGCGGAACGCGCAGAATCAGACACAAACAAAGCTTAGTGTACACGATTTCAATAAAGTTGTCTAAGGGCTGCGCCATGTTGTTTCCCATCATGCCTTGCGCGATCTGAACGAACCTTTTCCCTCATGACCCTTTACCATCACCGTCTTCACCGACCACTTTACAATCTTGGTGTCCCCTATGCCAGACATGTGGATGAAAACCATTCTTTAAATAAACATTTAGGCAAAACCTCATTTTCAAAAAATTGTAGATAATAGGAACTCGTTTCTTAAGAAAAAGAAGATTGAGGATTAATATGTGAAGACACACCCAACCGACATCAACGGACCCTGGAGCATGGAACGCTATATGATCGCATGCATGTTAATAAACAATTCATGGAAACTTGTCACAAGCTGGGTTATAAATCCCCCCCCCCAGGTTGACATGAGTTCATGCATGTAAACCGTTCTTTCCATTGTCTTTAATGACCAATTATAGGCAGTGCCACAGACATTCTGTCCACGTTTTATGGTCATCCAACTAGTCCAAACTGACAAGCTTATTTAATAATTAAGTTACACAAGCCCGATAATGCGCTTTATTGTCAGGTTTGACCCTGCACAGTCACTCCTTAGTCTGTCCAATATGGAGCTATAGGTACGTCCATGGTCTGTCTAAGATAACAGTGCGAAGCTTACCCGCATAAAATGACATGCACACCACAAAAGTAGCAAACAATGTAATTGCTACTGCGTGCAAAATGACCCCAAGAAAGTAAAGACAGTTGACTAGAATCGTAATTTCAGGTCCCCTTGAATTAATCCTAAGAGTAAGCGATTCTGTCTTTCAGGTTCAAGACTTGATATAAACGTTAGAGAGAGATCTGCCATGAGCGTTTTAATAATGAAAATGCAGCTGAAACCCTCAAACGGCATGAAGGTTAGCATATGTTTGCTTAGCGAGTTGTCAGAGGGGTGCGATAAAAAGAAGAACCTACATTTCAACAAGAATATGCGAATTGCCCCCTGACGTTGTGACCACATTGGCTGCAGATACGCAGCTGTAGACGCTGTTTGTGATATTTTGTGAGTCTGCAACCCTCCGAAAAAAGGGCGCTTTTTCTATTCGAATCTTTTGCGGAAAAGTCAGGTCGGAAAGCTGACAAATATTCATAGCGATGACCTTTGCACTAATGTACATGTTGGGCTGCATCAGAGTCATCTGTCTAGAGCTTGCTCTAGGCCTGCGCCCATTAAAATTACGCGGCGACGCGCTGAAAATAGACGTAGACAATATGATATTGGGCCAATATCAGACAATTATCAACATTACTGTACAGTTAAAAAACTTTGCGATAGCTTTAAAGGTTACTTCTGCAGCGGTAAACACGTCACTCACAACGGCACGGAACCGATACTGTTAGGTCAAAAAAAAGTCTCCGGTTTCTGGTATGGAGCTTGCCCCAAAAGTGGTGCGGCGACGCGGCTTTTTTTTTTTTTACCTGTTTTTTTTTTTTTTTTTTGGCTTCAAATGTCGGCTGATGACTGCAAATGGTGCCCGACTAAACTTAGTGCAAATATATGGGAGTCCAGAGAGGCCACATAAATCTTATTCTCGATCATAACCCCATCTAAAAACACGTTAAAATTGTGCAGCAGCAGAATTCCAGTCAAACCAGTGAGTTTGGCGGTTTTGAAACATCATCTTGTATTGAAAAAAAACTTTTTTCATTTTGCCGACGCGCATGGCTACGGCGACGCACGCGCATACCAGAAACCGGAGACTTTTTTTGGCCTGATGTACATGCCCGGAGGGGCGAATTGAGGTCTTTTGTGTGTGTGTGGGGGGGGGGGAGTCCTCAGAAAATCAATGTTGAAAATGTAGACATGTTTTTTAGATGGGGGTGGGGGTGGGGGTGGGCTCGGACTATATTTTCAACGGGGACGCTGCTCAAAATGCGATAATTATTAACACCCCATTACATGATAGTGTACAAATGCCCCCGTAACCAGCATGCTCTGACGGCATTTGTGCACAAGCGTATCGATACCAGTGTTATTTAGTTTTGGTAGCAGAGCAGGGGGGCGCATTATTTTTTGGTACATTTATATGGAAATAAATATTTTTCACAGTGCTGGGGGCCGGGGGAGAGGTTCAGGCCGGGATGTCCATGGCGCTGCAAGGTAAAACGCGGAATTCTAACAACAGAGCGCCTTCCCGTTTCAAGTCTCAAACCAAAGAAATGCAAACTGTTGCGGAGGATATGAGACAATTATCCACATCAAAATTAAAACATCATCATCACTTTTAATAATAGTTCTGCATCGGTAAACAGCCCCCCCCCCCCCCCTGCAACAGCATAGTACCTATTTAAACGTACATTGTATTAACGTGCATTAGGCCCGTATATACCCGTCGCGCTGCCTGGGTAAAACGCGGAACTTATATGTCCTTCCCGTGTTCATTTTTTCTGACTTGCTAAAACGGGGAACTCTAAAAGCAGAGGGTCTTGCCGGGTTAATTTTCCAACGACAGACAGAACAAAAATCAGAGGTGTTGATTAGGATATGATACACTTATCCAGATTAAAATTAAAACATTGTGATGATTTTTAATGTTGGTTCTGTAGCGATAAAGATGTCCCCTCCAAAAGCATCGGAGCCAGTACGCGTATACTGCACATACCGTGCATTCGGCCTATTTGCACACAAAAAACCTGAGTGGGTAAAACGCGGAACTCTCATTATTCAAGGTCTTCCCGGGTGAATTTTCGACTGAATAAAATCAAAAGTGTTGTTGAGGATATAATACACTTATCCAAATTAAAATTTAAACATTGTGATGATTTTTAATGTTGGTTCTGAAGTGATAAAGATGCCCCCTCCTACAGCATCGGATACAGTACGCGTATACTGCACATAGCGTGCATTTGGCCTATTTGCACAAAAAACCTGAGTGGGTAAAACGCGGAACTCTCATTTTTGAAGGTCTTCCCGGTTGAATTTTCGACAGAAAAAAATCAGAGGTGTTGTTGAGGATATAATACACTTATCTAGATTAAAATTAAAACATTGTGATGATTTTTAATGGTGGTTCTGTAGCGATTAAGATGCCCCCTCCTACAGCATCGGAGCCAGTACGCGTATATACTGCACATACTGTGCATTTGTCCTGTTTGCACAAAATTCCGAGTGGGTAAAACGCGGAACTCTTATAATTGAAGGCCTTCCCGGCTAAATTTTCGACTGAAACAAATCAGAGGAGTTGTTGAGGATATAATACACTTATCCAGATTAAAATTAAAACATTGTGATCACTTTTAATGTTGGTTCTGTAGCGATAAAGATGCCCCTCCCACAGCATCGGACCCATAACACGTATACTGTGCATACCGTGCATTAGGCCTATATGCAAAAAAACCCCTGAGTTGGTAAAGCGCGGAACTCTAATTGAAGGTCTTCCCGGGTGAATTTTCCAAAGAAAAAAAATAACAGGAGTTGTTGAGGATATAGTACTTTTATCCACATTAAAATTAAAACATTCTGATGATTTTTAATTTGATTCTGCCTGTGTAAAATGCGAAACTCTCTGAGGCCCGTACCCATCGATCGCGCTGCCTGGGTAAAACATGGAACTATTAATACAGAGGGCCTTCCCATGGACTTGTGGAAGATATATGGCACTTGTCGACATTACAAATAAAACATTACGATCATTCCATAATGCTACTTCTGCAGAATTCGTTCTGCAGCGGTACATCATCCCCTATCAACTGTTTAATACACGTGCTTCACAAAGCACTGAGTTTCAGCTGCACCCTTGATTTGTAAACGGCGTGTATCCCTTTAATTACAGCATGTGTTCTGCACTGTTCTGCAAATACTACACACAATTATTATACGACGGAACAAACAGGTGGGAAGTCTTTTATTTTCAATAATTGAAGGGCAGATTATGAGGATTTTGGGACTTAATAATGAGATGGGCCCTTTCTGTACTTTTGAAGCCGGTATTTAATCTTAATTTGGTGTTAAAATCCTAGTTCTGCAGAGTTCTGCAGATTTCTGCACGTTCTGCAAGTTCCGCATCATACCCACACCCGTGCGTGTTTACCTGCCGCGGGGTCGCTTGCGCCATGTAAATAAATAACGTGTTTTTTGTGATAGAGAGCCGATCCAAAAGTCAGATTCGTCTGTATTTTAATAAGCAATCCACTGTCAATGAGTCGAGGTTCATTCCAGCTGGCCGAATCACGGTCTTGACTGACGGTATGACTTGACTTTCGCGTGACGGTACGAGTCGTCTTAACTGAAGGTACGACCTGGCGAAGGTACTTGTTGTCACAGGTACGAGTCGGTGTAACGATGTCGAGTTGAAGGTACGAGTTGCCCAAGGTACGTGTTTCCCAAGGTACGAGATGACTGTTTCCATCCTTCTTTGCTCCATGAAACCATGGAGCTACGGTCCGATGTTTACACCTATAATTAAAGAGCCCAATACTGCACAATGTAAAACGTTTCTTGGAGAAAACTGAAAACAACACATTTTCACATCAAGATTTTCATTTCGTATGACATTGTAAATTTTCTTTCTTTTTGAAACTGTAGGGTGAAGTTGTTCTCTCATCAGTTCACAGGCCTGAAGAGTCCGTGCGTCAGTGACATCGTGTACGAGGTAAGCATAATGTGCAAAGTGACAAGACTTGATAGATGCCTACTAAAAACCGTTCTTTTTGCTAAACCTTTTCTTTTTATTAAACCGTAACTGAACCTCAGTAGTAATAGATTTCTTCAACTCATTAAACCTACGTGCGACGCCTGTGATCCTCATTGACACAGATCCTGACACAGATCCTGGCACGCAAAAAAATCATGACTTCGTAGTGAGCAGACGTGTTTTTCGAGAGCTCCGCTCGTCCTATTCTATGTTCTAAAGCGTAGCATGCTGGCATCACGACTCCAACCAATCTGATGCTTGGGAGGAGTCTGCATTGATTTGAACTCTCTTTCAACATTACTTATAGGCCATAGGGCATGTGCCATTAATATGCTCAATTTCAGATTTTTTGATATATATCCCTGATCAAAATTTTCGATATCCCCAAATACGGGAGATGCTCACTAATTTTTTAACGTGTAGTTGATGACAGCAAATGTTAACCAACGGTGCATCAACTATACGTTCATGAAATGTTGACTTTTCCGGGCCAATTGAACAATGTTTGCTAGTTAATCCATGAGTGACTGTTTGGGGGACTGTTGTTTGAGCTTCTGGCGCAAAATACAAAGAGTACTTATGATTTTTAAAGTATAGTTGATGAAAACCCATGTTAACGGATGTTACGTCAAGTAAACGTTGATACGATATTAACATTTCTTTGCAAATTTCCTGATTTTTGATAAGGTGAAGGGAGACTTTTCATCTTCTTAAGCTTTTTGAGTTCATTCATTAATTTGAAGTATGCCATTAATGAAAGCTCATGCAAAGGAATGAAACAAATTATGTTATCTATTAAGCTTTTATGAGCTGCATTACAGGGTAGTAATAATAACATTTGAATTATACATGTTTTACAAAACAGGAATTGAAACAAGGCTCCAGATTGTTTTTATGTTAGTTACTTTGGTTATTTCTGAATGAAAAGTATGAAAGTTCATAACATTTAGCATGAAAGGATTTGTTCATTTCTTGTGCATTGTATAGGGGCGGAAGGGGCCTACATACATTTTGTAATTTTGGACAATAACTCAAAATGATCAATATGGACAAGTGGTGTCTTTTCAGATTATCTTGTTTTCCAGCACTTTACACGTTAGCCCCATAAATGTGGCCAATTTACTGGACTACCTCCGTAAACATAGGCCACACTTCCACATGGACAAAAACGTGTCAAACTTTGTCAAATTTTGATTTTCACATTTAGGCTTCGTTTGCAGGTTTTTTTTTGTTTTAGAAGCATACTCACCCTAGCTCTTTATAGGCTAATCAGAAGGTGCTGCCTTTTTTCAGATGTCCAATTTTTGTGAATTGTTGACATTTTGATACGCAAACGTGTGCAAATGAATCTGGAAATTTCACAAAAAGATTGGGGCCTAATAAACATAATAATAAAATACCCCTTATGATTTATTGCACATTGGTTATAAAGGGTTTTTTTTAACAATGGGATGCAAGATTTGGAACATAGCACAATAGATAGCACGAAATGGTTTATTGCACAATGGATAGCACGGATGGTTTATTGCACAATAGATAGCACGAAATGGTTAATTGCACAATGGATAGCACGAAATGGTTTATTGCACAATGGATAGCACGAAATGGTTTATTGCACAATGGATAGCACGAAATGGTTTATTGCACAATGGATATCGCTTACGTTTTTGAACAAAGGATATCACTGATGGTTTATTGCACAATGGAAAGCACGGACGGTTTATTGCACAATGGATAGAACGGATGCTTTATTGCACAATGTATATCACGGATGGTTTAGTGCACAAAGCCTTACATCGTGTAGCGCAGAAGGATGATGGATATAAATAGAGCGCTGTATCCGATCATACCGATAGTCCTACAATATAAACGTCTACACATCCTGACAGAAGTGGAAGAAGAAGAAGAAGACAAGATGGCTACTCCTAAGAATTTCTATACTACACCTACCTCGTCATCATCACTGCCGTCGTATGACGTTGCCGGTGTAGCATGAATTTAGGTTTTATGAAATACGGACTCATTGGCGGTATTGCGCATGCTCATGCATAGATAATTAGGAGAGGGACCGGTCACTTGAGAGGGTTTAACCAATAAAAGGGAAAAAGAGTCCGATTTTCATACGAGTCCGATTTTCATGTGACACCGGTAGTCGTAACGAAATACGCGGTTATTATCCTGCCCAAGCACAGCGGAAGCCCGAGAATTTGGTCAAAGCCGACCCCAAGCGACTTGAGCTGTTGGAGCAGCGTATGATGACTCGTGCTGAAGATGGAAGTGCACCGCGACCGAATACCAACCCAAGCAAGCACCGTCGTGCCGAGACCAGCCAATCCGTCAGGTTCGTGCTTACAGGAGTTCGTCACGCCGTAGTAGAGCCTTTCCAAGGTCAGGTCTACATCAAGATCCGCGAGTACGTTCAACGAAAAGGCAAGGACTTTTGGAGTAGTCCGCGAGGCATAAACCCGAGGGTCGACGAGTGGAAGAAACTGGTAGAAGTAATGCCTGCCATTACTGAGGCTGTAGAAGACATGAAGGTGAGAAATTACACATCGTGCCGAGTGACATTTTGCTTTCATTTTGCATTTGCTGGAATCGGGCAAGAGAGGGCGCAAATACATGCATTACTTCCGGGTTTTAATGACTCCTGATCCTTAGATGCCTTTTGGTTGTTGACTTTTTGGAACAGTTGGGTATTATTGTTTCTGAAGGGATTCTTTGAAATTGTAATTATTTCGGTTAACTATAGCGCACATTCGTGCCAAGTGACATTTTGCTTTCGTTTTGCATTTGCTGGAATCGGGCAAGAGAGTGCGCTAGTATTACTTCCGGGTTTAAGTCTCTCCATGTGTAATTTCACAGCAATTGGTGATTATTGTTTGTCGGGAGGGATTCTTTTAAGTTAATAATAATAAATAAACAAAAGTAATAATGTCGGATTAACATTTGTACAGTGTATATGTGGTGGGGCGTTTGAAGATCTTGGAAACCCGTTTTGATTGGGATTGTTTTTTTCGCCGGGGCCGGAGGGGTTCTTAATTTGTTTAAGATTTTTATTTTTTTATTCTTCGGATTAACCTTATTTGGGGGCGGGAACCACGGTATGTTTTAAACTTTATTTTTTCAAGACAGACTGAATTATATCTTTTTGGAAGTTGTGGTGGCTCTGAAAAGAGCCGTTTGTTTTGTGATGTTGTGTTCTTTACTACGTATTTTTTGTATAGCCACAAGCCAACAATAGGGAGCAATTAAGCACCCGATGTTCGGGCGGTAGTACTAAAGGCTATTCCTTACAATGTTAACGCTTAACTCCTGAGCGCCCACTATTGTTAGTTTGTAATAATCTAGAAACGTGGTACCACAGTCGTAAGCAAGCTTCAAACCTGGTCACGCTGAAGGGAAACCGCAGCGGGGGATTAGCGACTAGACCAGCCGTCCACTGCGCCGATTATCACAGCCCAATTGAATTTATTTGAAAAGATCGGCGAGATGAAATAACGTTGGGTTGAAGTCTTTACAAAGGCACATTGACGGGTGAAGCTTAAGTGTGTTGCTTGAATTGGAAGACGGGAGCATGATACCCGTTTCGGGACAAAAGGTCTGTCGTTGACAATCTGCAATGCCCGTAGTTTTGAAAAGATGTCGCTGTAAATGGGTTGAGAACAATGCTTTTCCTCGCATTGGGTCAGCCAAAATCGTCGTAATAGCCATAGTCTCGTTATGTCCGTGCACGTAATAACCAAATATTTCCGCATAGTAATGTACACAAATTGATCGGGAATGGAGAAAAAGGCTCGTATTGAGAAATTGTATCGCGCTGTCAGGAACGATGGAAAGTACATGATAACGCGCGAACAAATCAGAGACTTTTTTCGTGGTCAAGATGTATACAAACTTCACAAGCCGGCTAGAAAGAAATATCCTAGAAATAAAAGTGTGACCGTGGCACCGGACGAAATTCACCAGTTGGATTTAGTGGATGTTTCTAACTTGTCAAAGTACAACAACGGATACAGATATTTACTGACGTGGATTGATGTGTTTACCAAAATGCCTCGGTGATTCCTTTGAAAATCAAATTTGGAAAGTCATAAGTGGAAACTTTCAAAAGCAATATCAAGTCTAGTGGGAGACCTCCGACTATGATTCACACTGATAAAGGCAGCGAAAACAGAAGGCATTCATTTCTATACGACAAACAGCGAAATGAAAGCTCCCATTGTAGAGAGATTTAATCGCACGCTCAAGTCTAGAATGTGGCGGTATTTTACGTACAAAAATACACTGAAATACATCAATGTGTTGCAGCAACTGGTGAAGGCGTATAATCATTGCTATCATCGTTCCATTAAAATGAAACTGTCTGGAAACATCAGTATTTCACGTCTAAAACCTCTTTAAATCTCCTGATGCTCTTTACAGGGTTAAAAGAGTACTACGTAAACGAAAAAAAAAAAGACCGAATATTTCGTTAAATGGTTAGGATACCCTTCATCGTTTAACAGTTGGGTGACGGATGTTCAGCAATAAGGACGCAGTCATGGCATCAACTTCTACTCAATTTTACGTGACGCTGCCTAGTAATTCCTCCATGTCATTGTATCCTGACAAAACACTGTCTAGTTACACTACACGTCTTGTGAAACAAATCAATCTATCCGGTAATTTGGAGGTTGCCCTGACTGAAATTCATTACCCATTCACTTGGTACAACGTTTCTGAAAAGAACAATTATCTTACCTTTAGCGAACATGGTCTAGTGCAAACCAACGCGAGAATATCGCACGGATTCTATAAATCCGTACAGGAAATTAACTTTGCAAATAATAGAGAGATGACGGAAACGGCTAGGCATAATATTAACATAATTTTGGATAAGTATACAGGTCGCGTGCACATAGAACTCAGAGAGGGTTCATTCATCTATTTTGAAGATCATCTATATCGCATGTTGGGATTGAAATACAAAGCGGTGAATGAAAACATAGGCCATTTACCTGTTGATGTAAACGGAAGATTTTACGGTATGTACGTGTACTGCGACATCGCCGAGAATCAGCTGGTGGGTGATGTGAGCGCGCCGCTACTGAGGATCGTCCCGGTGCAGACGTCTGGAGTAGCTCGGGGTGATGTGATTGCTCATACTTTCAACTCTCCTCATTATTAGTTGGAGAGATAGAGGGGGGGGGGGGGGGGAATCGTGCACCCTCGGAAATCAATTTCTAATCAACGCTTCTCGGTCAGAAAAAAATGCGTAGAAAACGATTTGCTATGTTAAAAAAATTCAAACAATGTCCCACGTATTGTTTTCATGCAAATTAGTGCCGCCATTACCGAAAAATCTATTTTTTCACTATATCTCAGCCAATATTGCTGATAATTGAATGAATTAGGTGTCTAAACCCATGTTTTCAAGGTCAGAGATCACAATTAAACTATTCTGGAATTGACCACATGTGTCTGTGGCAGGAATATGCAAATTAAAGCGGCTAATACCGGAAAATCATGTTTTTGGCATTTCTCGGCCCATATAGTTCAGATAGACTAGGCGTTATTTCAAAAATTGATACATGACGAGGCATTTTTGAGTAGAAGTAGGTAACATAGCTATGTTACCTAATTTTGGGGTGCTGAATACGAAAATGATGGTTACCAAGCTGGATTGTTCGTGAAAATATGCCGAATTTCCATAAATCTTTAAAATCTGTCGTGTTCCCAAATTTGGGTATCTTTTATTTATTTTTATTTTTTTTAAATTTATTTTGCTGTTTCTACTTACACTTCCTTACTTCAATAACATTTTCTAAAGCATATAAGTGACTTAATGATTATGGAGACATAGTAACAATCCGAAATGGCTGCTATTTTACCCCGAAATTGCGCGCGTTTACCTTGTCTCCAGATATCATCAAGTAGTCTTGCAAAACCTCGTTAATAATGAAATTCAAATGCATCATGTTACTTACTGGTGCAGTTACCTTATTAAAACCTGGAAAATCGTGTGAACAATGATAACATCTTGATATTTAGCCCAGTAAACAAAAAAGGGGGAAAACAAGGTGTCCGTAATTTGGGCTATAAAGTAGTTGAAGGTTGCCTAACGTGGGAGACTTGAACAAGTTCAATGAAATTCCCAAAAATATTGGTAAGAAAACGTCTTGATCTTGACATAATTATTGTAACCAACACTAATCTTTTATTTTGGGGGATTTCCTTGAAATTGTTTAAGTACCCCGTGTTAGGCAACCCTTCGCCTATTTTTTGGCCCAATTTACGGACACTCAAGACGTTATCATTTTTCACATGATTTCCCATTTCTTTCGGTTAGGGTAACTGTGCCAGTAAGTACCTTTGTGAATTTGACGCTCAACAATACTGAGATTTGGCGAGACTACTTGATGACATCTGATGAAAAGTAAATGCGCGCAACTTTAGGGTGTGAAAGTAGCCATTTTGGATTGTTACTATGGCCTCATAATCATTCAGTCGCTTGTACGCTTTAAAAAATGTTATTGAATTAAGAAGGTGTACGTAGAATCACAAACACAAACTTTTCCCCCAAAAATAATAAACATATGCGCAAATATTGGAAGAAATATATTGCACGACAGGTATTTAAGATTTATGGAAATTAGGCATATTTCCACTAAAATCCAGCTTGGTAACAATCATTTTGGGATTCAGCACCCTCAAATTAGGAAAAATAGCTGGGTTACCAACTTCTACTCAACTTGTTCTTTCCCTAAATGGGCCTTTATTTTCAATATCGCCTAGACTAATGTTTTGAGGGTCAGGTATCATTAGAAGACGATTCACGAAGCAACTATGTGTGTCTTTGGCAGGTAATTATGTAAATTCTAAAGTGCCGATTTATCAGAAATTTGATAAACGGTAATGATCAAAGTTGATTTTAAGCCATCGTATTCAAAACAAACTGTTATATTGGCTAAAATTGAATAAAATATTGGCTAAAAATCAAATTTTAGATAAACAGGCAACTTGGAATTTACATATTTTCATGCCAAAGACACAGAGTTCTTCGTGAATGGTCTTCTTATGGCACATGACCTTCAAAACATGGGTTTAGACACCTTATGTGTGTAGTTACAATGTATGTGCAATATTGGCCGAGATATTGGCTAAAAAACAAATTTCTGATAAATTGGCACTGTAGAATTTACATATTTACCTGCCAAGGACACACATAATTACTTTGTGAACGATCTTCTAATGATACCTGACCCTCAAAACGTGGTTTGAGACACCTTCACGGTGTAGTTATGTGCAATATTGGCCGAGATACTGGCTAAAAATCATATTTCTGATAAACCGACACTTTATTAATTACACATTTTCAGGCCAAAGACACACGTAGTTACTTCGTGAATGGTCTTCATATGATACTTAACCCTCAAAACATGGGTTTAAACACCTTACTGGTGTAGCTATGTGCTATATTGGCCGAGATATGCAAAAAAAACCATGATTTTCCGGTATAAGCGGCACTAATTTGCATATTCTTATGCCACAGACACATGTGGTCACTTCCAAAATAGTTTTATTGTGATCTCTCACCTTGAAAACATGGGTTTAGACACCTTATTCGTTCAATTATGTGCAATATTGGCTGAGATATAGTGAAAAATAGATTTTTCGGTAATGGCGGCACTAATTTGCATAAAAACAATACGTGGGACATTTTTTGAATTGTTTAACATAGCAAATCGTTTTCTACACATTTTTGTGACCAAGAGAAGTTGATAAGAAATTGATTTCCGAGGGTGCACGATACCCCCCTTTTCCTACTAGACTAAATTTTCCTGTCAAACGGAAGCATTTTGAAAATATTCATGTAGATATAATGACTGACATGGGACTAAAAGTGCCATTTCAACGCGGTAAACTCACGACTACACTTCACTTTCGCAAAAGTCGTCCCTCCTTGTTTTAAGCAGTCATGTTCGACTACGAGAGATATTACAGAAATGAAGCCAGGGTGGGGGCAATTTTTCCCAAGGTGCCCCCATTCAGAAAGGATACGGACTTGGGAATATTTTAGGTAGCCTTTTCAGATCTGCTTTACCAATGATCAAACAAGGCGCTAAAACGTTAGGAAGAGAGGTTTTAAAGACGGGAGTCAGTATTGCTTCCTATGCCCTGAACGGACAAAATGCGAAACCGACTACTAGGAATCGACTGCTACAGGTTGGAATGGATGTGACATCACGAGTTAAGCATCAACTTTCTAAGAAATCTCCCCATTAGACGAAACATTTAAAAGGGAAAGCAACTGGCAGGTTGCGCAGAAAGGCTCCGAGCAAGCGCACGAAGAGGACCCTCGACATTTTCGATTAATTAATTAAAACGCTCCCAACAAAGACATTCGTCAGCAAGCACTCCTGCGAATGCACAAAGTCGTAATTGGAGCTTTTTTCTCGTTACCCCCAACCCAAACTTCTATGCTGGGTGGTAAATTTGTCCAGTTCAACCCCTTGATCAATATCGTGGACTCTGACTCGATAGAACTCTATATCACTGGTTCGACAGAGCACTACCTCGATTTAGCACACACTCTGATAAACGTGAAAGCTAAAATAGTAAATGCAAATGGTACTGACCTTGTAAAGGGTGTTCCAGTTGGTCCAGTGAACCTATTCCTGCACTCGCTGTTCTCGGAATTGGATGTCTCGCTCAACAACAAGCTCATCTCATCCTCGGCCAACACATACCCGTACAGAGAACTGATT
The DNA here is from genome assembly GCA_029964075.1 of Patiria pectinifera. Taxonomy (NCBI): domain Eukaryota; kingdom Metazoa; phylum Echinodermata; class Asteroidea; order Valvatida; family Asterinidae; genus Patiria; species Patiria pectinifera. Next base: position 12,265,145 of record CM057135.1, read on the forward strand.
GAAACGTTGCTAACTTACGGCCCTGCGGCTAAAACGTCTCAACTGACCGGGGCCTTATTTACAAAGATACGTCCGGAAAAATGGAAGCCAACGATCCAACCGCGGACGAGAATTACAACGAGAGAGTGAGAGAGAGTCGAATTGTGGATCTTGTAGGACCGGTTTACGCTGACATTTTCTTTCAGGATAGACTGATGTTGAACGGAGTCAATCTCAAGCTAAAATTTCATCGTAGTAAAAATAACTTTTGTCTACTGGCGGCTTTACCCGATACTGAATACAAATTAAAAATTTTGGAAGCCTCTCTGTACGTGAGAAAAGTCATGGCAAAATATCCTCTTCGAAGAGTTGATGTGAAGACCTCTTCGATCCCGCAAAGAAATCAATCTTTACGCGCGAAAACTTGTTTTTGGGACAGATCCCCAAACGCGTGGTGATTGGTATGGTGGATAATACGTCCTTCAACGATGATTTCCACAAAAATCCCTATACTTTTATATACTACGGATTAAATGTTGTGGATCTGTACGTGGATAATGAACAGACTCCATGGCAACCCATTCAGCCAAAATTCTCTGGAAAGGATGACGCGTACATGATGGCTGATCAAACTTTGTATTCCGGTATAAATACGCTGTACAAAGATATTGTAACCAATAAATCGGGAAGATTTTGAAAGCGGCTATTCTCTCTTTGCATTTGATCTGTCTCCTGATATGTCATGCGGTTCTCATTTCAACCTGGTGAAGCGTAGTAACATGCGCTTAGAGATGAAATTCTCAACAGCCCTTACAACGACTGTCAACGTGGTGATCTATAGTGAATTTGAGGGTGTCTAAGAAGTGGACGACAGCCGAAACATTCTAATCGACTTCTCCAATTATAGGACGACATGGATAGTGTACAACTTTTACAAGTACTCAAAGGAGACAGCGTAACTCGACGTTCCACGGCTGGCGTATTTCCGGCAGATGGGCTACCACCAGTGACAGAATACCCCAGTGCATTCATTATCAACAGCGATAAGAGCAACGCGCCAGGCACCCATTGGTTGGCGGTGTACTTTACTCGGGACAGACGTGCCGAATTTTTTTACTCCTACGGCCTTCGTCCCTATTTATATGAGCGTTATTTTCAAACATTTAAAAAAAAAACCAAAACAGGTTGCATTTTATTTACAACGCAGTTCGTTTGCAATCCCTAAACACTACAGTCTGTGGACAACACTGCTCGTTTTACTTATTGCATAGATGCCGAGATATTCCAATGCAAAGCATTAGTCGGTGTTTACGGATGACTGCATTATCAATAATGTGTTAGTGCAAGATTTTATAGAAGAAAAATATGATGATGTTGTGTCAGATTTAAATTGTCGTCAAAAATGTGTAAAGAAAAAATAAGTTATCATGGCCTGACACTTTGTGTGTTGTGTAAATATTTTACCCTTAGTCTGTATTATTTTCGAGGAAAAAAAGAAGGGAATGTACATCATTGGGTTTTGCCGTAATTTTCAGAAATGAACTATTTGAGGGGTTAGTATAATAGGTCAAATGTTGTTACACTGACATGTTTGAAGTTTTGTGTTCGAAATTGCTGGAAAAACCAAGAAAAACGAAAATGTTCAAGTAGTCTGGTTCCCTGACTTCACTAAGGATAAAATGGATCAAGTTATAGATGCCGGAAAATTGTATGGTAAGGGAACCAGTGTAGCTGGCCTGCACCCGTTTATGAACATGTTACCAATAGCAAACAAAATTTGGACTGAAAAAATGGTAAATTTGAAGCAGAAGTTGATTTTTTTTAAGGTTTTTCCAACGGTGATCGGCCGACCACTGTTGGAAATGTATACAAAAATAACAATTTCTTTTAAAATGACTTCACACCAGGAGCCATAATTTTACAGGATGCTTTTGACTGTCATTTACCAACATCCAAGTAAGGTATTTCGTAAAAACTTGATAGTTTTATTTTTCGATGTTTGCAAATGTTGTATATTCCCATTAATTATTTGTAATCATCATCATCATCATCATAGGGGTTTACCCACGCAGACGTACTGGCGTCTATGGGGTTTCGCGGCTGCGGAGCCACGCGTTAAGCTCTTCCTTGCGGAATAGCATTCGTCTAACTTGTTGCTCGTCCATGTCGAGCTCTCGGCCTAGTTCTTTCAACTGATTTCGTGTGCGGGGGTACTCGGACTCGGTAAACAGCCATCGCTTTTGCTCGCTTGAATTTCGCATGCTCGCTGATGGGCACTGTTTTACAGATTTTCAGTATTTGGTCGTTCGAGTAGCAGAATCCCCACTCTACGTTTTCGTCGTCTTCGTCCTCAGCTGGCGGTGGCGGTTGTGCGCTGTTTTTTTTTTATCTGGCCCTTCTTTTTCGGCTTCTTTTTGGGAAGGTTTTTTTCCGGCGGTATCCTCCTTTGATGAGCTCCCTGCAGAAGTTTGTCCAAATGGAGTCTAGTTTTCGGCGTTCGGCGGCCTTCAACTTCGCCGATTGAACAGCATAGGTAAGGCGGCTGCAAATCATCGCCTCAAGCATTTTCACCCGGATCCAGAGCCACACCTCATTATCGGTCAGAATATGCTTGATTTCCGTCCATTTCGCCCACGCTGGCTGATTTGCTGGGATATATATTCTGGCTTTTTTTGCGTCGTCGGTCATCCAATGCCCTAGATACTTGAATTTATTGACATTTTCAAGATCTGTCGTGCCTAGCTTTATCAGTGACTGCTGTTCTCGGGTTTCTATTGGCGTGTTCCAGGTCATTGTGACTGTTTTATCGTCTGCCAAGGTTAATCTCCATAAGCTGTGAAAGTCTCCGGAACGATGGCCATCATCCCCTCGAGCTCGTCACGTGACCGTCCGAGAAGTAGGATATCGTCAGCGTACATTATGATCGTGCTGAGAACTATTCGGAATAGTGTGAACTATTCGGATTATTACATCCAAGAAATAGTTGAAACATATTTAGGACTCCGGGCCTCCTTGGCGCACACCAATGTCAACCGAAATCGGCGTGTCCACACCGTCTAACTTGGCCTTGGTACCCTTGTACATACTCTCAAGGATGTCGACTACTTTCGATGAGCGCATTCGAAGCCTAAGCATGTCCCAGAGTGTGCCGCGATGCAGATAGTCATACGCGGCACGTAAATCAATGTAACAGCCCCAGATAGGAGATTTAATTTTCGTCGTTATTTGACGCGCCACAAAGATGCCGTCGTTTGTACCTCTCGATTTGCGAAAACCCCACTTTGACCCGTGCAGTGCTGCTTCGTAGTGCTCCTGTGTTCTTGATAGCAGTATTGTGAGAAGAACTTTCTGAATTGTCGAGTTGATCATGAGTCCTCGATATTTTGAGGCGTCCTGGGCGCTCCCCTTGCCTTTCCAGAGTGGTAGTAGTCGGCTGGTCAGCCAGTTGTCGGGGCAGTCGCCGTGAATCCACGCCCTCTTCACCAATGCATGAATGTACCGCTGAGATTTTCGCAAGTTGTTCACAAGTGATTCCGTCACACCCTCGACAGCGGCCGTATCATGTTTTTGGTCGTAGTGATTTTTATGGTGTTTATACTGTTGTAGATGTACTAGTTTTGGCAGTGTTACTTTTTAGTGAATAAGACTTACAGAAACTAACTAAAGAAATAATAAAATAATACTAATTATCATAACAAACAAACAATTAGTTATTGTTAGTATTATTTATTGCTTATTTATAAAACGCTGACTGATTACAAATTTCAAGTCTACATTTGTTGTTCTACATTTTTTACACTTTCACATCAATCAGTTATACCCCTTTATTTTAATGTAAATAATACAAAGTTCAAACTTTTCAATCAAACAGACCCGCTACTATTTACAAAGTTTCCCAATTCAGTTTTTTTTTTTTGCTCTTCGTGGAGTTGACCCAACCCTAAGCCGCCTTCGAGGTGGAATCGGTGTACGGGGTGTATGAACATCATGGCGTCATTATGCTTAAGCTGAATCATAAGCATCTTCGCTTCGCGCTGTAAAGTTTTAGGCACACTCTCGAGAATGTGTGGTGTCAGGTCATCTTTCTTTCTTGACATTACGGCTCCTTCGTCGTCTTCTGCGCTGCCTGCTGGAGCGTCATCTCCCGATGCTTGTTGCGTACTGGATCCCTGCGCTGGCGTAGACATCGTAGCGGACATGGGTTAAGTTTTTCGGGCGTGATCATATTGCAGATACTCTGAAGTTTGCTCCGCGTAGCATTACGCGAGAGGAGTACATTTTGCATGGCTCTAGTAAAACGGTCTGCTGGGACACTGATCATCATTTTTCGAGCGTATTTTATTATTTGAATAGAAGTCCTCCTAGTATACCCAGAATTGGAGTCAGCAGCGGTCTGAGAAATCCTCCCTTTTGAATTAACAGTTTTTTACGCTTTGCTTGAGACGACTTCTTGTTAGCCAAAGCTCGCAGATGTACCTTATGCCTCGACAATCGTTTCTTCTGGCTCGGTGATAGAGGCACACGACCTTTTAAAACGTTCAGTGCACATTCACACAAACAGGTGATAAGCTTTTTGTCCGCATTCCTTTAAAATTGCCTTTCTTCTTTTGTTCGAAGATTTGCTCAAACTGTGAAGCGCATGAGCGTTGTCTTTCAACCGCCGTGTCATGGTTGCAAATGAGCAGCATTGCACAAGATCAGTCTATTTATTTAGGGACGTACGCGTGGATCGTCTCACCGGGAAAAACAGTAGACCTTAATCGTTGATTCTCGAGACACTCTGGTGTGAAATCAAGGGAAAAGGTAGGAATGAGGCTGACTTGTAGCATCGTGGTAAGCCTCCACCATGAACTTAGGCTGTCCGGGGTACATCTGTTTGGCCAGGTGAACCATTTTGGGATCTGTCTCTGGGGTTCTTAAACAGAACGATGTAATGACAGTTCAGACTGATGGTTCTGCTCTCTTTCGACTGATGAAACAGGTTTTGCACGATGTAAATCACGGACAAGTTCCGATGGTGCGATTCTTGGGTAAACAGTTTAGTAATTTGAGGATCGTTACCACATTCCTGCATTAAGTCGTCCAGAATCAATAGATTTCGGTGTTTCGGGTCGATGAGCTCCGACAAATCCTCCGGCACCCCCTCCACAAACTGAACAGCAGGTAGATCGCGAGGCAGTTCCTCGTAAGCCGGCTGATACTGACCATAACACCACATAATTCTCTCAAATGGTTCCACAAAAACATGTTGGTGATTTCTAATTAATTTTGCGACCCAGTGAGTTTTCCCACAACCCGTGGGCCCCGCTACACAGAGAGTTGCAGGATGTTGGAGCTTTGTCCCCATCGGGTAAACTGACCTCAACAGTTCTTTCCCAAGCCCTGTTTGACGTCACAACATGGAACGTACACCGCATGCAAATCTTCAATGGTATAAACTAAAATTATCATTTTTCAACATGTCAAAAGTAGATACTTCAGAAATCAATTGATCAAACAATTCGTTTTCTAAAATAGTAGACAATTTGATTCCAAAAACAGAACACAAAACTACGAGTAATACAAGTATTATCACAATCGTTATTATTCGAAACATTGGCCTAGAGCACTTCAGGTTGGATGAGTGTGTGTTTTCCATGACGATTTTAGATAAAATGAGACGAAGACGATCCGACCAGTCTTTATAAACGGTTGAAACCGTACGGTACAGTATCGTTATTATCCAGAATTATTCTCTTGTTATACACGAGAATAATCTTTAGACAACGATTTTGTCTTGACCTTTTTAGTTTTAGGTTCCCTCACGATGTGATGTGGATAACTTATACAAATGGATGGTGATTCGCATTCTTGACCATGTAGGCGACCGAGTCACAGTTTATCTGTTGGCTGTTTCGAAAGTTTAGCGTGATTCCTCGCACCATGCAACACGTTTTACCCGTGTCTAGTTTGTAGGCATAATTCTTTGGGCCCCCAGATACAGAACTCTGAATATAGTTTCCATCTTTTTCAGAGATCTCATTGGTCAAATCTCCTAAAAAAATCACCAATGGGCGGTGCATACTGTCCTGGCCTGTCTACGTAAATGACACTGTCTGTATAGTACTCTATCTCGGTTTTTTTTTTCAGAACAGAGTATAACTTTTTTTAATCTCGCGTAGGCAGTAGTGAATGCAGCGATGACTATATTCGTACGTGCATTTGGAGCAACGAATTCTTCGTCGCTAGAAAACTTGACTTCTGTAATTTCATCGTTAAAAAACTGCACACTGTTAACTATTTTGTCATCCGCATACAGAAGCTCATACAACCTGGAAGGTTCGGTAACCACTTCAGTTTGTGACAAATTAATTCTCTGACCGAACTTCCCCCAAAAGCTATTCAACATTAACTTAGTGAGTGCCCTAAGTCCTGGGTTTTTTTTTTACAAGTTTATCTCTTTCTAACAATATCCCCTCTTTTTTCGTTTTCACGGTTGTACGTTTCAATATCTTTCTCGTTCTTGCACCATTTCGAAAGACCTGAGCTCTCTCGTTTAATTTTTAGAAACGTGTTGATGTATCCGCTGAACAAGCGACCTGATTTAGTAGTCGGATCGTATTGGGCACACTCTTCAAAGTGCCACACGCATTGAATGGACTGAACAACGTAACCTAGCTCTATTGCCTTCTGTAATTCAAACGATACGTATGATGACAGGGAGATTGTTGTAATGTGTCGCAGCATGTAGCACAAAGGAAAAACATACGTTTTCCTGCCGCTCTGTAGGGTAATACGGGATGATACAAGTTCGTTGGCGGAATAACTTTACATTTGATTAACCCAAGATACTCTGAAATATTCCGAAAGTTATCTGTATTTTTTTTGGATGGCCTTTGATATATTTATCGCATTTATTAACATACGGGTCAGGGAGGTATAGTCTAAATATCGTATTTGTTCATCACCATTAGCTTCGTAAAACAGTCGAGATGCATTAGTTCGACCCCATAGAACGCATCCCTAGGATTAAGCTGGTTAATGGTAGGATCCGAAATTCCTTCCGATAGAGATTCACGCACATCTGCTGGAGAATCAGCGTACAGACCATCACACTCACATTCCCAAATGTCTACGTAAGCATACCCCGTGTCATCAAATAGTGTCATCAGGGTCTAGTTTCTTGGATCCACGTGTTGCGCTCGTCATCCCAATGATGTTGACGTCGTCCTCAGGCAGATACACGTTCTCCCGCTCCAGTCCTGACAGCATCTCAGCAGAACGATTGTCCGCAGTTCCATCAAAGTCTGCCGACAAAGGGAGGGTTTCATCTTCGTCATTTCGTAGCTGAACCCAGGAACCCAGTTGCTCATTCCATCGAATGCTGACGTCGTCTTCCGGAAGATGCACATCCTCCTGAAAAAAAGATTTCGCCTCGTCCAAGTTTTGAGGTGGACGTGGAACGGCGCCTTGACAATATTCATTCACCGGTACAAAATGAGCACAGGCCTCTTCACGATCCAATAAGCCGAGCCCCACGCGCAGTTCGTCATTGGGACTCCCATCCACCCCAAAAGCCCGCAGAATCTCCAGATCAAGAAGACGCTCAGAAAGGGCTAATTTTTTCTTCCTCGGACAGCACGAAAAACTCGAGGAACAGATTGCATTCCTCCATGGAAAGCGAGTTTACATTTTGCAAATTGAAAGACATTATGAATCAGCTTGAGCACTTCTCTAATTCACGGTACGTTCGGTTTGAGATTCAAACAGTAGGTATACGTGGAGGTTACCGGACTTTACCCCTCCTAATGATCCCCCCCCCCCTTACAGAAATGTCCAATGTAAATCCCATGGGGATCCCATGGGACACCATGGGAATCCAATGGGGTCAACAAAAACCCCATGTACATTAAAGTGAATCCCATGGGAAACCCATGGGAACACCATGGAGATTTTATTGTCACCATGGGAACACCATGGGAACACCATGGTGGTCATTTGGACAGCATGGGGACAGCATGGGGACAGCATGGGGACAGCATGGGGACAGCATGGGGACAGCATGGGGACAGCATGGGGACAGCATGGGAACACCATGGGAACACCATGGGAACACCATGGGAACACCATGGAAACACCATGGAAACACCATGGAAACACCATGGGAACACCATGGGAACACCATGGGAACACCATGGGAACACCATGGGAACACCATGGGAACACCATGGGAACACCATGGGAACACCATGGGAACACCATGGGAACACCATGGGAACACCATGGGAACACCATGGGAACACCATGGGAACACCATGGGAACACCATGGGAACACCATGGGAACACCATGGGAACACCATGGGAACACCATGGGAACACCATGGGAACACCATGGTGGTCATATGGACAGCATGGGAACACCATGGGAATCTCGTGAACACCATCTGAAGTTTACCGACACCCATGGGAACACCATGGGAACACCATGGGGAAGTTATGGACTCCATGGGAACATTGGGGACTCCATGGGAAAACAATGGAGATTTTATGCGGAGACCATTGGAAACCCATGGGGAGTTCTATGGACACAATGGGAACTCCTTTGATGATTTGTTTTTAAAGATATAAAGGGAATACAATGAAGATTTTATTGACACAGGAACACCATTTGACTATTGGGGAGACCATGGTAACCTAATATGAACTTGCACATCCAAGTCGGACCTATTGGTGAAGTTTGGCGGATCATTGTCATAACACTATATAAGTTTGCGAGTACAAATGAACATGGAAAAAGGCAAGTGGGTACCAAATAAAGCCATTGAAGCCCATGACACAACCTAGTCAAAAATAGGGAGGAAGAATTCTGTAACAATGCTCTGCTAAAGATCAAGCCAAAGTAATAATTGACGACAGGAAAAACCAAATAACTTCACTCAAGTATGTTTATTCTTTTTTATTCCCATTAATCTGATGCTTACTTCATGTACATGTAAACTTGTATGTCACATGTATGTAACATTAATCGATTTGAGGCCATAACTTTGGCTTCAAATAATTTATCCCAGCTGGACACTGAGGCTGGTCAGGTAGGGGTCAAAAGGTGGCCCTCCAGGTTTGACCGCTAGACAAAATGTTTTATTACCTTGGCTTGTCAAACTGAAGGGCGGTTTGACTATATATACCCTGGTTTTACGAGCGAAGTTCATGATTGCTTGAGCAGCCAAAGGGTGAAGTTATACCCATTTTATTTCGTTAGCTTAGAATTTCTAAAACTTTTATTTTCCGGCTTTCATGAGCTTAGTTCTGCGTTCGTGATTTTTAATTATGTCTCGCACTAAGTCCAAGCAACAAGCTGTCTCTGGGCCGGCGGATGGAGCGAAACGGTCTCGGGGACGGCCCCGATCGTCCTCCCAACCAACACTGCCGGTCGCCTGTGGAAGTTTGACTGCGAGTTCGGGCGAGAGGGACGCGGCAGCACCGGCTGGCACCGCGGTTCCCTTGGCTATAGGCGGTCAGGGGAGTATCAACGAGGTGAGTTGGTTGCCGCTCCATCAGTCAGTCGGCCCGGAGGAAGCTCGTCCAATGCGGAGTTGGGTAAGTCCATTGTGACCATATCTTCCCCATTTCCATCCCTGTCTGTAAGTTCGGCCCCGATCACTTCTTCAATTGCATCGTCCTCTTTTGCTAATGATGTCACTTTAACTAGTGTGTGTGATGATCTTGGGTCTAGAGTGCCCCAAAATTTGCAGGAAAAATTTTGGAAAGGGGAGTTTGTTGAGTTTGGCGAACTTTTGAAGTCCCGCCGTGGTTCGGGTGCTGATAATTCTTTGGATGATACCGGGTTTTTTTTGATCGGGTCCATTGTTTCGCCGGCTTGGCAGATTCGTCCTCATAAGCAGGCTCCTAGAATTTTGTCAATCGAACAGTGGACATCTGCCTTTTTAGTTTTTCCATCGTTATTTGGTGCGACACCCTACGCATGCCCGCCATTTGCTAATTTATGCGGATACCGTCCGCTCTGCTGCTTTCCGACATGCTGGCTATGGCTGGCGGGATTATGATGTGCAGTTTTGATTGCGGCAAGCGCGTTTGCCATCTCGTTCCTGGGCCAGCATAGATGCTGAACTGTGGCTTGCTCTTCTCGGCGCGCCGGCTGTTAGTCAGCCGCATAATTTTCGTCCCATCCAGCAACGTGACCGTACCGGTCTCGGGTTTGGTTTCGGCACAAGACGTGCAACCTCCCTTCCCACCAGTAAACTCACATGCAATGATTTTAACAGGGGATACTGTGTCCGTGCCACTTGCCGTTTCGCACACCGTTGCTCCGCCTGCCAGGCGGGCGGCCACCCAGCAATTCGTTGTAGGGGAAACCAAGCAATTCGCGCCACAGCACGCCCCGCGGCAGCTGGCGCAAACCCCAGTAAAGCTAAGTAAGATGCTGCCATTTTTAAGCACCTTCACGAACCGGCAAGATGCAGCTTTAATGGCTGACGGTTTCTCACAGGGTTTTAGGCTTGGCTATTCAGGGCCTAGGGCAAGCTTCTCTGCTCGTAATTCATTGTCAGCTCGCAAAAAAACCCACAATATTACAATCTAAAATTGATCGCGAAGTTGAACTGGGTCGTGTGGCTGGCCCGTTTGAGTCTGAGCCTTTTCCTCATTTACGTTGTTCACCCGTAGGTCTTGTTCCAAAACAGACTCCTGGGGAGTTTCGATTAATTCATAATCTGTCTTCTCCAGTTGGAAATTCAGTAAATGACTTTATTGACACAACTTTTGATGACGCCATAACCATGCTATCTAACTTTGATCAGGGTGCCTAGCTTCTGGCCAAATCGGATATAAAATCTGCATTTCGTTTGCTCCCCATTCACCCTGACGATTTTGAGTTGTAAGTTTTTTCTCACGACGGCATGATCTTTTATGATAAGTGTATGCCTATGGGTTGTTCTATATCATGTGTTACCTTCGTGCGTTTTAGTACGTTCCTTGAATATTGTACTCGTATGGTAGCACAATCGCCACGTATTCTGCATTATCTTGATGATTTCTTGTTTATGGGACCAAGCACATCTCCCGAGTGCGCACGTTCCCTCAAGGCTTTTCAAGTAATTTGTGATCAGTTTGGGGTCCCGTTAGCAGATGATAAAACTGAGGGTCCCACCACTTGCCTAACGTTTCTGGGGCTCGAAATTGATACACTAGCCCAACAGGTACGAATTCCACCTGGCAAACTGGTTGCAATCAACCACAAGCTTTGCAGTTTGCTAAGCAAGAAAAAAACGTACCCTACATGTACATGATATCCAATCATTGCTGGGCAGTTTGAATTTCCTTTGTAGGGCTGTATTGCCGGGTAGGGCTTTTCTTCGCCGGTTGCATGATTTAACTAAGGGTGTAGCCAAGCCTCATCATAGAATTCGTATTTCGCATGGTGCTCGGGCTGATTTGCAGGTTTGGCAGCAGTTTTTGCTGCATTTTAATGGCACGGTTTTCTTTCCAGCGTGAATTTGACTCAATTACGACCATTTACACCTGTACACCAATGCGTCTGCAGTGATTGGGTTTGGGTTTTTTTTGGATGGGAGTTGGACTCATGGTAAATGGCCCGAGTTTATCAAATCGAGACGTTTTTCGAAAGCATTTCTCGAGTCAGTGTTTCCCATCACTCTTGCATTACTGTTGTGGGGTGAGCATTTGCGCATCAAGCGAGTGATTTTTTGATGTGATAGGCCTACCCAGGCTGTAGTTAGTATCATCAATAGACAAACGCCCGTTAATTATGCAACTGGTGCGTACATTGGTGGTTCAGTGTTTGACATTTAATGTTCAGTTCAAATCTCACCATGTGCCAAGCCTTGCTAATGGCGTTGCTGACGCTCTTTGCGTTTCCAGATGACACGTTTTCGTCATCTCGCCCCCAATGCAGACTGCGATATGACTCCCTTGCCTGCCAACCTGTGGAGCAGTTACAGTTAGAAGTTCAAGGTCTTTTGCAAGACTCACTTGCACCCCGTACGCATTCATTATTTAAGCGAGCTTGGAGTCTTTTTCGTTGGTTTAGCGATCGTCACAATTTTGATTCCGAGCGATGTCCGTCTTTACAACAATTGGTGCAGTTCATTGCATTTTTGTCTGTTTCTGGCTTACCGCCGTTATATTAGGATCCCACCAAATTGGTTTAATTAATGTCATGTGCAGCAGATTTAATCAATTTGGTATATTAATTTTTTTGTTTTGTTTTTTGTTTTCTAACCTACATGAGATAACCCGGGCAAGCCAACAGTCAGGATTGTCGGGGATTCGTTTGTGACCAGGGCATCTCGTGTGGCGAACGTTTCTCCCTGGGGGATGAGATCAAACAGCTGGCCCACATCCACTGGATGGGTCGACGGGGATTGCAGTTTCACCAATTCAATGAACTAATAACTGAGGCGTGGCACAACGACACACAGATGCCGGACTTCATCATCTTACACGTTGGGTCAAATAACCTCGGCCTTGTTCACAAGCAGTTGCTGACTTTTATGGCCCGTCATTGCCTTGTTGCCGTCCGCGAGATGTTCCCCCATGCGGTGATTTTCTTCTCGGAGCTCCTGCCACGATTAGTTTACCCCACTGCCTTGAAACAGAGCGCCGCTGAGAGGTCCCGGCGGTCCATCAATCGCGGTATCCATCCCCTTTTCCGGAACACTCCCGGAGGGGTCATTTGGCATCCTGAAATACAGTGGTCCCGTTCTGAGTTGTTAGTTGCCGATGGAGTCCACTTGACAGATGAGGGATACGCATTCCTTATTGCCGATTTTTATAATTCCCTTTTTGGTTATTGTTAAAGTATTATTTACCGATTCTAACTGAGGCTCTTTGGCGGCGGTCATGTTGGAAGTCCCAACATGTCCGTTTGGCGGGATTTGCATTCCAAGACCCCCAATAGGCCTCAGGTGCTTACCATAAAATCAATACTTCATTTGCTGCAGGGCATGGATGGGATAAACAATTCCTAAATCCGGTGGTGGTTACTGTACACATTTTGAGCGGCAAACTTATGAAGGGGGTCAATTACAATGTGTACAAGGAATGCGACTTGATTAATATTGCTAATTGCATTAAACGAGAACAGTCTTGTTTAACAATAATATGATATGTACTTGCACTGAAGTTTTGTCAATGAATTGAGCTGTTTCGCGAGCCAGCTTCGGCCGGAAACAAAATATGCTGAAAATATTATGCTGAAAAGTTTCGCGAGTTAGCATCGACCGGAAACAAGTTATTGCAAATGGTATGCTGAAAAGTTTCGCGAGTTAGCATCGACCGGAAACAACATATTGCAATTATATGCCGTTATGTTTCCAGTTTTGGACGGAAACAAAATATGCTGCAAATATTATGCTGAAAAGTTTCGCGAGTTAGCATCGACCGGAAACAAATTATTGCAAATGGTATGCTGAAAAGTTTCGCGAGTTAGCATCGACCGGAAACAACATATTGCAATTATATGCCGTTATGTTTCCAGTTTTGGACGGAAACAAAATATTGCAAATATTGTGCTGAAAAGTTTCGCGAGTTAGCTTCGACCGGAAACAAGTCATTGCACATAGAAATATGTTTAAGTTCATATATGTTTACCTTATGATAATTGCAGTTTCGCGAGTTAGCATCGACCGGATAGTTTTGCCGAATTTAATTGTGAGAATAAAAGGCTGCTCAAGCCACGATGAACATAGAATGGTTAGTTTACTGCCTCTGTTTTGTGTCCAACTTTTTGATCATGCGGGGATAAAACTAATTTACACAGGCTTTAACAGATGACAAATACACATTCTTTTTATGTAAATTACACATAATGTCATGCCCCATTTCCTTTTGTAATGCAATTCACAATGGTGGTAGATTAATACATGTACACGCAGTATGGTTATGGAAAATGCAGATTTTAGAAAATACAATTTAGAAAATGTATTGTTTTACGGCTAAACACTAACCATTATTAATATCATTCACGCTGGTATAAACTTATTGCGGGATGCACTTGCACCTAGCTGTTTGCACGTCTGCTTCCCTTTGAATGAAACATGTTCTCAGCAACACAAACAAGTATGCTTTTCTGTGAACTGACATGCACTAAATTATACAATAAAAACGTGTTCTCGGTGACACTAATACAGGGCGAGTAAAAAAAAAGCAAAACCTAATCCTCACAAAATTTATTTCATATTCAAAACAATAAGTAGCACCAAAAAATGACTGGAAAGGCAATTTCAAACACTACGTTTAGATAAAAAAAAATGTAATTGCTCAATTCGTTCAAACTATATCACCATTTAAACACAATGACCCTAAAACATCTTTCGTCCAAAAATGTGATTTCAAGAATCGTCGTCACAATTGTCTTCAAACATTATGATAAAACCTCAGTTTAAAAGTTAAAAATACAGAATGTACTCAACAAAGTTCTTCTGATGGCCTGTCTTTTGAAAAAAAAGTGCATTTTATAAATCATTTTATTTGCCTATGGAGGGTTGTTTATATAGATATTGTGTACTACTGCTGTTGGCCGCCATCTTGTTTATGTGTAGCTAGCCGTACTACGCATGCGTGAAGTGTGCAGAGCCATACTACGCATGCGCGAAGTCTACAGCGCCATCCAAACAAGATGGCGGCCAACTTTATCGACAAATTCGTCGTACATTTTGCGTTCAAAAAACCAAGTTTTAAAATAGTTTTAACTTTAATTGATAAGCAGAAGATGTTCTTTATCGCTTTTTCTACCATATAAAGCTGTTTTTAATGTTCACAAGCCTATACAAAATTTGTTGACGTTTGTTGACGACCGTTGAGGCTTGTTGAGGCTTGTTGAGGCTTGCCCTTATGAAAATTCCCCCCAGTCACCACAGTGTGGAACTTCTGTGTGAACACAGTGTGTTCACATAGTGTCCATACTGTGTATACACAGTATGGTCACTGTGTGATCACACTGTGTTCTCTGTGTGCGACACTGTGAATTTGGAACAAATTCATAGTGTCATGACAGTGTGAACACAGTGTGTTCACATAGTGTCCATACGGTGTATACCACTCAGTGGTCACACTGTGTTCTCTGTGTGCGACACTGTGAATTTGGAACAAATTCATAGTGTCACGACAGTGTGAACACAGAGTTTTCACAGTGTGCGCATATAGAAATCACAGTGTTCACACTGTGTGCACACTATGTGACCATAGTGAGATCACAGTGTCCGCACAGTGTGACCATACATAGGTATCACCCTGTGTCCATATAGAGATCACAGTGTTCGCACAGTGTGTCCATATAGAGAACACAGTGTTCGCACAGTGTGACCATTATAGAGATCACAGTCTCCGCACAGTTTGACCATATAGAGATCACAGTGTCCACACAGTGTGATCATATAGAGATCACAGTGTCCACACAGAGTGACCATATAGAGATCACACTGTCCGCACAGAGTGAACATATAGAGATCACACTGTCCGCACAGTGTGATCATATAGAGATCACAGTGTGCACACAGAGTGATCATATAGAGATCACACTGTCCGCACAGAGTGACCATATAGAGATCACACTGTCCGCACAGAGTGATCATATAGAGATCACACTGTCCGCACAGTGTGATCATATAGAGATCACAGTGTCTGCACAGAGTGATCATATAGAGATCACAGTGTGCACACAGAGTGACCATATAGAGATCACACTGTGCGCACAGTGTGTCCATATAGAGATCACAGTGTCTGCACAGAGTGACCATATAGTGATCACAGTGTGCACACAGAGTGACCATATAGAGATCACAGTGTCTGCACAGGATGACCATATAGTGATCACAGTGTGCACACAGAGTGTCCATATAGAGATCACAGTGTCTGCACAGAGTGACCATATAGTGATCACAGTGTGCACACAGAGTGACCATATAGAGATCACAGTGTCTGCACAGAGTGACCATATAGTGATCACAGTGTGCACACAGAGTGACCATATAGAGATCACAGTGTCTGCACAGGATGACCATATAGTGATCACAGTGTGCACACAGAGTGACCATATAGAGATCACAGTGTCCGCACAGAGTGACCATATAGAGATCACAGTGTTCGCACAGAGTGATCATATAGAGATCACAGTGTCCGCACAGAGTGATCATATAGAGATCACAGTGTTCACACAGTGTGATCATATAGAGATCACAATGTACATGTAATTAAAAGAATTCACTACAGGAAGTTTGCATTATGCACTTTTCTGAGAAAAATTTATTATGCATTATAACTAAAAACTTTTAGGAAAAGAGTTTGGTTTGAATATAGATATAATGGACCCGAAGCTAAGTTTGATATCCTAAAAAGAGCATTTCATTGTTGAACCAATGTGAAAGTAAGGTGTTGTTAATTTTTGTTTGGGACACGACTTCATAAGAACTTGTACAAGTCAACTTCCAAAAATAATTATCTCAAACCTGCAACTCTGACATTAAGGTCAAACTGATTGTGGGCTGCTATGATCTAATTTATACTGCAAATATTTCCTAAGACACTATGTTAGGCACAAAAGCTTCTCAGAATGTTTCTTTCATTGAAGTGATAACAACATAACTTTACAAAAAAATATAATAAAAAAATGTGTGAGGAAACTTTTTTTTACATTTTTGAAGACAAAGCAGAAAGGTTTTATTTTACAGATTGTCAGCGTTTTCAGGAAAGGACTTATTTGGTCACGGGGTGACCAAATTAAAATCAGGTTCTAAGTTGATCACTTTTTGAGAAAAAAAATTGTCTATTTTTAGAGCACATGTTGACTACTTTTTCATACAGATAGTAAACTGAGATGTTAAACTTCAAAAATGTACCAATTACAGAATAATAGACCAATTAATTGTCTGTTCATGAAAACTAAAAATCCCACATACTCATTGCAAGCTCAATTTGTCTCTCCGTAGAAACTTAGACACCTTTTCACATACATGTATTGTTTGTCCCCCTAAGAACAAGTTCATAGAATTTGTCTCTTCACAAAAACTGGGGGGGAAAAATGGGTTGAAATTTTCCATTATTGATTTTCATGATCTTGATGATTTTACCTACAGTTTTGACAAAATAACCTGGCCAGGATGCCTGTTGCTAACCACTTAATGTCTTTCTGCAGAAAGAATATCTAGGGGAAAAAACGAATCATTTTGGCCATGTTTGTCCCTTCGTGAAAACGCTGACGAAATGTATACACACCATCATGATTGTCTAACACAAAAAAGAAACAGTGGCTAAATGAAAACAAAAATCAAATTAAAGTTTTTCCTCTGTCTGTACTTTTTCCTTGGTGGCCAATCTTTTTTGGGATGCCCTCATGTCCTTGCACTTCTGTGCCATTTTGGCGCGGATCTCCCCAGGAAGGGCACTGGGATGCTGCTCAAGGACAGTGGCTGTATGAATAAAAATAGCAATCACAATATAAAATAAGGAGATTTTCAAGTATCATTAGTTTTTGCCAACAGGTAAAACAAGTTTCAGTTAAGTTTACACTCATGATATGAAAAACACAGCTTAAAGTACTTTGGCATTCAGTTTTGTTGCTCTTGACACTGTAGTGCTCCTTAGAAACTAAACAAACAAAAAAACTTTCCATACCCCCACAAGATAAAGCAGTAAACACAGTAGACCAAAACTCACCTATAATGTAATTGACCTTGTCTTGGTCAAGGACAGGTCTGTCTTTGTCCTCTTGTTTTAGACGTTTTCCCGTTACAAGGCTCAATGACATCTCTTCAGAAGTAAAAATGGCCGTCATCAATTGACAGGTCATTTTGCCTCCATCCTTGGCTCTACGGATCTGTTGCAGGACCATTGGAGACACGTAGTGACTTGCTTCTGACTGGAAGTAAATATTAAATCAGAACCCAGTATAAAAAAGAATTGAAACATTTGAGAATTCGATTTGTTTTTCAATAACTTTCCTGATTCCTGAATGTCAAGATGTTTCCAAAAATACTTAAATGACTATAAACTTCACATTTCATTTCTCGCACAGCCTATTTTGTAATTGTTACAAAATTTGACTGTAAAAAAAAATTGAAGGGCCCCACAAAATTACATTGGCAATAGACTATTATCATGTTGTGGCCATCTTGATTTTTTCCATTCAAATCAGTGTAACCAAAGCAAGGCTGGAAGGACAAATAGTCTGGTTCCTTTTGCCCCCCAAAAAACAATCATTCAGTACATGTACTTATACAACATGTATTTAATACTGGGAACCTGCCTGTACGTAGCAACTGAAACTATCCCCAAAGCAACATTCACTTCAGCTGCATGTACCTTGGCATCTAATTGCATAATGCTGTCACTCACGTCACAGAAAAAAACTAACTTTCCTTAGTGATCCTTGAATCATTCAAATCAACACCTTGGAATGTTTCAACTGTGCCACTCATGGTCTATTGATATTCAAGATCCAATTGAATTATAAATTATGAACAGTTGTACAATTGGCAGGAATGTGTCAGCATACCAAACAAAAAAATTACAATTATTTTTAAAATTACAAAAATTTACAATTACAAAGTACAATTATCAACATAAACCAATATTCAGAACATACTTTTGTTGTTGCTGAATCATCACAAGGATGGCTGTCTTGCAACGACAACTCGGTCTCAAGGGAAGATGGAGCAGCAGCTAGTGAGGAGGGTAAACCCACCCGCCCACCCATGGGACTACGCGTGCAAGTAACATGCACCTTCTGCACTGCATCCATCACTGTCTGTGCCAGTCTGTCACCTAATCCTGAATTCGTATAAAGAACAAAAATAAAAGTACATGTAGGTAAAACATTGGCCAATAATCTTGGAAGTTCATACACTGATATTAAAACACACACACGTGTATATCAGAATCTAATGAAAATGTGTTACTATTTGGAATCAAACAACATATTATAGTCAATTCAATCAATTTTGCAGTTTGCTCTCAGTTCGTATAACTAAAAAGGACGACAAATCACATTACGTCCCTTTGATTACAAACCAAATGTCCTCATTGATTTAAGAACTTCTCAGTGACAGTAGAAAAATGGTGTTGCTTCTATTTACAAAATCCAATATTCGTTCTCCACCATGTAAAAGCCTCCAATTATTAATATAATTCTTTTTTGTAAATTTGAAATTTTTAATGAACATTTCGGTTATTTAGTATATAACTGGGGTACTTATCACTTGCTTAGCATTTGTAATTTCTAGGTTAATCTACCTTCTTGGAGAACAATGTTCTGTTTTTTGAGTTTCTTGACCTGGGTCTTCAGCTCTGCTTCAGAACGCTCCAAAGTTTTGATCTTTTTGATGAGGTGGGCATTACTTCCGTTAGTAACTTCCTCATCATCGTCAGATGAAGAATCAAGCGAAGTGGCAGCAGAGTTGATAATGACGCTCATTGCCCGTTTCTCTGCTGCAAGTCTGTTTCGTTGTCTCTGTAATTATCAATGGAAAGAAGGAAAAAGTCAAATATTATTATTTATAAGTTACATAACACATAAACACATTCTGCTCAGTTTGTTTGTATCTCAGCCAGGATACACCACTTCAGCTAATAATATTTGTACTAACCTCTTTGTCTTTTTTCTTTGTCTCATCGGCATCCTTCTCTTCATCCTCATCTGATGTCAAGACCCGCTTATTCCGTGCTGCTCTTGTTTTTTTGTCATCGAGAGTGACACTGGCTGAACTAGTTGATGCAACACTCTGTAGAAAAGTGTCTTCCTTCTTGTTGAGGACTGACTTGCTGTCTTTGTAAAGAAACCATCAAAAATACACCAATAAGGCAAAAAAAAAAAAAGTTGGTCTCTGGTCAGCGCGCGCGTCGATTTAAATCATGCGCGTCAATCTTTTTTTTTTTCAAAATGTTCCGCGGTAGCTCCAACAGCGCCCTCTATTGCCGCACCTCCTCAATTTATTTTTCCAAAGAGCACCAAGGAATGGGAAATTGCACCAAGGCAAATGATCGAGAGCACCAAGGCAAATTATGGAGGACACCAATGTACATGAGGACACCAAAAAAGCAAAATAGTACCCCAGCTTGTCTTTGCAATTGAAGCTTGAAGGGAAAAAAAAAAAAAAGCCAAAAAAAAATAAATGGCATGTCACTGCGTAAATTCCGAAACTTTGGTCTGACCAGAGACCGAATATTTTGTTTTTTTTGGCCTAAGACATGATGTTACAATAACATGGGCATAATTATAGCCATAGGCAATACAACATTGTAATTGACAAACCAATACTAAACAGTGTAAACACATTTTAAAAAATTACCCTTGTTAATCACTTTATGAAAATAATTAAATAATTGTGATTGTTATATTTATATATTAGAAGGCAGTGTATATTTAGACGGCGCGGGCTTTCCTTAAGTACACTGGAATGCATTTTGCCGGATAGGCACTGAACATGTACATTGGGTTTTTTGGGCGATTGTGTAGTGTGGGGCCTCTGTTTGGTTTCGATAAAATATGAATCGAGGGGTGTTTTTCCATTACTCAAAAATGACTTTTTCAACCTCAAGCAGACTTCTCTCAACAAAATAATGACACCTCTTCTGCTGAATAAAAACAAGCATGTTTTTGAAAAAATATGAGGAAGCGGAGCTTTTAATTTTTTTCAAGATGGTCGCCATGTAAAATTTCCTGCAACCGTTGATGTTTTCACTGTTCAACGACACTTTTGAAATGAAAGACAAGTTGGACAAGAAAACTGAACATATTTACAGTGTCATTAAGAGTTGTACTGGTCACATATTTCGCAAGCATTAATTTTCCGATGAATTTGTGGACTTTTTCGGTAATTTTTACTGCATTTTTCAAAAATAAAAAATAATATCAAAAATCCAGGCGGCCTCCAAAAAGGAAGCGGGCAGGGATGAGAAACGTGTTTGGTTTTTTTTTCACTTCGCCTAATGTAATTTTTAAACAGTTTCTTGGGGTAGAAATTCAAATTATGATTTTCTTGCGCGGTTTCCAGTGGTTGCCGTGCAATTCATCTCACCTTGCACGTTCACGGTACATGTACATCGGATGGTGATTGCCATCCTTATTTTCATGTTCATTTTGTGTTGTCATCGTCCTTTTAGTTTTACTCCCAAATTTCCCTCAACAATTTTAAACCCTGCCCTTTATAGTACTCAATAGTAGAGTAAAACATTTGATGCCAACTAATCAGAGCTGAACTACTTTGGTAGGTCAAAAAATTTAAACATGTTAAAGGTGGATTTTGTTCCCTTAAAACATTGTAAAAGAACTGGGCCTGTACATGTAGATAGGCCTACACGAAGACACAATCGCCATTTTTGGGGGGCAAATCCTAGTCTGGTTGTGCGCCAAATGGGATTGGGAATCAATAATTTTACAAATCCAATTTTGGACTTTCATGAATTTAGGCCTACTTTCAAAAAAAAAAAAAAATCTCCTCAGAAAAAGAAAAGGTACCAGGTAGGACTAGACATGCTAGAACTCCAAGGCTACTACTAGTAGTAGTTGTATTTTTGTCGTACTTATGACTTATGATCATTGATAGCCCATCATGCCCATGGAGTTATCCATGGATAGCCTAAGCTTACTCTGTACATGCTCTGTACATGGAGCAAAAGCTCCATGCTCTGTAGGCCCTACCATGCCTACCCCTGGCCCTACTCACTTTAGTACTTATAGTAGCCTAGTGTAAGTGTAACTGTAAATAAATGTTGGAGTTTTGGGCACGTTAGGATAAAAATCGTACAAGAAGAATATTGCTAAATAAACTTTTCCAAAACAAAAGGAACTTGCGACGGTATCTTATGACTTAGGCTTGACAGTAACATTAAAAAATCCACTTCTCCAACTTACCACTCACAGCCAGAACCTTTGCAGGGTAGGCTTTCCAACCGAGCTTGGGCGCCTTCTTCTGCAAATCGCCATGTTTTACCATGCCTTCTTTGCTTGGATCGCCAAGCATGGTTTTGTCCACGACAAATGACTCATCTAAGATACTTGTTTGGTTTGTTTCAGTCCAGAGGACGAGCACAAACATCGTTAGCCTGTTAACTCAAACTATCCACTTAAAACTTGAATAAATATATCGGACAAAATGTCAAAACTTTCAACAAAAGATTCTCACGAACTGACCAACTTCTAAGAACTTTCCCTTTCAAATGTAAAACGTGTAAAGGTCTAAGACAGGTCACCCATTCCCATTGGTCGAGAGCCCATCACGCGCGCCAATCCGAGCGGGCCGTACCATTGTATAATTTGAGGGGTGTTTTGTTAAACGAAATCGTTAGAGATTTATAATTGTCGACTTATTTTGACTTTTGGACCAAAAATGTGTAATCTGTTTTATCGAAGTTGTATTTATGAATGCGAATACATGTAAACACGGCTTATATTCAACACTATGTCTAAGATCAGTTGGAGTCTTGATGCCGATACTTACCCGCCTTTATAAAACCGCCCAAGCATGCACACTAGTCTTGTCATAGTCCGTATACCAGCCTCATACTAGTAATGACGTCACATATGAAAGACTGATTTTTGTTTCACTTGAAATAAAAAATATATTTATAAGATTTTTTCATTAATCAAACTATATAATTGAATTGCACAACTTACAATCGTAAATTAATATTGATCGTGAAATGAGACTATAAATTAGAAAAAGAATGCAAAAGGAAGTCTGGTTCCCGACGTACAATGTGCATGTAGATCACACATACGCACGTGCGCGTCGTCGACCCGTCGCGCACGAAATCTACATGTACATGTATATGTGTACGTACATGTACTACATGTATACATTTGGCTGGATGGGCTTAATAGTTTCGACCATGGACATGGTATGAATACGACGACATGGACGACAGAAATCGCAAACGCGAGTACAGACAATATTTACGACGTGAATTGCGAGGAAATGATGACTGTGACTTTGTCAAAATACCTAGAACTTCAAGATGGCGTCAGGACGGACCATTTGCTACTCTCATTCAGCAAACTGCAAACACGACAAGCGTTTCAACTTCGAGTTCAACACATGCGGGAAGACAAGGTGAGCACGCCGTGGCAGCTCAGTCATGTCACTGCATGCAGTGACTTCTTTGAGTTTGACCAATTCGTTGATTCCATATATCTGGCCACTTCTAAGGCACCACTAGCATGACTAGTACTAGTAGTAACCTGTCAGCCATCTGAAAGTGATAATATATCCTGAAAAGTCGACATTAGCTGGGACAAACTTTGCATTTCTACCGAGAAACACTTCAGTCCCATCAATCATCATGCTGTGGATTCCCCCATTACGTTTGTGCACAGCACAGTGACAGTGATGGCCAGACATGCCAGATATCTTTTCATTTAACTTAGGGAAAAATTACTGATGGTCAGATATGGGAATCTTTCCGTAATGTTATTAATATTACTATATTATAGCCAGAAAAAATGTTGCAACCTAACCAGCTAACGCCGATTCCGCGATTGTGTACAAAGTCTACGGACTAGGGACTAGCATGACTAGTAAATCTGTATCTGTTTGGGAACGTTGCAGTAATGTTATGGGAACAAAATTGTAAATTTTCGAATTCAATGGCACATCTTCGAATTTGTTTCTTTTAAACCTGCTACTCCATGCTGACTGTTTTCTCCAGCCCTAATTCAACAACCCAATGATAACATACATGACATAGGCCTATCTCTACTGAGTGGGTGGAGCGTGGAGTTATGGGTACCCCTCCATACAAACGCTCCACCGATTTGCCATACTTTGTTGACGACGTCACGGTAGCATATTGTACATACCCACGCGAGGACAAAAAGACGGTAAACGGAATACAAATGAGAGAGACAGTTACCCTGGATTGATCTACACATTCATGACATTCCATCAGACCCCTTACATTGTTCCCAAACAGCGAACATTTTGGAAAAAAAACAGCAAAATAGTCTGAAAACTTACAGCTCAATGTGTTTGCCATGAGGCTCAGTCCTTGCCCCAACTTGCCGAATGAGGGCGTCTGACGTGACATCACCGGCGTTGCTCGATCGAAGAAAAAGAAGTCGCGCTTTATCAACGACTGTTTCGTGTAATGATACGTGCTCCTTGGGTGTGTTCAAAGCCCATACTGTCGTACGGCGCAGATCGGAGCACGTATCATTATACGTGGACTACCGCCGTAAATAAAGGCCACACTTCCACCATGTACAAAAACATGTCAAACTTTGTCAAATTTTGATTTTCACATTTAGGCTTGGTTTGTAGGTTTTTTTTTGCTTTAGAAGCATACTCACCCTCTTCATAGGCTAATCAGAAAGTGCTGCCTTTTTCAGATGTTGAAATTTTGAAAAAGGCAGCACTTTCTCTTTAGCCTATAAAGAGGGTGAGTATGCTTCCCAGACTCATGTCTGATCATCATTTTTGCAATGAATATATGAAAAATGAGATGATATGAAAAATGTGGTGTCAGGTTGCACTATTTTGCCCCTGAAAATGCCCAACATGCTTAAGTACTTCATAGTTTGCAAACAAGCACATTAAGTTTCATAATGATCGCATACAAATTTGTGTCTGTGCTGTATTGAAGCACATGTGTGTTCACGAAGGCTCACAAGTACATGTTATAGAGAGAAGCTCCTTTACACCACCCCTGCACTCCACTAGAAAAATATGCAATCTTGAAATTTGAATCATTTTTACTTGATTTGTGTAGGGGCCAGTGACATCCAGGAAGATGAAGCCATACATGTTGATGGTGATGATAATAAGAGTGATGACGAATCATTGATTGTATCAGACACAGACAGTGAGGAGAGAGGTGAGTGTTAAAGATATAGTCAATCATTTGTAATTTGTGCATTTTGTTTGTTTGAAGCAACAAAATTGTTCAAAATATAATGAAGGATACTGAACAACTAACCTGACTAACTGTTAATACTATGGTTACCATTCCAATAATCAAGTGTTTCTTTGTAAGAAATGAACCAATGCGAGTTTCATCTGAAGATGGTATTTTGTTTTGGTTTTTGATGGTGGATGGAAATTACAGTTTGGTTTTTCCCAACTACTAGTGCTGTCTGATAGTTTGCGAGAAATAAATCGCAAGCTTGCTCAGATGGGAATCGAAACCACGACTTCTGCTTTGTAGTGCAGAAGTGCAGTATAAGTTCAATTTGTATTAAACTGTACAGACATATTAATAGTTCAATCTAAATTAATTTTGTCCTTGCACTGTTGTTAAAGCACTGTATGCTCGGTGTTCGTAGTGTGGGATATAAATTTAGGGGAACGATTAGGTTTATTTTTTTGATTTTCACCTGATGTTATACAGAGAGGCTTCTTCACACCACCCCTGCACTCCACTCAACAAGCAATCTTGAAATCTGAATCTTTTTCATTTGATTTGTGTAGGGGCCAGTGACATCCAGGAAGATGATCCCATACATGTTGATGGTGATGATTATGAGAGTGATGACGAATCATTGATTGTATCAGACACAGACAGTGAGGAGAGAGGTGAGTGTTAAAGATATAGTCCATCATTTGTAATTTGTGCATTTTGTTTGTTAGAAGCAACAATTTCAACCTTTTAACCTTGACTACACGCAGACGCCTCCATATGATTGTACACACACAAAATTGGCAAAATTAAAAAAAAATTCCCTACCTACCTACCTACCCTATTTTCAAATGCCATGTAATCGGAAGAAGAACTATTTTTTTTTTTGGCCAAAGGAATAGTTTGACCAGCATTTGGCTAGCAAGCCACCGCTATTAAGTCGAATCCTGAAAAAAAAAGATTGCAAATGCATATTTTGTCTCTGAGATATATGAAAGTTTAAAAGTTCCATGTGCCAAACCTGTCCACATCATTGAAGCATAAAGCCCGCCGCACACGAGAGATACGTGCTGAGCAAAAAGTAATTTGAGGCTGTTTGCTCAGCACATTTCTCAGGTTGACCGCTCATGGTGACTTTTTCGCCTAGCGAGGCGGAAGAAATCAAACAGGGTAAATATTTTGGCTCATGGCCTCACGAAGCAGAAAACTCGATCTCAAACCCCACCTCTCACATAGGAATGCAAAAGGTTTTTTTCTCTTCCTCTACAGATAATGATGAGAATGTCAATGCTCCAGGAAGAGGAAGACCAAGCTTTGGAGAGTTTGAGAACCAAGTACTGTATGATGGGTCAAGAGTGACACTGGGCTTAGCCTTGTTCACCATAATGTCTTTTGTTGTTGCCCACCATTTGACAGGAGCTGCATTTCAGGATCTCTTGTCAATGTTGGAAATTCTGCTCCCAGTTGGTTCACTGATACCACAAACAAAGTATTTGTTTAACAATCACTTTGGTCAGTTTCAACATGGAGTTGAGCTTTACGTGTATTGCTCTGTTTGTACTACCCTACTCGGAACATCAGAAGTAGTTAATTGTACAGTATGTGAGAAACAGTATAACAAGAAGGATTTAGTAAATGATGGATGTTTCTTCATGTACATGAAAATACAAGATCAACTACAACAGGTCTTACAAGATGAGGAGGTTCAGAAAAGCTTGATTCTAGATCGATGGTGCCGTGAAGATGTTTTACACGATATTCACGACGGTAGAAGGTATCAATCTTTCAATGGCGGTGTTCTAGCAGGTGAATCAAGTAATCTAAGTCTATCCATGAACTGCGATGGGGCTCCTGCTTTCAAGTCCTCGAACATGTCAATATGGCCTGTCCAGCTGATTTTAAATGAATTACCGCCACATCTCCGAAAGAAACACGTAATAATGGCTGGGCTTTGGTTCGGCAAAAACAAACCGCCTTTTTTCTCATTCCTTTCTCCCTTCACTAAGGAAATGAGTAATTTAGCAAGTGATGGAATGACATGGCGTAAAGACAACACAGTTGTAACATCCAAGGTTTTCCTAGTTGTCTCCCCTGTTGATTCTGTAGCCAGATGTGCACTACAGAATCTGAAGCAGTTCAACGGTGCATATGGCTGTGGTTGGTGTCTTAATAAAGGGGAAGTGGTAGAGAAAGGTGATGGTGTTGTAAGATCTTATGACTTCAATGATGTTGGTGTAGACAAGAGGACTCACAACCAATTCGTAGAACATGCTGCTGAGGCTTTACGGACCAACAAGGCTGTCTTTGGTGTGAAAGGACCCTCTCCATTAATGAATGTGGAGGGATTTGATGTGGTGCATGGCTTTCCCCCAGATAACCTTCATGCTGTATTCCTTGGTGTTGCTCGCCAGTTGACTGGACTGTGGTTGGATTCCAATAATCACAATGAGGCTTTCTACATAGGTCGGCAAACCCAAACCATAGACTCTAAGTTGGAAAGTATCTGTCCTACCTCAGAGCTTACTAGGTTGCCCCAGTCGGTAAAACAACGTGCATATTGGAAGGGGTCTGAGTGGAGATCGTGGCTGTTACTGTATTCTCTTGTTGTACTGAAGGGTGTCCTCCCATATCGTTTTCTCCATCATTTGATGTTGCTTGTGGATGCTGTATTTACACTTTCCAGGGATACCATTCGTAGAGCTGATATTGAAAAAGCCCAAGTTTCTCTCAATAGATTTGTCATTGACTTCCGAGGCCTGTATGGACAAAAACACATGTCATTCAACTTGCACCAACTCTTGCATCTATCCAAAGCCGTTAACAACTGGGGGCCGCTGTGGAGCTTTTCCACGATTTGGTTTGAAGGACATCTGGGCTTCCTCTTGAAGTTGTTTAAAGGCACGCAGGGCATCCCCACTCAAATAACTAGGATTTTCAAATTGTGGAGAGGACTTCAGATTTGGAGTAAGAAACTTGAGCAATGTGAATACCATGTTCCCATCGACATACAACAGTTTTTAGACAGGCTTTTGCATGGTCAAGTACACATTAAGAAAGCTACTTCCCTCGAAAATGATGTGGTCATGATAGGTGTCTGTCAGCTAAGAAATTTAACCATTCAGGAGAAATTCGCTGCCGAAGAATTGCTAGGTGAACCGGTTGTATTTGCAGCTGAGTTTTATAATAAATGTATTTCGAAGGGCATTGTTCTCCACAGCATTTCCTACCGACAAACGAAACGAGTGAATTACTATGTTAAGCTAACTAATGGGGAATCTGCTGTAATAGAGGACTTTGTAATTGTTTCAACTGAATCGGATGAACGTAAGTCTCTGGTATTCATCAGACATATTGAATTTGAGCAAAGTTACATTGCAGGAAAGGATAGACATTCAGGTGCCTGTGCAGAGCACATAAAAACTATCAAAAGAATGGACGATGTTATCAGAGCAGTAACTAATGTTTCGATAATTGGAAAGTATGCCCTGATCACGAGTGTAAATGGACATCCAGGAAGAACTATTGCAGCTTTGCCAAATCTGATTGAACGAGACTAAGGCCCACGTAGTGGATATTTCTCAGGAACATGTATTTTGTGCTGCTTTCTGATCCTCATAAATGTATGAAAACTAATTGACTTTCCTGTTTTGGTTAAATTCGATTGAAAAGGGCATTTCTTTCAACATTTCAAGTTTCCCATGCTTTTCCAGACAACTGAGGACACCATTGTTGTAATATGATTTCAGAAAGACACTGTTAATTTTAGGTATTTTGTGTTCAAATTATGAACCCAAAACAGTATGCTCTTTGGCTTACTGCTGTGTACTGACGCAACAACGAATCACTAAAGTAAAACAAATTAACAATTAGCAAAATAAAATATCAAACAAGTTGCAACATTTTCGTCCCTGATAAGACATCATACTTTCTCTGATTTACATTGATGACATTTGTAATTCTTCCAAAACACTGTCCTTCATTTTATTTGCGGACGACTCTAATGTTTTGTATAGCAGTTGTAACTTACTTCGGGCAATTGACACTCGACAACTATGCAAAATCTCTAAATGGTTTAAATGTAGTAAACTATCCGTTAGTTAAAAAACAAAAAATGTACATGCACATGTATGTTGTTCTCCAGTGGTTAAGGTGACAGGAATATCAGTGTTTACTTACATGTAAATGACACTCCAATAGAAGAAGTTGAAACGTGTACATTTCTAAGTGTACATGTAGTTATTGACAGTAAACTTTCTCGGAAGCAACATTGCCGAAAAGTCCTAATGTCACTTTCAAGGAACCAGGGTAACTTAAGAAAACTAAAACACGAATTGCCTTCAGATGTCTTATTTTCAATGTTTAAATCCTTATCCCTGCTTTACCTTCAGTATTTTAGCATGGGATAACGCCTACCCAACCTTTATCGATAAATTGTATATTAATGCAAAAGAAAACACTTAGGATAATTAATAACTCCAGATATACAGAACAGTTAGCACCACTGTTTAGCAAATACAAAACCTTATCTGTGTTTGATACCACCTTGGTGTATTAATGCATACATTTCAAATAAGCAATCTACCCAAGACTATACATTTGCTATTTAACAAAAACTTGGATATTCATTCTCATAATACAAGGTCAGTCTCAAACCTGATCTCCAAAGCTAAAGCATCTCTTTACTCATCGACCGTCGGAAACCAAGAACCTCTATTGTGGAACCACCTTAAACCAATGCCTATCTTTAAATCAATGAAGCAATTCAAAAACTACCTGAACGTTCAACCAATAAAACGGTTAAAGGTACTGGATTTTTAGAAGTCCAAATTTCATGTTTCAATTTCTTTATCAGACACCGATCATGACCACATCATTTCCGTTGAAGACCGGCCACGTGATGGGCTCTCGACCAATAGGAAACTGTCTTAGGTATTTATAGTTAAATATCCAAATAAATAATTTCATGTCATCTCACGTATTGTTGAAAAAAATATTATTGTTTTATAATTCCTTGGCCACTTTTTGCTCTCTTCCTTCCTTTCCTGTGTAAATTATTGATTTCTTTCTTTGTAATGTATGGATATAGGAAGGTATTTATGTATACTCATTTGGATGTGAATATTTTGCTGTAAATAATTGGGGTTTTTTCCGCAAATCTGCAAAAAAGGCCCTTTTTTTTTCTTTTCTTTTTTGGCTTCTTTCTGTTCCACAAATCCCATAGACTTTGAACACTGTTTTAGTACAAGCCACTTTTGGCATTTATTTTTGACATGCGTCGTTCAAATTAAGCATATGCATTGTCCTTGTAGCAACGTTGTATTCCAAAGAGTGACATCATATTAGTATTCACATTGCTCAAGTTTCTTACTCCAAATCTGAATTCATCTTCGACATGCATCGTTCAAATTAAGCATGTGCATTGTCCTTAGAGCAAAGTTGGGTCATGTTACGTCATCACAAACATGGATATTTTGAAGAGTAGAAGTCTGATCGGGTTGAAACTCGGTATGTGGGTAGACCAGGATATGTTATAGGGGAATTTAGATGTGACAGCATGATGACGTCATCATGCGATTTTATATGAATTTTTGATATTTTTTTTCCTTTAAGCCATATCTCACGAATGTAAAATCAAAATTCAAAATCCTTTTTGTATGATGTTTGTGAGGTAATAGGTCTTTGCACACAATTTTGAAAAATGTGTTATGTCATTATGATGTCATCATAATGGCAATTTTTTACAAACCATATAAGGGAAGGTCTGAACGTCATGAAACTTGGTGTGTAGGTAGATAATGGTACTGGTATGAAAAGTCCGAAGTGACGTCATCGGTTTTTTTTTATGATTTTTTATATTTAAACTTTGTTCTGCTTCCAAAATTGTACACTTTTTTCATCGGATTGATTTCAAACTTGGCACATTGTACAAATCAAGACCAAGATCGATGACAAAATGAAAAACACGTGTTGACGTGATATATTCAGCCTATTGTATGTACATATTAATGTATTACATGTAGCTTAATTTGTAATTACGGGTTTCAGGTCTTGAACAAGCATATGCTTTTGACTTGGATCCCTGGTATCGTTTTGTCATTCTTTATATAGATTCGTGTTAATTATGTTTTTGTGATATGATATGAAAAAATAAACCATCAGCATAACACGTTTGCTCATGAATATGGAATTGCCATTAGCATAAAAGCCAAAAGGCACCAAAATACTCTTGAAAACGGCAAAATTGAAAATTGAAAATGCAATTCGGTGGGACACATTGGTCAGCATTGAAAAAAATTTACATGTGCCTTTAATTCATGTCGAAAACACACTTGGCGTGTCTAATTAAACTAACCTTATCATGTACCTTAGTTTTGTTTATCCAAAATCATAAAAGGTGTGAAATACTGATGTGCTAATTGTTTTAGACAAAATGAAGGTAATGGTGTACGGTATGTACACGTATATTTCAAAACTTGCAATAATCTATTTCGGAAAAAAATGTTTCAATAAAGGACAAAACTGAGATATAATTCTACATTGTGTTTATTTGTTTCTTTAGATATACCGGTACTTGTTTTTCCCTATTTTTTTTTTTAACATTAAGAATACATGTGCATGTATGTAGATTTATCGATTACCGTTGAGCCATGACTGAATCACATGTCGTCCATACTGTTTTCATAGTGAGGGAAGGGTCATAATGTGAAATGGTCACCATGTGAACACAGTGTGATCTCAGTGTGTTTTCTATGTGGACCAACTATGTTCAAATCACACATCATTCACACAGTTTTCATAGTCTGGAAATGGTCACAATGTGAAATGGTCACCGTGTGAACACAGTGTGATCTCAGTGTGTTTTCTGTGTGGACCAACTATGTTCAAATCAGACACCATTCACACAGTTCTCATAGTCTGGAAATGGTCACAATGTGAAATGGTCACCGTGTGAACACAGTGTGATCTCAGTGTGTTTTCTATGTGGACCAACTATGTTCAAATCTCACATCATTCACACAGTTTTCATAGTCTGGAAATGGTCACAATGTGAAATGGTCACCGTGTGAACACAGTGTGATCTCAGTGTGTTTTCTGTGTGGACCAACTATGTTCAAATCAGACACCATTCACACAGTTCTCATAGTCTGGAAATGGTCACAATGTGAAATGGTCACCGTGTGAACACAGTGTGATCTCAGTGTGTTTTCTATGTGGACCAACTATGTTCAAATCTCACATCATTCACACAGTTTTCATAGTCTGGAAATGGTCACAATGTGAAATGGTCACCGTGTGAACACAGTGTGTTCTCAGTGTGTTTTCTGTGTGGACCAACTATGTTCAAATCACACACCATTCACACAGTTCTCATAGTCTGGAAATGGTCACAATGTGAAATGGTCACCGTGTGAACACAATGTGATCTCAGTGTGTTTTCTATGTGGACCAACTATGTTCAAATCACACATCATTCACACAGTTCTCATAGTCTGGAAATGGTCACAATGTGAAATGGTCACCGTGTGAACACAGTGTAATCTCGCTGTGTTTTCTGTGTGGTCAAATACTCGACGATTTCACAGTGTGTTCACAGAGTGACAATTCACACTGTGGAATGACCACAGTGTGTTCACAGTGTGTTCTCGGTGTGAACAGACACTGTGGACAATCCACGGTGATTTCACAGTGTGTTCACAGAGTGACAATTCACACTGTGGAATGACCACAGTGTGTTCACAGTGTGTTCTCGGTGTGAACAGACACTGTGGCCAATCCACGGTGATTTCACAGTGTGTTCACTGTGTGGCAATTCACAGTGTGCAATTTTCACTGTGTGTTCACAGTGTGTTCTCGGTGTGATCATAGTGTGCACACTATGACCACACAGATACCACACTGTGGTGACTAGGGGGAATTTTCATAAGGGTGTTGAGGCTTGTTGAGGCTTGTTGAGGCTTGTTGAGGCTTGTTGAGGCTTGTTGAGGCTTGTTGAGGCTTGTTGAGGCTTGTTGAGGCTTGTTGAGGCTTGTTGAGGCTTGTTGAGGCTTGTTGAGGCTTGTTGACGCGCTTTAGTAGGACCCAATAATATAGTAACAACCTCATGACACACATCCACTCATTTTTTGATGTCCTCTAAGCATAGAGCAGTTAGGGCTCAATCTTTTTAGAGTGACATTTTCTTTCTTTTTTATGTTTTTTAAAATTGGCCACATTTATGACTATGAGTCTACAAAAGTACAAAAAGAAATTACACAAAAATAGACGTCTGAAAAAAAGTAGAATATATTTTCTATCGCTTAAAATTAAAGAGGGTGCGTGTGCTTCTAAATAAAGCATGTAAACATGGCAAAGCGTAGACCCGTGAACGTGGCGTTGAATACAACAAGCCACGTTCACGGGTCTAGGTAAAGCGTATACTAGTAGTAGTACAAATATCATGAACAGATGAATATTAAGTCTAACATTCATGACATTTTGTGTCTAAAAATCAAATGTGAAAATAAAAACTTGACAAAGTTCTACATGTTTGGGTACAAGGTCCAAGAGTGGCCGTTATTTACGGAGGTAGTCCAGTGAATTGGCCACATTTAGGGGGCTAGTTTCGGGCAGGCTACCGTACCTGATTGTCTTGCCCTTCAACATGTTCAAGCCCTTGTTCTTCGCCGCCCGCGCCGGCCCCAGGGCCTTGGACATGGTCATCGTCGTCATGCTCAATCCATCGGAGTTTCGTCGTCCTCGGAACATCACCTAGATTTTCGGCAAATAGGTAACGCTTGTATGGCCCACGGGAATGACCCGCGGGATTGTGTTGGTGATTTGGATCCATGAGGACCCTGAAAATCTATAGCAATAATGTGAGGAATCGTTAGGGAAAGAATATCTCCTGTGTAATATGTATATGCTGAACAAAAAATTGAAAGCACATCATGCACGTTTTTACACATGCATATATTGTACATTGTACCTAGCGGTATGAATACGAATACGTATGCATACGTACGTCTTTGAATTGGGGATCAGACTATTTGGAATAGTCGATTTGGATGGTTAGCGTACGTACTAGCTGCACTGATAACGCGCATGCAATGCGCGGGCACCAGTTGATAGGCGTGAAAAATAGCCCAATGTGCCATACGGCGGGTAGCCTGTTTCCCGGCCAATCTAAAAATAATGGAGCCCGAATGACATGCGGACAGGGAACCAGACTATTGGGCGCTGTTTGTTTACGTGTTTCGTAATACCGTCATAACCGTTTGCCGCAACCTCGTTAGCCATGAGTACGATCTTAGTGTAAGGAACTCGCACGCGCCCCTGGAGTCGAGGCTGCGTTACGCGTTTGCCGCTCTTTTTCGCCCAACCACGTTTCATGCCCACTTTGTTCAAATCTCACGACCGTACATTTGCACTTTGATCTTTGATTTCACGAATTAAAAAACAATGAAATACGCACTGGACGAAAAGTAATAGCACGAGCATCGTTCCGTGCTCTTCTGTGATCGACCGAGACCTCCTGCAAGATTCAACGAAAATAGGGAAGATTTTGGCAACAGTCCTTGGGAAGAAGGAACCTTCCGGCGGTTGGAAAAAACATGACGGCAGGGTGATCTGCACGCACGGTACGTTACGTAGGCCATGTCATGCATGTAGGCCTACTCATTTTGTAAAGAATATGCCTACCTAGCCCCATAAATGTGGCCAATTTACTGGACTAGGCCTATACCTCCGTGAACATAGGCCACACTTCCACCATGTCCACATGTACATGCAAAAACATGTCGAACTTTGTCAAATTTTGATTTTCACATTTAGGCTTAGGCCTAGTTTTTTTTTTTTTTTGCTTTAGAAGTATACTCACCCTCGTTATAGGCTAATCAGAAAGTGCTATCTTTTTCAGATGTCTCATTTTGTGAAATTTCATGTTGAAATTTTGATACGCAAACGTAACGTGTGCAAATGAATCTCGAAATTTCATGAAAAATAGACATCTGAAATTGAAAAGGCAGCACTTTCTGATTAGCCTATAAAGAGGGTGAGTATGCTTCTAAACTAAAGCAAAAAAACCTGCAAACTAAGCCTAAATGTGAAAATCAAAATTGGACAAATTTCGACACATTTTTGTACATGTGGAAGTGTGGCCTATGTTTACGGAGGTAGTCCAGTAAATTGGCCACATTTTGGGGGCTAAAGTACTTACATGCTGTACATAAAACTCTATTTCATGAGCAAGTGGCATAGCCTTAGGATCTGCCATTCCAAAGAAATTTTCAGTTTGAAAATGGAGCTCATAATGAACCTGTTGTGTAGATATATTTGGTTCAACGCCATTGACATAATTTGAAATAGGCATGTGCTGTGTATCTCAGTCCCAGATTCATGTTGAATTTTTTGTTAAATATTTTTGCAATTTCTTAATTCCCCAATCATGCCCACAACGTCTACTATCTTTGTTGCAGACAAGTTAACTTTCCTCAAGAAGAAGGAAGACGAGTTCTTAAGTGAAGATATAAACAGTGAACCTGAAGAACCAGTGGGAAGAGGGCATCGCCAGCCAAGACCAAAAACCTTCCCTGGAGATGACTCAGATACGGAGTCCGTCCCAAGTGATGGAGAAGGGACCTCCAAAACTGGACCAGCAAAAGCAAAAAACCTAGTGAGTTCTCGTTTGTTGAATAAACTTTCAAGAAATTACATGCAGTCATATGCAACTTAGTTTTCTGAAGATCTACGTTTTGTAATAATTTGTTTTTAATTCTCAGTCAGTAGCATGTTTCCTAAAACACTTGAAATAAACTGAAATTAACTTGTATGTAGTGAATAAACCAGGCAAAACTTTCGAACTTTGTCCAAATACGGCAAATAGTATCTTCTCTGTTCATATGCACGCATAGATAAACAAGATCTGGTACTCATTCTGAAAGGACTCACGTTGCCTGGACATACAAAGGTCTTATGCATATGACTAGAGTACATCAATGGATATTTCGTTCAGTCTAGCCTTGATATTAAGATTTTTTTTTTATAGTGTGAGGAGTCGGACATATACATTTCTTACAATCCAGCTGCAGTATCAGTAAAACTGGTTCTGTTTTTAGTATATCAAAAGGTTCAACTGTCACAACAGTCAACTGCTGAAAGCATAATTCAGCGCTTGAAGCGTCAGCATACCACACCAGTAAGTCAACAAGATTCCTGCCAGAAGTGCGTAAGATTGAACAATGAGGTGAAGAGACTGAAATTGGAAAATGAAGCTCTCTGCAAGGATACGTAGTTAGATACAAGAATAAAAGTCTGCATCTCAAACGAATAAAAGATTGCTTATGAATGAACATATAAACTTTATGTCAGAACTAGAACATAGAATCAAGCTTGAATGCCAGACAACAGCACAATGACAACTACATGTACTAGTTTTGTTGAATTTTGTTTTGGTATTGAAAGTTCCAGTACTTTAAGCTTCAATTCAGATTTTGTTACCAACATTTTAGGTAATTTGTATTTCATTTTTCTTTCAAACTATTTGTCTTCATTTGTAGGTTTGCCAGGTGTTGTAAAAGACCTCAGTAATTTTTTGCAAACCCTGCGGTCTGGAGGTCACCAACCACAGATGGCCCGCCCAAGAGTTTCATCCCCATCACCCTCACTATCCCCATCTCCTCGGGCAAGAAGCATTAATGCTTCCCCAACATCCATGACATCAGACATGTCTGAAGTGGACAGTGCCCCTCAGCAACAGGGTCCAGCCGAGTTTGAATTGGTATGTTCTTTTTGCAAAAAGGAGGAGGCCTTCCCAAAGAAATATATTGGTAAAAAATGTTGCAACCTGACGCTACTTTCGAAACAGAAAAAAAAGACAATTTTTTTTGCTTATCTTGTACCTCAGAGAGTATACTTTCATGTGAGAACTGTAAGGAATATGTTGACAAAGTCTTTAAGAGAGATTTGTAGGCGAATGTGTGGCCAACTTAGTGAATATGTACATGTCGAGCATCGGTTGAGGGCTTTAACATGCAGTGACATGTAAAAAAAATCCCTAAGTTGGCCACACATTCACCTACAAATCTCTCTTAAAGACTTTGTCAACATATTCCTTACAGTTCTCACATGAAAGTATACTCTCTGAGGTACAAGATTATACAAAAACATTGTCCTCTTTTCTGTTTCGAAAGTAGCGTAAGGTTGCAACATTTTTTCTAATATATTTCCTATTTAAAAAAATTTTGAAGCACCAAAAATAATTATGACCGGTAAGCCAATTTAATAAGCTACTTTTAGATGAAAAACACTACTTTAATTGCTCAATCCGTTCAAATAATATTATAAAAAAAGGAATGATGAAATTATTTTCCCTTTACGTTTAAAAAAGGCATGCAGCTTTTCTAAGGGTCTGCTGATTTCCTTTTTATTTTTTAACTTCTCATGAATGCCATTACAAATTGAAAAATACTCATGATAATATTTTTCCAGGTAAAATGTTTGTTGCTTGCGCGTTCAGCAAAAACATGTAATATTTTCACAGACAGTTTAAGGTAGTGGATAAATGTCTGTATTATTGTTTACAAATGTATTATTGGTTTTTGTTTTATCTGTTTGGTTTAGGGAAGTGGAGTCTTCTTACCCCAGTCAGTGCTGAACCGCTGCAACAAGGCCGACTTTAAACGTTTGACTCGAGATCTTATGTGCGCACTATTTTCTCAAGAGGAGATGAGTGTGTGCAGTGTGTTTGGGAGGAAAGGGGTTGGAGCTGCTACAGAGCTGCGACAACCTCTTGATAGTGACAAAGTCAAGGGTATTATGGGTAAGTTGCTCTTTAAATGTTGATGGTGCATAGTTGTCATACGTGTAATATAATATAATATAACTAGAGCATTCATAAAGCGCTTGTAACAAAGATCAAAGTGCTGTACAAAACTTCCACTATATCAAAAAAAAAATCACTTTGTACGAGTGCCCAAATTACTTTCTGTGCACTTTCTACTGCAGTCAACTTGGGAGTAACTACAACAGGTCCTCAATCAAAATGTTTAATCCAAAATACAACTACACTGTTAGTACGTACATGTTCAATGTTGCATCAATTCAATCTGTTGACATTGATCTACATGTATGTACAATCACTCTGGAACTGAGTTGTCATTAACACAGGTCAAAAACTTCAATGTGCAAATACATGTAAGCCTTGCCTTCAATGCCCCTTCATGTAAGACATCCAGCTTCCTATGTATTTTTTTTGACAAAAACAAGTTTTATTTTTATTTATGATGTGAAACCCTTTTCTACTATTTTTTATTAAACTCTACCCTTTTCTACTTTTGGCTCCCAGAATATGTGAGGATGATCTTTCCCTCCGTGGAGATGAGCCAGATCATCCAGACAATGGCGTACAAACTGAAAGATGTGAGGACTGCTCGTGGAAAAACGATGTAAATTTCAAGGTTGTACGTTTCCATTAAATTGGAACGTCTGGTCACAGTGCGGGCAATGAATCGGGGCCGAGTCCATCCTGCAGGGGGAAGAAAGAGAAGAGCATTTGGTTATTTGTTGGCAATAACGGCTTGGTCGGATTATCTTCCGGCCACCCCGGGTGACTCTCCCAGGAGCCAGCGCCGATGGTGGTGAAGAGGGCTGTCCCCCTTCGGGCTCGGCCAATTCCGCATTGGATCCAGCGTCCTCGCTGCCCGGTCCTTCTGGGGCGGCAGCCGCCGTCACCTCCGGTGGCAGTGTCCCCTTCCCCGTCTGAACTGGTAGTGGTCCCTCCTCGGCTAACTGACCACCCACCCCGGCCGGCGGGTCCTCCTGGGTAGTGTCAGTCGACGGACTCGGTGGTAGCGTCACCTCCTGGTCTTGGGTTGGTGGCGGTCCCTTTTTTTGGCAGGTTCTGCACTACGCGCCTCCACCAGTCCACTTCGGCGTCGCCCAGATACGGCTTAAGCCGATTGGAATGAACCACCTTGGCTTTGGCTCGAGGGGATTTTTGCACGCGGAACGTGACATCATCGATCTTCTGTGTCACCACGAAGGGCCCGTCCCACCAGCACTGCAACTTGGGCGTGCGACCCACTTTCTTGGAGGGGGTATACAACCACACAGGTTGGCCAGGCTTATAGCTGGCACTTTCTGCTCGACGATCGTAATGTCGCTTTTGATATGTCTGGCTCTTCCGCAGATGATGACGGGCAAACTCGTGGGCGCGCTCTATCTTTGTCCTCAACCCCTCCACATATTCGTGCTCTGCTGCGCCTGCCTTTGGTTTCTCCGGCTGGCCCACCACCAGGTCCAACGAAAGTCGCACTTCTCGGCCGAACATCAGCATGTTGGGCGTGAATTTTGTGCTGTCGTGCTGGGAGGAGCGGTACGCCATCATCACGTACGGTAGGTGTTCGTCCCAATCGTCCTGGTTCTCATGAACAAACAGGCTCAGCATCGTCTTGACTGTGCGGTTGAACCGCTCCACCATCCCGTCGGACTTGGGGTGGAACGGCGTGGTGCGGGTCTTTTGGACGCCGAGCAGCTTACATGTGCCCTGGAAGAGCTCGGCTTCGAACTCCCTCCCTTGATCCGTGTGGATCTCGAGGGGAGCTCCAAACCGGGTGATGACCTGTTCGACGAGGACTCTGGCGACAGTCTGAGCAGTCTGGTCCGGGATCGGAAACGCCTCACCCACTTCGTAAAGTAGTCTGCCACCACCATGATGCTAGAATTCCCTGTCCTCGACCTCGGAAATCGACCTGTGAGGTCGATCGCAAGGCGCTCCATCGAAGCCCCTACCAGGTACTGTTGAAGTGGGGCCTTAAGGGGTCGAGGAGGTGACTTCTTTGACCCGAACTTGTGGCACTTGTGACGCCACTCTTCTGCCTGGCGTCGCATCTCCCTCCAGAACACCGGAGCCCGTCTCAGCTGCGCGAAGGTCCGGGTAATCCCCAAATGTTCTGAAGTCCTATTGTCATGCGCCAGTCGCAAGACGTCGTCGACTTTCACCCGCGGTACCACGACCTTCCATACCGGCGGTTCGCCATTGGGCTGCTCCCACTTCACCTGCAATACACCCTGGGACAGCCGCAGCGTCTCCCACTTAGCTCACCAGTACTTCGGGCCTTCACCCAGCGCCGAGACGTCCCGCCAGCTGGGTTTGGGGACCCCGTCTTCCAGCCACCGCATGATCTTGTCCAGCTCTGGGTCACTACGTTGTTCCTGTTTGAGTTCTTCCTGGTCCCAGGCTTCCAGGAGCCCTTCCGTTGTGGTGGCTTCTTCCTGCCCAGCCCCCGTAATGGCTCCCACCTGCACCTCCCCTGGTTGCATCTTCCCAGCATCGCGCGACTGGCTCGGCTGCAAGTCAGCGTCCCGCTGAGCATGGGGGCTTTCTTTAGTAAAGCATTCTTGACTTGCTTCTTTTGATCGCCCGCACTGGCCACATGGGATTCTAGAGACGGCGTCGGCGTTCGTGTGCTTCCTACCCGCTCGATGTCCCACATCAAACTCGTAGCACCCCAGCCTCTGAATCCACCTGGCCGTCTGCCCCTCGGGTTCGCGGAAGTTGAACAGCCATTGCAGCGATCCATGATCCGTTCGGAGCAGGAACCGTTTATCAAGAAGGTAGTGTTTGAAATAGTGAACGAAATGGACCACGGCCAGCAACTCTCTCCGAGTGGTACAGTAGTTGCGTTCGGCCTTAGACAGGGTACGGCTGCCATAGGCGACCACTCGTTCACCATCGTCCCCCTCCTGTGACAGCACTACTCCGATGGTGCAGTAGCTGGCATCTGTGTCCAGGACGTAGCGGCGCTCCGTATTCGGGTAGCACAACACGGGTGCGGTGGTCAATGCGTCCTTGAGGTGCTCCAATGCTGACTGGCAAGCACTCGACCAGGAGAACGCCATTTGGCTCTTGGTGGTAAGGGCATGGAGGGGGCGAGCAATCTCGGCGAAGTTCGCAATGAAGCGCCTGTAGTAGGACGCGAGGCCCAGGAAACTCCGTACTTGAGTCAGGTTTGCTGGTTGCGGCCAGTTCCTGATGGCCGCGACCTTTTCCGGATCCGTCCTTACTCCCTCGGCCGACACGAGGTGACCCAAGAAGGACACCTCCGTCTTGAAGAGATCGCATTTCTTCGGTTTGAGCTTCAGGCCGGTGGCTCGGAATCGCTCCAGGACCGTGGTCAGCCGCTTGTGGTGTTCCTCGAAGTCTGCCCCCCACACGATCACGTCATCCAGGTAGACTACCGCCACCTGCCACTGCAACCCCCTCAACACTTGCTCCATCAGACGTCAATTGTCGCAGGAGCGTTGCAAAGGCCAAAGGGCATAACGGTGAACTGGTACAGGCCGTTCTGCATCCCAAAAGCCGTCTTCTCCCGGTCACCCTGGTCCATGCCGACTTGCCAGTAGCCACTGGCCAGATCAAGGGTGCTGAACCACTTCGCCCCGCTCAAAGCGTCAAGGTTGTCCTCGAATCTGGGGATGGGGTAGGCGTCCTTCATCGTCACCTCATTGACTTTCTGTATTTATTGTGTGTCGGGTCAGTTCGGTCTGACCAAGTCTGCCGTCCGGGCCGGTGAATGCTCCAGCGAATTCCGTCAGCAATTCAGCCAGTCGGGAACGTTCAACACGGTCAAGGTTCGTGGCTCCTCGCTCCAGGAGGTCTTGCAGATGGGGCGGTACCTCTCTCTGGGCATCCGTCCTCTGTCCAGTGTCACCCAAAGGGAGGTGGTTGACGGCAGATCCTTGTTGCCCGTCCTCCAGCTCAATCACATCCAGACCCTCCATCGGTGAGAAGAGAGCCAAGCGGCTGCCTTTGTAAACCGTTACAGGGTCGGTCGTCGGGTTGAAAAACCCGAACCGGCACGGTTCCATTGTTTGTGTCAACCAGGCCGGTAGCGACCGCGACCCGGCAATTGTCCGTAGCCTCCAAGCTGGGGTAAACCATCCCGACTCCCATCCATGGTTCAGTCTTTATCTCCCCCGTGAGGATCGCCTCGTGACCAGCTGGGATTATCATGTTCTCCGTCACCTGCACTCTCGCCACCATGGGTTTGTGCATAACACTTCCCAAGGGGACCACCTTCCCATTAATGATGACAGCGTTGTCTCCCCATCGCCATTCGCAGTGATACTTTGACAAGAAATCAATTCCGAGTATCACGTCTGGCTCGATATCGGCCACGGTAAAGGTGTGGTTTGCGCGCAGATCCCCCACTTGTAGGTCGAAGTTGCCCCTCCCTCTTGTCGGCATGGGGCTGCCGTCCGCCATCCTCAGAGTTGGAGATGACAGAAGGAGGTTCGGTCTCTCGGCATCGGGCCAGGCGTTGTAGATTCGCTCTGAGATCAGACTCCCTGTTGCTCCGGTGTCTAGGAGGCAACGCACTGGTTTCCCCGCGATCCTCCCCGCCACGTAGTTCGCCTTAGATGTCTCACCCGAGGCCGGTCTGGCCCGAACAGCCGGCTCCGGCACAGGAAGTTTCGGTGTTTCCTCTTTCTGTGGTCGTGGCTGGAAGGAGGCAGACTGCCCTTTCCGATGGGGGCAGTACCGTCTGATGTGTCCAAATTCGTGGCACCCATAGCACTCCACCTGGGCACGCGCACCTGGTGTATACACGGCCCGGGGGGCCGATTTGGGTTCCTCGGCAGGGGTTGGAGGAGGCTGGGCTACCGACCCCACGTCCCTAACCATCCGTTTCTTTTTTCTGTTCTGCGCTTGCGACTCCAGAAATGCTTCCATTTCGGTCGCGTGACTGACTGCCTCAGTCAAAGTCGTCGCTTTCCTGGAGAAGATGTGACGCTGCAGCTGTTCTTCTCCCAGGGCATTGCGGAAAGCCTCAACCGCCAAATCCTCACGGGCCTGCGTGGGCCACTTCGGGTAGCTCTTCAAGACCAATCGTCGGATTGATTGTCCTAGGCTACCAAGTGACTCGTCCCGGCCCCTCGTACGCATAGACAGCTGTGCCCCGTGTAGCGGAATCTGTGCTGTCTCGCCGAACCGTTGCTCGAAGTTTTCCAAGATGGAGGAATATTCCTTCCGTGCCTCTGGTGTCATATCCACCAATACCTCCTGAGCCGCACCCTTTAGGTGAGATGCAAGGAACATCGCCTTCTCTGCCTCACTCCACTGATTGGCTGCTGCCACACTCTCGAAATGGACCAAGTAGTCCGACCACGACGAGATCCCGTCAAACCTGTTGGGGAGCATCAGTGGTCTCCGACCCCCCCGGCCCGAGGTGATCAGGCGTCGCAGTTTCCCGCTTGACTGGCACTGGGGTAGCGCTCTCCCCCGTCTGTTTAGGGGCCGCCCAAACATCCCCTACAGCCTGCCGTCCTGTAACGGCAGAAACTGGGTCGGTCCCCCCTGGGAGCACCGGATGGTGACATCCCATGGGATCCCCCAATTGCAATGGTGTACAGCCGAGCAGCCAGGTCAGTTCCGCTCCGTTGGCTTGTGTGCGGAGCAACTCGGTTCCATTGACTCCAGTGCGGAGTAATCTCGTCCCATTGGTTTGTGCGCGGAGCAACCTTGCCGGCTCCGCCCCATTGGCCTGTGTGCGGAGCAGCTCTACCCCATTGACTCCCGTGCGGAGCAGCTCTATCGGCTCCGCGCCATAGAAGTCCGTGCGGAGCAACCTTGCCGGCTCCGCCCCATTGGCTTGTGTGCGGAGCAACCTTGCCGGCTCCGCCCCATTGACTCGTGTGCGGAGCAGCTCTGTCGGCTCCGCGCCATAGACGTCCGTGCGGAGCACCCCTGCCGGCTCCGCTCCATTGATCCGTGTGCGGAGCAACTCTACGGGCTCCCGTCCATTGACTTGTGTGCGGAGCAACTCTGCGGGCTACCGTCCCTTGACTCGTGTGCGGAGCAACTCCACGGGCTCCACTCCATTGACTCGTGCGCGGAGCAACTCTGTCGGCTCTGCCCCATAGACTCCCGTGCGGAGCAACTCCGTCGGCTCCGCCCCATTGACTCGTGTGCGGAGCAACTCTACGGGCTCCCGTCCATTGACTTGTGCGCGGAGCAACTCCACGGGCTCCACTTCATTGACTCGTGCAGTGCGAGCCTGCTCCGAGCGGAGGTCAGGATCCCCATACTGCGATAGTAGGGACGAACGTACTGCTGGGGGAGATCCACTCCCGGTCGTGCCGCCTGAGGCGTGCTCGGACGGTTTCCCGCCCCTGGTATATGGGCAAATCCAGCCTGGGGGCGCCCTGAATGGGAGGCCGCACCAGTCGTATCCATGTAAGCACCAAGTGGTGCTTCCATGTGGGGCCTAGCACTATTTTCATGAGCGTAGGGGTTGTGGGTTGCCCTAGGACGAAAACCCGCCCCCACCCCCCCCACTG
The DNA here is from genome assembly GCA_029964075.1 of Patiria pectinifera. Taxonomy (NCBI): domain Eukaryota; kingdom Metazoa; phylum Echinodermata; class Asteroidea; order Valvatida; family Asterinidae; genus Patiria; species Patiria pectinifera. Next base: position 12,309,285 of record CM057135.1, read on the forward strand.
CATCAACCAGCACAGCTAGGAATCGCTCCGAATGGAACGAGACGTCTGCTGCGCCAGCGTCTACAGCACGGGACGGCCCCCCGCGGGACCTGGCACGTACTGTGTTATTACCAGCAAACTGGGGTATGTCCCGACGAAGCCCCGCCCCCGCTACATCGGACAGCACAAATCGGGATCGCTCCGAGCGGAACGAACCATCTATTGCGCCATCGTCTACAGCACGGGGCGACCCCTCGTGGGACCTGGCCTGTACTGTGTTATTACAGAATATCTGGGGTATGTCCAAACGAAGCCCCGCCCCCGCTGCATCGGACAGCACAAATCTGGATCGCTCCGCATGGAACGAACCATCTGCTGCGCTGCCATCTACAGCACGAGGTGGCCCCTCGTGGGACAGGGTACCAGTCATTGATAATTTGTGGTAATGAGCATGTCCACCCCCCGCAGGGGTAGACGTACTGCAATGACTTAACCCCCCGCCAAAGTCCCGAAATTCCACTTTACCATCCCCCACATCCTCCCTCATGAGAAAATCCGTCCCCAAAAACCCCTTTGTTTCCCCTTTCCTCCCACCAAAATTCCCCGGACTATCCCGCAAAAAGGATTCCAACTCGTCCACCGTGACGAAGGTACTGCCGGCCGATCCACTAGACGGGCCCCCACTCCGTGAGCCCGCACTCCAGCCTGCCTCCTCGCCGTGTGGCGAGTTGGGTGCCAGACTTCCGTGATCTCCTGATTTCATTGCAGAAAATCTCTGAAAAAATACCTGTTTTTCCGCCTTCTGCGTGCCGCCGCTGCCACCAATGTAGCCTGGAACACTTCTGGGGTTCCTCACACGCACTCCAAGAAAGGACTCACAACACAGGTTTACTCGTTTCTGCTACTTCAGGCTGTTTATTTCCACAAAACGTACACCGCAAAACACTTCGGCAACGAGGCCACAACAATACTACTGTGCATGCGCCGCCCGGAAGAACGAGTCTCCCCGGCCGGCCACCAGGGGCTCCACTGCGCGGCTCCACCGTGGAACCGCGCTGGTGCCCTCTGGCGGCCGACCGGCACGGACGCCACAATAGACTGAAACGTATTAAACACTCAATGAAGCAATTTTGAGGATTTTCTGATGTTTAAATTCCATTCCTTAGTTACCTCTTCAACATGACACCAAGTGGATCATAATAATTCAGTCTTTGGACACTTTCATGGAAACTTAACCTTGTTCTTTGTGTAGTCATTTTAGATAAGTTTTGTTTAATAGTACGGCTGATAGGTGATGGGATTGTGCCTTTGATGATACAAGCATGGCATTTGGCACACAGAGTATGTCATGAGAAAGATATTTGGCTATGGCTACAGGGCAATCGCAGATTATTTGTCCTTTAAACAAATATAGGTTGAATGACAAGCAATGGCAGCCATTTTGAAAATTCTGAAAATTGGTCATTTTGTTTTTGTAAACTTCTACCAACAAATCTTTGATGGCCCATTTATGTTGCTTTAGTCATCCCCTGACTGTGTGTCATGTGCTGTTTGTTTCATCAAAGGCACAATTTCCCATATCTGTCCATAACCTCTGTATGTCATTGTAAAAAGAAAAAAAACACTGATATGGCCAAAATAAATAAATACTCGGTCTCTGGTCAGCGCTCGCGTCGATTTTAATCATGCGCGTCAACTTTTATTTTTTCTTCAAATTAACACGGAAGCCACAACACCCTCTATTGCCGCCCCTCCTCAAATTTTTGTACCAAGGAATTGGTTAATTGCACCAAGGCAAATGATAAAGGGCACCAAGGCAAATGATAAAGGGCACCAAGGCAAATTATGGAGGACACCAATGTATAACGAGGACACAAAAAAGCAAAAAAAGGACCCACCTTGTCTGTACAATTCAAGCTTGAAAAAAAAACAAAAAAAAACGCGCGTCGCCACATCAATTCCAGAACTTCGGTCAGACCATGCAGAGACCGATTTTTTTTTTGTGGCCTATTACATATTCATCTGAGGTACATATTCGATGAATATGTAATATCTGTGTTTGTACCAGCCAGTTGTACATTGTGTACGTACATCTGACCTGAGTAGCTACATGCTTCACATTGGACACATGATGCATGTACAAATTAATGTTTGTATGGGGAATTAAGATATTGAGAAGAAGAAAAAAATTAGGAGTTTTGACCAGTTTTGAACAAATTGAAATTTTGGCCGAATATTCATATCAATGCCATTTTGAGGTACAAAATAGGATAAATGCAAGCATAGTGTGCGTGAGTGCCCCGGCACCAGCAGAAAGAAATTAACAACTGTTCTTTTTTATTACTTAAGCCAGGTAATCTTCCCTTGAAGGTTAACACAAAACTTTCAACAGGTCAGTGTAATTATAATTTCTATGAAAAAAACCCCCAAAAATCCATTAATTTCTGAAGAATACAGCCCAAAACAGTTGTATTTATAAGAAAATTTAAATAAGCACAACAAGATATTTACTTTATAAACAAATATATTTTTCGAACTTTGATTAGAATAGTACCTACGTCTATAGAAATGTTTTAAGTGCATGTACCGTCCACGTAAAGTAATGTTTTAGGAACAATAGTTAACATAAATATACATATATAGGTATTTTTGTATCAGTCACATATTAAGCTGTATGATTTGTTGTAAGCCTGCACCCTGCCATCATTAAAGAAAATGTATGTACATGTATACAGTTTGAAATGCAGTGTTTATTTAATGTTTAACTTCCTCCCAAAAGGTTTCTGACCATGAGGTACTAGTACAATCGCTGTGGCATGCATGGGAAAATCGGCATGGGGTGCATGGGACTATCCCCATCGGATGCATGGGACAATCCCCATCGGATGCATGGGACAATCCCCATGGGGTGCATGGGACAATCCCCATGGGGTGCATGGGAAAATCACCATGGGGTACATGGGACAATCACCATGGGGTGCATGGGAAAATCCCCATGGGGTGCATGGGAAAATCACCATGGGGTACATGGGACAATCACCATGGGGTGCATGGGAAAATCACCATGGGGTACATGGGACAATCACCATGGGGTGCATGGGAAAATCACCATGGGTGCATGGGAAAATCACCAAGGGTGCATGGGACAATCCCCATGGGGTGCATGGGAAAATCACCATGGGGTGCATGGGAAAATCGCCATGGGTGTGCCTGGGAAATTCGCCATGGGAATGTGAAATGCTTTTGGAAATGACATGGGATTTTGATACTATCCATGGGAAAAATCCCATGCTACATGGTGTCCGATTCACCATGCATTTCCCATGGGAAATTTCCCATGGGAATTGCATGGGACATTTCTGTAAGGGCCTCTTTCCCAATAACCTCCCCTCCGAAATAGATCTCCCTCCCCAAAAATAGATCCCCCTCTCCCAATTTATCTCCCTCCCAATATATCCCTCTCTCAATATCTCAGTCTCGGAATCAGGCCAGGCTCTTAATATTTACAGTTGCCCTCTTGGAGATCTCAACACAGACTCACAGCGACTGGTGCGCCCTCTATCAATACTTATAAATAAATAAACAAACAACGTTTTCTTAGGTTACACGTCTGAGTTTTTCACTTAATTGAAAACGACTGACTTTACCATTACAAACATATAAATTTAACAACATATAATATAATAAATATAGAGTAAAAATGATGTCATATTTTTATTGAACTGAGGGGAACTGCCAGTTCTCTTTTCTTTTGTCAAGCAAATTTTAGTCATAAATGAGGGGAACTGCCAGTTATCTTTTTTTTTGTCAAACAATTTTTTTTCATAACTGAGGAGAACTTTCAGTTCTCTTTTCTTTTGTCAAGCAAATTTTAGTCATAACTGAGGAGAACTACCAGTTCTCATTTCTTTTGTCAAGCAAATTTTATTCATATAGAATGATGTCATATTTATATTGAACTGAGGAGAACTCTTAATTTCCTTATGACATCATTTTATTTAGACGAGGAAGCGTTTTAGTCAATTTCTATATCATATAGACACATAAAAATAGTACACTTTTAAGTTACTTTATAAAAAATATCTCGAGGTTTTTACACTTAAAAAATGGTATTAGCGGTACTAAGAAAAATCTTGCTTGTGCGATAAACCCGACGCAAAGTTATAAAGCCACCTAGCCTCTTTTTTACAGGTTGCGATTGGTAGTCATCATCTGACAAATTAGAGGTAAAATAGGCATTTACACTCAACATTTTGTCACAAACATCACATGAACTAATGGGTGGCTAGACTTATAGTGATTGTGTAGGTACATCAACATGAAAACCTCAACATGATCGCCAGACTTTAATGTTTAAAACCATTTACTTTTTGGCTGGTGACTGCAGGTTGAGCGTTTACGTCCACACCTATCGACATATTATGTTGAAACGACACGAAATACTGAATTGCAAAATATTATCTGGAAATTTCTAAAGCTAAATTGTGTACCTTACATGCATTTAGCTATACAACCCGAGGTCAATAGCCGGTATTTTCTAACAACACCAGGCATGAACTAGGACGGGGTCGCAAGTCTTTTGTGAGATGTGACAGGTGAAGGCTTTGACCGTGTCAGGTATGGAGAGCTGATGGTATGGATAGTATAAAATGAGCAAAAAGGTATGGAGCCCCAATCGTACAATTTAATTTAAAAAAAAAACAACAACTTTATTTAAAAAATAAATTATTTATAATAAATGAATCTTTTTCAGAGTGAAAACCTCGAGCTATATGATAAAACAGATCAATGCGATTACCATATAATCATCGAGAATGGTTTCCTAATTTGTGAAACGTGCGGTGAAATAGTCTCACATTACTTTGATTTTTCGGCAGAAAATGTGCAAGAAGATCGTATCAATTGGTCAATTTGAAAGAGGAATAGAAAAAAAAAAGCCTGGAGAAACTGATTGTTTCTGTGTCTCCAGAGCAAGACTCAGAAGACGTCCAACAAGAAACGATCAATAAATATAACGAGCTCGTTAATTACAAAACATTGAGGGGAAACGGATGTGTTACACAATCATTAATAGCCGCGTGTTTTCATTATGTAGTTCGATTAGACAAAGAACGAGTTAAAGATTTATTTAAAGTGATTCAAAATCAATTTAATAAGGCACTAAAAAGATACGATGACCACTACAATAAAGACGGGGCCGAGGGTGACGCCCTAAGAGGTGAAATAGAGGTATAACTCGGTGGATCGCCTTCATAATGTTTATTTACCGAGAATTCGAACTTGTAAGTTTCTCGATAAGAGATTTTTTTTCTTTTGCCAGCCGTTGTTCTACCCGTTTTTTTAACTTCTTTTTCAAAGTCTGAATTGTTTTTATTTTTTTTAAGCTTTGTGCTGGTATTTGTTCTAATTTTTTGCTTAAGCTCGTTAAATTTTGCGAGCTCTCTCGTAATCAATATAAACTCTTCGTGCGATATATCTCCGTCGTTGATGGCTTGAGACACGTATTCTTCAATCGTGTTAAGTTTGGAGTCTGCTAATATTTTAATCTGGTCGTGCTTTTGAAGCTTGGCGGATAATCACTTAGACGCGATTCTAACCAGAAAATCTACACAAAAGCGCCCATAAACGTTCCTTCTAACACTAATCCAACGGGGGCTCATACGATTCCCGAGATAGCGGGAATACCGACAGCTGCCGCTATAGCCCCCTTCTAATCCTAGCTCTACGTAATTAATAGTGTCGATCATTCTCTTTATTTTTTTATAAGTGCGCTCTCGGTGGTCTCTCTCTTTCAAGATAAAAGATCGAATCTCTTTAATCTTTTTAAGTCTGTACACTTTTGTTTCTTCGTTACTATTTAATCGGAGTACATCTCCAGAAATATCGGGGTATAACACCTTATTATCTATACTCATGTTTTCAATATAAAAACGATTTTAAAATTAAAAGATCTCCAACTCTATCATTATACTCACACCCTTGTTGTTGATGATCTGTCCTTTGACACCTATGATTGAGAATGTCAGTTTGTCGATTATACCGTTTTTAATTTTTTTTTGAAATCCTCGACTCTATCAGGCTCGGGTTCGCACGTACCCACGGGTACGATTTTTTAGATGTCAGAACGACGACCATCGAGGAAATTTTCACTAGTACTTAATTTAAACGGATTTACTTCCTTTGGGTAAATTAAGTAATCGAGAGACTTCTCTGTTTAAGCGCAATTTGAGCTTTACGTCGGTTACCACCAACGTCACCGTTTTAGATTCTCTAAATATTGTAAACTAACCCCGGGTATAGAATTTAAAATGAAATCGAACCAATCGACGTCGTACCACCCCGGTGGTCGGCGACTTCTGTTAGTAAGGGGGGTAAATGACTCGGAGAAATAAAATCTAAATTATCACCCGACACGATAAGACTTCCCCGTATTGTTATTCCCGCTTGTCTAATTATTCTCACCCCAGTTTTGTTTATTCTACCTTCGATTTATTCTAGCGCTATCCTTTTACTTTCACAGATTTGATTGCATCTTTCAAATAAATTTGTTTGTAAAAATAGAAGCGTATTGAGTTGTATTTTAAAGCAGAGTCTAGTCTATCTTCTTCGTACGCTTCTATAAGGTCGTTTATAACTCTATTGAAATCATTTTCGTCGTTAATTAAAAAGTCGTAGGGGTAGTCGGGTACCAATTGCGCGATGAAATCTCGATCTGTTCTTATTACCGCATCTGGGGCGAGTTCACTAGGTCTTATAGAGTCATGACGTCTTTTAGCTGGTTGTCCGTCTATTTGCGTATACCAATCAATTTCCGTGGAGCTGGAAATATTAAAATATCCGGGGTTAAACATCACCCTTTTTACGCGTACAGATTTTTGACCGTTTAAATTATCTACGACGTCTTCTAATTTAAACGTCTGCTCATTTTGAAACAAGTGAAACGAATGCATTTATTTTAAAGTCTTTTTATATTAAAACTGAAACTAAAATAATGAGTGATTTTGAGTCGTTAAAAAAGCAGATACAATCGATAGCTGATCAGGTAACGATACAAGTAAATCAAAATGTAGCTAAACGACAAGCTACCACCACTGCGCATGTACTAGACAGTCCGTAATTCACTGGCAAACTCGAGATTACGGTCAACGCGTCTAACACGTTTTTAACCACGTTTCCCGACTTAATCTCGGACTATAAAATATCTAGCCTCAATACCAATGTCTTTTTATCAAAATCAGTTAAACTTTGACATCTATTGCGCTACGACGGGGTGCGGTGTTGGAATCGATATTTTAAACTCGAACAACCGTCACGTTGGAGCCTTATTTAATTTTCATCTATACTTTACGGTTAGAAGGATATTAAACGACATGACCGTAGCAATACCGGGAGAAGACGCGTTTGACGCTCTCGGCAACAACTATAATCGTGGAGCATTTACCGACATCTGTCGGACGTTTGACATCGATCAAAATAAGTCTTTTAAACAGGCGAGAGATCGTAAGACTTATGGTCTTAGGTCGGCTTTTTCTTTGGAACGAAAAAACAAAATCGTTGGTACTCTTGCCGTTAGACTATGATAAAAACACGACCACACTCGACAATTTTATTAACCCCAGGGGTGATACAAATTGGGGTTTAGACGTTAAAAACAAACACGATGCTTATTTTAAGCATTGGAAGGGTTATCTCGAACAAGACGACATCGTCAAAATGGCTTGGTTAGATTTTATACCAGCCAAAAGTTCGTTTACCCCTGCGGGAATCATAAAGATCAACGAATCGATTAGATCTTACGTGTACGATTTACTCGGTGCGTAGGCTCAAACAAAAACGAGCGTATTAACACCGGGCACCGGATTAGACGCTCAGAGACAATTTAACGTCATCGTTGAAGATATCATCAATGCAGTATACGACATGGAAACGAGTATCAATCAGAGTATGAAAACTGGTATGGTGCCAGATTTAAACTCACAACCTCAACCGGACGACTCTTTTGATGACACCGATGACGTCGCGCCACCAACACCCCCAGAGCCTATGGCGAGCGATATTGTATCACCAACACCAACACCAACACCTACAGTATTAACCCAGGGGCCAACGAAAAATTATCGTTGACGGTAGGAATGTTAGCTATCGTTGGTATGGGTATCTTGGCTTACGAGGCAACGCAATAAGTCACACTCTAATCCCCCCCCCCCCCAAAAAAAGCCTTACCAACTTTGTGCTGGTAAGGCTTTTTGTTTGGTTAAATTTTAATTACAACTTCAACTACCATCGTTTTTGCAGGTACGCAAACACCAAGGCTCCCACACCCAAATATAAAGCCCACACGTGTTTGGCCAACCACGACACTGGCTATCATTATATTTTTTGTGGAATTTTATTCTTTTCTAGCTTCATAGAATGGAAGTGTTTTGTTTTTGCATGAAATCATTTGACAAATAAACTTGATACAACTGCCTAGTTTGCAAAGTTCTATATATGAACAATGGTTAAAAGCTAGATGATCAAGGTGTGAATTTTTTTTCTTTGAATCTTTCAAAATACGATGTTCAATATCTATATTCTCGGATTTGATCAAAAAAATTAATGTACGAAATACCTCATTCTGTATTGAAATAAAGTATTCCCCATACGACCAACATGAATTGTTTTGAGTGTGGTAATAATTAGATTTTTTTTAATTCTAGACTACGACACCGCACTTGCCTCTTATTCACGTTAATTCATACGCATTTTAAACAGAAAAGTCTGATACCCGTTTGAGAATAGAAGCGGGCGGGCTTGGGCCCCGATCGGTATGAAGTGGCCCACTCGGTTGCCCCGATCGGTATGCATACTGGGCACTCTTTTATTCAAGGATGACGCTCGAGAAGCGGGTGGGAATGACCCACTCTGTAGCTCCCGATTGGTATGAACGCTCGGTTATTCAAGCGTGAGCTTGGTTGACTGGAGTGGCTCTCTTGGTCGCTATCAAAGGATTAGTGTTTATTTTTCGAGGATTACAGCGCCTGGCCAACTTGCAGTTGGTTTGCCCTGGCTATGATTATCTGCAGAATTTTCTTTGCTATAGAGTATAGAATGGCAGTATTTTCTTTGCATGAACACGTGTAAATGTAGGCTTATATGGGTTTCACTGATTGCTTGACGTACAACGTATTATTTTTTTTTCCCTTTGTTTTAAGGTTTAAGTTTTTCTGTTGACGCGAAAACTTAATTCACTTTAAATCCTGAAACCAGATTTTTATGTGTACATTTTTTGTTCACCCTGAGACTCATTTCAATTAATAGTTGGAATATTTTTTCTAACTATTCTAATTTCTATCTAGAAAATATTTAAGATAAAATATGCAAAATTGTACGTGAACACGTACATTCTAATATAGTCAAATCATTGAGCTGTGAAAGCAACTTGTGAATGACTACTGCATGGACCACGTTCCCGCCCGTCATCCGTGTACGGGACCCGGTGTCATACGAAAATCAGACTCATATGAAAATCGGACTCTTTTTCCCCTTTTATTGGTTAAACCCTCTCACGTGACCGGTCCATCTCCTAATTATCTATGCAAGAGCATGCGCAATACCTACAATGAGTCCGTACTTCATACAACCTAAATTCATGCTACACCGGCGTCAAGCGAGCGCAGAGCAAACCTTCTTTGTCATTCATTGAACGGTCTCCCTCATGTCTTAATATCGAATACATACAGCCCAGCGGGGTATATCTAACCGAAGGAACAGCCCATTTGTACTGCTTTGTTGCAACGCCAGGGCTGGGTGTCAGACAGAAAGTGTGATACACGCTGTAAACATAATAGTCTGATACCCTTTCACTTTACTTTGTGATGAACGGAACTCTAATGTCGCAGCGAGCGCATTAACTTTAATGCACGTAAATAGAACAAACTGGGGAATTCTGATCTTAATACTGAACAAAATACCAACCCTGTTTGCTTTAAAAGTCAGATTCAGGGATTCATCGGTGCATGTCCGTATACATTTGTATACATTTAAGGGGAGAAAAATGTACCATGTGACTAATTGAAACTCTTGTTAACTGATCGCTCAAGCTTTTCAATAGGCCTGCGCGAGGGCAATGGGTCGCCAACAATAGCAGTCCACGGCAGGGATTAACGGCGGTGCGCCCTTTGATTTGCCGGGTCTTTGTTACCCGGCAGTGAGGATTATCGCCTTGCAAATTGCTTCTTTTGTTAGGTTCAGGAGAGTGCCCACCAGTCAGACTTGTACTTTGTTCTCTTAATCCGAGCTGGCCCACTTTGGAGAAGAGTCCCAATCCCTTTGTCGGAGTGGGCGAGGCTTAGCCCAGACCGTCTGGGAACCGGGCGGTAAGGGATCTCATACCTTACTCAGCACGTTAAATATCCAACTTAGTACGCTACCTATGATACCCGGCAGAGCACCCAACGCGCTCGCTCGGAGTTTTTGAAGAGCAGATGCAAAATTAACGAGTTGTTTTGAAATCCACTCTTTGATACCGCTTTCCGGTGGAGTCGGTTTTGGAGGTGTTGGCGATGGCGCGGGTGCGACACCAGCACCTCTCACGCTAGCGACGATGCTACTCACTATCGTGCTGATGGCTAAACTCAAAGCGGCTAAAATACTCACTACGGTCACACCTTGTTCTCTAAAGAGAGTTCTAATCTTTTCCGCCAGAGTCGTGTCGCCGCCTAATATTTTATTAATCGTTTCTTTGATTCTAGCGATCTGAATTTTGAGCCCTCGTTCGTTGGTTTTTGCGGCTTCTAATCTGGCGGATCTTTCAGCGTTCAAGTTGCTCAATTGATCGTTTAATTCTCGTCGACCCTCTTCGCTGTGAGATTCGTCGAGTTCTAGTCTCGTGGCTGCAAATCGTCTAAAATCTCGGTTACCTCATCGGTGACGCTTGGCAGTTTTGTCATTGGGATTCTCTCAGGTTGTACTTGTTCGAGCAGGTTAATTTTATAATCCTTAAAACCCAATCCGTTTCTAATGAAATCTCTACCTGGAAGATCTAACCTTTTTGCATTATTCTCTATACTCTGTAGGCTATTTTAGTTAAGCACCTAGCTTAATTTACTTGAGCAGCTAGGCTATTTACCTACCCCAATAGCTCGTAACTAACTGGAGGTTCGGTGTATACGGCCGATTTACTATATTTTACATCACTCAAACGTCGTTTTATATAATCTCGTTCTTCAATCGGTACGACGTCATTTTCGTCTAACGCTTGATCAAAAGATGTTTTATCTTTGCAGTAAAATAATGCCAACCAAGCCGTATTTTCTCTATAATCTTTTAAAACGCTGTTGTACTTTTGAGTCAGTAACCAACAGCTGTGATTTACGTGTCTTCCGCTTAACGCCATCTTGCTTAGCGCGCACGTCTTTTTACGATATTTAATCTTTTGATCCGAAGAGCAATCGTCCACGATAAACAGCGGAGCAACACCTTCGAATATTTTCCTGTAAAAATCGATCGCTTCGTTGAGCGTCATCTTGTACAATTCCGGATCGCAGAGATATACCTCGGGACCTGCTTGAATCCACTTTCTTTCGATGCACGTTTTGTTTTGAAATATGGTAGGGCAAATGATGACTATCGCTTCAATTGCATTTTTATAGTCTGACTCGAACAGATCCAAAATCCATTTGGTTTTACCCGAATTTGTTTTGCCGACGATTAAAGCGCAATGCGGTTGTGTCATTTTAACTTAACAGAGATTTAAAATTCCCGTCTTCCAAGTTCAATTGAGCATCCATGACTAAAAATACGTACATCGTAAGGTAACCTTGACTTTCGGCTTCTCTGTTAACCCTAAAGGGGCCGGGTTATTTTGACCATCTCTCAGCCGGGGGGGGCGGATTCCGCCCCCCCCCCCTAAGATCTCAGCCATCGAGTGTCGAAAAATTTTGAAACTCGGCACATGCATAGAGCAACTCTTCCTCAACATACCCAAGAAATTTCATGACTATAGGTCAAAGTGTTTTGGAATTATGGCTAATTAATTATTCATATGTATGAATGGCAATTCTGCTCTGTGTACACGACGTATATGCGAAAATTCAGTTTTCACGGCGCGTAGCGCCGAAAATTTTTTTCGCTACGCGGCAACCCGTGGTCCAATTTTTATGTTTTTGGGATCAAAAGATGCGCAAAGCTCGAGGCTAAAAAGCCATAACAGCTCGGGTCGTGAAAATTTTTTTTTTAGAGGCTATCACGGAAAATGTTGAGGGGAGGGGCGGATTCCGCCCCCGGCCCCTTTAGGGTTAAATTGAACGTTGATGCCTCCTCCATCTCCAAGTTTCCTACCAGATCCGTGAGCGGAATTGTCGTCGTTACTTCTAAAATCTAGCCAGAGACCGTACTTGTTTTTTTAGATTTTAGATTTGCCTTGACTGTAGAGTTGATTGGGTTTACCTTCTACAGTCACCGATGTTTTGGTTATTTTTGGATTATAAAATCGCTGCGGATTTTTCTCAGCGGAATCTTTGAACAAAAACAAAATACCCTTGAGACTCCTGATGGGTTGATTGTCGCTGACGTTCCAAAGCGTGTCCGTTTTGTTGACGGATCTAACTTCTAGCGAGTGGATTTTATCAAACAGATATTGCATTAAACCCTTTGTGTTTATTCCCGATGGTGATAGCTAGGTCTCTGTTGGTCACCACTTCGTATTCGAGAGTCAAGTCTGAGATAGAATACATCACCGCCGTATCTGAACTGTTGACTACTTTTTCGTGATCGTTAAACTTTATTTTGTACGTCAGATGTTGTTTTAAACCGCTGGGGTAAAAAAGGGTGATGCGAAGTCAGTAGTCAATGTCTAGGGGAATACAAAATCTGTTACCATAGGCATCTGCGATAGCTTGCTCTTTACCGTTGTTGGCGCCCGAGTTAGGATCTTGAGCCCCCGTTCTTAGTTTATACACGTTTTCTTTTTCTATGCCCGAATACGCCATGTTTCTAGTCGTCGAGCTGTTGAGCCAATTGTCTTTAAAGTTGTGATACACATAGGCGTGACGATAACTCACGATTTCTGGCTAAATTACCAAAAATGGTTCTATTGTTGTCGCTTCCACCGTCGAGTTCTAAAGAGAAAGCTAGTTTACAGGTGCCGGGTACGATCACGTCGTCTACGCCCAATTGAGAAAACTTGACCCTCAGCATTTGCCCCGCCGATATACTACTGGGATTGTGGGTAATGACTACCTCTTTTCTCTCATCCTTAATAGATCTGGGTATTTTTAATAGCCTGCTGGGATTGAGCTTTTTTCCATACGCATTAATTTGATTTATAAAGAGTTTTAAAGTTAAAGGTAGCTGTAAGCCAAGTAACCCACCAATAGCGTTCCTCCAGCGATATACACCAGTTCTTTTTCTATTTGTTGGTCGCTAGGCTCGTAAAAATCTTCGAGATTGGGTTTGCGGGGTAACTCTACGTTTTCTCCGGTCATTTCGTTGTAGTAACACAACGCTTGGTCAACGTCGTAAAATGTTTGTTTAGAAACATTTTGCTTTCTGATACGTTCGTTGAGAAAATCGACTCGTATCTCTTACGCTCTTCGCTGCCATCATCCTTATTCAGACTTGAAAATAAAAAGTTTGAACCCGTAAAAGCTAAGGCGTTTACGATCGCACCTCCAACCATCATTACAACAGCTGACGCCATCTATTTAATGTATAAAGCCTTTTAAATTATTATCATACTAAATAATAGATAAACTTCAAAAACTGTATTATAGCTCAAGCGGTTATTGGAGAGGTGAAAGCGCCGTCGACCATTTACACGAAAAAAACCAAAATCGCTAAAAAGGTAATCAGAGATTGGCTTAAAAGACAAGCAATCTGGCAAATAATTAATGGATGTGCTATACCTACCCTGGGATGAAGTAAAACGCAAGACTTATAAATACGCTTTGACGGTTGTCGACGATGCGAGTCGATACAAAGAAACAGAACCTTTGGTTTCTAAAACGGCGGATTCCACCAGAGATGCTATCGTCAAGATTTACGCGAGATCTCCTTTGAGTTACCCTAAAACGTTGAGAGTAGACGCCGGTACCGAATTTAAAGGCGCATTATAAAAATGGATGACCTAAAAAAACGTCGAAAAACCCGGAAACCACCGATCGTAGGGTATCGTAGAAAGATTTAATCGAACGCTAGCCGAGAGACTGTTTGGTCATCAGTACGCTCAAGAAATGTTAAATCCCGAGAGTAGAAACACGCAATGGGTCGAGCGATTACCCGGCGTGATCAAGGCTATAAATGACGAAACAACAAGATTATTAGCTAAAGCGCCGTCACAGGCGGTTAAACTAGGCTTTGTTGGCTTTGTGGTATCTCATACCACCCACGCTCGATATCCCAACGCGTTTCGCTTTCTCAAAAAATAAATGTTTGTCTACGTCTTGCAATAGTTCGAGTTTAACTTCCGAGTTTTTAACAAGGCATCCAAAAAAGTTTTCAAATACGCAAGCCAGTAATAACGTATCGGTAGTTACGTACAAATCGTGATATTCCCCCAAGTTTTTGACGTTAAACTCATTCCACGTCAGTTTAGCTCTGTCGTAGTCCTCTCGCGATTTATTTTCGTCTTTTAGGCTGCTGTAAAAAATTTCGATGGGGCGTAGGCTGGTCTCTTGAAATCTGTCAAACGAGTAAATTTATCCAACGAAGACGCCATAAAATTAAACGAGTCTATAAATCGCATATTTCCGATCAAATATACATTTCCGAATTTTAAGCGATAACTTGTATTTCCTTTTCGTCATCGTACTCTGAAATACTCTGCATGATCAAGTGAGCGTCGTAATTTTGCAGATTGTGAAAGACGACCGGTATGTGGGTAAAACCTGGTTTAACTTGTAGTTTTTAAATTCTAAAATTGGCACATCTTTTTCGTCGACTGTCCACTCGTTATTTACATATTTTCGCTTAGCGGTAGGAAATACAATCTTTGACGGATGTGTATCTATGCCATTACAATCGGTCATGTGTCTATCTAATTTTACTTGCGTTCTATAATGACACAGGCACCTTCGACAAAAATATATTTTACTTTTATGTTTTGTAACGTTGTAAATCAATCTCGAAAAATTATTTATCCAGCAGTAGTGATGCTTGTCGCCCTCAGAAAACAAAAACAGATTATTACAAAAACAAATTATTTTGTCTTTCTATCTTTGGTAATTGGTCGATCGGTGTTGGAAAGTCTACGCCTTTAAATTTGAGTCCGTCGTCTTTGGTGTATACAACAGGTTCTTCTTTATGAATATATATTTAGGATCGTTTTTTATGTTATTTTTTTTTTTACTTTATCCGTATAAAAGCCAAGAGCAGCTCTCAAACACCATCTCAAACACTCGTCGTCTTTGTTTTTAATGTTTATCATCGCCGTTTTCTGTTTGATACATTTGTTCAAAAAAAAATTAAGGGATATCTGTGAAGGATGACAACAAAAAAGGACTCCTTTGATGACGATTTAACTGTTTCCCATGTATTGTACCAATAGCAAAATGTGTGACGGGTTTTGTACACTCAGAAGTTGAATGCGAATGCAAATGCGGTTCAATCTGCAATTAATATAAAACCAAAAAATACAATAAGTCTCTAAAATTATGTCAAAATGTACCTGCACATACATGAATCAATTACAATATGAACTAAATGAATTAAACTGACTGATTTGATCCCCAAACTTATGAAATTGTGTCTAGCGTGAATTATTTCCTCATTAAAAATACATGTATGTGTCCTAGTACATCAATGTTTACATTAAAAGTAATATTCAAGTATCCAAATTAACCTTGGTTGACAGTAATCCATATTTAAACTCATGAAACTGATGTGAGAATCATGTCACGTGCATTTAGTAAACGTGTATAAAACGTGCATCGCTAATTCTACTCAAATTTTATCCCCAAAAGTTGACCCAAAATAACTATATCTAATGACCGTAATTATTACCCCCCTTTATACACAATTATCTTTAACCCTTTATCTAAATCTCTAAACAAATTATAAGTACTCACAACATTGGGCGTATCGAATAATGATGCAAAATCAAAGGATCTTTTGACGGATTTCTACAAACTTTACAAAATTTTGATCATTTACTAAAATTACACTGAACTATGTTGCTCCTTTAACTCGAACTATGAACTAGTTTCTAAAACTGCTACTTTAGTAATAACAAACATGAACATTTTAACATGTGGCTATAATACGCTGAACATTAACTGATCCATCATGGGGAAATCAACTGCAATAGAAAAAACTGCTTGTTTTACAACTTGACTCCAGATCTGATAGAAATACATGCATATTGCTTCATCTACTTAGAATTCCACTGTAACTTTCTCTTGAGCAGTAGCAAATTTCACAAGGAATTCAAACACACCATGCATAATCAAATCCAAACTATTTTCAGAGATTGGCAACATTGTCACATGCAATACAAATCACATACCTACGGTGTCTTGAAAATGTTTTACCACAATCAGTAGAATTTCAAGATGATATCCAATTTGGGCTGTAATCATATGCAGTAATAGCAACAGTTATAACACAATTAAGCAACATTTAAATGCAACTTGCATAAAATCTGAAATCACTTGATTTGACAAACTTAAAGTGGCACTCTGAGCCATGTCAATCATGGACAACATATGTCTTGCAATGTTCTCGAAGATTGCGCAGTCCAACTCAGGAATGTTCGATTGTCCGAGATGACTGTTTCTCTCTTGACTTGTTCCGGTGCTCCACGGGTGTGCGATTCAGCCTGATACATGTAGGGTGGAGTGTGGCCAATTCGAAGGCTCAAAAAAGAGGCGGCGCTAGGCTCGCACCTCTGTCATACTACAATGCATGACATCATTTACATGTGTAAATTCCACAAATGACACAATGATACTCTCCTCTTGCCTACTCCGTACTCCAAAACTGGTGTAAAGCACTCCAATATAAAGGTTGATACCTCATCTCTCCTTGGCTTCTGCAGACTCCATCAGACATAGCTTGTGGATGGGCCTGACGAGTGTGGTTGACCTTGTCTTTATTTTTGCTGATCGGACCAGCTTGTCTTCACCAGCGTAGATCTCGACGACTCTCCCCAAGGACCACTGGTTTCTCGGTTGATCCTCAACAATGAGAACGATGTCTCCGACCTCAATGTTCCGTACTGGCTCGTTCCACTTGCCTCTCTGCTGCAGTGTGGGTAGATATTCTCGTATCCATCTGCGCCAAAAGACATCCGCAAGATACTGCACATGTCGCCACCTTTTACGGCTGAACTGGTCTTGCTTCTGGAATACATCGACTGGCAATACGCTGTTCTGACGCAACAGGAGAAGATGGTTTGGCGTCAAGGGTTCTGGATCTCTCGCGTCATCAGATACTACTGTAAGTGGGCGTCCGTTGATCACTGATTCAACCAAGCACATCATGGTTGATAGGCTTTCGTCATGCAGAACTTGCTGCTTCATTACAGTGTTCAGAATTTTCCTGACTGTTCTGATCTGTCTCTCCCAGGGTCCTCCCATGTGGGACGCTGCCGGTGGGTTGAATTTCCATCTGATCCCCTTTTGAAGAAGATACTCATGGACCTGCTGCTTGTTCCATCGTTTGATCCCTTCCCTAAGCTCACGCTCAGCTCCGACGAAATTGGTGCCGTTGTCGCATCTGATAAGTTCTGGTTGACCGCGTCTGGCTATGAATCGCTGCAAGGCATTGAGAAAGGAGTCGGTCTCCATAGAATGCAGAACTTCGATGTGAACTGCTCTAATCGCCAAACAGGTAAAGATACAGCCGTATCTTTTCACTTGACTTCGGCCTTGCTTGACCAAAAATGGCCCAAAACAGTCTACTCCGACGTAGTTGAATGGCGGTTTTTCAGGGGTTACTCGGTCTTCAGGTAGATTGACCATCTTCTGAATGCTGGGTGAAGCTGATCGGCGTTTGCACACAAAACAATCATGCAACACCTGTCGTACTGTGGTTCTTCCTCCGATCACCCAGTACCGCTGTCTCATCAATGACATAACATGCTCTCTCCCTGAGTGACCTGATGCAGCATGAAAGTGTCTCACCAATAGCTTGACAATGTGATTCTTCTTTGGAAGGATGACAGGATGTTTTTCTTGTGTCTGCAGCTTGGAATTCTTCAATCTCCCTCCGACGCACATCACTCCTTCACTGTTGATTTTTGGGTCCAGTCTGTAGAGAGGACTGGATTTCTTCACAGGGTTGGCGGTTGTGTGCAGTGTCTGGTATTCATCTGTGTAGGTTTGTCGTTGAACGTGTCTGATGATTGCTTGTTCTGCCTTGTCAAGATCATCTACTGTTAGTGGCTTCTTCACGTCACTTGGCACACGTCCATTCTTGTTCTGCAAGTACTCTCTCACTCGCAAGATCCATGCTACAGCCTTCTTTAGCCTGTGCCACGATGAGTAGTGTTGGAGTAGTTTGTCTGTCGCCTTGTTCTCTTCGGAATCTACAGCAAATATCTGCACTTGCTCCTTATTTTTCTTAAGCTCCGGATCACTCTGTCTTAGGGGTTCCATAACTTGTGGTTCTTTCGGCCAGTGTTCTTGTGGCATTAGGAGGAACTCTGGTCCTTGTAGCCACCTTGTGCTCTTCTTAAGCTCACCGGCTGACATCCCTCTTGATATGTCATCAGCAGGGTTTGACTTTGTGTCTACATAATGCCACTGACTTGCTTCTGATGCATTATGTATGGTAGCTATCCTGTTGGCTGCAAATGTGCGAAACCTCCCGTCTGTACTTCTAATGTACTGCAGCACAATAGTGCTATCTGTCCAGAATGTCGAGTAGATCGGTTCCTGTACATCTAACTCTCTCTTCATTGCAACATCAAGCTTAGCAGCAAGGGTCGCTGCTGCAAGCTCAAGACGAGGTATCGTCATTGTTTTTAATGGCGCTAGATGAGACTTGGCCATCACCAGACTGCTGTGTAGCTCACTGCTGGTGTTCTTCATGACAAGGTAGGACACTGCTCCATAAGCCTTCTCTGAGGCATCTGCAAAATGATGCAACTGGTATTCTGTCACTGTGCCAAAGCCATGTGGCTTCACACATCTGTTAACTTCAAACTCCTTCATCTCTGCCAGCTCTTCTGACCAACCTTGCCATTTTTGTCGCTGCTCTTCTGGCACTGGATCATCCCATCCCAGCTTCATTCTTGTCAGCTCCTGGAGTAGCAGTCTCGCTCTCAGGATGAACGGGTTGGCATATCCCAGGGGGTCATAGATTGATGACACAATGCTCAATAGCCCACGTCTCGTCAGGGGCTTGTCCTTAGGTGACAACTTGTATCCCAAACAGTCTCTTTCAACATCCCAGCTGACGCCCAAGGCTCTGTCAACAGGTAGAGCATCATGGTTTAGGTCAAGACCCTTCAACTGCTTGGAGCGTTCTTCGGTAGGGATGGACTTCAGGACACTTGGTTTGTTACTCAGCCACTTGGTTAATTTGAATCCGCCTCTTTGCAGCAGATTTCTCAGCTCGTCCGATAGATTCACAGCTTTCTCTTCACTCTCGACGGAAACCAGGCAGTCGTCAACATAGAAATTGCGCTTCACAATCTCTACAGCTTCAGGACTGAACTCATCTTGGTTATCATCGGCTGTTTGGCGCAGTGCAAAATTGCAGCAACTGGGGCTCCAGGTCCCGCCGAACAGGTGCACACACATCCTATACACCTTTGGTTGTTGAGTGATGTCGCCGGATGGCCACCATAGGAACCTCAACACATCTCGTTCTTCCACTGGTACTCGAACTTGATGAAACATGGCCTCCACATCTGCCATGAAGGCGACTGGTCCCTGTCTGAATCTCAGCAAGACTCCGGTAAGTTTATTTGTCAGATCTGGCCCTTGCAGAACTTCGTCATTGAGAGACACACCTCCGCTCTTAGCTGCACAATCGAACACGATGCGTAGTTTGTCGGGTTTCATGGGGTGGAAAACTGGATGGTGAGGAAGATACCAGATAGCCTGATCTTCAGACTGACATTCTTGTTTCTCTACTTCCTCAGCATACCCCTTCTTGAGTAAGTCCTCGATGCCTTCTTGGTACTTACGACGGAGACTGTCATCTTTGCCAAGCTTTCTTGCAAGACTCTGCAACCTCTGTTCTGCTAACCACCGATTATTTGGCAGGCATGGAGGATGACGCTTGAATGGCACTGGTAACTGATAATGTCCTCCATCAACACTTATCCCATCTTTCCACATCTTCAGAGCTCTTTGGTCGTTCACTGACATGCCTCTTTCATCATGTAGTGTATCTGATGCCTCCAGCTTCCAAAACTTATGAACCTGTTCTTCCAGGCCGATGTCTCCTTGAATGAAGGTAGAGGTAGCATGAGTGTTCTGCTCTGTTGTGCCGACTTTGTTCACTGGGCCATGTAGCGACCATCCCAATGCCGTTCGCACAGCATAGGGTCCGTCCTTTGCCTTTCCTCTTCTTATTTCGAGAGGCATCAGTGCTCTCGGAATATCTTGACCAATCAGGAGTCCAACTTCACTCTCGCCTGCAAACGGTAGGTCAATACCCTGCAGGTAGGGTAGTCCAGCTATCTCTTCCATCTTGGCCATGTGGGTACTCTGAATGTTGATCTTGTGTTTGGTGAACACATTTGGCAACTCTATACGGTCTGTGGCTGGTCCCGAGTCCACAATCAAGCTCACTCTTGTGGTGTCTATGGAGCTGCCCATCTTGTCAAGTGTTGTCAGGTTGAGCCTTTGTTTGGCCCCTTCAACTCCAAGCTGTCGTGCCAAGTGTTCTGTACAGAACGTATTTGTCGAACCAGTGTCCAACAATGCATGGGTGCGGATGAAGACGCTGCCGCCGGCAGATTTCACTCGAACAGGGACAATGGGCAGCACGGTCCTGCCGGCCCCTGTGACGTTACTGCAACTTGCTTCAGCGGCTGAATCAATGTAGCCATTCTGTACCGGGGCATCTAGTGATGTGTTGGCTTGGGACGCTGCTTCTTCATGCTGCTGCATTGTCTGCGGGATGTGAAGGAATTTTGTATGTTTCCTTCCACAACCAGAAACAGTACATGTCCTGTTCAGCCTGCACGCTGATGTCATGTGACCTCTGCGCAGACAGTTGAAGCATAATCTCTCTTGCTTGGCATAACTCAGCCTGTCTTGTGGTGACTTTGCCTTGAACTGCTGGCAACCAAATAGGGTGTGTTCTCCCTTGCATAGAGAACACTCTCTGGTGACTACTCTCTCTGGTACAGATGCCACTGCAAAGGACCCTCTCTGTCTTGGCTGTGTGCGTCTTTTCTGAGGAACATCACGGCTTCTCTCCCAAGTAGATGTACCATACACAGGGTTATTCTCCTCTTCTGCTACATCATCTATGTAGGCCACAAGATCCTTCACCTTCGGCATTCGATCTTCCTTCCTTTCGAGGTCTCTGACCTTTCGGACCCATCGATAGCGCAAGTAGTTGGGCAAGCGCTCAACAATGTCTCTCAGAAAACTCTGGTGTGCCATCTCATTTTCGTAGCCCATAGCCTGGAGGGTTTCGTAGCAGACTTTCAGCTCATCTGCCATTTCTCTGATGGCTTTTCCATCATGGGGTGACACTGTTTGGCCTCGGGTGACTTTCTTCATCCATGCATCAGCAACTTTATATTTGTTTCCAAATCTCTCCTTCAACAAGGTTTTGGCTCGAGCATAACCTTGTGTCGACTCCATCACAGAGCATGCTTGAATCACTCTGCGTGCTTCCCCCTTGCAGTAATGAAGAAGTCTTGTCAGCTTGGCAGCGGTGCTTATCGTCGTGCTGTCTACATTCACCTCAAAAGCTCTCCAAAATTCCCAAAACTTCAGGGGATCTCCTTCGTAGCACATCAGCTCTGCTTTCGGTAACTGCAATGTCTCAATGAGGCTCTGCTGCTGTTGCTTTGACTGTCGCAACATCTCATTGATGGCTTCGGTAGGGGGTGGCGTTTCTTGCGGCGTTGACGATTGATGATCTTCAATGGGGTATGGGACTGTGTCATCGCTTGTATCATCATCATGCGGTGATGGATCGGGCTGCGATGGGGAGTCTTCATCATGGGGAGATGGCGTTGACTGAGATGGAGAAACTGGGCTTGTTTTCTCTTCATCGAACTGGGCATAAACTTTTGCCTCCGCTTCTGCACAGCTGAGCTTGGTTTTCATTTGAAGCTCAGTTCTCCTTTGGTGGAGCCTCAATTCCTGTAGCTCAAGCTCTTGTTGTTCCTTAAGAGCTTCAACTTCTGCTTGAAGTGCAGCACTCCTCACCATGGCCTCCATTCTGGCTCTCCTGCTGGATGAGGTGCTTGTCGTATGGCTGCACTGACTGGCCGAATCTTCCGGCTTGACATCATCTTCCTGACTTGGTGACGTAGTACTCATGTTGTCGATTTATGACGCTGTTATTGAACTTAATGTGACGGATGACAACAAAAAAGGACTCCTTTGATGACGATTTAACTGTTTCCCATGTATTGTACCAATAGCAAAATGTGTGACGGGTTTTGTACACTCAGAAGTTGAATGCGAATGCAAATGCGGTTCAATCTGCAATTAATATAAAACCAAAAAATACAATAAGTCTCTAAAATTATGTCAAAATGTACCTGCACATACATGAATCAATTACAATATGAACTAAATGAATTAAACTGACTGATTTGATCCCCAAACTTATGAAATTGTGTCTAGCGTGAATTATTTCCTCATTAAAAATACATGTATGTGTCCTAGTACATCAATGTTTACATTAAAAGTAATATTCAAGTATCCAAATTAACCTTGGTTGACAGTAATCCATATTTAAACTGATGAAACTGATGTGAGAATCATGTCACGTGCATTTAGTAAACGTGTATAAAACGTGCATCGCTAATTCTACTCAAATTTTATCCCCAAAAGTTGACCCAAAATAACTATATCTAATGACCGTAATTATTACCCCCCTTTATACACAATTATCTTTAACCCTTTATCTAAATCTCTAAACAAATTATAAGTACTCACAACATTGGGCGTATCGAATAATGATGCAAAATCAAAGGATCTTTTGACGGATTTCTACAAACTTTACAAAACTATGTGACAATGCTGGCGCGCTGAGAGCGCCCTCTGTTGACCAAGAAAATTCCACGCCTATGACGTCACGAACGAACTGGAAAACTTTCCTACCCGCAACAATATCCATTGTGCAATACAAACTCAAGGGATATCCATGGTGCAATAAACCATTTGGTGATATCCATTGTGCAATAAACCATTTCGTGCTATCTATTGTGCAATAAACCATCCGTGCTATCCATTGTGCTATATTCAAAATCTTGCATCCCATTGTTAAAAAACTCTTAATATCCATTGTGCAATAAATCATAAGGGGTGTATTATTATAATGTTAATTAGGCCCCATTGTTTTACTTCTTTAGTGCAATAGAGACCCAACACACTACTGAGCTAAATATGGACCAGGTATTGTGCATTTGTACTTTAATACTAAAAGAATAGTAAAGTATATTGTGTCGTATTTTTGACCTTAGCATTTTTGTTTTGCTAAAGAAGGAATTTTTGTCATATTTGGATAGAGTTTACCTTCCTAATAGTACAGGCAAAATACTTAATTTTTTGAGTGAACCTCAAACAAATTGCAACAATTTTTTTTCACCGCAGTGCATTTCTATAAGGTCCCTAAAATGACATACTAAAAGTCTTAGGAAATATGCCAAATTTGCATAAATCCAAAATGGCCGCATATTTTAGGACTTTCGCACTGATCTGGTCATATTTCATATACTAGGTAGCTTTTTTGAGGTATTTTAAGGAACAATTTTAGTCTTTGGATTTATATTGATTTACTCATTATTCTAGACCTTGAAAAAAAGAAAAAAAGTAAGACTGCTGCAAACTGCTTACTGACTGGATGGACCTGAAATGTATAAATCTAAAAATAAATGTGGCCTGACGTTGCGAACTTAGCAATTTCTTCTTCAGAGGCTAAAACAGAAATGCAATCAAATGAATTTCTTTTTTAGCCTCTGAAGAAGAACTTGCTAAGTTCGCAACGTCAGGCCACATTTATTTTTATATATATTCTAGACCTTGGTAACTTTCAATATCCCTATGTTTCCTAAATTTGCGATATGCCGATAATAATTTGCGTAAATGCCATTTATTAATTTGCATAAATTAAAGTTAAAATTATGGCTGTCATGTGTGGACATGTCACAATTAAACTTTCCCTGATAATCTAAGTTTAGTCATGTATAGATAAATTTCACACCATGGTGCATTGCTATAAGGTTCCTTAAAAAAAGGGAAGAAATCCAAGTGGTGGAAATATGTCTAATTTGCATGAATTCAAAATGGCAACTAATTACATGATTTCTGATTTGGCCATAACTCTCGTTCTGAATTGCTTTAAGGGGTACTTTGAACAACCATTTGTCCTTTGACATTGATTTCATCATCATTCCAGTCCTGAGTACCTTTTGAGATCCTATGTTTCCTATGGGGTATAATATTTTTGTTAGGTTTCTAGCTGCTGTCAAAGTTGGTATAAGTGTTAGAAAATGTGATATCCCTGTGTCGCTCTACTCAGACCAAAAATCAAGGAATAACTCAAGAGAACAGAAGATTCAACACAGGATTTATCAATCACAAAAATCAAATTATATATTACGGGAAAGAAATAACCAAAAACCGCAAAACTCAATCCGAAATACGAGGGGCGAGGGTTTTATACCCCTCCCACTTGGGTGCAAGCCCGGAATTGGTTTGCAAAAGGAAGGAATTACGATTTGCATAATTCACCTAGCATCCACCTCCAAATTTACATTTTGCAACACGTATGCCAACTTTGAGATGAGCCAAAACCAAACAAAAATATTGTACCTTTTTTTGATATTTTGTAGAAAACATGTTGGGGTTTACTTTTCATCCAAGTTTGTCTCAATGTTGGGTGATCCACTAGATCAAATTCAAGGTCGAAGTAAAGGTCATAATGTCGTTATACTTCAAATAACCCCGACATGAAAAAATGGTAAATCTGGTTTTCTCATGATTTAACCTTTCAAAAGAAATCAAGATTAACAAATTTGGCTCACAGATTATAGAGATATGGTCATTTAAAAATGGAAGCAATGTCCATTTTGACCAAAATTGCCTGGGCGGCAGCACGAAAACCGTTTGTCCGATGGCGCTAAAACTTAAAATTTCGGCTTGGCAGCCGAAATTTCCCCATAACCTAAATATGAACCAACTTGAAGAGGTTGGGATTTAAAATGAGGGGGGAGGGGGGGGGAGGGGGGGGTGATTTGACACTGAATGACCCCAATGTCAAATGACAAAATGTTGTTTAAAGTATCCCGAAAAGCAACTTAGGACGAGAGTTATGAGATTATAATATTATGTCGTATTTTTGGCCATTGCATTTTTCTTTGCTATAAAGAAGAAATTTTTCTCATATTTGGATAGAGTTTACTTTCCTAAGCTGGAAATACATTGGTAAATTTTTTTCCATCTACCATGTGGCGGCCGTCTTGGAATCAAAATGGCCGCCATTTTTAGCCTAATTTGTATCTAATTTCAGACCTGATTGTCATATGAAGTTCATTTTGATGGAAAACCCCATGTTTTTGATACCAAGGAATCCGAGAAAATCATTGTTGATGGGGTATACGTCAAGTGGAGTACCCCATCAACAATGATTTTAACTTGGGTTCCTTGGTATAAAGAACATGCAGTTTGCCACCAAAATGGACTTCATACGACATTTAGGTGCAACCTTATTATTTAAATGAAATCCAAGATGGCCGCTATTTTTGAATATCCAATATGGCTGCCATCCATTTGGGATGTCTAAATGTGTTAATTGGATTCCTTGGTATCAAATTGATGGGGTTTGCCACCAATAGTGACTTCATACGAAGTCCAAATTTAATATGCAAGTTAGTTCAAAATGGCGGCAATTATGAAATATCCAAGATGGCTGCTATCAATTGTGAGTACCCCGTCCACAGTGATTTACTTGAGTTCATTCAAAAACATGGACTTCATTAGACATTCAGGTGCAAACTGCAATGTTATTATAATTGAAATCCAAGATGGCGGCTATTTTGAAAAATCCAAGATGGCTGCCATCCATCTGGATACATCATCAGCAATGGGTCCTACTAAAGCGCGTCAACAAGCGTCAACAATCCTCAACGGTTGTCAACGAGCATTAACACATTTTGTACGTGCTTTTTTTGAACATTAAAAGTAGCTTTATATGGTAGAAAAAGTAACAGAACATTTTCTGCATATCAATTAAAGTTAAATTATTTAAAAACTTGTTTTAAGTGTAGCTTAGCCCTACTACGCATGCGTGAAGTGTACAGAGCCATACTACGCATGCGCGAAGTGTACAGCGCCATCCAAACAAGATGGCGGCCAACACTAATCGACAAATTCGTCGTACATTTCGCGTTAAAAAAAAACAAGTTTTTGAATACTTTTTAACTTTAATTGATATGCAGAAGATGTTCTTTGTTGTTTTTTTCTACCTTATAAAGCTACTTTTAATCTTCAAAAGCATATATAAAATTTGTTGATGCTCTTTGACGACCGTTGAGGCTAGTTGACGCTTGTTGACCGCTTTAGTAGGACCGTCAGCAATGGGTCATTCGAGTCCGAATTTATTATGCAAAGAAGCCGAAAATGCCGGCCATTTTGAAATATCCAAGATGGCTGCCATCCATTTGGAGTACATCGTAAGCAATAATGTTGGGTTCCTTTGTATCAAAAACATGAGGATTGCCATCAAAATAAACTTTGTGACAATCAGGTCCGAAGTTACATGATACAAATTAGGCTCGAAATGGCGGCCATTTTTAAATCCAAGATGGCCACCACGTGGTAGCTGGGAAAAAATGTCTCCAATGCATATATGATCCACTTAGGGAGGTATTCCAAATATGGCAAAAATTCCTTCTTAAACAAAAAAAATGCAAAAGTATACTACTACGGCCTATACTATATGGCCAAATCATATGAAAATCATGTAATTATAGCGGCCTTTTGAATTTATGCAAATTAGGCATATTTCCACCACTGGCATTTTTAACAACTTTTTAGGGACCTTATAGCAATGCACTGTGTTGAGAAATTTGACTTGGATTATCAGGGAAAATTCAATCGGTACATGTCCACACATGGCATCCATTATTTTAAGTTTAATTTAGGCAAATTGATATACGGCATTTATTCAAATTATACGGCATTTTGAAAATTTCGGAAACAAAGGGATCTTAAAATTTACCTAGGACTAGAATAATGAGTAAATCAATGTAAAACGACTAAAACTGTCGTTTAAAGTACCTCCAAAATCTACCTAGTTTGAGAAATATGACCAAATCAATGCGAAGGTCCTAACATATGCGGCCATTTTGGATATACGCAAATAAGGCATATTTCCTCCACCTGGATTTCCTAAGACTTTTAGTATGTCATTTTAGGGACCTTATAGAAATGCACTGTGGTGAAAAAAATTATGTTGCAATTTGTTTGAGGTCAAACCTTATGTTGCCTGTACTATAAGCCAGAAATCCATTGTTAACGTTTTTTTCATCTACCATGTGGCGGCCATCTTGGATTTCAAAATGGCGTCCATTTCGGACCTATTTTGTATCATAACTTTGAACCTGATTGTCACATGAAGTCCATTTTGGTGGCAAACCCTACGTTTGTGATACCAAGGAACCCAACCAATTAAGGTATTGTTGACGGGGTACTCCCAATGGATGGCAGCCATCTTGGATATTTCAAAATGGCAGCCATAGTACCTAATTTGTATCATAACTTCGGACCTGATTTTCATATGAAGTCCATTTTGGCGGCAAACCCTATGTTTTTGATACCAAGGAATCCAAGTAAATCATTGTTGACGGGGTACTCCCAATGGATGGTAGCCATCTTGTATTTTTAAAAATGGCCACCATTTCGGACATAATTTGTATCATAACTTCGGACCCGATCGTCATATGAAGCCCATTTTGGTGGCAAACCCTATGTTTTCGATAGCAAGGAACCCAAGTAAATCAAATTTGACGGGTAGTCCCTATGGATGGCAGCCATCTTGGATGCTGAAAAATAACCGCCATCTTGGCTTTCATTTTAATAATAACGTACGTTGCACCTGAATGTCGTATGAAGTCCATTTTGGTGGCAAACCCCATAAATTTGATACAAAGGAATCTAAAAAAATACATCATTGATGAGGTATCCCCGATGGATGGCAGCCATCTTGGCTATTTCAGAATGAGCGCAATTTTGCAGTTCGGTTTTTAAAGGGTCTCTACAGGATGTCCCCCAAAAAATGCTCCACTCTCCTTTTTTCCCCCAAATTGAAGCAAACCTGAATGCATAAATTTTCTTATTATGCATGGTAAGAATGCTATGTGTCTTGGTTGTTAATTACCCCAAAAAATGGAAAATACTATCAATCCACTAGGGACAGAAATGCTTAAATATGAACTCGCCTCCATTTGCCAACTGCGCTGGGGACTCAAATCACCACTTTTAAAATGTCGATTTTTGTCAAGTGTGCTTTTCAAAAATTCTACTTGGTATCTATTATGAAAGACCAGTCATCAGTCGTTATCAAGCATACAAGAGAAAACCAACCAACCATGGCATTGTCCATTTATTGGACTTTGAATAAAAAAACTATTTGTAAATCAACTACACGTAACAACTTACACTTAATATGGACTAGATAAAAAATTATCTAGTCCCTATTTGAAGAGATAATATGTCTATATATTACACGGAGACCAACTCAAAACCATCACCTAAAGGCTATTCGCGGTGGGTCAAGGCTGCATTGAATAGTTACGTTGATCAAAATAACATAGCGATCGGCGAACGAGAAAAAGAAAAAGACACTACATGAGCTCAAACAGATTGTAGACGAACAAAATCTAGAATACGTACCGACTGGTTATAATGGTCGATTTTTGAAAAAAATATTTACTTTCAGCGATCAAGAGATTTAAATCTCCAGAAGATTTTCAAGAGGCTGACTTCAGAGGTACGAGAAGGTTTAGAAATAACTTTCGAAACTGGGAACTGATTCCGAGACATTTTAATAATGACGTTGCACTGTTTTTTTTTGCACTCATGAGCGGCAGATCGAAAGCAAAGTTGTATCAGAACTGAGAGAACTCACTAACATGAAGCTTCAGATTGCAATTACAGTGAGGTACGTTAAAAATGTACCTGATGGAGAGCAGGTGACTGCTGAATTTACCTTTATCAGTAGCAATGTGGTTATTTTGAGGGAGAGTCAGGTAAAGCAAATTCTTAAAGAAGCGATGGATCAAGTAAAAGAAAAACACGCGAGTCATACAAATTGAGGATCAGGTTGGGTAGTCAATAAAATACTCGCGTTTTACATTAACGTAAACCGTTATGCTCAAGCAGGAGGTAGTTCTTACATAGAGCTACCCAACTATCTCAAAAATAAAATGGCGATTATCAACGTACAAAACAAAGACAACGAATGTTTGAGATGGTGTTTGAGAGCCGCTCTTGGTAAATATTCGGACAAAGTTAAAAAGCGAATCGAAAACAACCCAAAATATCAGGTCCATGAAGAGAGAACTACGATATACAACACGAACGATGGATTGAAATTCGAAAATATAGACTGTCCCACACCAGTGGATCAAATGTCTAGGGTAGAAAGACAAAATAATCTATCGATAAACGTTTTTGGTTATACTGAACAAGATAACATACATGTATTAGCATTATCTAAAAACACAGATCCTACCGTCGAGGCTATCGATCTGTTGTTGTTTTTCAACGGTGATAAGAGTCACAACAGTTGGATAAAACAATTTCTAGATTATTTTATACCGCAACGGCAGATCGACAGAAGAAATATTTTTGTCGAAGATGTCCGTCACACTACGGAACGCAAGAAAAACTAGACAGACACAAACAAGATTGTGAGGGAAAAGACAAGCCTCCGTCTAAAATC
Organism: Patiria pectinifera; assembly: GCA_029964075.1. Classification (NCBI taxonomy): domain Eukaryota; kingdom Metazoa; phylum Echinodermata; class Asteroidea; order Valvatida; family Asterinidae; genus Patiria; species Patiria pectinifera. Next base: position 12,339,333 of record CM057135.1, read on the forward strand.
GTTTTTCCCGAGAACAACGTATTAAAATTTAAAAACCACAGATGTGCACAGGACGCACCATTTGTCATTTACGCCGACTTTGAATCGGTACTAGAAAAAACTCAGCACGATAAAAAGGAAAACACGCAAAAGACAAACATTCACAAAGCACGCGGTTATTCGTTCGTAGTCGTTAGATGTGATGGCGAAAAAATGTATGGAGAAACTTATAGGGGCGAAGACGCCGCAACTAAGTTTATAAAGAAGATGTTACAATTACAACGTGATATTAATTGCATATTTGACGATCCCATACCCATGGGATTTAATGAGCGAGATAAAAAACATCATGAAAAAAAAAAAACGCGTGTTGGATTTGTGAAAAACCTATTTATCTCAATTACTCTAGCAACTGTCAGTGCCAGAAACCCAAAGAACCCAAGACGACAAAACAAATAAAAGAATATCAGTACAAAAATAGTAAGGGATTTATCGAGTCTAAATGTCTCGAATGTAAAAAGAAGATTAACAAATTTAGAAAGGTGAGAGATCACCGGGTTAAACCTGGTTGTACTCCGATACCGGTCATATTACACAATTTACAAAATTACGACGCGCATTTGATCATGCAAGGCATTTCTCTTTGCAAGGGTAAAATAAATTGTATCCCTAGAAATTCAGAAAAGTAAATTTCGTTTTCAATCAGAAATCTACGATTTAAGACTCGTTCAATTTTATGGCGTTATCGCTTGACAACTTAGTCAAAGCTTGTCCAAAAGAGTCGTTTACTTTACTGAGAAAACATTTTAAAAATTCGCCAGATAGTTCAGAACTTTTACTACAAAAAGGAGTTTATCCTAACGAATATATGGACTCTTTTGATAAATTTGAAGAGACCAGTCTACCACCTATCGAAAAGTTTTACAGCAGTCTAAAAGACGAAGGGATATCGCGTGAAGACTACGACAGAGCCTGACGAGTGTGGAAAGAGTTTAAGGTAAAAAACTTGGGCGAATATCACGACTTGTACGCACCCGGGTTATCGTGGGATGCACTGTTAAAACACTCTCAGATAGAACTCGAACTATTGCAAGACGTAGACAAACATTTATTTTTTGAGAGAGCGAAACGAGGAGGCATGTCGAGCGTCGGTAGCCAACGAGTTACGTGACGTATCTAGATGCTAATAACCTATACGGTTGGGCTATGAGTCAGTACTTGCCGTACAAAGATTTTAAGTGGTTAAAGCCTAAGGAATTTAATACCGAGCATATCATGTCGATTAATAAAACGTCAGATACGGGTTATTTCTTAGAGGTAGACCTCAATTACCCAGCCGCTCTTCACGATTGGCACAACGATTACCCGCTAGCGCCAGAAAACATAATCATACCACAAGAATGGATGTCTGATTATCAAAACGAGTTATTGGATACCGAGCCTAGTAGCAAAGTACCCAAATTAACCGGCACGCTAAAACCCAAACGCAAGTACGTTTTGCACTACATCACGTTACAGCTTTATATCGAGCTCGGTTTGAAACTTTAAAAGGTACATCGCGTCTTTTGGTTTAAACAGAAGCCTTGGATGAAGTCATACATCGATAAAAACACTCAACTGAGAACTAAAGCGACCTTTTTACTTTGAAAAAAGATTTTTTTTTTTAACTCATGAATAATAGCGTTTTTTGGAAAAACGATGGAAGACGTTAGAAATAGAATGGACGCAAAGTTACTCAGAGAGGATGAGCATAAAAGATTCGAAATGATAGTGTATAAACCAAACTACAAACAGACATCGATCTTTAAAGAACGCGAGCTGTCATTTGTCGAAATGTTCAAGACTAAAACCGTGTTAAACAAACCATCTACTGCGGAGTGAGTATCTTAGATCTCTCAAAGACGTTGATGTACGATTATTATTATAATCGAATGAAAGCGACGTATGGAGACCGAGTCATATTACTGTATTCGGACACGGACAGTTTACTGTTCTACGCTGACGATGTATACAAAGATATGCAGCAAAACGGGGAACAATACGACCTTTCGAATAATCCAACGGATCATCCTTTGTACGACCTAACCAATAAGAAAGTGATCGGTAAATTTAAAGACGAGTTTGGAGGTAAAATAATCCAAGAAGTCGTTTGCATAAGGCCTAAAATGTACTCGATTTTAACCGCTGACATCAACCTGAAAAAAGCCAAGGGAGTCACAAAATCGGTCACCTCTAAGAAATTAAAACACCGACACTACTACGACTGCATCTTAAACAAGAAATCTCTTACGAAACCATGACTCGCATTAGATCGGAAAATCATATCCTTTACATCATATCTCAAAATAAACTATCGTTGAGTCCGTTGGACACAAAGAGGTACATTTTACCGGACGGTATAAACACGCTGGTTTTTGTCTTGTCTAACGAAACTTGTCTTGTCTAACGAGCACTTGTCTAACGAAACTCCTTTTTGGGCCGTCTTGCAGGTAATGCAGCGTGGGGCCCGTCATCACTTTTTTCCGTTAAACATTTTAAATTGACTCTTTTTTTTTAACGTTGAAGATGTCTACGCTCCAAATGGGATCCGTGGCTCTTCTCGAAGTACCCCTCTCTTGTTCGCACGGGTAATATAAATATCTAACAATAGCGTCTTGCGGTTAATTCTGCTCTTTTGTTTTAACGGGGTTAGCCGGCGATTGTCGGACCTGTTCTAGTTTAACCGCCTGTGACGGCGCTTTAGCTATTAATCTTATCGTTTCGTCGTTTATAGCCTGGATCACGCCGGGTAATCGCTCGACCCATTGCGTGTTTCTACCTCGGGATTTAACATTTCTTGAGCGTACTGATGACCAAACAATCTCTCGGCTAGCGTTCGATTAATCTCAAAATAGCCGACGATAGCCGACGTATTTATAAGTCTTGCGTTTTACTTTATCCCAGGGTAGGTATAGCACATCCATTTGGTGAAAGTCGTTTGGTGATTCAAACTCTTGCGAAGTACTCGTAGGCCTGGGTACATACGCAGGACCCGGTAGATAAATTTGCCAGATTGCTTGTTTTTTTAAGCCAATCTCTGCTTACCTTTTAATTGATTTGGTTTTGTCGTATGGTCGACGGCGCTTTCATCTCTCCAATAACCGCTTGGGCTATAATACAGTTTAGATAATGTTTTCATATTATTTAAAATAAAAGACGTTTATAATAATATGGCTAGCGTTGCTATGATGATACTCCTGATACACCTATCCCAACTACCGACATAGATGAGGTTTTATACCGAGGAAGAAGCATGGTCACAAGTTATCGCGTCGATGATTTTTACAAGAATTTTAACAGATACGCTAAACCATAAGCTCCGCCATACGAAAATGTTGTCAGCAATAAAGACGGGTTATTTTTTCCAAGCAAATGATAAAGCTTTAGTAAGATTAACGGATAAAAGAAACCCCCCAAAATGCTTGAGTGTATCGCGTATAGAGAGTAATTCAAAACGCGTTAGATCTTCCAGGTATGATATTTTATTAGAAACGGATTGGGGTTTAAAGATTATGAACGCAACCCAATTAAAAAAGTACAAACTGAGAATATCCCCATGGTAAAACTACCCAGAGCCGCCGATGAGGTAATCGAGATTGTAAACGATTTTATAGACACCGGCGCTCAAACGGAAGGATTGAATTACAGAGAACTCCAGGGTTTAGACAAAAGTCTTCAGACGTTGAGAGGTAACCTAGAACTTAATTTAGCGCGTCTCACAGAACTAGACCGAGATATTGCAGCCACGAGACAAGAACTCAACGAATCTCACAGCGAACAGGGTCGACGAGAGTTAAACGATAAATTGAGCGACTTGAGCGTTGAAAGATCCGCCAGATTAGAAGCCGCAAAAGCCAACGAACGAGGGCTCAACAGTCAGATCGTTAGAATCAAAGAAACGATTAATAAAATATTGACTCTGGCGGAAAATAATATGACTCTGGTGGAAAAGATTAGAACTCTGTTTAGAGAACAAGGTGTGACCGTAGTGAGTATTTTAGCCGCTTTTAGTTTAGCCATCAGTACGATAGTGAGTAGTATCGTCGCTAACACCTCCAAAACCAACTCCACCCAAAGGTGGTATAAACGAGTGGATTTTAAAACAACTCGCTAATTTTGCATCTGCTCTTAAAAAACTCGGAGTGAGCGCGTTGGGTGCTCTGCCGGGTATCATAATCATAGGCAGCGTATTAAGTTGGATATTTAACGCGCTGAGTAAGGCCGTATCGTGGTTGGCCGAACACGTGTGGGCTGTATTTTTGGGTGTGGGAGCCTTGGTGTTGGCGTACTTGCAAAAACGATGGTAGTAATAGTTGTAATTAAAGTTTAAACCAAAACAAAAGCCTTACCAGCACAAAGTTGGTAAGGCCTTTTTTTGTGATTAGAGTGTGACTTATCGCGTTGCCTCGTAAGCCAAGATACCCATGCCAACGATAGCTAACATTCCTACCGTCAACGATAATTTTTCGTCTTGGTGAGTTTGTAGTTTCTTGGGCTCCTGGGTTAAAACTGTAGGTGTTGGTGTAGGTGCTGGTGTTGGTGATACAATATCGTTCGTCATAGGCTCTGGGGTGTTGGTGGCGCGACGTCATCGGTGCCATCAAAAGAGTCGTCCGGTTGAGGTTGCGAGTTTAAATCTAACACCAAACCAGTTTTCATACTCTGGGTAGCGATTTGAAGATTGTTGTTATATCCGTCGTGCGTTCCGACCCTCGAGTTCATATCTGATGGAATTAAATACAAACCCGGTTTCACCACAAAATTTAAAGGCGTTCTGGCATACTGCAAAGAGTCTTGAAATTGATCGATACTCGTTTCCATGTTGTCTTCCGCGTTGATGATGTTTTCTACGATGACGTTAATGGTCTCTGAGCATCTAATCCGGTGCCCGGTGTTAATACTGTGGCGGAACCGGGGGCTGGCGGAACCCAGGGGACTGATCTTATTTATCCCAGGACTCAAGCCAACTCCTATTATCCCACAAAAATAGTTATTAGCCTAACGAACGGGTGAGCGGCTACCCATACGCAAGGGGGGGGGGGACAATTAACGAACGGCGGACTAAGCCTAGGGGCTGTTCGTTTGGTGGAAATATACCACCGTTTTGTGATTGAGTAATTGACTGTATTGACAATAAAGAGATGTCACTAATTCCAATAAATCTCTCAGTGACAAGTCATTGCAAAGACGATTATCAATAAGGTTTAGTCTATAATCACATTTATAATAGCTATCGCTTATATGCAGGGTGATCAGTTACACACAAATAATCCTCACAGGTGATAACCCTCAATTGTGATAAACGTTATAGTGGTCAACTGCACCACGACTAACAACCCTCGCGTGGTCAACTGCACCACTCCAAATAATCCTTATACAATCTCAATAACCCTTACAGCTACCAGAGTAACCCTTACCTAAATTGGGGTAACCCTCACAGGAATTGCACAATGGGGTACTGAACTATAATAACCCTTACACAATCCCGATAACCCTCACTGCCAGGGTCAATGTGTGTAACCAGTACAGGCAACACGGGATAGACTAACCAGAGAATTGTAATAACCCTCACACGGCCCCGAGAATGCTACACCCAGTAAACCTTACAGTGGACAGGAAGCTCAAGGAGACTAGGGTTGCACTGCACCGGGAACCAAACCTATAGGTCTAGAACAAGCGGCACAAGCACTCCCTCCAGTCAATCCCAGCTTCACTTATCTCCTAATCAATTGGTTTACCCCTCACAATCACACAAGGCCCACTATAGTCTAGACCCAAATGTAACCCGCACCCAATACACGGCAATAACCCTCATACAACTACGGGGATTGTTATCTAGGTCAGGATCGACTAATCAGTCAATGGTAACCCTCACACAGGTTCGGGTAACCTTCACAAGAACTCAGAGCACGAAACGAGTCAACCTGATAAACAAGCTAGTTCAATGATTACACATAGGATCGCCTCCCAGTCGTTCTCTCACCATACGGTGCTCAAGAGTCGACCGGCAATCAACACAAATCACAGACCCACTAGCCAATAACCCACAGGCTTAACAACTCCTGTTCTCTTGTTCTAACACTGAGATGGACCCAATATATATACTAAATCACCCCAGTACAATTCCACTCACCAACTCAACTAGCTCTAAGTGTTTCCTGCGACGCTGGTCGCCGTTAGCGCAGCTTGACACTTGTTCTCGGCCTAAGATCGGCGAAACTCTTACTCGTAAACACCCTGGCAAATACTCTAGCGAAAACTATGGCGCAGACTCTGGCGTAGAACTCTCGCGTGGAACTCTGGCGTAAGACTGACCCAAGCAACGTGGTAAGCGCCCAGACCTAGGGCAATGCGCGCTGGTAATTGGTCCACGCGCGGCATACATGTACCCTGTTTCGCCACAATACGCTCGTTTTTGTTTGAGCCTGCGCGCCTAGTAAAGCGTACACGTAAGATCTGATCGATTCGTTGATCTTTATGATTCCCGCGGGGGTAAACGAACTCATGTCGGGTATAAAATCTAACCAATCCTTTTGTACCAATTCATTTTGTTCGATGTAAATAACCGTCCAAGGAACGTTACGGCTTCCACTCTTTTTAGGACTATCTAGGCCGTGATAGCCGCAGTAAATAACGTTGGGGTTGTCGGGTAATGCTCTATCGTATTCACCAACCCCCACAAAATTGCCCCTTATTAAAGATGTATGAGGTACCCAAACCGTTAGAGTTTGTGTCTCTCGTCTGTTTAAAAGACTTGTTTTGATCTATGCCAAACAACAAACAGGTATCGGTAAATGCTCTTTGAATATAATTGTTGTCTAAAGCGTTTAATGCGTCATCTCCCTGTAAAGGAGCGGCAAAGTCTTACAGGATCTTTCTGACCGTAAAATATAAATGAAAGTTAAAGATGGCCCAAACGTAACGGTTGTTGGCGTTTAAAAGATCGAATCCAACACCGCAGCCCGTAGTAGCGCAGTAGATTGCAAAATTTAACTGATTTTGATAAAACGACATGGGGTGTGATTTCCAACGATCTACATCCTCGTCCTTTGTGATGTGAGGCAATTTATAGTCCGAGGTTTAGTCGGGAAACAAGCTTAAAAACCCCTTGGTATTATAAACTATGACGTCCGGTTCACTGGGTTGAGTGCTGTTTAAAAACTTTGATGCGTTAGCCCGGTTGCCTTGGCTACATTTTGATTTACTTGTTTCGTTACCTGATCAGCTATACGTAGATGTTAACGACTCAAAATCACTCATTATTTTAGTTTCAGTTTTAATATAAAGAGACGTTTAACTAAATGCATTCGTTTCACTTGTGTGAAAATGAGCAGACGTTTAAATTAGAAGACGTCGTAGATACTTTAAACGGTCAAAAATCTGTACGCGTAAAAAGGGTGTTGTTTAACGCCGGATATTTTAATATTTCCAGCGCCACGGAGATTGATTGGTTTAAGCAAATAGATGGGAGACCCGCGTTTACCACAGATAAACCTCCACCCATACCCGCGGAGTTTCTTTCAGATGTACATATAAGAACGCCGGATAGAGATTTTATAGAGCGATTGTTACCCGATATACCCTACGACTATTTATTTAACGACAAAAAATGTTTTTGTCTTGTCTTATTTGTTTTTTGTTTTGTGTTGTTTCGTCTTGTCTCGTCTCTCGTCTCGTCTCGTCTCTTCTCACCCTCGGCCCCGCCTTTATTGTAGTGTTCATGATATCTTTTTAAGTCTTTATTAAATTGATTTTGAGTCACTTTAAATAAATCTCTAACTCGTTCCTTGTCTAATCGAACGACAAAATAAAAACACGCGGCTATTAATGATTGTTTGAGGGCGCTGGTCAAGATGGCGGACGTGTTTTTGTGAGTGTCGAGCTGATCGAGAATAAAAGTCAAGAAAGAAGAGGACCGTAAACGGTTTGGTGGGAATAGTGTATGGTATATTAAGTACTAGGACGCCATATCTCATTTACGATGGGAAGAAATACTAGAGGCAAGTCAAACAGCGAGGATGGTGGCGGATTGAAAAAATCGCCCGTGGTCAAACGTAAAATCCAACATGGCGACTCGCTGAGTGAACTGAATAAACACGATAGTAGAGGGGATACTACAACCACTAAAGGGGATGTTGTGGCTACGGACTGTAATCTATGTGCAGAAGAAATAAATGATGAAGTTCAGAAATCTGTCATGTGTCAAAAATGCTGCTTGTGGACGCATCAGACCTGTGCAAGCTTAAATAATCAAGAGATGAAGGCCCTTGACAAGGGGAGACACAATCTCATGTGGTTTTGTAACTCGTGCACTGCCGATGTTGTGAAACTACTGAGAGGCGAAGCAAGGCAGACCACAGCAGGCACAATTCCAGACAGCACAAGCTTGGCAGAGGTAATTAAGAAGCTTGATAACGTTGCTGAGACAACGCACAAGATGGCTGAATTAATGAACAAAAGGGAAAGCAGCCTTAATAACGTTGTGGAAACTAAAGTAAATCTGTACATGGAAGAACAAAAAGATAGGGAAAAAAGAGGTTGTAACATAATACTGCACAATATTCCCGAGTCTACGATGAAGACACAGAAGCGAGGAAGCAGTACGACTGCAACAAGGCGACAGAAGTCCTGGAGTACCTTGGCATAGAAAACTCAAATGAGGGTATGAAACCAGTCAGATTGGGAAAGAAGCTAGACCCAAGTAAACCTAGACTACTTCGAGTCACCTTGGAGAACATAGAAATCAAGAAACAAGCACTCTCAAAAGCTAAGAGCCTGAAAAGCAGTAAACATGATGACCTTTCCAAGATATTTATATCACCAGACCAAACCCCAAAGGAAAGAGAAACCAACAAGCGTTTGAGAGAACAATTGAAATCCAGAAGGGACAATGGTGAAGAGGTCACGATACGAAATGGGAAGATAGTGGAAAGTAACAGAGGTTCCTTTCGTGGGCAGAGTCAGAGGGACGTTCTTCCCAGCTTGCCAGGAGCATCTGGCGGGACGTAAAGCAGACGCCATTTTAAGACAACTAAGCACCACTGCACCAGCACAAAGCACAAACACAGATTCCCTGCAGAAGTCGAGAGGAACAACGGCGGTAAGGGATTTTGGAAGAGATAAACAGAAGCCGAGTGAGCTACCTGAACGATTCTCTTGAACTCAGCACGGGAAAAATCCCAAGAAACAGTTGAAGAAACAAATTGGATCATCGCAACCCCTGCAGACGCCAAGTAGGCTTTCAGCAAGAAAGGAGGTGAATGCGAATGTATATGTAGATCCAACCGAACCTATTTCACCTATTGCACCACACAGCACAAACAGCACTATGTGAAAAGCACCACCAGCAGAGAAAGAAACAAACTTCAGTAGACCCAGATTTCTTTTGGACTGCTACTATACAAATGCCAACAGCATTTTAAACAAGAGAGGAGAGTTTATTACTATGATGGACCTTTTGAAACCAAAAATTATTGGTATATCGGAGTCATGGTGCGACAGTACAGTTTTAGATGGTGAGATTCCTCTGGACGACTACGTACTTATCAGACAGGACAAGTCGGTATCATCGGGAGGAGGTGTGTTACTTTACGTGCATAAATCGCTGCAAGTAATACCATGTGAAGATTTAAATGACTCTGAATTTGAAAGTTCAGCTTGGTGCGAGGTTAAGTTAAATCAGAACGACATCCTACTAGTCGGAGTCTGTTACCGTAGCCCCAGCAGTACTGATGAAAACAACGAGAAATTACTAGAACTATTAAAGAAAGTAGGAGAGAAGAAGAGGAGCCACTTACTTATAATTGGCGATTTCAACTTCCCACAAATAAACTGGGAAACAAGTGAAGTAAGGACGGGTGATCAACACCCAGCCAGCCATTTCTTTGACACAACGCAGGATGTGTACCTCATTCAACATGTCAACGTGCCTACCAGACACAGAGACGGTCAACAGACCTCAATCCTGGACTTGGTTTTCTCAAACAAAGAGTACATGGTTGAAAATCTTAGAGATGTAGCTTCGATGGGAAAGAGTGACCATGTTGGCTTAACGTGGACTTACGTATGCAGCTCTGACATCACGTCAAGGGAAGAGGAGAACGGAGGAAGACTAAACTTCAACAAGGCAGACTATGTCAGCATGAGGGACTACTTTGGAGCAGTTGCATGGGAACAGAATATGGAAGACATGAACTGTGAAGAGGCATGGCAGTATTTAAAGAAAGAATACAACCAGGCAGTCCAGGAAAATGTACCGAGGACAAAACCAAAAACGAAGAGTAAACCCCCATAGCTTCGATCACATGTCACAAAGTCTGTCAAAAAGAAACATAGATTGTACCAGAGGTACAGGAGATCAAAAGCATAACATGATTATGAAGAGTACAAGAAACAAAGGAACAAGACAAGAAGCATAGTGAGGAAAGCACAAGCAGAGCACGAAGAGCGGCTTATGAAAGAATTTAAGAAAAAGCCAAAAGCTTTTTACAACTACGTGAGACAAAACCAGAAAGTTAAAGTTTGAGTTTCCCAGCTGGAAACAGAAGACGGAAATCTGACAAAAACTGATACAGAAGCAGCAGAGGAGCTATCAAGATTCTTCCAGTCGGTGTACACCCTAGAGCCAGATGGGGAGATCCCAGAACTCCCAACGGTAGTTGACATCACCCTGGATGACTTGAACTTCACCTACGACGACATCAAAGCAAAACTTGACAAATTAAAACCAGACAAGTGCCCAGGGCCTGACCAGATTCACCCGAAAGTACTCAGAGAATGCAGTGAGGAGCTGTCATTACCATTGTACCATGTCTACAGAAAGTCACTTGACAGTGGAGAACTACCTAAAGACTGGAAAACAGCCATGGTAACCCCTATATTCAAAAAGGGATCTAGGACAAAATCTGGTAATTACAGGCCAGTCAGCCTGACCTGCATTCCCTGCAAGGTAATGGAGTCATTAATCAAGGACAGGATGACTGGGTTCGTACAACAACATGAGATACTATCTGACAGGCAGCACGGATTCACCCAGGGTAAATTATGTTTGACAAACCTGCTTGAAACACTAGAAACGGTTACCCATGACTTAGATGAGGGCAGCGGAGTAGACATCATCTTCTTGGACTACCAAAAAGCCTTTGACTCAGTCCCACATAGACGACTACTAGGAAAACTGTCTACATATGGAATTGAAGGAAAGATAGCCAAGTGGATTGAGGTATCTAGTTGACAGATCTCAGGTAGTAGCAGTAAGGAATGCTGAATCAAGTCATGCAGACGTTGCAAGCGGAGTTCCTCAAGGATCGGTGCTAGGACCGCTTCTTTTCATCCTGTACATCAACGACTTACCTGGAACAGTAAAATCAAATGTTCAGATGTTCGCCGATGATACTAAAATGTTCACAACGATAAAGTCGCCGGAAGACGCAGTCAAACTACAAAGTGATATCGATGCACTGCTGAACTGGTCCAAGATATGGCTCTTACGATTTAACGCAGACAAATGCAAAACCATGCATATGGGAAACAACAACCCAGGATGTGTCTACCAGATGGGAGATACCAAACTACAAGAAACAGATCAAGAAAAAGATTTTGGAATGTATATCTGCAACAACTGTAAGTCGTCGGTTCAGTGTGCAAAGTCTGCCCAGAAAGCGATGAATAGCCTCAGAGTTATCAAAAGAACCTTCAAGCATATAACCAAGGATAGTTTTGCTGTATTGTACAAAACATACATAAGGCCTCATCTTGAATTCTGCGTCCAAGCATGGAACCCAGGGCTGCGGAAAGATATCCACACATTGGAGAAGGTGCAAAGAAGAGCAACCAAACTGGTTCCTGCTGTAAGACATCTTAGCTATCCAGACAGGCTAGAGGCACTCGACTTGTACAGCCTAGAACAAAGGAGAACAAGAGGCGACCTTATAGAAGTGTTCAAGATTTTCAACGGATTTGACAAAACAGAACCAACAAGATTCTTCAAAATCTCCAACACAAGAGAAACAAGAGGACACAACATGAAGATCTTTAAGAGTGGGATGAACAAAGCTCTGAGATGCAAGCAAGACTTTTTCTCCCAGAGACTAGTCAACACTTGGAACGATCTACCAAGTTATGTTGTGAATGCCAAGACCACAAATTCTTTCAAACATGAGCTCGACGAGTACTGGAAGAGATATGGGGTCATAAAGGCTTATAAAGCCTAATACTTATTCCCATTAAATCGTAAGTGTAAGTGTAAGTGTTTAACACATCCGTTTCCCCTCAGTGTTGTGTAATTAACGAGCTCGTTATATTTATTGATCGTTTCTTGGATGTCTTCTGAGTCTTGCTCTGGAGACACTGATAAAATCAGTTTCTCGAGGTTTTTCTTTTGATTCCTCTTTACAATGGACATTGTCCTTGAGCATTTTCTGCCAAAAAATCAAAGTAACGTGAGATTTTTTTCACCGCAGGTTTCACAAATTAGGAAACCATTCTCGATGATTATATGGTTATCGCACTTATTCCCAAGTTGTGGCGTCTCAAAGTATTCCATCTATTTAATAAACTTTAAATAAAAATGATTGCATTTTTAAATAAAGAATTAAACATCGCCCTCTGTTTTTTTTTTTTTTTTTATCGAACAGCACCTATCTTTATATCATTGAAATCAGATCTCTTAGTGCCCGTTAATAGCGCCCTCTGTTTCTATCACCAAATTAAATATACCACCCTGACAAAAAAAAAAATTCTCTACGACCATCACCCTTATAATTCTCAAACGTTACCCTAAAATAAAAACAATAGAAAGCTTTTCAGATTTTTAATAAATGTTTATTTTACATTTTCATCTTCAAAATGCACTCGGTAGAATTTAATTATACAAAACATATAGATAAAGCACATTGCAGTGTGCTTTTGTGGCACTTAAAAATTTTTTTGAAAATCGTTAATTTGTACACAACATATGAAAAAAGCACATTGCAGTGTGCTTTTGACGCTAACTTAAAAAATATTTTTAAAATCTACCATTTGTACACAACATATAGAAAAGCACATTGCAGTGTACTTTTGTGGCACTTAGAAAATATTTTTAAAATCTACAATTTGTACACAACATATAGAAAAGCACATAACAGTGTGCTTTTGTGGCACTTAGAAATGTTTTGAAAATCGTTAATTGGTACAGAAATATCGGTTTTCATTAATTAATACTTGTTTTTTAATATGCAAACATCAGTTATTTATACATTTGTACATTATTTACAGTGGACCACAGTGATTACAATCGCAAGTTAACACGTGTCCATTTTTGGCCTACATCTTTGTATTCACGTCGTAATGTTTTAAAAGAAACTTCTAGCCAATTCCAGAAGTTTACCACGTTGTAATAAAGCCCAGTTTTTCCCTCGTTTATACACTTCATTACAGTGTTTTACGCAATTTCTAAATAGCTTAAACTATAAAGTTCATGGTCTACCACGCAGGGGATAACACTATCATTCACTCGATGGTCTCTATCATTATATTTAGCTACAATTTCGTTATAAATATCTCGGGGATCAACAGGTTTTTTTTACCCTTTCAGGCTGTTGATCCCCTTCTTCCATTTCATTGCTTATTAAAATTGGTAGAGGTGGTGGCTGATTAAAGTCTGGCGTTACAGACAAAACTTCTAATTCCATGTCGTGGCGGTGTTCCTCCAAGTGTTTTTTGCAATCTCCCATTGCTGCATCATGCTGCCGATCTTTTTTCCAATCCACTTTCTAGTCTCGTTGACCAGACTATTTGCCAAGATTAATGTCTCTTGGCTGTACATCATGTCAACTGTCTGCGTTGGGTAAACCATCGTATAAAAAAACCTAAACAAACAAACAAAAACAAAATAAGAATTTATACTCAACTCTGAAGAGTCCCCTTTAACTTTTAGACTGCACCTTTAACGCACCTTGTATAGGTGTTAGTTTAAAGGAAGGTCAACCATTGTGCTGGCCGGACTGCGTCTGGCTGTACCACAGAGCTTGCGATACAGCCAGACGCAGTTGGACTCCCATTATGCATGCGTGGTCGACTGCTATTTCACTATAGCCTACATATAGTCTGTGTTGAGATCTCCAAGAGGGCGACTGATATCAGAGATTAAGAGTCTGGTGCCTAGACTGATATATATTTTAAGGGGAGATAATGGGGTTTGAAATAGTACCTGCCCATCTCCCTACTGCACTTTAAGGTTAAACTTGGCATGTCACGTCTTCATGCCTTGACGAGAATTTTCGAGAAATGGATACATTTCATATCTGACCCCTGGTGACCTTTGTGAAGGGTCAATGAACGGGAAGAATGTAGAATCAAGATGCCACTTCAGCGGTTGTTTACAAAGTCTATGGAGAAGAACGTTTTTTAAGTATTTTTCTAACAAAATTGGAAATGATATATTATGGAAAAAAATGATGTCAAGATGCAACATCTTTTCCCAATGAACTTTGTATACCCCAATTGCCGCTATTTATTTAATCTTCGAAATGCCACTTTTCATGACCAAAGTCTAAATACTGAACAAGAAGTGTATTTTAACAAGTATTATATAGTATGTATTGATTCAGACCCAAAAACAATTTTGTCATGACCTCTGATCGCCATTTCCCTGTTTTAAGAATATAAGAGATACATCGGACAATAATAACACTCTAACAGTGACCAGTTGGCTGTGTAAAACGGTTAAAAATGTGGTTGCTCAAGTCCATCTGGATAAATAGAGTGTCATAAAAACAAAATAATGAATACTGCTTGACATTTGTACATATACTCCATTGCATTCCAATCGCGGCATGTTGAGTCTGCAATTAATTAAAAAAAGAAAAAAATGATTTCAGAGGTCACCTCTGAATTGTTTGTGCATGGGGTCTGAATTCAATGCATGACTGTGGAATAAATATGATAGATATCGACAAATAAGGTTTACAAAGTCCATTGACCTCTCCAAGGTATCAGACGTAAGATATGTCATCATCACATCATGAAAAAGTGGCATTTACCAGAGTTAATCGTATAAATATTTAAAGATGGGTCATGACCTCTCGAAAGGTAACCAGAGGTTAAATATGAATTGTCCTACATGTATATATGAATATTTTCTTTTCATAGCATGAACACCTAAAATTTAGACCTAGATCGTGAACAAGTTGGGGTTAAAATAGTAAACCCTACAAGTAGCTATGAATAAGGTTTACGATGGTCGTTGGACTTTCAAAGGTCACTGGAGGTCAGACATAAGTTGTTCCCAAATGTGATCATTAATTTCATTGCATGAAGACCTATGACGTGGACTTGGGACATCGGAAAGTGAAGTTTTGAAGAATAATTGTTAACATTATTGACTCTCAAAGGTCACCAGAAGTCGTATATAAAATGCCTTTTATATTTAAAATTGTTCTTCAAGGCATGAAGAACAAACGTGCGAAGATTAATTCATAATTTTATCACAGATTGCACAATTCTTGATATTATTGGGGCTATGCCGCTCCACTACAAGTACATGTGAATGTTGTCTATCGTAAGCAATTAGTAAGTCCACTTCAGGTTGTTTGTATACCTGGGTTTCTTTTTGTTCGTAAGTTGCTCTCTGCATCAACTGCATCACATGCCCAGACAACCCTGGTCCTGTCGTGGCTAGGCTAGATATGAAAGCAGAGTCACAACTTTTGGTGACTTGACTCAAGTCACTAAGGGTAAATGACTGGACTCGAGTCACGGCGAGCAAATAACTCGACTCGACTCCTCATCAGAAGTCTCGACTCGACTCGAGCGAAGGATAATTAGGCTCGAGTCTCAAAAATAAAAGAAAAAAATAATTGCAATGACTTACGGTACAACATTTATGTTCATGCCGCTTTGCGAATACAGTTACAGCGGCCGATTGTAATGTCCACGTGTCACAGACTCCCAAACCACATCATCATTATGGAACGCACAAAATACTATCCACTGAGGAAACGGGTTTTAAACACATTTTCCAATTTGTTGTTTCATCATTGGCTTTGGGCAATTTCTTATAAAGTTCTTGGATTTGAACGCCGCCTAAATGTATGCCCTCCTTTTAAAAATTAAACAGAAGTGTAGCGGAACGCCAGTGAGGAGGTCCGCTCAAATGATTAGATTTAGAGACGCCAAGGACAAATCAAGCAAACAGAAACAAATCAAAGCAGGACTCAAATTATGCTTGGTCTCATAAACTTGTTCACAAAAATCGATTACAATAATTTAAATTAACACATGATCTCAATTTCAACTCACAAAAACAACTGTTACAAAAAGTACTGATAAGATAATAGATTCAGATTCTAGCTCTATAGATTGTGACACAGTTGCCAATGATAAAATATATTAAATCACGAAGATTGTATTTCTAAAGTTGCCAGATTCAAAGTGAGGTTCCTAAGATTCACCGGTTCCTAATATTCGTGGTTGTAATATTTTAATCAGGTTCCCCAAAGTTCCCCGAACGCCTGGCAAGTGTACGGCTGTGTTGTGAACTAGGCCTCCATATTGCACCTGACATGAAACAGTCGTATTGCAATAAACCAACATGTAACACACGGTGATTAAAACTTTGAGATTGCAAAGACTAATTCACCCCAAAATCACTCCTTTTGTCAACATGAAATAAACTAACACCTAGCCCAGCGGTAGCAGAGAACTTGCATTGTGACATTAGAATGTGAAGATAAAACAAATTTTGCTCATTTAAAACTAAAATGTTGGTTTTCAAGCACAAATCTATGCACACGATACTCACACTTTGGTGTGCAGGCAGAAAAGGGCTGATATTCGCGCGTTCACGACACTGAGTGCGCGTTTGTATACATTTTTCTGGGCTGTGTGCCAATTGTACGGGTGCCTCGTAAAAGACGTCTCACTACAGAAGCATACCGACTTTTTAAATAATCAGAAACAGTTTTGTATATTGCAATTTTTTTTTGATGTCAGCGTATCAGCTAATTAAAGTCTAGACCCGAAGAGGTAATTACACTCCAACTATTGTTCCATGTGGTTTGAAACATTCTTCCCAGCGAAACCTGCCATCCATCGGGGTAACAATGTCTAGATTCCTTGGTATCAAATTTATGGGGTTTGCCACCACAATATCCAAGATGGCTGCCATCCATTGGTAGTACTCTGTCAACAATGATTTACTTGGGTTCCTTGGTATCAAAAATATGACGTTTGCCACCAAAATGGACTTCGTACCACATTCAGGTGCAACGTTATTATTTAATGAAACCATAGATGGCGGCTATTTTGAAATATCCAAGATGGCTGCCATCCATTGGGAGTACCCGTCAACAATGATTTACTTTGGTTCCTTGGTATCAAACATGGGGTTTGCCACCAAAATGGACTTCATATGCCAATCAGGTCTGAAGTTATGATACAAATTAGGTACTAAATGACGGCCATTTTGAAATATCCAAGATGGCCGCCATCCATTGGGAGTACCCCATCAATATTGATTTACATGGGCTCCTTGGTATCAAAAACATTGGGTTTGCCACCAAAATGGACTTCAGTGACAATCAGGTCCGAAGTTATAATACAAATTAGGTCCGAAATGGCGGCCATTTTGAAATATCCGAGATGGCTGTCATCCATTTGGAGTATCCCGTCAACAATGATTAAAGTGGGTTTCTTGGTATCAAAAACATAGGGTTTGCCACCAAAATGGACTTCATATTACAATCAGGTACGAAGTTATGATACACATTAGGTTCGAAATCGCGGCCATTTTGAAATCCAAGATGGCCGCCACATGGTAGATGGGAAAAAAAATGTTACCAATGGATTTCTGGCTTAGGAAGGTCATCATCATCATCATGTCGGGGTCGCCTGGGTTGTGACGACATCACGAGCCAGTCCCTGAGTCCTCTTCCTCCAGCTGTCTCGATCTACCATGCAGGTGCGCAGCTCCTCTGCAGATGTGAGATCAGTGTCCCTCTTGAGCTGGTCCACAAAGGTCAGACTTCTTCTCCCTCTTAAGGCAGTGCCCTGGGTGGGCTCCCACAGTATGGTTGGGTAGGAAGGTAAACTCTATCCAAATATGTCAAACATTCCTTCTTATCAAAGAAATGCAAAAGTACATAACAGCCTATACTAGTATTGTGTTTTGTGAAGCTTAAAACCATATCTGAGTTGCTCTAATAGCCGACTTCCAATAACATAATACTTATTGAGTGGGCAGGGCACATGCCCTGTAAGCTAAATCTATTTGCGTATTTTTTATTGTTTTAATAATAATATCAACTTTATTAATTAATATGATAGCTTTTTGTTAATTTAAAATAATCCAAAGCTTTATTTTCATTCCAATGAGACAAATGATTCCAATAAGACAAATGACTGGAAGAAATGTTGACACAGAGCTCAGTTGCATATTTTTTTTTACCATGAACGGTGCCCTTGTCTTTCGGACTTTTCCCTCGACTTTTAAAGTGAGAAGTGAACTTCTTTGTTGATGACTCCTTTACTCTAACCGTAATTCAGGCGTTTTATGCAATGAAAACACGGACCATTTTTGTTTTCATAGTAAAATTTTGTTTGAATTGAAAATAATTAAGCTGGAGTTGGTGTCCGGAAATTGGGCATGAAGTGTATTGTACATGCATGTACATGTGTGTAACTGCAGCGCGGCCCAGATTTCGGACACGTATTTTTGTTCGACGTATTTTCCGATTTTTTTGCCATATGCCAGTTTCATCTCTGTGATGGTTCTAGACATTCAGTCTGGTTTTGGACTCTAAGTCTGGTTCTGGACTCTCAGTCTTGCTTTGCCTCTTAACTTTGTGAAGATGTATTTTTGATTTTTGATCTCGTGTACAAAAAAATCTGTATAAATACGACTCGTACAAGTCTACTTCAACCTTGACTTGTAAATATATGAAGTGACTTGTCTTTTTGTATTAAGTTAATTAATGAATCCTTTCCAGAGTGAATACCTCGAGGTATTTGATAAACTGCCGGATAAAATACCGACGATAAAATTATCACCCGAAACAGATTAATGCGAGCACGTTATCATGTAGAGTATGCAGAGTATATACTATTGTAAAAAGTGTGGATTACATATAGAACGATATATGGATTTTCGGCAGAATATGCACACGGAAAATATGTCAATCGGTCTGTTTTAAAAAAAACAGTCGACTAATACTAAACAATTAACCAACAATATAGACGTAGAAACAGACCCCAAGGACATCCAAGTAACAGTCAATAAATATAACGCGATCGTTAATTACAAAACATTGAGGGGAAACGGATGCGTCAAAAGATCTTTAATAGCGGCGTGTTATTATCACGTCGTTGGTACGACAAAGAACTAGTCAGAGATTTATTTAAAGTGACCCAGAATCAATTTGAAAAAGCTTTAGAAAGGTTTGACGATTACAGAGGTGGGGCGGAGGGTACCGTCGTTGATGGCTTGAGACACGTATTCTTCAATCGTGTTAAGCTTGGAGTCTGCTATTATTTTAATCTGGTCATGCTTTTTAAGCTCGGCGGATAATCGCTTACACGCGAATCTAAGCAAAATATCTATACCAAAAGCACCTATAAACGTTCCTTCTAGCACCAATCCAACGGGGGCTGATACCACACCCAAGAGAACGGGAATACTGAAAGCTCCAGCTATAGCCCCCTATCCTTCGACTCCTAGCTCTATGTAATTAATCGTATCGATCATTCTCTTTAATTTTTTATAAGTGCGTTCTCGGTGGTCTGTCTCTTTTAAGATTTGAGATTGAATCTCTTCAATCTGATTAAGTCTGTACACTTATGTTCTTTCGTTACTATTTAATCTGAGTACATCTCCAGAAATATCGGGATTTAATGACGTATTATCTATACTCATGTTTTTAATATAAAACGATTCTAAAATTAAAATATCTCCAACTCGATAATTATACCCTCACCCTTGTTTTTGAATACCTGTCCTTTTTCACCGCTGATAGGAAATGTCAATTTGTCGATTATACCGTTTTTAAGTTTTTTGAATCCCTCAGCGGGTTTGCGCGTATCCACGAGTACAATTTTTAAGATATCAGAAGGACGACCCTTACATTTTTTTTACTCGTACTTAATTGCGGGCAGCGAATAAACAACAATTTAAACGGATTAACGCCGTAAGAACCCGTATACACCACTTTGGGTACCAGCCTTCCTTTGGGTAAATTGTGAAATCGAGATACTTCTCTGTTCAAGCGCAATTTTAGATTTAAGTCGGTTATCACCAACGTCACCTTTTTAGATTCTCTAAATATTCGAAAACTTACCCCAGGTATAGAATTTAAAATGAAATCGAACCAATCGACGTCGTACCACCCCGGTGGTATGATGACCAAACCGGTTATTGCGAGTGGTAACGGCTCGAAATGATTTGGAGGAATAAATCTGAAGGGATTTGGTAGTCCACGAGGGGCCAATACTTACCTGCTTATTCATACATATGCATTATTCCTTATAGGCCGTAGGCTATACCCGCTAGATTTTACGTCTACAACAGCGCCCTCTGGGCCATACCCGATACCCATGATGCCAAGCGGCATATCGTTCTGTTTTCTGAAAGCGTAAATACAAGAAATCCCACTCCCAAAGTGGGATGGGAGGGAAAATTAGCAGGTAAGTATCGGCCCCTCGTGGACTACCAAAATCCCTTCAGATTTGGGGTAGTCCACTTCGGGCCCTCTCTTACCTGCTAATTCCTACACATGCATAGATTAGCACTGAAAGGAGGAGGGTGTAGGCGAGATTTTCAGAGGAACCTCAAAATAGCAGTGAAAAACACACCGAAAGTATCGGCCCATCGTGCACACCATTAAAAACCTGTGCATGTAAACTGATAGGCGAATACAATGTGACATGGTAACTCACCGAAAAAAGGGGGTTACTGTCTGATAGGTCTGATAGGTCTGGTCTTTCTCGTAAGTCGAGGGCATCGAAGCTGTGATGATCACACGGCCCATCTGCCTCTCAGTCTGCAAGACATCTTTGAGGTAGCATGAGCAAAAAGTGGAAGCTGTCTTCCAGGCAGCTGCTTGCAAAATCTCGTGCATGGGAACCCCTTTGAGAAAGGCCCAAGACGTTGCAGTTGCCCGAGTTTCATTGGCATGTACCGGAGCAGTTGATTTAGTTGGCCAGTCTGAGATAGACGTTTAAAAGGCCCTAACCACCCAACGAGAAATAGTATCCCGGGTGGCTGATCTGTGAGGCGATGTTGTTGTAATAAACAGCTGGCAAATGGAACCTCGGAGAGTTTGAGTGCGAGCAATGTACCATTTAAGCGCCCGAACAGGGCACCAAAACTTTACTTCCACAACTGCCGGGACAGTCTTTATCTGTGGAACGAAGGTGTCCGGGGAAAAACTGGGCTGACTGGTTTTTAGTCAGGAAACCTTTGCTATGTATCAGTCGGACACCATGTGGCTCCCATCTGATGTGTCCATCAGCAATTGTAAGAGCATGGAGCTCACTTCGCCTTCTGGCTGTGGCCGCAGCGAGAAGAAAAACCGTCTTCACAGTCGGGTTCATCAGGGAAGCCCCGGAAAGTGGCTTAAATGGAGGCTTGGCTAACACTTGCAGGCCCTTACCTAGATCCCAAGAGGGCACCAGACGGCGTTGCGGGGGCTGCTCGATATTGCCCTTGAGAAGTTGAGATAGAACATAACTAGTCGAAACAGTTCAACCATCCGGAAATCCGTTATGGATGGCAGCAATCGCCGAGCGGTAACCCCTAATAGTTGCCACGGACAGATCTTGCGAAAAGAGCGCCATTAGAAAGCCACCAATAGCGGTTAAAAGTGCAGAGCAGGGATCAACAGCTTCCCTTCTGCACCATCTAAGATAATGTTGTATGTTCGACGTGTGGACTCCCTTCGGCCCTTGGCTGCCAGGGTTGCAGCGTTTGCCGAAAGGCCTGCTGTTCGGAGGGAAGATTCGACAAAGGCCAGCAGGTTAGATGGAGTTTCTCTGGGTCTGGGTGAAGAAATCCCGACCGGGGTTGACTCAGGAGATCGGTCCGCTGTGGCAGCAGGATTGGCAGGTGTATCAGTAGGAGGGTGAGCCTTTGAAACCATGGTTGTCTTGGCCAAAAGGGGGCGATCAGTAAAATCTTGCACTGTTTCGTCTCCACTTTGCTATCGTCCGTGGTAGAAGGGGAAATAGGGGGAACGCATACGCAAACATGTTTCCCCAACTCAATGAAAGTGCATCCATTGCCCAAGCTGACGGGTCGGGAACCCGGCTGCAATACACTGGGAGCTGATTGTTCAGGGCTGAGGTGAATATGTCTATGTGGGGCTGTCGAGGGTGAAGAAGATGCATTGTACCACTGTAGGGTGGAGCATCCACTCTGTGGGGAGGACTTTGCCTCTGGACAGGGCATCGGCCATGACATTCAGCCTTCCTGCCAAGTGTACTGCCCCTTGTCGGTTGATGTAGGAGACGACAGTCGAGGTGTCTGAACGAACCCGAACAATCTGTCCCGCAGTCTCCCTTTGAAAATAGATCAGAACTTTCTCCACAGCCAGTAGTTCCAGGACATTGATATGGAGAACCCGTTCTACTGGAGTAGAACTTGGTAGCTGGTACTCTACCAAGTACCAGCGACTGAATCCTCTCCTATGTGTGCTCCCCAGCCGTCGTTTGATGCATCTGTTGTAAGAGTCAATGTCAGTTGGGAAAGAGGAAACCTTCGACCGGATGACAGATTGCGTGGGTTGCTCCAGCACATGATATGATGGTGGACCAGGGGGAGCACTGGCACAAGCTTGCACATTAAGTCGTGTTTTTGCCTGTAGTGGGCAAGTAGATGCAGCTGTATTGGCCGCATGTACAACCGGCAGGAAGGGATGAGATCTACCATACTGGCCATCAGGCCAAAGAGGCGGAGCCAAGCCTGGGAGGCTGCTGGAGTAGAAGAAGGGGGAGGGTACGGCGACAAATCCCATTATCTGCCCCCCTCTCTCCAATAATCTCGCCCATAGCCCCACCCACTGGCCACGCCCCTCCCCCTTTCCCTCCCCTTCTCCAATGATCTCTGCCCCCTCTCTCCCATGATATCTGCCCCCGCCCCTCCCCTTGCCCTCCCAATATCTCAGTCTCGGAATCGGCCAAAACCGGGCTCAATATCTCTCGTCTTGAAGATCTCTCTCTAGCCGGCGAGTCTGATTGCTTATAAATCCAAAAATAATGACCTCATCTACAAAAAAATTAAAAAATAAATATTATATTATTATATAATAAATGGTGACTTATGAGATGAAGCCAATCGTTAAGGGATTTTCTAGATGGAATAAAGCAACGCTGCGTGATTACGTCCAGCGATATAATATACCGTACAATCAAAATGTTGCTCTTACGCGTAAAGTCTACATCAACGGGATAAAAAAATACGAAGCTCAATTTAAAAACTTAAGGAAAAAGAAGCTACATGAGCTCAAACAGATTGTAGACGATTATGATCTAGAATATAACCCGTCGGGTTATAAAAGTCGATTTTTGAAAAAAGATTTACTCTTGGCGCTTCAAAACTCTAGGCAACCCGAGGATTTTCAAGAGGCTGAGTTTAGAGCGACGAGGAGATTTAGAAACAACTTTAGAAACTGGGAACTGATTCTAAGACTTTTTAACGACGATTTAGTCAGATTTTTTGATACGCACAAAGACCAAATAGTAAATAAAATCAAGTCAGAATTGAGAGAGCTGAGAGGTCTGGGATGCCTTGTTAAAACATTCGGAAGTTAAACTCGAACTATTGCAAGACGTAGACAAACATTTGTTTTTTGAAAAGGCAAAAAGAGGTGGTATCTCGAGCGTGGGTGGTATGAGATACTACAAAGCCAACAACAAATACCTATCCGACCATAAGCCAAACGAACCGTCGAGTTATATTATCTCTCAGGAAAACGTCAAACACCGGTTACTGCTTTGAAGTAGACCTCGATTACCCGGACAATCTCCACGACCTGCACAACGATTACCCCCTAGCGCCAGAAAACATTGTCATACCAAAAGAATGGATGTCTGATTATCAAAACGAATTATTAGATACCGAACCTAATAGCAACGTGCAAAAATTAACGTGTACCCTTAATCCTAAACAAAAATATGTTTTGCACTACGTCACGTTGCAGTTGTATCTCAAACTCGGCTTGAAACTTAAAAAGGTGCATCGAGTGCTGCAATTTAAACAAGCGCCTTGGATGACATCTTACATAGACAAAAACACGCAACTCCGAACAAAGGCGACCTCTGATTTTGAGAAAGACTTTTTTAAGCTCATGAATAACAGCGTGTTTGGTAAGACGATGGAAAACGTCAGAAGCCGGATTGACGGTTACCTACTCAGAGACAGTAACGATGGCGATCGAGATAAATACCAAAAAATTATACAGGAACCGAGCTACAAAACGACGACGTCATTTTCAGAATGCAAATTGTCATTTGTCATTTGTACAAGACTAAAACCGTGTTAAACAAACCGATCTATTGCGGAGTGAGTATCTTGGATCTCTCAAAGACGCTGATGTACGATTTTTATTACAACCATTTGAAAGACAAGTACAAAGAGAAAATCAGGTTGATGTACACAGATACAGACAGTTTGGTACTCGTAGTGCACACGGACGACGTATACAAAGATATGCAGCAAAACGGACAACAATACGACCTTTCGAATTATCCGACGGATCATCCTTTGTACGACCCAACCAATAAGAAAGTGATCGGTAAATTTAAAGACGAGTTTGGAGGTAAAATAATCAAAAAGGTCGTTTGTATAAGACCTAAAATGTACTCGATTTTAACCGCTGATATCAACTTGAAAAAAGCCAAGGGAGTCACAAAATCGGTCACCTCTAAGAAATTAAAACACCGACACTATTACGACTGCATCTTAAACAAGAAATCTCATTACGAAACCATGACTCACATTAGATCGGAAAATCACATCCTTTACACCGTATCTCAAAATAAACTGTCGTTGAGTCCGTTGGACACAAAGAGGTATATTTTACCGGATGGAATACACACGCTCGCTTATGGTCACCGTAATCTAGATATTAATTAGGCGGTAATTGCGTGTCCTCGGGTACGACTTGAAGCTCTTGTCTCACAAAACTCCTTTTTGGACCGTCTTGCAGGTAATAAAGAGTAGGACCCGTCGTGACTTTTTTACCGTTAATCATTTTAAATTGACTCGTTCTTTTGTTCACGTTGAAGATGTCTACGCTCAAAATGGGATCTGTGGCTCTTCTCGCAGTTCAACCCTCTTGCTCACCCGGGTAATATAAATATCTAACCATAGCGTCTTGCGGTAATTGTTGCTCTTTTGTTTTAACGGGGTTAGCCGGCGATTGCCGGACCTGTTTTAGTTTAACCGCCTGTGACGGCGCTTTAGCTATTAATCTCGTCGTTTCATCGTTTTTAGCTCTGATCACGCTGGGTAATCGCTCGACCCATTGCCCATTTGCGTTCGATTAAATCTTTCTACGATACCCTCCGATCGGTGGTTTCCGTGTTCGCCGACGATAATCTGGACGTTTTTTGAGGTCATCCATTTTTTAAAAGCGCCTTTAAATTCGGTACCGGCGTCTACTCTCAACGTTTTAGGGTAACTCAAGGCGATCTCGCGTAAATCTTGACAATAGCATCCTGGGTGGAATCCGCCGTTTTAGAAACCAAGGGTTCTGCTTCGTGGTATCGACTCGCAACGTCGACAACCGTCAAAGCGTATTTATAAGTCTTGCGTTTTACTTTATCCCAGGGTAGGTATAGCACATCCATTTGGTGAAAGTCGTTTGGTGTTTCAAACTCTCGCGATGTACTCGTAGGCCTGGGTACATACGCAGGACCCGGTAGATAAATTTGCCATATCGCTTGTTTTTTAAGCCAATCTCTGATTACCTTCTTATCGATTTTTGTTTTATCGTGTAAATGGTCGACGGCACCTTTCCCTCTTCAATAACCGCTCGGGCTATAATACAGTTTAGATAATGTTTGCATATTATTTAATATAAAAGACGTTTATAATAATATGGCTAGCGTTGCTATGATGTTAGGAGGCGCGATCGTCAACGCCTTAGCTTTTACTGGTTCAAACTTTTTATTTTCAAGTTTTTGAAACAGAGTGACGAGGAGCGTAAGAGACACGATTTAGCGATAGAACAACTCTCAGCCGCCAAAGATAAATGGCAACGAGAACGAACGAAATATCTAGATTTTCTAAACGAACGTATCAGAAAACAAAATGCCTGTAAAGAAACATTTTCTAACGTAGACCGAGCGTTGCGTTACTACAACGAGGTGAGTGGTCAATCTACCGAACTACCCGTAGGACTGCAACGCGAACCCAAACTCGAAGATTTTTACGAACCTAGCGACCAACAAATAGAAAGAGAACTGGCGTTTATCGCGGGAGGAACGCTATTGGTGGGTCTATTGGCTTACAAATATATTTAAATTTAAAACTCGTATAAATAAAATGAATGCGTATGGAAAAAAGCTCAATCCCAGCAGGCTATTAAAAAAGAGGTGGTCATTACCCACAATCCCAGTAGTATATCGGCGGGGCAAACGCTGAGGGTCAAGTTTCCTCAATTGGGTGTAGACGACGTGATCGTACCCGGCACTTGTAAACTAGCTTTCAATTTAGAACTCGAAGGTGGAAGCGACAACAATAGAACCATTTTTGGTAATTTAGCCAGAAATTTAGTCAGCGAAATCAGCGTCAGGCTTCAAGGTCACGAAATTGTAAGTTATCGTCACGCCGACGTGTATCACAACTTTAAAGACAATTGGATCAACAGCTCGACGACTCGAAACATGTCGTACTCGGGCATAGAAAAAGGAAACGTGTCTAAACTAAGAACTGGGGCTGAAGATGCTAACGCGGGCGCCAACAACGGTAAGGATCAAGCTATCGCGGATGCCTATGGTAACAGATATTGTATTCCCCTAGACATTGACATACTGACTTCGCATCACCCTTTTTACCCCAGCGGTTTAAAACAACCTCTGACGTACGAGATAAAGTTTAACGATCACGAAAAAGTAGTCAACAGTTCAGATACGGCGGCGATGTATTCTATCTCAGACTTGTCTCTCGAATACGAAGTGGTGACCAACAGAGACTTAGCTATCACCATCAGGAATAAACACAAGGGGTTAATGCAATATATGGGTATTTTGTTTTTGTTTAAAGATCCCGCGGTCCAAAATCCGCAGCGATTTTACAATCCAAAACTAACCAAAACATCGGTGACCGTAGAAGGTAAACCCAATCAACTCTACAGTCAAGGCATGTTTCCGTATCAACACTGGAATGAAATCAACAAGTTCTTTGGAGACAGCGATACCGAAAGCGGGCGCGGAGTAGCTAAAGACTTAAATTTGACGGGTTTTGACCTCGGAGACTACCTAAAAGACAAGTACGGTCTGTGGCTCGATTTAAGAAGTAACGACGACAATTCCGCTCACGGATCCGTTAGGAAACTCGGAGGCGGAGGAGGCATCAACATTCAATTTAACAGAGAAGCGAAGGTCAAGGTGACCTCACGATGTACGTATTTTTAGTCATGGATGCTCAATTGAACTTGGAAGACGGGAATTTTAAAACTCTGTTAAGTTAAAATGACACAACCGCATTGCGCTTTAATCGTCGGCAGAACAAATTCGGGCAAAACCAAATGGATTTTGGATCTGTTAGAGTCACACTATAAAAACACATTTGAAGCGATAGTCATCATTTGCCCTACCATATTTAAAAACAAAACGTACATCGAAAGAAAGTGGATTCAAGCAGATCCCGAGGTATACCTCTGCGATCCGGAATTGTACAAGATGACGCCCAACGAAGCGATCGATTTTTACAGGAAAATATTTGAAGGTGTTGCCACGCTGTTTATCGTGGACGATTGCTCTTCAGATCAAGAGATTAAATATCGTAAAAAGACGTGTGCGCTAAGCAAGATGGCATTTAGCGGTAGACACGTAAATCACAGCTGTTGGTTACTGACCCAAAAGTACAACAGCGTTTTAAAAGATTGTCACAAGTGACTGTGTATATTTTCCTTAGTTTCATTTATTCATTGAACTGATTTATTTGGTTGAGTGGTTTTGAGTGTTTGTATATGTGTGTGTGTGGATTCAGTGATAGGTTGTAAGTTCCAGTGATGAATATTCAGTATTGTTGAATAAGCTATTCATGGTATGTGGGTGTGCCAAGGAAAGTGCTTTGTTACCCGTGTGTGCCATAGTTAGCAGTATGAGTGATTAGTAGAGTACGAACATTTGCCAAATGCCTTCCAAAATTCCTTGCATGGGAGCGGCTTGGGGTTTTGCCTATGCTAAGCTGCTGCAGGCACTTGCTCGCCAGACACACGTGAGAGAGGACCTATTTTGTCCTGAAGCTAGTCATACAGCTAGTCATACAGCTAGTCTGATTTATTGCCAGCTTTAGCCTGAACAGCCAACAACCACATCTTCATTGCAATTATGTGGTCTGCATAAAAAAGCTGACATTGTATGCAACTCCGAGAGAGTTTCGAAGATGCTAACTATGGCACAAAGAATTGGGAGATGTTTCTACCGAGCACAGTGAGCCTCGCACTACCCTGAGGAACTGAAGCTCTTGTCCAGGACCCCTACCTCTACCGGACCCCTTGGACCGAAATCTGAGTGATGCTGCATAGACAGTTGGCAGGCTGACAAGGACCTGGCGGCAGTCACCTTTATGATTGTATAAAATAACTGGCATAATAACATAAACTTGATTTGGATTTTGAATGTGAGAATGTAAATATTTTAAATCAACAAGATTGAAAGAAGGATTAATAATTATTCAATTTTCCCGAAGATAATATTTGATGTGGTATTGGTAATCTAAATGACTTGAGATTAGTACAGAAAGAAAAGAAGGTTGACCTAAAATTGAAGAAGTGTTTGAACCAAAATTGAAGAAGTGTTTGAACCAAAATAGAAGAAGTGTTTGAACCAAAATTGAAGAAGTGTTTGAACAAAAATTAAAGAAGTATTTGAACAAAAATTAAAGAAGTGTTATTGAAAGAGTAAATTGTGATAGAAACAGAAAGGTTTCAACTTAAACAGAAGAGAAAATTGATAAACTTGAAGTGAATTACGATTTGTGAATTTTGAGGTCAAATTGAAGATACGGTGATTAATAAGTGAATCTAAGAAACGAATTGAGAATTTTTGAGATTGAACAAAG
This sequence comes from Patiria pectinifera, assembly GCA_029964075.1. NCBI lineage: Eukaryota > Metazoa > Echinodermata > Asteroidea > Valvatida > Asterinidae > Patiria > Patiria pectinifera. The sequence goes on from CM057135.1 coordinate 12,368,614, forward strand.
ATTTTGTGATTGAAGTTTAAGAAGTGAAAGTTTGAAACTTCACGGGTTAATTGGTGATTTGAAGTTGTGAATTGTTACAAGTTGAGAATTAAGGTTATTAGAATTAATTGTGGTGATAAAACACTAAGTGTCAAACAAGGAGTGGTTGAGTTAAAGATTCACAAAATTTGAAGGAATGTGCAGAAATTGAAAATTAGAGAATAATTAAGAGGTGAAGATTTGAGAATTGAAAATTTGAAGAATTGATAGATTTGATAGAATTGATTGATACATTTGACTTAAGTGATCAACCTAGATTGGAATATGCCATTTTGTGGAATTGAATAATTGGATTACGGGTACAACTCATCTAGATATCGTGAGCTATTTTACTGATTAGATTTCTGAATGCATTAATTACTGAATTTTAGAAGCTCAAATAATTTTAGTGTAGCTCATGTAAAATCCTCTTTCTAATTGTGACGTCCATTTTATAACTTTGAAATTGTAAATTTGGAGACGAAAACTTGAGATTTTAAAACTTGTCTGGGCCCAAATTTCCGTTCGATTATTTGAGTGTAATTTCATATCATAGTTTTGGAATTGGTAAATTTTGATAGTGAATAAGAGACAGTTTAAGTGAATAAGTTTGAGAACCCAAGATTGAGTTGACCGTGTTTTTATTTGTCTGTGTCCCCATGTACTTAGCGTGTTCAGTTCCCTCTAAAATAATGTCCGTAGAAAACCTCTAAGAGGTAGTGTGACAAAGATTATAGAGAAAACACTGCTTGGTTGGCGTTATTTTACTGCAAAGATAAAACATCGTTTGATCAAGCGTTAGACGAAAATGACGTCGTACCCATTGAAGAACGAGATTATATAAAACGACGTTTGAGAGATGTGAAATATAGTAAATTGGTCGTATACACTAAACCTCCAGTTAGTTACAAGCTACTTGAGTAGGGGTAAAAAATAAATTAACGCAAAATGCTCTTCATAACGTTTTATTGTTATGAAGAGCTTTTTGCGTTAAGAGTAAAAAATGTGTTAGTTTTTGATTGATTTTCTTTTAACGTTACAACTTTTACAAGCCAACACGCAATTACTTTTAACGTGTCCGATTGAGTTATCTAAGCGTTCTATCGTTGCCATATCGTCTCCAAAACTATGGTACTGTAGAACGACTCGGCAATCATCGTAATAGCAATGTTTGTAGTCTTCTGTAAGACCTCTTAAAAAATCGGTATCGACGAAAAGTTCTGGATTAAATCTATTTTTCTCTTTATCCTTTTTCCGACAACCCAAGATCCATCTCGAAATAGTAAAGTCCACAGCCTTACCATCATCACTCTTACATTCTCGACATTGCCCTTGGATGCGGTTGTGATAACATATATCAGAACCGACGCAATCTTTACATATCTTGTGTTGTCGATTATGTGGACAGATACCAGAACCACCGCAATCTTTACATATGTTGCGTTGACGACCATGTGGACATTTTGTTTTTTTAATTTTACTTCTACACTCATCACAGGTTTTATACTTTTCACCGTTTGGTTTGGTGCTTAGATCGTCACTTTTACAAAACTTACAAACGTTTGATTTCGAGTAATATTTTTGTTTTATTTTATCCCTACACATATTACATATTACACGTCTTGTAAGTTTGACCGTTTGATTTCATACCGAATTGTTCAAGCTTGTAGGATTTATGGCACTGAACACAAAAGTTTAATATTGTCATTCTTTCTATTTATTATATGATAATAAAAATTTCTCATTTTTTTATTAGCGATTTTGTTACAACAAAATCAGCAAAAATATTAGTTTACTGCTCAAGTTAAATAAGCTAGGTGCTCAAGTTAAATAAGCTAGGTGCTCAAGTTAAATTACCTAGCTGCTTGTTAATCAACAAACGTCAACAAAATACATTTTGTTGTAAGTAAATGATAGCAATATTTGAGTATTTGCAGTTTTTGGCTATTATCATCATATCGCTTAATCTATCGTTTTACACCTACGAATACCTTTGCTTTTGTAACAAAGTTGCAAAAGCTACAACAAAATTAAATTCGTTTCTAATTAAATGGAGGACCTAAAACTTACTTTAACGAACGAACAAGATCACAACGCAGAACATAAAGATCGTTTGTGCGGTGTCGTAGCAGCCGGAAACTCTAGAAAGTACTTGGGAAAGGAATACACCGTTAAACATATCGAAGCTCTTGACAGTAAAGAACTCGACAAGCTGTATCATCTGTACGAAACTAAATTTGGAAATGAAATTGTTCAAACCGTTGGTAAATACACTTTAAGTCTATTTTCGAGAGTGTTAGCTGTGGTTACACCCGTGCAAGTTTTAGGATATAACGTCACTATAGATTCTGAAGAAGAACTCACCAACGACTTGAGTTCTGATCCTATTATAAGCGCGAGTATGGCTGGTATGTTGAGCGACGTTTGTTACAAGTACGGAACTTTAATATCACCCCTAGTTGCTACGATTATCACAACAAAACATTTGAAATTTAATAAACCTTATATAATAAATGGAAGATCAGAAAGCAGCGACGGCAACGCCTGCAGCTCAACCAGCAGAGACAGAAACGCCCCAACCGATTAAAACAACGTCGTCACCGACGGTAACGAGAGTGACCAAGACTAAAAATCCTAAACGAATACAGCTGGGTAAAGCTTCAGCCGAGCACAATAGACAGATGAAATTAAAATTAGCAAAAATAGACATAGCATCGGACGAAGCTACGAGCTCACCAGACTACAACTCTTGGGCGATGTGGGGGGTTATAGCGTCTATAATAGGGGTGGGGCTGCTGGTACTAAAAACTAAGGCAACTGCGCCGGTAATACAGCCAGTGCCGGTAGTCACGCAACCCACTACACCCAGCGTCCCCAAAACGCTAGACATGGAATAAACCAGCAATTTAAAAATTGTTATATTAAAAACGATGAGTAACTTTGACACCAACGGAATAGCTAATACGATTTACCACGGAGCCGTCATATCGGGTCTTTCGATGGGATACGCTATGGTAGGAGCTAAACTATTCAAAATGAAAGTGCCGGATTTAAACAAACTAAGCGTAGAAGATGCGGCTAAATTGACGGGCATTATAAGTGGAGCTCTCACCACGCAAAATTGGTTGGTCACCCAGGGTATACTACCGGGCAGTATCATGAAAACGGCATAATTTAAATAGGTTTATTAAATAAATGGCTGAAGGAGGATTCGACTTTGACCATACCACCGAATACGAGGATCCACCTGACATTAACTTAGATGATGATGTAACAGAGACCAATCTGGACGACAACTTTGATACTCTTGATAATACCCAACTTTCACCGGTAGACACAGAAAGCGTCCTCGGCACGGGTACAATAAGCTGTTTATCTATAGAACTAATAAGAGAAGATGTTGATTCATTTTACAAACAAAATAATATAGACCCCGCGTTTATCGACCCCAACGATTTTGAAATTGGTAAAGACAGAAATCTATACGTTAAAACATATAAAGGTTGAGAACCATTATCTTATAGACGAGGTGGTCAAAAAATATATTACAAATTAAGTACCTTACAAAGTAAATATGGTACCGCATTTATTCGCGACACCCTCAAAATCGCTGACTATAAACCAACACTACTTGCCAAACTAAAAGATAAACTCGAAAAAGTACAACCCGAGAGTATCCCCATGACAGAACTACCAAGCGTCACCGATGAGGTAACCGAGATTATAGACGATTTACAACGCGACACTGGCGCTCAAACAGAAGGATTAAATTACAGAGAACTCCAGGGTTTAGACAAAAGTCTTCAGACGTTGAGAGGTAACCTAGAACTTAATTTAGCGCGTCTCGCAGAACTAGACCAAGAGATATTTGATGCCGAACATGAATTAGGTGATCATAGGATCAGCGAAGAAGAACGACGAGAGTTAAACGATAAATTGAGCGACTTGAACGTTGAAAGATCTGCCAGATTAGAAGCCGCAAAAGCCAACGAACGAGGGCTCAAAAGTCAGATCGCTAGAATCAAAGAAACGATTAATAAAACATTATGCGACGACACGACTCTGGCGGAAAAGATCAGAACTCTGTTTAGAGAACAAGGTGTGACCGTAGTGAGTATTTTAGCCGCTTTGAGTTTAGCCATCAGCACGATAGTGAGTAGTATCGTCGCTAGCGTGAGAGGTGCAGGTGCCCCACCCGCGCCATCGCCAACACCTGCACCAACACCAACACCAACACCAAAAGGTGGTATCAAAGAGTGGATTTCAAAACAACTCGCTAATTTTGCATCTGCTCTTCAAAAACTGGGAGTGAGCGCGTTGGGTGCTCTGCCGGGTATCATAGGCAGCGTACTCAGTTGGATATTTAACGCGCTGAGTAAATCCGTATCGTGGTTGGCCGAACACGTGTGGGCTTCGTTTTTGGGTGTGGGAGCCTTGGTGTTTGCGTACCTGCAAAAACGATGGTAGTAATAGTTGTAATCAAGTTTAAACAAAAAAAAATAAGCCTTACCACCTTTGTGCTGGTAAGGCTTTTTTTTTGTCTTGTGAGATTAGAGTGTGCCTCGTAAGCTAAACTACCCATACCAACGATAGCCAACGTTCCTACCGTCAACGATAATTTTTCGTCTTGGTGAGTTTGTAGTTTCGTGGGCTCTTGGGTTAAAACTGTAGGTGAGGGTGCTGGTGCTGGTGCTGGCGATGGCGCTGGTGTTGGTGCTGGTGCAGGTGTTGGTGATACAACATTGTTCGTCATAGGCTCTGGGGGTGTTGGTGGCGCGACGTCAACGGTGTCATCAAAAGAGTCGTCTGGTTGAGGTTGTGCGTTTAAATCTGGCACCAAACCAGTGTTCATACTCTGGGTAGCGAAGATTTTGAAGATTGTTGTTATAGCCGTCGTGCGTTCCAACCCTCAAGTTCATATCCGATGGAATTAATACAACCCCGATTTTACGACAAAATTTAAAGGCGTTCTGGCATACTGCAAAGAGTCTTGAAATTGATCGATACTCGTTTCCATGTCGTCTGCTGCATTGATGATATCTTCAACGATGACGTTAAATTGTCTCTGAGCGTCTAATCCGGTTCCCGGTGATAATACGCTCGTTTTTGTTTGAGCCTGCGCACCGAGTAAAACGTACTCGGGTATAAAATCTAACCAAGCCTTTTTTACCGATTCATTTTGTTCGATAAAGGCTACGGTGTAATCGCTGTAACGCCCCGAACCCTTGGGTGGATCGTCCAAACCAAACCCCATTTTAGTTCCACCCATCATATTTTTACGATACTGAAAATACTCGTGATTAAGGTCGGTTGTATCATAATCGTTTCCGGGTACGGGTACGTAAGACGTGTCCCAGTAATAAGCTGTACCTAAACTGTTAGAATTTGTGTCTCTCGTCTGTTGAAAAGACTTGTTTTGATCTATTCCAAACAACAAACAGGTATCGGTAAAAGCTCTGAGATTATAATTGTTGTCTAGAGCATTAAATGCGTCATCTCCCAGTAAAGGAGCGGCAATGTCGTACAGGATCTTTCTAACCGTAAAATATAAATGAAAGTTAAAGATGGCCCAAACGTAACGGTTGCTCGCGTTTCAAAGATCGAATCCAATACCGCAGCCCGTAGTAGCGCAGTAGATCGCAAAATTTAACTGATTTTGATAAAACGACATGGGGTGTGATTTCCAACGATCTACATCCTCATCCGTTTTGATGCGAAGCAATTTATAGTCCGAGGTTAAGTCGGGAAACATGGTTAAAAACCCGTTGGTATTATTAACTATGACCTCCAGTTCACTGGGTTTAGTGCTGTTTAAAAACTTTGCTTGGGGTGCAGCTTGATGTTTTAGCTCGTTTGCCTTGGCTACATTTTGATTTACTTGTCTCGTTACCTGATCGGCTATCGATTGTATCTGCTTTTTTAACGACTTAAAATCACTCATTATTTTAGTTTCAGTTTTAATATAAAAAGACTTTAAAATGAATGCATTCGTTTCACTTGTTTCAAAATGAGCAGACGTTTAAATTAGAAGACGTTGTAGATAATTTAAACGGTCAAAAATCTATACGCGTAAAAAGGGTGTTGTTTAACGCCGGATATTTTAATATTTCCAGCGCCACGGAGATTGATTGGTTTACGCAAATAGATGGGAGACCCGCGTTTACCACAGATAAACCTCCCCTCATACCCGAGGAGTTTCTTTCAGATGTACACATAACAACGCCGGATAGAGATTTTATAGAGCGATTGTTACCCGATATACCATACCACTATTTATTTAACGATGAAAATGTGTTACAAAAAACTATAAACGATCTTATAAAAGCGTACGAAGACGATAGACTAGAATCCGTTTTAGAATCAAACAAAAGAAAAAGAGCTATTTTAGCTGAACGGCGAGGGTTGATTTTAGCCGCCATGAATTCAGAAATACCAAAAACTGAATTAGAACTTAATACGCTTCAATCTTTAGTAAGAATATTATTTGTTAGAGAAAGAAAAATCTTTGAAGGTGAGGAATTGGCTTTAAAGTTTATTGAAGGAGAAATGGGTGCGAGCGAGTTGAGAGATAGTAGAGAAGCAGGGGTGATTATAAGAGGAAGTCTTATCGTGACGGGATGTCTTATCGTGATGATTTCGATTTTATTCCTCCGAGTCATTTAGAGCCGTTACCACTCGGAGTCACCGGTTCGGTCATCATACCGCCGGAGTGGTACGACGTCGATTGGTTCAATTTCATTTTAAATTCTATACCCGGGGTAAGTTTTCAAATATTTAGAGAATCTAAAAAGGTGACGTTGGTGATAACCGACGTAAATCTCAAATTGCGCTTGAACAGAGAAGTATCTCGATTACTCAATTTACCCAAAGGAAGACTGGTACCCAAAATGGTGTACACGGGGTATTACGACGTTAATCCGTTTAAATTTTTGTTTATTCGCTGCCCGCAATTAAGTACGAGTGAAAACTTTTTTAATGGTCGTCCTTCTGACATCTTAAAAATCGTACCCGTGGGTACGCGCAAACCCGAGCCCGATAGAGTCGGGGATTTCAAAAAACTTAAAAACGGTATAATCGACAAACTGACATTTTCTATCAGCGGTGAAAAAGGACAGGTATTCAACAATAAGGGTGAGGGTATCATTATCGAGTTGGAGATCTTTTAATTTTAAAATTTTTTTATATAAAAAACATGAGTAATAATGTATTATACCCCGATATTTCTGGAGATGTACTCCGATTAAATAGTAACGAAGAAACAAAAGTGTACAGACTTAAAAAGATTGAAGAGATTCGATCTTTAATCTTAAAAGAGAGAGACCACCGAGAGCGCACTTATAAAAAAATTAAGAGAATGATCGACACTATTAATTACGTAGAGATAGGATTAGAAGGATTGGGGGCTATAGCGGGGGCTGTCAGTATTCCCGCTCTCTTGGGTGTTATATCAGCCCCCGTTGGATTGGTGCTAGAAGGAACCTTTATAGGCGCTTTTGGTGTAGATATTCTGCTTAGAATCGCGTCTAGGCGATTATCCACCAAGCTGAAAAAGCACGACCAGATTAAAATATTAGCAGACTCCAAACTTAACACGATTGAAGAATACGTGTCTCAAGCCATCAACGACGGAGATAAATCGCACGAAGAGTTCTTACTGATTACGAGAGAGCTCGCAAAATTTAACGAGCTTAAGCAAAAAATAAGAACAAAGACCAGCACAATGCTTCAAAAAATTAAAAACGATACGGACTTTGGAAAAGAAGTTAAAAAACGGGTAGACGAATGGCTGGCAAAAGAAAAAAAAATCTCTTATCGAAAAACTTACAAGTTCAAATTCTAGGTAAATAAACGTTATGAAAGCGATCCGCCGAGTTATACCTCTATTTCACCTCTTAGGGCTACACCCTCGGCCCCGCCTTTATTGTAGTGGTCATCGTATCTTTTTAGTGCCTTATTAAATTGATTTTGAGTCACTTTAAATACATCTCTAACTCGTTCTTTGTTCCATCCAACGACGTGATGGTAACACGCCGCTATTAACGACCGTTTAACGCAACCATTTCCCCTCAATGTTTTGTAATTAACGAGCTCGTTATATTTGTTGATTGTTTTTTTAGACATCTTCTACGTCTTGCTCTGGACAAACAGAAAAAACAAGTTTCTCCACAGTTTTTCTTTTCTTTTTAAAGTTGACCAATTTTTACGATCTTCTTGCGCATTTTCTGCCGAAAAATCAAAGTAACGTGAGACTATTTCACCGCACGTTTCACAAACTAAAAAAAACATTCTAGATGATTATATGGTGATCGCACTTATCCCCAAGTTGCGGCGTCTCAAAGTATTCCATCTATTTAATAAACTTAAATAAAAATGATTGCATTTTTAATAAAAAAATTAAATAGCGCCCTCTGTTTATAATTGATATCCTCATACCCACAAATGGCGCCCTCTATAGGATAAACAATACTTAGACACAACTGACAAAAAACCTTAAAGAAACAAATTATATTTACAACCATTTATTTTTAAAAATTTTACAAGATTTACAAACAATGATAAACTTTAAAACAACAATATCAAAGTCTTTTTAAAAAGTATTTACGTTGCTAGGCACCACACTTAATAAATCATGTACAAATAGACTCTGATTGTTAATGGTCATAGTCGGACCAAATACAATAAAAATCAGTTGTCATAAACTACTTTGATGATTCAATTAACGATCAGCTTGTACAAAATACAATAAAACCACAGTCCATTATTAAATGGTCATACACGTACCAAATACAATAAAAATCACTTGTCATAAACTACTTTGATGATTCATTTAACGATCAGCTTGTACAAAATACAATAAAACCACAGTCCATTATGAAATGGTCATGGCCGGACCAAATACAATAAAAATCACTTGTCATGTAAACTACTTTGATGAATCATTTAACGATCAGCTTGTACCAAATACAATAAAACCACAGTCCATTATTAAATGGTCATAGTCGTACCAAATACAATAAAAATCAGTTGTCATGTAAACTACTTTGATGAATCATTTAACGATCAGCCTTATCGTGACAAGTAGTGCCTTTGTACACATTTTGTACCCGATGGGTTATATACAAAACCATATCGACTATCGTCATGATAAAACAATGTATAATCAGGTAGTCCTATATGTACTTTGTTTCCAAATATTGGCGATATGTGAGACTTGCAACATAAGTTTAATTTCTTTTCTCAGGCTGCAAAGTTTGTAAAATGGTAGTCCTAATAGCCTAATTCTGTAGTCCTCTCTGCCAGAATTCCTCTTGTCAGAGTTCTTCTTCAGTTCTGCAAAATATATTTAAAAAATAATAAGTTTAAGAGTAAAAACCTACTGTAGAGTTTATCACTCTCTTACTTTAAACTAAAAATATACTCAAATCAGTTTACCTTTCAACAGTAAAGTAACTTGATTTCTTGGGTCTGCTTCAAAAGCTTGAGACACGTTCTGTCGATTCACAACATAGATTCTAAAAAGGGGTAAACAAAATCAAGAATTAAGTTTAAAAAAATGACCAGAGTTCTCCCTACGGGTAGTAAACCCAATCAAACAATTTGCATAAATAAGGATATTTATCGTATACCTTTTCACGTCGGCGCCAGGCGCCAGTTTGATTCTTGAATCATAATTCACGTACACACACTGAATGTTAACAAAATACACAGCGATCGGACAGAGTTTTATTTTAACTTGACATAATTAAATAAAACATACCTTTTAGCAAAGATGGAGTTGGTCCTCTGTTCAGTTCTGTAGAGGCACTGCCCACTAAACTCTGTCGTATATGCTTCTGGCAGTGCTGTAAGGCCCATCTCACTTATATAGGAACTACCACTGTGTGCTTCTGAGAATGCTGACGGATGCACACCCTTTTTTCTAAACCATTGTTTGCTTCTTACGTATGGGGTGAGTCATATACATGCGGCCCCAACTAACAAAAGCAATTCACGACTCATTGAATTTGAATAGGTGCACCTTTACCTGAACGGAAGTGCAAAAGTTCAGCGAAGTGCAAGAGTTCATATATTTGCAAGTCAAGGTTGAAGTAGACTTGTATGAGTTGTATTTTTTTTTTTAACACAAGTTCAAAAATAAAAAATGCATCTTAAAAAATTGAGCCCGGTTTTGGCCGATTCCGAGACTGAGATATAATCGTTTCCGGGTACGGGTACGTAAGACGTGTCCCAGTAATAAGCTGTACCTAAACTGTTAGAATTTGTGTCTCTCGTCTGTTGAAAAGACTTGTTTTGATCTATTCCAAACAACAAACAGGTATCGGTAAAAGCTCTGAGATTATAATTGTTGTCTAGAGCATTAAATGCGTCATCTCCCAGTAAAGGAGCGGCAATGTCGTACAGGATCTTTCTAACCGTAAAATATAAATGAAAGTTAAAGATGGCCCAAACGTAACGGTTGCTCGCGTTTCAAAGATCGAATCCAATACCGCAGCCCGTAGTAGCGCAGTAGATCGCAAAATTTAACTGATTTTGATAAAACGACATGGGGTGTGATTTCCAACGATCTACATCCTCATCCGTTTTGATGCGAGTTCATATATTTGCAAGTCAAGGTTGAAGTAGACTTGTATGAGTTGTATTTTTTTTTTTAACACAAGTTCAAAAATAAAAAATACATCTTAAAAAATTGAGCCCGGTTTTGGCCGATTCCGAGACTGAGATATTGGGAGATCATGGGGAGGGGCGGGAGCAGATATCATAGGAGAGAGGGGACAGAGATCAAGGGGAGGGGCGGGGCTAGGGGGTGTGGCCAGTGGGTGGGGCTATGGGCGAGAACACTGGAGAGAGGGGGGCAGATAATGGGATTTGTCGCCGTACCCTCCCCCTTCTTCTACTGCTGGGGCTGTGTCGGCTGACATCAGCAGAACGGCATATTCCACCAGGTTCCCCAGTCGTTCCCGAGTGGGACAGGCTATGTCGCAGGATAGATCCAGTTCCGCCCCAGAAAGGTTGGTTAAATTGATGGTATTGGATGTGACTTTTCGTTGTTGATGAGAAATCCCAGACTTCCTGCAATTTCCATTGTGGTGGTGACTGCTTGACATGCCTGACGTTCGGACATGCCCGCAATCAACCGGTCGTCCAGATAAACGAAGATCAACATGCTTCTTTGTCTGAGGACGGCTGCCACAACCTTCGCTTACCGCGTGAAAACCCTTGGTGCGGTTGCGAGCCCCGAATGGGTACGAATGGTTACGTGGAGGTAGCCGTCCTTTAGATCTAAAGTCGCCGCCCATGACTGAATGGGTAGGGAATCCAACACCGTGCGAAGTGTTTCCATCCGGAATCGTTTTGGTAGGATAAACCTGTGGAGTGGACGAAGATTCAGGATGGGACGCCACTCTCCGGGGTCCTTCTTTGGAGTTAAAAATAACTTGGAGAAGAACCCTATGTTGGACTCTTCCTGAGGAACTATTCGTATTGCGCGTTTCTGGAGGAGCGATACAATTTAGCACCCACCTGTCGGAACCAAAACGGGCCAAAGTCTCTGAGAAAAACTGCGAAAAACGAGCCCGAGATCGGGGGCCGAAACGGTGAGTCTGTCATTTATGCCAAGGTCCTCCTCTAAAACCCCTTCCAGAGCGAGGGGTAAAGGAGAAACAGCTGTAGTGGTTGTGGTTGTGGCTGCAGCAGCTTGGCTTGTTCGGGGACGAAAAGGCCGTAGTGGTTTAATAATAATATGATAATAGTAAAGTGCTTATATAGCGCTTTATACCAAAGGTCTCAAAGCGCTTCACAATTATTACCCCTGTTCATCAAGCCATGAGACCAGTTTCTGCAGCAGCTCAAGATCAGCGCAATCTGGTCTCTACCTTCACAGGTACCCATTTATACTCCTTGGTGGAGAGAGGCAATTGTAGTAAAGTGTCTTGCCCAAGAACACAAGCACCATGTTCCCCGTTCGGGTTCCAACCCACGGACCGCGGCAAGTGAGCCGAACACCGTAATCAATGGAAGAGAAGATGATTTGTTTCCGCCCCAAGCAGGCCGAGATCCTTTCACCTCTGATGACTTTCGGAGGTTTATCTTTTCGGTGGACTCAATCCGTTTGCACCATTGTAGCGAAAATAGAGATTCGTGTAAACTGTTCCATGCACAGCTGTAAACACTCATCCATACATCGGAAAGCCATTTCAGTGGACTCTGGGGAAACATGAGAGTCAGCTTCACAAGAACAGACCAAAATTCGGAAAGCAGCTGTGAAAGCAACTGACTTTCAACCCAAAACGTAAGGCTGTATCCACCTTTGCCAGGGTATCTTCCAATTTGCCTGTGCTTTAATACTGTCTTTGGGCCGCCATTTTTTATGTGCCGCCAAAGCTCCGATGCGGTCACGGCAGTTTCACTGATAAAAAAGTACGCCCTCTTTTGGCGAGTTATAGTTAGTGGTAAAGTCACGTGACGACGCTTCACAACAGAGCGCGATGCATAATGCATGCCCGCGTGAAGATCCTTTCTTTGCGTTGGTGGATTTAAATACCCCGCGGATAATGTAAAATATGATTGGTTTGAGGACATGAATATGCAAAAGCTACCAAATAAGGCTTCGATAAGCATCAATGAAGCTATGTGCAATCGACTCTCCCCATCCTTTGTGCTCAATTTCTGACTAGCATGCTTTTACGTACGCGACATGTACGCGTTATTCGCGTTCGGTATGATTTTGTAGTTTCATGTTGTCATTTCAGCTACGAATAAAGCATCATTTTTTAAATTGAAAAGCAGTTTTGTGAATTATTTTGGTCGATATATGAATTAATGAGTAATCTTTGTTCACATTAATGTGAACGACAGCACTTGGACAAGTCGCTTTCGTGAAATTTCAGTCAAACTTTAGGGTACATAAACAGGAGTCCGTCGAGAACCGCCGCCATGACCGCCATGTCTGCATGCGCGTCACGGCCGAGACAGTATTTGGGTGGCGGTGTTTGGCACGATTTGAGGGTTTCCGGCGGGAATCTCTAAGGTGAGTACACAGGTTATGTATCTTTTGTACTAGGAAGCAATTTTTGTAATCTTACGTTTTGAAATGCCATGGAGGAAGGCAAGCATAGGCTACCCACTCAAGTTTTTTCAACGCCTGTACACGGACATATTATCGTACATAAAACAGTCGTAGGGTAGGCGCATTGACTGATCCCCGAATGCACGTATTTTGAAACTACACAACGACTCATGTATGTATGAACATGTCACAGTTATACATTATACTGCCCAGAAAAAAAATCGTAACCAACTGAAACATTTGCTATCAAAGAGTCAATGCAAATATATTCAATACCATCACTAGTCTGATTTTTCAAAAGTAACTGCACAATTTTCCATATAGTGATTTACTAAAAGTGGTACATTTTATTTAGGCCTTGCCCTAGGCCAACATTAAAATACATCATACTACTAGACCCTATTTTAGATAGACCTGGACTCAGACTCGACGTAAAGACTCAGACTTTGAGTATAAAGATTTCAACTCGGAGACTTGACCTGCATAAAGCCGAAGTGGGACTTAATTCACATAACAAATCACTTATTAAATATCTCTTTCAACAATATCATTACATACATTGTGTAGCAATTTTGAAAATCAATATCAAAAACATGAACCCCATCGTCTTCACTCAATATTGGGTAAATCATGCAAGCTTGATAGTGTTCGGTACGATATTCATTTCCAAACACTGGCTTGCCTGCATGTACATGTACATGTATTTATTAGAGAGTGGCTGTGAAAATATTGGAAGCATTTATATACTGTGAGATTTTCCAGTACAGTAGTAGGCCTACCTCCAAATTTATTTTCAATATTAAACATGACTTGGACGCGACTCTGACTCGGACTCACATTCGCCCCACATGACTTGGCACTCAGACTCGGGAGCAATGACTCTGACTCGATTCTTGATGATTTAAATACAAGTCTGATTTGACGTGACAATTTTTGACATGCACACTTGGCGTACAACGCCATACGTGCTGAAATACATCTACATGTATGTACAAAACAAAACACGTTAACATATACAGTACCGGTAGTACATGTGTGGAGCCTACATTTCTTCTGATGTGTTTTGTCGTGTCGCGTGTACATTTTGTACATGCACATGTATGGATGCATACATGTTTTGATGCATATACATGTACATGTTATGTACATGTACATGCACATAATACATTAAGATGTGGCAAATTATAACATTATGGCAAATCCCCCCTGCCTTGCGCAAAGGTAATAGTTTTAATAACATTAAACCAGTCCATGTAAAAATAAACCTACCCCAGTTACACAGTAATTACTTTTGGCAAGGTCAGGCGTTAACTGTAATAAATTAACTAACTTTGTTGGCATAGACGATGGTTGGACTACTCTAGTAACTACTTCTATTTGTAGTTTCCTTGTTGTGGTTTCATATTTTGGTACATGCAGCTTTCTTCCTATTTCTGGCGTGGTGGCGACATGATGGCGGCGCATGATGGCCATGAGTTTGGCAAGTTCTCCCCGCATTCCCTGGACTACCCTGCCGGTACGGTTGAACTCCGAGTGTATTAGTTCCCCGCCTTGTTCGTTCAACAGACCAAAGCCCACTCTGAATCTTTGTAACTGTTCTACGGCATAGTCCTCCAGCAGGTGCAGTTTGGGTGTTATTTGGGCTGGGATCAGTCGCCTGTATGCTGCCATCAAGTCCCGGATGCATGTATATGTTGAAACAGGGTCGACATAAAATATTTGTACTGTTATAATTCGGGGGGGGGGGGGGTCTGCAGTGGGAAAGGGTTCACTACAGTTACAACATTAAGATATGTTGAATGCTGCATATCTTTGTATGTGTTTTTATTTTTCTATTTCAAGTCAAAACAATTTTGTTTGAATTATGTACATACCAATGCGATAAATTTGATCTTGTGTCACTGCAGATGTGTGGTTTATACCCTTGTGAACATCGGCAAACTTGAAGAAAAGCTCCTGGAAGTTTACTCTAATTTGAGCAGCTTCACGTCGCAGTCCGTCATGTGCTGCCAAGGGGATGTCGTCAGACCAATTTTTGTAATAAATCAAGAGACAGTAAACTAATGGCAAGTTGACTCTGTAACGGTGATGATTAATTAAATGATTGTTACATGGTATACAGTTTTTTTAAGGCAACACTAAGGGACAGTCAACAAAAATGTACCATGTCCTTGTCGATGAGCAAGCAAAAATCAATTCCAAGAAATTTCCAGATATTGTAAGATATTCGGTTGCAGAAAAAAAAATCCTTGATGCATTATTGAAAACAAACGATTACATACCGGACCTAACAAACTACTCAGGAAAAATTAATCAGCAACCAACACTTCGTGACAAATATTTCTGTAAGAAAACACGTATATGATAAGTCTCATAAAAAAAACAAAGAAAAGTACATGTAAATCAAAACAGTCCAAGACTGTTTTAAATTTGAGTAAAATAAAATACTTGTTTCAACATTAAGATTGAAAGGCTAATGTAAAAATGTTTTTTTTTTAAACATCATTTAAGTACTCGCAAGGTTTCATTCCCTGAACAAGCAAAGTTATTTCGCAAAGAGTATTCAGGGCTCTCTAATATTGAAGAACACATATGTGACATGATCAAGGGGAATGAGTCACATGTCGACCCTGGTCAAAAAATGAGTTCTATATACAGTGTTAAAGAGGGTAATCAGAGCTTTCATAAACTGAAAACCCCATGTTGATATGACATTTTGTTCCGAGGTTACGTAAAATTATGCAAATGACGACGAAAAACAGAGTTCTGAGAAAAACGCCTTTTAAGTTTCTGTTTATATTTCAACAATTTCACAACACTGAAAAAACAAGTTACATGACTTAACTCCATAGCAACGGTAACTTTGTTAAGTCCGATTACCTTTAAACTTGGCCAGATGGCAGTGGTAAGTTTGTAAAATTACATGATATGAAAAAAAATGTTATTGTGACATTGAAAAAAAATATTTATATTTTAAGGATTTTCCCGAAAATTGGGAAAAACCAGGAAAAAACGTGCTTTTTTTTTAATTCAAACTGTAAAACTTCAATTAAAAAATTACATCAAATTGGCGGTTTTACCCACTCTGGAATGTTTATAGATTTTATTTACAGCAAAATAAAACAATAAGACATAAATTACATTGCCATGACCTTTGACCTAAAAATGTCCAAATGTACAAGAAAATCGGGGGAAAACGTGTTTTGTCCCCATTTTGCGTAAAATATCTGAACCAACCTGGTCCGATTACCTTCAAACTTTAAAAAACAGATGAATGTTAGACCAAAAGTTATTGTGATGTAGAAACAGTATTTTGTAACCTTTGAAGCCACTAGAAAATTTAAGGATAAAAACACCCTTTTTTTCGAACTTGAAAAATTTAAATTTAATACCGTGAATTGATGAATTGACCAGTTTTACCTACTATTGGATGTATTATTGCTTTAATCTAAGATAAAATACAATTTCGAGTAATTCTCATTACAAAGCCATGACCTTTTTGGCCAATTTACGAGAAAATCAGCGAAAAGCGTGTGTTTTTCCCCCATCTGTAAAACATCTACTTAAACCTTATAACACATTCTTGACGACATAAACTACAATTCAAGCTTCTTAAGCATGACATTTTTTAGCAATAAGAGTTGTAATTTCATTGTCAATTATTCAGATTCAAATTCAACATTGCACACAATAGTGTGGGTGACATTTGCAGCTGTAACTCAATTCCATAATAAGTGAACTTTTTGAATCTATTTTATAACAAATCCTTCTGAAATTGAGCTACAATAGCAAAGGTGACCAACAAAAATAATACTACCCATAATGTCCATTTTGTCATTCCTCTTCTATATGTAGCACCATAAGTATACACATGCTTAAAAAAAAATACAAAATAAAAAAGATTCAACATTCCTTTTGAAAGTAAAATTTGAAGTTTTCAGCAATTTAACTTCAAGCACACAAGTAACCAAGCGGCAAGTCCAGGTAGCATGTCCTGTTTAGAAACCTTCCAATGCCTGCATCAGCCTCATTTCTCATCAGCTGGCGGCATTTCCTCTATAAGCCGGCGCTGTGCCGGTGGGAGTTCCTCAAGCGTATCATCATCTGGACGGGGGCAAACTAGATCCCTCAAATCAGGCTTGACGTATGATCTGATTCTTTCGTAGAGGTAGCCTTTACGAGCTGCTGGGAGTCCGGGTGGTCTTTGTATTGCTGGAAGCCTAGATTTGTCAGGCATAGACTTCAGGATGTAGTGACGTGTCTCCGGTCCTGTCGCCTTCTCCCTCACATACACTGCACCAGGATCATCTGATGTTATCCTACAGGATAAAATAAAGAAAGCAAAACATTACCAACAAGTTACCAGCTGAAGGAATTACATTAAACACTCGCAGCTGTCAATAATTGTATCTGATTTGAACATCTGTTGTCTTGAGGCAACATGCATACAATGCAGTGCATCTAAGGTAGTCAGGCTTTTGTCGACCATCTCAAGGGGAACTGCAGTAAGTGCTTTTATAATGGAGGGCTGTTAAACAAAACAAAAAAGGAAATGGTGATTTACTATTTCCTTGCATTTTTTTTTCCAGCCGTGACATGCCTGCGTAGCATATGCTGCTCTTGTATTTTGTTTACAAAAATGTTGTGTACCAAGTTTAAGAATATGCAACTTTATGTTTACCTCGCAGCACTTGTGGACATGATTTCCGACAAAAGCCTTGCCATGATAAGCCTGTCTCTGCACTCGATGTTGCTGAAGGACGATCTCCAGAGAGCTTGCAACAGGTCCAGTGGCAAATGGAAGTTGCACTGTTTCAGCTTCTCTCTCCTGTTGAAAATGACACGGCATGGTAATGTAAAAACTAGACATTTCCGTTAAAAATAATTAAGTGAAGGGTATGATTTCTATAATGCTGTTATAAATGTAATTACCAATTTCGATATTTCATCGCGGAGTTTGAAGGCCTTGTTTGCTATTTCGAGAAACGCGTCGTCCATATTTGCCGCAGCAGTACGTAGAACGTGCAAAGGGAGCTCATCCTCTACATCACTGAGCTCGGCACGCTTCTCCTCCAGGTCTTTCTGGATCTGCTGTTGGCGCCTGCTTTCGTTGTTGATGCGGGATTCGAAGTTGTTCCCCTGCTCCGTGTCATCCGCAGCGACACGGAGCTGGAACAACTGCACGTCGATCCCGTGACATGCACTTTCGAAGGCATCGAATAACTTCTTGTATACGCCAAGCGATATGTGAAGTGTTGGCAGGGCGACCTATATGTGATTAGAAAAAAAGGTTGATTATTCATCAAACAGTTCAATGTTCCAAGTATATTCTCTTACAAAAATCCTATTTAGCTATGCAAGAACTTACATGGCTGATCTCAACAGGCATAAGTGGTCGATGGACGATGCTGTTTGAGACATCCTTTGCTCTTTGCTGGAGCCCTCCATCTTGTACAAAGCGTTGGTAATTGTCCTCGATGGTTTGCATTGTACGTGAGGGATATGCCCCTCTCTCGGATCGAGGCTCCTGCATTTGGGCTTTGGTAGCTGTGCAATACAAGCAGCAGTAGCGAGCTGCAAGATATAAATGTTGGCGTTATAATTTCGAATAATGTGAAGTTTTTGTATTCCACAGATTTGCTTCTGACAAGCAATGGAAATGAACAACCACATCACACCTCAAATCTGGAAGTGATGAATGCCTTCAACATTCAAGCATCTGGTGAGTTCATCATACAATTTATATCTTTGGTAATAAAATATGGGCTATATTACATCTTGATGTCTCATGTGAAACCTTACCATTGCATCCACATATGCCATATAACTTGGTCAGTAACTCGTAGTCGCCGAAGCAAAACAAACGAATCGACTCCTCTCTAGAAATTGGGGGGAAAAAATAAAAAAATATTAAAATAGTTATTGTTATATGTACATGTATGTGTGGCGGATGTTGGCACTTGGCAGGGACCACAACCTGAATATGATGCGGCTGTGTATGTTTCTATAACTCTTATCTTCTTTTTTTATGCCACCATTTATATAGAAAGTAAAACCTGCTTACTGCCACTTCGCAGATCCCAGCTTCGCGATTTGTTGGAAGATTGGTGGAAGGACCCGTAGGATGTTTGCAAGAGAATCCTTCGCTTCGAAGCATGCAAACACCACCGTGCTACACAGGGAGTTTGGATGTTCGATGTTTGCAATCTGGAAGGCCATCTTGAACGAAGAACCGCCCTTGTCCCCTCCCACCTTCACCCATACCTCATCTTCAGGAATAACTCCTTGATGCCAAGTCAAGGTGTCATTTCTTTGGAAAGAGAAGTTAAAAGTATTACTCGGATACACGTACATGTAATATTTTATCATGAAAGACTAAAGTGTCTGGCATAAATGTGCAGAGTTATTTGTAAACTCTCACCTTTGGTGTCGAGCCAAGTAATCTAATACCATCTCTGTGAGGTCTCCAACAAATGCAAATGGCACAGATCTAGTTGTGAAACCCTTAATCCTCTCAGCTTTTTCGCTGTTGAAAACAAGGTCAGTCATCTCGCCTTGAAGGTAATCCTTGAGCAGCAGTTTCTGTTGCGTCCTCAATGCTCGCTCAGATGGGATGTTGTTCTTGTCGCTCATGTATCTGTCATTTTTAAAGCAAACTTCCAATATTTGAATTGCAATCACCACAACTGAATTTAAAGTTGTCAATTGAAAAGCACCACCATCCCTAATTCATATTTTTGATTATATTGAACAACAAGACTAATACTTCACCTTCTTAACTTCCTCAGCTGATTCCATGCAAGTTTGCAGTCTCGCATCATTATGAGCGACTCTTCTGTTGTCAATTGACGGCTGTGTTTGCCTGCTTCAGGAGATGTAGTAGATGGTTTCTCAGACATAACTTGTCGCCGTATGTATGCAGGCTGTTAACAAAGAAATGAACCTGAATTACGATATGTTCTGAAATGTACTTAAATTATGCATTCAATAGCCATAATTTTAGAGCTGCTTGTGATTTTAACATGTTTATTTATGTAAAGACAGTAATAAATTTTTTTAATGTACAGCTTTAGAAATTTAAAGTATTCCCGATTTCCAGAGAAATGCCATTTTCTTTTTTAAAAATAAATGATAGTGAGAAATGGTTGTTGTGAGTTTTACTATCCATTGTATAGAAGTATTTTAATTGGTAGACATTAATGTAAACACCTGATTTGTTGTCAAAACAAAGTCTTACCCGACCACCAGTTTTGATAGCTGCTACATTATTGTCGCGTTTCAGCTTCAGCCAAATCCACTTGTCAGCTACATCCTCCACAATAGGGGGTATAGGGTCTCCATGGTGATACTGATTAGCCAAGTCTTGGAGAATTTTGGCTGCTGAACTTATTTTTTGCCTCTCTGTGTCTGCTTCTTGTTTTGATGGCGATTTTGCAGCTCGAACTATTTTGAATTTGGGAGTTTGTTGATGGGTTGGCTCACATGCGTGACTGATGATCCGTTCCAATTTCCCAATTGTTTGACACTTGCAGCAAGTGACCAGCACGTTGTCTAGCTGTACAGTTAATACGCGTGGACTTCTTGTGATTTGCCCATAACTGATCATGTTATTACATACTGGGCACTTCACAGATGGGCTCTTCGAATGTTAGAAATATTCTGTGAGACAGACTGCACAAAAATTGTGCTCGCAAGGTGTTTGCACACTGGGTTGGCTTAAGATGCACTGGCATATTGCGCAGGCAAAAATACTCCCCTCTCCCCTGTCATTTAGCAAGTCCAAACTTGTGGGCACTTGTACGCTAGGCCTACTTGATACTCCGTCCAAATGCTCAAAAATGTTGATATCTGTGTAGCTGAATGGGGATAGTGTCGCTTGCACCGTTTCACGAGAAGCTCCTGAAGTATACAACCGTCTTATTTTGCGGCCTCTGGCTCTACCCCCTTTCCCCTGTTTAGTAGCAAGCTCACACACAAAGCATTCACCTGTTCGTTTGTGGGGAGGCCACTCGGATTGTATTTTCTGGTTCACGAGCAATGTGTCGACATCGATATCCCGGGTGCCTCCAGTAAAGTGTCTGATGTTTCTTGCACACCTCTCACACAGGAAGGCTGGATGCTGGTCGGGTCTATCGTTCCACGTACTGACTCCAAATACATGCGCTATTTCCTTGCGAGCACTGATGCAGGAAAGTGGTTTTCGTTTCTGTTTTACTACTCTCGGATGAAGCCTTTCGGTACAAATTCTACAGATTTTCCCCAGCGATATTTCATGAAATCGGAAACTCATAATGAAGTAAATGACAAATGAGGGTTAACTGTTTTATTTTTCATAAACCGAACCCTCCAATACATATGTACATGTATGTCAACAAATTTGAGTAGCGCGCAAAAGTCGCTAGGCCACCTGGTACCCGCGCGCCAGTTTGTATGTACAAGTGGCATGCTAAACCGTGAACCAGCGATCCAGCAGTCCAAATTCTCCGCGAAGTGCGGGAAATGAAGCTTTACTTTCAGCGTCTGTATTTCAATTAAAACTGTCGACCCAACAAAGAACAAGTATGTATTGTTTGGTTTATTTATATATTTATCAAATAAGCATTAAGATTTCTTGTGAAAATGTGTTTTTACTTTTCTGTAAGGATTTTTGAAAGTCCTCGATGCTTGAACAAAATTCACCGCGCACGGCAAAAACTTAAGCGAAAATTCCCCGAAATGAACAATTGGATGTAAATTATAGCCCCTTTTTCATTCATTTCTTAAAGAAAACATCACTCCAAGTTGGTGTCTGTCATTAATTTTTGTAACGGGTATCCTTAAAGTGTCTAATTTTGACAATTATTGGGACGAAACATATACGCCTTTTCTCGGTACATGTAAGGCGCCATGTTGTGTGACGTCACAGGCATCATAATCCATCATTGGAGTTAACAAAACCCGAACCAACACATTACAGACCCTTTTTTTACGTGCGCGCTATGCAATGTGGAACTGCCGTGCGGTCCGTACAAACGTTATCTATAGGGAACGCCGAGAACGTTTGTCCCCGGCACCGGGACTCGGACGGGGCGGTTCGGCGTTTGAAAGACTGCCGTTATCCTGCCCGTCTGTGGTTGTTCTTCTGCCGGTATGTTGAGTATTCGGACCATATCTTTCATGACTGTCCGAAATCGGAGGTCAGCCGCTGAAAGGGGGATGACGTTAGCCGATTCTTTGCTGGAAGAATGATCATCACCGGATAACGGGTCGCTGCCTATCTGGGCCGCGTTGGGGCCGTGCCCGGGGACGCGGGTGGTCTGTCCGAACACGATGCATGGACCCCGAGACGGTCGGAAACTTCGGCCGACGTCGGAGTTGCAGTCCGAGAAATGTTCCGATAGGCAAATCGACAATTCATCCCTGCGTTTCCGGGACGTGGGTTCACGCGGGGGAGGAGTCGATAAATTAACAGGATGGTGGCGATAGTGCCGGACGATGGGGGACCAGAGACACCAGCGTAGCTGACAATTCCTGAAACCCTCGGAGCAATAGCGCTTTCGTGCTACCGTATTGCCAGCCGAATATTTCTCGGCACTAGGCCCCGAGGACAGAGGCCTAGCAGGCATGTCTTTTGGGGCCGATTTGGCAGATATACTTGCTCGTTTAGTCTTAGTAGTAGCTGGAGGCCTACCAGGCACAGCTCTACCTCTACTCTTGGCTGCAGTGCTGGACAGCGGCCTATCAGGCACCGCTCCGTACCAAATTACCACCGGGAGAATGGCTGCGCAGCCACGCTGAGACTCCATTCCAATTATCGGAAGCCCATCCTTCGCATATCTCGCACGGGTGAGCCCGTGAACAAACCCTACACTTGGGGCATAAATCATGCGCATCCTTCCTGGATCGCGGTTTAATAATTCTACACTTTGTGCAAGTAACAACATTTGGCGGGGTGAGACCACGCCGCGTGCTACTTGCGTCCGCCATCTTGAAAAATACACGAAAACGAGAAACGTTTGCAAAAAGTTAACTCGGAACACTGAATTTAATAACAGAACTCGGTAGTAAACCAACAGTAAGTTTAAAGGAGAATAAACACTTCTAGAGCTAGCAAAAATCGTATATTGAGAGAGCTTCAATAGAATACGACTACACAAGATCAGCGCTAGAAGAAAAGAGGACGATTTGGCATCATGGGTATCGGGTATTGGCCCAGAGGGCGCTGTGGTTGACGTAAAATCTAGCGGGTATAGCCTACGGCCTATAAGGAATAATGCATATGTAGGAATTAGAAGGTAAGAGAGGGCCCGAAGTGGACATCTAAATTATCACCCGTCACTATAAGACTTCCTCCTATTATCGCTCCGCTTCTCTGCTATCTCTCAACTTACTCAACTCGTTCGTACCCATTTCTCCTTCAATAAACTTTAAAGCCAGTTCCTCACTTTTAAATATTTTTCTTTCTCTAAGAAATAATACTCTTTTAAATATTGAAGCGTTAAAGTTCTAATTCAGTTTTTGCTGAAAACATTACGGCTAAAATTAGCCCTCGTCGTTCAGCTAAAAGCCCTCTTTTTCTTTTATTTGATTCTAAAACAAATTCTATTCTATCGTCTTCGTACGCTTTTATAAGATCGTTAATAGTTTTGTGTAAAACATTTTCGTCGTTAAATATTTAGTCGTATGGTATATCAGGTAACAGTCGCTCTATAAAATCTATATCCGGCGTTCTTATGTGTACATCTGAAAGAAACTCCGCGGGTATGACTTGAGGTTCATCTGCAGTAAACGCGGGTCTCGCGTCTATTTGCGTAAACCAATCGACCTCCGTTGCGCTGGAAATATTAAACTATCCGACGTTAAACAACACCCTTTTTACGCGTACAGATTTTTGACCGTTTAGATTATCTACGACGTCTTCTAATTTAAACGTCTGCACATTTTGAAACAAGTGAAACGAATGCATTTATTTTAAAGTCCTTTTATATTGAAACTGAGACTAAATAATGAGTGATTTTATGTTGAAAAAAAAGAAGATGCAATCTTTAGCTGATAAGATAATAAGACAAGTGAATCAAAATGTGGTTAAGGCAACCAGACAAGCGCATCAAGCTGCAACCCCTGCGCCAGTAAAGAGATTAGACAGACCTGTACTCACTGGCGAACTCGAGATTTCGCTAAACGATACCAACGGGTTTTTGGCCTCGTTTCCCGACTTAATCGCGGACTATAAATTACATCACCTCAATACCAACGATGCTTTAATTCGTTGGAAAATAGACCCTATGTCTTTTTATCAAAATCAGTTAAACTTTGCGATCTATTGCGCTGCTACGGGGTGTGGTGTTGGAATCGATATTTTAAACTCGAACAACAGTTACGTTTGGGCCGTCTATAAATTTCACCTGTATTTTACAGTGAGGATATTAAACGAAATGGCCGTAGCACTACCAGGAGAAGACGCGTTTGACGCTCTAGACAACAACTATAATCAAGGATGTTACAACCGATAATGTATCACAAATTGACCGATATTGTATCCGTAATCGATAATGTAGCAAAAATTAACTGATAGTGTAGTAAAATATGTATCCGATAAAGTATCACGTGTCGACGGATAATGTAATTACAAAATAACTGTATCTGATAATGTATCACCACGGAACGAATACTGTATCAACCGATAATGTATCAAAAATCAACCGATAATGTACGGGACGTACGGTACCATTGATCTCCGTATGGAGATCAATGGACGGGACAGCATATGCGTTCTGTACTGTACTGGTTCGCGCGCAAAGTTCCACACTACTTCCAGAATGTGCCAAGGCTATTAGCCGCAGCGTCTTCGCATGATCGTCAGGCAACGTCGGCGCGCGCATACGTTCAATTTAACTTGCAATGGTCTGTGTTGTAAATTTGCAATTCCCGTCATTCGCTCAGGCTCCGTTTCGAATCACGAACGGTCGGATTGCATTATGCGATGCTCAAAATTGTGTCCACATGGTCCGCAATGAAACAGAAATCACATCCGGTATGGAATGTGCGCAACTCTATTGGAAGTTTTCGGATAGCATTTGCGCACAGTGTTTAAATGTGGTCTTGAACAGCTGCAGCCAGATGCTTTATACAAAATGTATCATTTAGTGTGGACAAAGATAGACCATAGAGCTATATTAAATTACTAGAGCGCGAACTCCTCTCATTCTTACGCGCGGATATATTTTGAAGCTGTCCTGGGCACAAACATTTTGAATTAATGTGAGTGTTTGTAGAACAATGAAATTAAATGGAGTGAATTTTGGAAGTGTACTCTAAATGCAACGTGCAAGTACAACATACGCGCGGCGCGTCATGATAGTGAAATAGCGTCACGGCATAATTATCTGCAGCAGATCCGTACACGTGTTCGCGTTGTTTGCGCAGAACAAAATGAAACGCTCACTTACTGATTTTGTGTTTCTGTTTTGGGCGTATCGGTTTTGATAACGCACTAGTATAGAATAAAAACGCAGATATGCACTTAGCCATTAAAAAGCTGTACAAAATTTCGAGTTTTCCATAGATTTGTGCACAAACATGGATGCGCCCAGCAGCTTTGTACATCGAGTTAGCGCTCTAGTAATTTAATATAGCTTTATGGGGACAGACTCAGATTCATCAGTGGTGTAAACTTTGGAAATGGATAATAAAGCTCCCCAAATTTTCCAATATACAGTGAAACACTAATATAACGGGGTCCTTCAGACTTTACAAAATTCCTTGTTATAACAGATACCTTGTATTAACAGTATTGAAAACAAAGAAAAACACAGACTTGGGACCTAAAATTGTCTTTGTTATAAGCATGATGTTGTATTAAAAGTGCTTTTCTTATCAGTCTTCAACTGTATTGGTTTTTTCTTGTTAGTGTTTTTTTTCCACACACAAATCTGTAAGTCTTTTCAAAAGGGTAAAATATATCAACTTGAAAACTGGCATTATCATCAACCTTTATACCCAGTAACTTGTGCATGCAAGTGTGATGTCATGATGACACCATCAGTCATCAAGTTACAAAAAAGTTTAACTCAAACAATGACCAATTTCTTATAACTGTATTTGAGGGAACATGATACTCCTTATATCGGATCTGACAGATCTTGAGTGGGGGCTACATTTTGTGTGGAAAAATAATGTTGTCTGACCCTTACATATACTTCCATGGTTAAACTCAAAGTTAGATGAATTTAAACTACTGAAAAGTTTGTATTCAAATAAGCAAATGTCTTTAAACCGGTCATGGTGTAAACTTTAAATCTGGTAGAGACCCAAAATTTGGTGTGCATAATTTTGTGATATCACCGTGACATTATCAAATGTCAAATTACATTGTCAAAATTAAAAGAAACAATTTCAGCTATAACTATCAAACTGAATGAGACATCACTTCATATTTTCCGATCTGTTAAGCCAAATCTTAGGCAACATAGTTGATTCACAGACACATCAGATAACCTTTATGTCCATGATTACTGAAGTGCAACGATATTTGAAAAAAACATTCAAAATGGAGGTGAATTTGCCATACATTTACCAAAGTGGAGCTTGAACGCTTGAGAAAAAGTGTAAATTTGGAAAATGATGTGCTTTCCCTTGTTTTTACGCCGTCATTTAGTAAACATGCAGAAGTATTATTTTACACAAATAATTGCACTACACTAGACTTTCCAGTCATTGGTGTGCAAATGCTAGAACGTCATCAAATCAGAAGTTACGTGCAAATTCATATGTAACATGTACGTTTTCATAGTTCTGATTTTCAGGAAGTTGCTGTTTGTCATATTTTATATCCAAAATAGTGTCCTTGAAAATTTAAATTGTATCTGGATATTATACTCGTGTTGACAAACAGAGACCTGGTATATGAGAAAAGTTAGCAAATTTCTTACCAAATTCTTGGGTTTTTTTAAGGTTAATACCAACTTTAACAAGGCCAAAAACAGTTAATACAACTTCAGTTTGTAATAAACGTACATTTATTGTATTTAAAATAAATTCAGTTTGTAATCAACGCACATTAATTTTTTTTTGAAAATTAATACCAACTCTAACAAGGCCACAAACGGTTAATACAACTTCAGTTTGTAATAAACAATTTTTTCACTATTACTGTAGGAGATCAATGTAGGGAAACTTTTGACTGATACAATTAATAAAAATTAATTTATTATGTTATCTTGGTAAGGCAGCTAAAAGTATTTGTTATTTGTTATTTATTTTTTAATTGTCTTTTGTTTTGACTGCTTTTATCTGTATTTCTTAATAACTTATGGAATTTTAATTGTACAGCGCTTTGTGATGTCTGTGTGACATAGAATGGATTTTTTAAATAATATATTTTATTATTAGGCCTATTTATTGTTATTTATTGTTACCCAAATTTGATGAACTTGTTAAAGGCTCAAAGCCAAATACCCTATATGTAAGTATACAAGCATATTAAAGAACCAGAACAAAAAAATTAACAGATAACATTTGTCTGTGTCCAAATGATTGATTCACAGAATTACTTGCCCCAAAGTAATAACTCAGAACCTATCAAAAAATGCAGTTATATGTTTTCTTTGGCTGAGCAAAAAACTAGGAGAAAAACTTTACCACCTACATTTTACAGGAAACACAACATCTTGTGAGACTACAGCAATAAACCTACTTTATAACAATACACAATTCATTTGACCAAGGGCAAAGGTACAAACGTACTGATAGAATTGTATATTTTGAATAATGTTATAATTTTCAAAGATGGAAAGGGAACATATATTCATATGAAACTATACAAGCTCTGCCATATTTATTATATGAAATTTAATTATTTTTATATTTATATTTGCAGAGTATTTAACAAAAAAGGAACACAACAACACAGAACTTTTAGCCTGATCAATCGAGAATGTTCAATCCTCTTTTTTGGATTTAGCAAGTATATCGAGAAGTCTGTCAAATTTCTGTTGATTGTGTTCTCTTACCATTTCTTCTTGCCGTTTGTCTCTCTCTCTTTGTTCGTTATGAAACTCATTAAGCCAGTCTACTACATTGGGCAATTTTGTTGGCTTACGACTTTTTCGTAAGGTTCCTCCGTTTCATCAAGGTTACCTGTAGTAGATGGCACACTACAACTAAGTGTCATGGATGGTCTGGCACTCTCTTTGTTGCCATATAATTCATCTAATTCGGTGTAAAATTAACAGATCTTCCTATTGGCCCCTGTTTGGGAATTACCCATACTGTGTATCTGCGTCTGTACCATATTGTAAAATAGTAACAATGAAGGCACTTTGACTTTTATCCATTATCAACGACCTCTGAACAAAAGAAATGGATTTTTTTTAGACTTTGCGTATGATCAGCTCTTGCAAGAGTCGCTTCTCATTGACATTGCATTGGAACGATCGGCTTTTAATAGCAGTCGTTTCTGAAAAGAGGGTGCTTATCTGTTTTATTATTCACGACATGTACACAATATTTTTAAACTAAATCTTCACGATACATCAATAGAGAGTATTTGTTACGGTGATTGCATCTAGAAACACGGACATAAGCGAACTTTGCTACCATCAACAACAAACGCCGACGACACGTCACCATCGTCAAACTACGGATTTTGCCTAGTCACTGGGAGTTGCCTCATCTATGGACAGAAGTTGTTTACCAGTCATCTGCTTACATCAGCAATATAACAATAGATCGTGCGTTAGACTATGGCAGTTGAGTCATCGGCTCTTGCAAGAGTCGCTTCTCATTGTCATTGCCCTGGAACGATCGGCTTTTAATAACAGTCGTATCTCATAGGCATAACATTAGAACGATCGGCTAGGCCGATAAGAGCCTTGTCGTTTTGTTTACCCTATTCCAATAGCTTGAAACACGTGGGAAAAAAAAGGAGAATTCTAACTGCAGTCGAGTAAAAGTCTAATTGTTTATAAATATTCATGGTCTGTCCTAAAAAAAAAAATGGAAACAATTATATTGACGTATAATAAAATGGAGAGACATATAATCAGACCGACCCTTAAAGGATTTTCTCGATGGAATAAACCAACGCTGCGTGATTATGTGCAGCGATATAATATACCGTACAATGAACATGTTTCACTTACTCGTAAAGTCTATATTGTGGGGATAAAAAATTATGAGTCAATTAAAAAACTTGAATAAAAAGACGCTACGTCAACTTAAAACAATTGTTGACGATCATAATCTAGAATTTGTACCGACGGGTTATGAAGGCCGGTTTAAAAAAAAAAAGATTTAATCTCGGCGATTAAAACATACAGACAACCCGAAGACTTTACACAGTCAGCTTTTAGAGAAACGAGAAGGTTTAAACATTACTATAGAAACTGGGAATTAAATCCTAGACATTATAACAACGATTAAGTCAAGTTTTTTTATTCTCACAAGGGACAAATAGTTTCTCAAATGGAATTTTATGCATCATTCGTACGATAACGTGAAATTTAAGAACCATTCATGTTTCTTATATAGCATGCTACACCGTTTCTCAAATAGAATTTTATGCATTTTCTTATACAATTTCTTAGTGTTAAGGCGAAAGTCAAGAACCATTTTTTTCTTGTACAGAATGTTCGTATATAGTAATGTTACATGCAACAATATAAACGTTTCAACGATATAAATGTTTCACAGTTAAAGCAAATGTTTTGACAAGGTTCGCGGTACAATTTATATCTCAAACTTGTTCCTGGGTTTCAATGCCTAGCATGCAGTCCTAGAAATTCTTGATCGGCAAGAACTCAACATCCTGAAAAAAATCACAAGTTCGTGCAGTGTAAACCCGGCCTGGAAGACTTATAGCCGTTTTGCTAAAAAAAAAAGGCACCAAAATCTTAATCTTGCAATTTTGCAACCTTGGAGTGTTTGATCTGAGCGGACTGGCCCTTGGGGTTTCGGTATGAGTTTAATTGTCTGCAGAGATGACGTACTGTCGACGGAATTGGCCTCTGCCTCGTCCTCTGAACCTTTTCCCCCGAGCCCATGCTCTCGCACGGCTTGCACCTCTGTGTTGCCATGTTCCAATTGAGTGTCCTGCTTTGTTCACCTCTTGGATGTCTTTCACCCTCTTTGTGATGTCATCACCAAATTATCTGTGAATGGCACTGTTGTGGAGCACAGATAGAGGAACTCTTGCTTAAGATCATTCTTCATGCAGTCTCGTCTTCTCAAGTTTAAAAGACAATTGGCATTCCTAGCAGCGCTAAGGCATCAGTACCAAGGTCAAGTACTTTTTGAAGGTCAACATTGCCCGAACCACTCATTAACTCAGCCAGTTCACCCACAAGACACGTAAGTGCGGTTGCACCTTTAACGAGAGAAGTTTGAATTGTCTGAAACTTAGAGTCCAATGATCTAGTTTCAGAGCGAATAATGTCTCAAACTAGTTGGTTCACTCGGACATTTGCAAGTCCTGAACAGTTCTCGGGTCTGTTTTAATTTTTGTAATCAACTCATTGATTTTTTCTTCAGAGACAGCGTCTCTGAACAGTATCGATTGCCTTGCCACATTGTTCCTTACTGGTGAAGTTGTTGGCCATATCCTTGAACATACTTGCGGACTTGTCATTCTCGCTTGCTTTTTCCGGCTTCTCGGCCGTGTTTGCATGTTCAGCTGCCTTGTTTGTGCTTGGCTTATCAGGGTCACGTCCTTCAGCATGTTCAGCTTGCGGAGCAGAACCAGTTCTTTGTGGTTCTTCAACCACCTTCTCTCCGCTTTCGTCCTCATACTCATAACTGTTCTCCAGACTGGTCACTGTCTCTGCAAAGAGTCCCTTGATTGTCTTATCTCGATGAGCATGTTCAAAATGGCTGCCAAGGATGAGCATGTTCAAAATGGCTGCCAACTGTGCGCCATTGTCTTTGTTACTGCTGCATTCCGGCATATTTGAGCCGGGCGTGGCAGTGGCCTCGCCACTACGAACAGCGTGTGTGTCTTTCAATCTTTTTGATTCAGTTGAATAACCAGAACTTTCTCTTCGTCTTTTCTCTGGAAGTTTGTCCTTCCCTGAGGAGGGTTTCGGTAAAGGCGTTGTTGAGGCCATTTCTCTCAGATAGGCCTAAATCACACCACGTGTGATTTTTCACCAAACAACTTATAGAGCCAACGGCCTTACAACGTGTAATACTATGTACTAGCTACACAACTAGCAACACTACGTGTACTAGCAACACTACGTGTTGCTCTGTTGGGGGTATTACGGTACACTGAAGCTACACGGAATGTGGTGCAATCTAATGTGGTCACTGAAGTGTGACTGATGACTTAATAGAAATATAAGTGCGTGTAGAGAAGTGACTTAAACTACTCTTGTGACGTACGTCACTCTATTCAGTAAAGTGTTGATTATTTCTAAGATGTACAGTTAACTGTACATTCTATATAAAAAAAAAATCGAAACAGAAAAAGACACAATCTACTCAGAAATTGCGATTTTTATATTTATTACAACTGCATGCATGGCAAAAAAAAATCAACTTTATCATTATGGCTGGGCATTTTAATGGTTGATATTAACAGTGAGAGCTGTGTTGACAGTCTTTCCAGAGCTGCGCTCAACCGTTGTCTTCGATGTCTCAGCAGTGCACTGTTTGCTGTGCCCACGCGCACTTCAGCCTGCTCAGTGTAGTTCCCCATACAGGGCCCCGCTAACGGCTTTTTTCTGGTCCTTGCTTGTCCTCTTGTACACCCGTATGGCGTTCAACCGGTGGCCTGTAGTCTCGGCGATAAGCTGCTCATCGAAGCCCTTGTTGTAGAGGCGAGATGCTGCGGACGCTCATAGGGAGTGGGTTCGTCCGAAAGCCCTGGAAACCAGCTTTGTTGCACAGCATTGCCAAAACCAGGGATATTAACATCAACAATAAATTAAACTATCGTAATAAGCGTCGAGCTGTAACGGAGGAAAACAAGTGCAATATGTCTGGTTTCAAAAGGGGGAAGGGCAAGGGGCTCCCCGGACAAGCAAAAATATTAAGAGAAAAAGCGAAATCATGTTGTTGCTAATTTAATGGGTGGGGGGGGGGGGGCAAATGTCCATACCCACCCTCGAAAAAAAATGGTTCATCGGGAAAATGCTGAAAAATAATTGGGATTTTTTGGGGGAAATGCGCTTTGCCCCTCCAGAAAAAATCTTGGCGACGCCCATGAAGAAGGGATGCGTTTGCTCTTTAAAATATGAAATAAGTTTCAGAATACTGAATTTCAGTGGGAAATATATTTCATAGTTTAGGAGCCCAGATGAGAAGGATTTTAAACTTTTTCAAGAGGCAGTGCACATGTATTTTACCTTCGCTAACTTATGTTGTCCCCTCGGTTGGCAGGAGTACCATACGTCAGTGTCGGGATTTGTCAGTGGCCGGAGGTAAAACGCTGGAGAGCACTTGATAGACGTTGGTTGATGTCTGATGTAGGTCTCGTAGATGTTGACGATACATCGCGAGAGGTCATTCTGTTGGTAAGCATCGATAACTTTTGGTTGCACTCTCCTTTGGCGTAGCCCTCCTTGGCGGTTGCCATGACCGTCGGTGTGGAGAGACAGTTGCGAGTCAACAAAGCGAAGTGAGCGGTGCTCCTTTCCTGCTCTGAGAGCAAAATGCAGGCCGACCATGTACAAGACAGTGTCCACCAGTTTTCCGGGTGTGTCGGTGCCAAGGAGTCCTCTGGACCACAGCTTGGCCTCCTCGTCCTCCTCGATAGCTCGATCATGCGGGTGTCCAGAGTGTTCTCGAGAGGCTTGAAAATCTCCTCATTAAGGAGCTACATGCTTCTCCCCTTTGTTTCCAGATACAGCTGTAACGAAATGACAAGTTCGTACAAAGTTTCGGCTGGATAATCCTGTCCGTTTTCCTTCTTGGCCTCCACGATGAAGCGGCACAACGAGTAACATAATTCATCTTTCGACATCTTGACCAGCTCAACGCGTATCGCACTTATGACTAATTCCGGGTTCATTATGGCCATCTTGTTTCTCTCCGCTTTCCACTCATCGAAAAGCCTGGCGTCCCACGCACATTTCTTCTCGGTAGCTGGTGAAAATCTGTGCAAAATACAAAAACGGGAAATGTTTATCAAAAGAGTACTAAATTTCGAATACACCTCGTTTGGAGCTCTGGTTTGAAATAATGAACCTGTTCAGGGTTTTAACAAATTGTTAATCTTGGGTTTATTTTGAACACGGAATACAGTAATACACCGATGCCTAAAATACTGAGCCAAATAAGTAACTGAGAGCTAGGTTAGCCAAATTTTGCAAGGAAAACAATGGAGCTCCAAATCTGCTGGGGCCTTGCACAAGTTGCAATTAATTCATTATAGGATATGTCCACAAATACAGGTACTGGCTTGAATCTCCAACGAATTCTTATAAATTGGCCGCTGTCTCAGTTGAGTCAGTGCTTGAGGTTCACGCAACTTTATCTTAAAACGTATTCTGAGTCAGGAACATGAACGAATCGTCATCACTACTGGAAGACATTTTGCCAGAGCTAGAAACACGTACGATGCACAACAATGTATGGCAGCAAATGATATGGCATGGCGGGTGCACTGCGCATTTAAAACGCCCTTATTTAATTCGATTGAGCGTATTCAAGAACTGAACCTTTTATTCCACTGTTTCGTTACGTAATATAAGGTACGTTTCTTAATTCTCCTGTTTGTTATCTTCTCAGTGATTGCCCAATTCCCTGTCACGTGGCATAGCTATAAGTTCCTTTTACGTTCAGGTTATGAATAGGAGGCGGGCACAATATAAAGAGCCTAATACCTTGAATGAATAACTTACGCCACGGCCTTTTCAATTCATTGGCCGGGGCATAGTGTCACAACACAGACAATAGAAGGAAGGCCCACCGCTCCACCCTAATTCTATAGAAATATCTCACAGCGTTAAAGCAATGATAGTTTCGTTCGCACCTGTTGGTTTACCGCATTTGAAAAGAGCAGCATTTCGTTCAGGTATTGAACCCTCTACGCAGATAATGTGCTATAATTATGTAAAACGTCAATCAACCAAAACAAACATGAAAATAGAATACACCATTCAAAAATAACCCCCCCCCCGCCCTCCTCCACGCTTTTTGATTTGACGGAGGCCAAGTGTCCGGAGAAAAAAACCTGTTTACATTTCACAACGGATGTGCAAGTGCCTTTTTCAAAAAAAAATTACCCCCAATAAAAATGTGTCAGGGCAAGTGTTGGGAGAAAAAAAACCATGTATACATTTCGGCGCGGATGTGCAGTTGCCCCCCCCCCCCCCACATCAAAAGCTGGATACGCTGCTGCCTAAGCTTCCAGCTATCACGTGGAAAATCAATGTATACCATGTAGACGCGATGTCTGGTCAACCATACCATCACGTCTCAGCCAAAAGGCACGCACGTCAATCACGAGTCGCTCAGTGAACTGCGATCATTATCATGTTAATGGTCTTATACGGTGCATAGTCACAGCCAATCACAGGGAGGCCGCAAGCGTTAGGTTCGCTGCTCTTGTCCTACGTTCCCAGATCAGTGCTGCCCATGGTGGCATACTCCGGCATAACCAATCAGATCCACGGTTACAGCGCTGAACGTAGCCTTAGGGTCATTTCAGGTTTTCGTTCGGGAATTAAGAAACGTACCTATGGGGACCTTCGGAGGCAAATCTTTAGCTCACCTGTAAACGATGGGACTTAATTCAGTTAATTCATCTCATACCTTAGAGCATTAGAAAGAACGGACACTTTGTGTTGTCTTAAAATCTTGACAATGGTTGTGAAAGGGACGTAATTTAAGTCGGAGAAACGACTCAAAAGGTGGAGATTCTTTCAATTCAATTCAAAGACATTTACTTCCATTTTACCGATTTACAACAAGCAGAATAAACAAACTATTAAAACATTAGGTAAGTATGTAATAACAGAATAATAATGGTGAAAATGGAGGCAGGCCCCGGTAAGCATGTGCTTGTGTTGGGGAAGCCTTAGGACAAAGATTGGACAAAACAGTCAGACAGGACAAAGGAACAAAAATAACACACAAACAAACAGATAATTATACATGGTTACGATGTAAAAACAGTAACGTAATAACAGCAAATATATATAAGAACGTCGATATTTCTAATTAATTTAACAGATGCATTTAAGTTAACGTTGGAATGAGCCAAGAGAGGGAGAACGCTTAATAATGTCAGGTAGCATATTCCAATTAATGGCTCCAGAATATTGAATGTTACGATGAAACAGCTGTGTTCTATGGGGTAGGGATATGTATGTTTGTTGAGGATCTAGTGTTGTGGTTTGTTGTACATTATAATTGAATTGAAAGAAAGTTGAGAAGTGGTTGGGAAGTTGTTTGTTGCAGTATTTGTACATGAATATGTTCTGTTTGTATTTTCTGATATTAACAAGGTTGAAGAATTTTATGTCCTTGCATAGGGGATCGGTGTGGGCAATGTAATGAAATTTGGAGATTAGACGGATGGATTTCTTTTGCAGTATGAGCAGTTTGTTGATGTGAGCACGATATGTGTTACCCCACACAATATTACAGTACGACAAATAAGGAAGTATGAGTGAACAATAAAGGGTGCGAAGTACTGTGGTTGGATTTGTTTTAACATGTAAATGATCCCAATTGATTTTGCTCCCTTTCTTGCAACTTCGTCTGTGACATTTCCATGTCAAGAAATTTTGTTTTATCAACTCGTTGAATTGGTTCATTTAGCAGATGAACTTCGAGATTGTTGGCATTAAATCGTTTATATTTGCTGCTAAATAATATAAAGATACATTTCTTGGTGTTGAGTGATAGACGATAAGCCCTCAACCAATCACAAACGTACATCCAATGCTGGTTGACATTATTAAACAAAGTTTGGAGGTGCTTATCAGAGAGGAAAATATTTGTGTCGTCTGCATAAAGATTAAATGAGAACAGGTCAGATGTTTGGGAAATATCATTTATGTACAGGATGAAAAGTAAAGGGCCTAGTAATGATCTCTGCGGCACTCCATATGTAATATAATTGAACCTAGACACAGAGGAATCATATTTAACACACTGGGAGCGGCCATCCAGATAGCTTGCGAACCAATCATGTGCAAGACCACGGATACCATAATATTCAAGGTTTTGCAACAGGATGTCATGGTTGATGGTATCAATTGCTTTCGATAAATCGAGGAATATTCCCATGGCATATGCATTTTCCTCAAAGGCATTGATTATTTTGCGGTTCAAATCAATCAGTGCAGTTGAGGTCGAGTGATTGCTTCGGAATCCATACTGATTATTACAGATTAAATTGTATTTGTCTAAGAAAATCACAGTTCTGTCATAGACGATTTTTTCAAGAATTTTTGAGAAACACGACAGAACAGAGATTGGCCTGTAGTTATTCAGCTGGGTTCGATCACCACTTTTGTAGATCGGAGTAACTTTGGCAACTTTTAATTTACTTGGGAAAAACCTGCACACATTGATTGGTTGAAAATGTGACACAGTGGCTTATTTATCTCATCCACGACAGATTTGACAACTCCTGGGTTAATATCATCTACACCCGCAGCTTTGTTGTTTTGAAATGACCTAGCAATTGTGTTGATTTCAAGCTGACAAGTAGGTTTAAGGTACAACGACTGCCCAATTGGGTCTTTAACATAGTCTTGAAAGTTTGCATTAGCTTTGGGGATTGTCCTGTCCAAGGAAGGTGCAATTTGAATGAAGTAGTCGTTAAACGCATTGGCGATTTCATTGTGGTCACTGGATTGCTTCCTGTTATAGTTAAACGTACAATCAACATTCTTTTCTGCACCTGGCTTCAGAAGAGTATTGATTATTTTCCAAGTTTCCTTTACATTAGACTGTGCTTTGACGAATTTGCTATGATAAAAGTTGATTTTAGCTTGTTTGATCACAGCAGTGAGTCTATTGCGAAACAATTTGTACCGTTTCTCATTCTCTGAATTTGGGCGTTTCAGATAATTTTTGTACAACTTGTTTTTGCACTTGATAGACTGTAAAATGCCATTCGTCATCCATGATTTTAATGTATGGCTAGACTCGGCTTTCTTCAGTGGAAAATGCTATCATAGAGTGCTGAAAAATGAGAAATGAACTCATCAAACGCATCGTTTGGATTCTCGGTTGAATATACTTCATCCCAATTTACATTCGCCAAGTCCTGTCGGAAGCCTGATGTACTTAGTTGCGTTATGTTCCTGTAAAAGTACCGGCGATTGTTTTCTTTGGAAGGCTCATTACTCAGTTGAGTAATTTGGAAGATGGGTAAATGATCACTTGAGTCATCAAACAATATTCCTGTTTGTGTCTCCAGGTGATTTCCATTAGTGATTATATTATCGATTAGGGTAGCAGTAGGCTTGTTAATAAGAGGTAAATGAGAGTTGCTAAAGAGAGAATTGATAAAGTTTTGAGTTGGATTGTGCTGTTCATGCTTCAGAAGATCAATATTGAAATCGCCCATAATGAAGGACACCTTATTGTCTTTGCCTATTTTAGTGAGCAAGATATGAAAAGCATCGACAAATAAATTCGTATTGAACACAACACCGGCAATGATATTTTTTTCTGTTATCTCTATAAACAGAGAGTCGCAGAGAGCTTTGTCTAACTTAAGGTCCTCACGCTCTTTAACAGCAAGGGAATTATGGGCAAACATGGCAACAATGACCTCCAGCCTTTTTACCTTGTCTGTTGCTTTGAATGCACCTGTAGTGTGGGATATTGAAGGCGGGACTATCATCATTGAGCCAAGTTTCAGAGATTCCAATAATATCAAACTAAAGTTTAAGCAGCTTAATAAAGTCGGTAATATGGTCGAAATGTTTTGAGAGGCTTCTGGAATTGAAATGGATACATGAGCAATGTGAATGAGGCATACATCCGCTATCAACATATTTGGTAACAAACTGATCAGAGAGTAGATAGTCGGATTCTGAAAATGTATTAGAGTAAAAGTTTTTGTCCGGATCTAAATCAGAACTGCCTGCAAACTTGTCGTTGAAAATGAACGGGTTGAGTTTCATTATCAATTCTAGCGCTGCTTTGTAATTCAAATAATGCTAGATGGAAATCTTCCTGTTCAAGATGATTGAAAGGCAGTACACAATTGTAGCAGTTCTAATAATTCTCGGGCACTTGCTGATTGCATGCCGGACAAATCATGGTCACCCGTGCAGACGCCGGATTCCTGTTGACAGCTGAAATAAGGGCGCATGAGGAGACATGTATTGAAGCCCTCGGCCCTGTTCTGATATTCAAACGAATCATTACGTTTGTTGAATAAGCATTGTTGTAACCATGAAAACGACGGACAGATACGGACAAAGACATACAACAAGACTGGGAAGGTAAACACA
Organism: Patiria pectinifera; assembly: GCA_029964075.1. Lineage (NCBI taxonomy): Eukaryota > Metazoa > Echinodermata > Asteroidea > Valvatida > Asterinidae > Patiria > Patiria pectinifera. Next base: position 12,407,098 of record CM057135.1, read on the forward strand.
AATGGTACATAATTGACGATCACTTGACAAAGAAACAAAGAAAAACATTAATAGCTGTGTGCATTCGAATGCCGGCATCACCGGTCAATACAAGACAAAAACAATACACAATTACATATTGATAAAGGTATTAAATAAATTACAGCATGTTATGCAATTGTGACGCTGGGCCTCAGGGTTGTTTTGGTTTGGGCATGTTTTACGGCAATTGTTTGTTAAGTTCGATGTCGAGGGGCCCTTCTCTAAGATGGACGGTATTCCTTGCTTGATGAACAGACGGCCATTTCGAAAACTTGGTTTCTGTCCCTTGTTATAGGCAGCCTTCATGACTCCCTTCAGCGCTTGCTTGGTCTTGAAATCAGCCGCTGGCAGATCCTGCATGATGAAGATGCCGGTTCCTTCTAGGGCTTTCTTGGCTTGCTGCAATACAGCTTGTCGCCGGGGTCGATACAAAAACTTTGCATTGATATGGCGTGGGGCGGTCGGGCCTGATGACGGGGTAGCGTTGCGTCGGGAGCCGGTCCGTTGGGCGTTCTCTACTGTGACACCGGGCAGTTGAAACCGTTCGGTCAAGATTCTTTGATTCGAATTTGATTCGCGTCCTCACCCATTCGAATCAAAGAATCTCCACTTTTTCGTTATTTCCACTTTACTTAACCTATTTCTGTGACGTCACACTATTGTTAAAAGTGTAGATTATTTTCACGAATGTACACTTGACTGTAGATTATTTTAAGAATCTACACCTAATTATTTTAAGAATCTATAGTTTTTGTTGTGAATAGCCTCGGCAAACAACTCCATTTATAAACGGCACTTACTAGATTTTTTTTTAAGTTTCATTCCATTATAATGATAAGAAAAAGAAATGTTAATGGTACTCAAAAATGTACGAAGTTTGTAGGGGGGTTTTCCGAAAGAATTTGACGTGTACCTGATTTTAATAAATATCCTAGTTTTTTAATTCTTTAAAGGGAATGTACAACAGTTGCTTTTGCTGCAACTTGCAGAAATAAATAGATTTGGAGGATTAGTATGTTACAGCAAATATTTTTAAACTGACTTGTTTTACTTTTTGGGCTTGTAGATGATGGTAAAACCAAGAAAACCAATCATGTTCTTGAATTCTGGTTCCCTGACCCCACTTAAGAGAAACAACAATTAATATTTTTTGGGGATTTGCAAGGTCAGAGAGTCAGTCTAGCAGGCTTGTACCCCTTCACAGGGGCGTAATCATTTGCAAAGAAAATGCGGAACAACTAAATATGAAGAATTAGGATCAGTTTTTGAGAGAAAAAAAGACCAGCGTTGGAAAAATGTTTTCTTTCTTGAAAATGTCAACACACCAGGAGCTACGATTTCACAGCATGCTTTTAGACTGTCATTCCCTATTAATCCAGTAAGGTATTTCGTGATAATTTGATCATTTCGTTTTTTTATGTTTGACTTTTGATTTGCCGTGCTGATATTTTTAATTTAATATACGGTCGCGATTATAAATTTTAACCTAAAGTGCAGTGTAAAATATTCCTCTTTATCTTAGTTTTATCATTATTTCGTCTATTATTGAATTACTCGCTTGTGCAAAAAATACATTATCAAACTGACAATCATAAATAGATTGGACGAATAACTAACGAAATCAAAGGAAACTTACCGAATCATATACGTCTCAGAATATATTCCCAAACTAATGTATTTTCCAAACAAAAGTATTTCCTGTGGAGATGGTCATATTCCGATGTGTAGCCTACTCCACAAATATCAAGGTGAACTATTTGGTTCCACAAATCAAAGAGCTCTATGCACAAGTTAGTTGCTGGCCAGCGTATTCTCTTGTGGTTGGTAAAAACTCCTCAGATCAATCCCGTAAAAGACAGCATCAAAGTAGTTTCCAGTATAATCCCCAAGCTGTAACATACAAGCGCGAACTCCACTTGGCTTTGGGAGTATAAGGGAAGACAGTGTGTTCGCACTAAACATGTGTGGATGCATGCGTGTACAAACACTGCCTTGTGGGGTACCGGAACAATTGGAGATACCCAACAAGGAATGCCCACCGACTTGCGGGGTACCGTTTTGGTACACCACAGGTTTTTCACGAAATAGATATATGGATTTTAGTCAATAACTAGGAATTTCCAACCTGGGTTGATTTGTCGCAAACGGAAGAGTTTTAGAAAAGGGATATTAAGTCCGAATTTCAGCCCAGGAAATTAACTATGGTTAAAATAAGAGCATTTTGACATACGTGTTCGACGTTGCAAAATTTTAGTACACAAGAACAAAGGAAGTAGCCCACTCAGGGTTGTAGCCACGCCGGGCGGCGGCGGGCGGGGCCGCCCAGCTCTCAAAATCTCCGCCCGGCACTCTGGTAATTTTGAGCCTGACCGCCCTGCACATATTTCAGTCCCAGAGTTGGTAGAATTTCCGAAACATCTAAAAAAAAAATCTAATGTATGTCCATATCTTTAGCAATCATATGGTATTTTCTGTGTTTAATTCCTTGTTTTAAACCGCAAAAACACCGAAGTGAGCATACAATTACGCACCAAGCCGGGCCTTGAAATGAACGACGGCGGCAATATTACCCCATATCCCAAACATGTGCGGCCAGCTAGCTTCGCATGCAGTCTTCTCTCTGTACTAGTACAGTGTACAAGTAATACACAAACGTACGTACGTACACACACACGCACGATGCATGCAACGCCGCACCAAAGGCTCAGCTCCAGAGTGCGCCCATACTTCAAGCAGTGACACCCCCGCTGCACAAATAAATGTCTTTATTCGTACAGTCACATTCTAGCAGGAGTAGGTATGGCATATTTTACGCGTAGTATCAACTGACTTGCTCCTTCTCAGAATGTGTATGCGCCGTACACAATTGCCATTGAAGTCTGTGTACGAGGCAAACGATGACAGTCATACATACTCTTCGCGCGCGTGCTCTCATATTTTTGCGCCGATTGTCCAAACGTTTTTGTAGTCAGGGATGTTAGGGCGTTATAGGGGCTGTTTGGTTCAGATTCTTCCAAAAGCACCAAATTCGGCACAGATGTCGTCCATACCATACTATTTCGATTTTTGACGGGCGCCAAGACGGGCACCCAACGGGGCCGCCATGTAGAGCTCCAATAGGCCGATCGAGGATCTCCAACACAAGCTTGAAATGATCTCGGAAGTGATCGCAGTGACTCTCAATCCTTCAGGCTCAGTGGGTCGCATATAAAAATACTCCGGTGTGCCCATTACATTCTTACAATGCTCTGAGTAGGCGGTCTGCTTGTCCAGGTAAAAAGACGTGAGAGAGACTTAATGGGCGTACCTCCTGCGGCTGATGTGATGCTCATTGAGTTCAGACTGTGAGCGAATGTCAGGACCTCAACCTTTAAAGGACAGTGGCCCTGCCATCCTCCATGTCTAGAGTGAGGCAGGTGCTCCCCTATCACATTGATGAATGTCTTCAATGTGCAGCACGCTGCACGCCAATCATAGGTACAAACTAGTCTTCTCCTAAAAATCGGTGGTATTGACTTTTGAGAGCAGCTTGGTGATATCATACAGTGACTGATCCAAACACGCCGGTCTGGCCTGGATTGAGGAATTCAGTGCTCTGCATCGTCAGTTCCATCACGTGCTTGAACATTGAATATGAGGATGTGGCCTTGTGTAGGAATAGGGCCTAGATGCCGATTTTGGCAAGGGGCTTCGCTGACTCGTTTGCTAGCACTGAGTTAATTGTGTCCCAATCAGGTGATGATGTCACCATTTGCAGGCCTGCGTTGCTTCAGTAAGCTGGTATATGTGCCATCCAAGCCTCATCCTTTCTTGACCTTGTCAACTTGCACATCAAGGGATGGCCTAACTTCGTTTGTCAAGTCTGGGTGCAAAGACATGAGTTCAATTTTGGGGAGGCTGGATCATGTAGGAGTCAGGTAGCTTTTGAGTTTATGTGTCGGCGAGGTCAAGCTTGATAAGCCCGCTTCACTGCAGGGTTTCATGCGAGAAATTGATATTTACGGTTTGTGCATATCACTGGAACTCACCAAGTGAGAGGTTGCCCTGAGCCTCGATTATCTGTGATCAACATCTTGGGTGGTGAAGACAATGAAACAACCGTTGGATAGCACCACCCATCCTCAGCATGGCGGGCACACACCACACGCGCCTGTACATCCTTACAATAGCTTTGGACAATTTTCTCGCTCCAATTTAAGATTGTTTCTGTGGTGAGTGTAGAGATGTCAAACTTGCCGACATGTACAGCTAATAGGAAAGGTTTTTGTTTTTTTTATATGGAATAACGCACCAGAAACACCAGGTTTTACCCAAACGATCTCGAGTGGTAAACTTGACCTCAAATAATTAGAATAACATCAGAATCAGATATTTTGATCCCCCCAAACCCCTGTAGTTGTATTGTTTTAACTGCGAGTACCTCCAAACTGGTTGGCGGCCATATTGTTTTTTTTTCCCAATATGGCGGCCCCTAGGGCATCTGTCTTGCCTCGAATCATTAAAATGACATCAGATTCAGATTCTGTGACCCCGAAAACCATTACAGTTGGTATAATTTAAGATTTTAGCTCGTTATTTGTTTAACTGTGATATATATGTGGCGGCCATTTTGGATTCTGCCAATGTGGCGGTCCCTTGGGCGTCTGTCTTGCTTAACTCGTTTCATAACATCAGATTCAGATTGCTCGACCCCGAAAATACCTGAAAAGTGTTATTAAGTATGATTCTAGCTCATTTAGTTTAATTGACCTTCGACACGGTTGGCGGCCATATTGGATTTTGCCAATATGGCAGCCCCGTGGGGCGCCTGTCTTGGCGCCCGTCAAAAATCGAAATAGCATGGTATGGTCGACATCTGTGCCGAATTTGGTGCTTTTGGAAGAATCTGAACCAAAATATCCCTAAGACCCCCGACTTATAAGGGTATCGAAAGTTCTCCTCGTCTCAATACAGTCATGATGTCATAAGGGTACCATGAGTTCTCCTCGTCTTAATATAATCATGATGTCATAAGGGTACCAAGAGTTCTCCTCGTATAAATATAATTATGTCATAAGGGTACCAAGAGTTCTCCTCGTCTAAATCTCTGTTTATATCTACTAATATTTTGTTAAAGTAACATGTTTTTAACAAAGTTAAAACTTTGATTTGTAAACCTAAGAGAACGTTGTTTATTTTTTTTATAAGTGACTGTATACTCGCGCACCAGTCGCTGTGAGTCTAGGTAGAGATCTCCAAGACGGCGACTGATATTAGATAGTAAGAGCTTGGTTTTTGGCGCCGGCCGAGTCCCTATAAAGTCTAGAACCCCCAACAAAAGAGATATATTGGGGGGGGGAGATATATTAGGAGAGAGATATATTTGGAGAGAGATATATTTGGAGAGAGGAAGATACATATTGGGAGAGAGGGAGATATATTGGGAGATATATACTCTAACACACAAATGGTACTGCCGATCACACTGCTATACTCTAACGCACAAATGGTACTGGTGATCATACTGCTATACTCTAACGCACAAATGGTACTGCCGATCATACTGCTATACTCTAACACACAAGTGGTACTGGCGATCATACTGCTATACTCTAATGCACGAATGGTACTGCCGATCATACTGCTACACCCTAACGAAAGAATGGTACTGCCGATCATACTGCTATACTCTAACGCACAAATGGGACTGGCGATCACACTCCAATAGCCTTACACACGATCTATTGTTATATTGCCGACGTCGGCAGATGACTCATAAACAACTTCAATCAGATGAGGCAACGCCCAGTGACTAATCAAAAATCATTATTGTGCACATGTCGTGTATAATAAAACAGGTATAAGCACCCTCTTGTAAATTTAAAAACACATTTAAAACAATTTCCAATCTGTCTTTACACCCAATTGGCCCGTGTTTAAACACTGAATTTTAACATAATTACTTTGCTAGTCACGCATATCAACCACGCCACAAGATTCCATAATCGATACAAACTGGTGGTCAACTGCTGTTCAATACCCTAAACAACATCATGATTTGGAAGCTTTTCTCGAGTGATAATCTGCAACTAAAGAAACGTCGACTGAATAAGAAGAGTACGCAATGGGAATTTAGAAAAGAACGAGGAAACTCCAAACCACACAAGACTTTGTACAGTATTTTTTTTCAATTTGTATTGTCATTCATGAGAAGTAAAAAACGAGGAAATCAGCGATCCGAGGAAAAGTTGCATGCCAAAAAATATTAACCACCAGCGATTGGAATTTTTTTTTAGTGTTTTAAATATATGACTGTATAATACGAACAACATAAAAGAGGTTGCTTACCTTATTATAAAATTGTTGATTACAGTCGATATACCGTGAAACGTTAAAAGTGCAGTCTAAATACAAAATACGTCCTTTCAAGCTGAAATCTCGGTTACAGTATGCCTCCGTACAAACTACATGTAGTATTGTGCAATCAACAGTCTGTGACTCTGAGTCACAGGCACAGAAGCGTGACGTATTGAAATTTTACCTTGTCAGTGCACTATATATAAGTCGATTATTCTTTTGTATCAAAAACGAAAGTTCATATATAGCGCTCAAGGTTGACCATGGAAATATTAGACACGTACGAGTCTACTTCATACTTGACACGCAATTACCGCCTAATTAAGAGTTAGTTCTAAGTAAATGCGTGTCTTTACCTGAAAAGTGTTATTATGTATGATTCTAGCTCATTCAGTTTAATTGACCTCTGACCCAGTTTGCGGCCATATTGGATTTTGCCAATATGGCGGCCCCGTGTGGCGCCTGTCTTGGCGCCCGTCAAAAATCGAAATAGTATGGTATGGTCGACATCTGTGCCGAATTTGGTGCTTTTGGAAGAATCTGAAACAAAATATCCCTAAGACCCCCGACTAATACTCGACTTGGCCTCCGCCTCAGGCTTCGTCTCCAATATTAATCCCCGATTGTATGCCTGAAGCGTTCACAGCTAATGGAAGTACTGTAATTTTTTGCTCTTTCACATCTTATTAAATGTTTCTTTGGTACTGTCAGACTTATTATTGAGCTTACAGCTTCAAAGCAACGTGGTAAAAAGTAGACAAGCCTGAGACGGAGACGACTGGGTATTGGAAAACGGCCAAAGTTTGATGAATGAATCTGCCTTCGCCCGGTCACAGGTCATTAAACACGTTTTGTTTTTGACAGCACAGGGTTTTGACAGCTAGACTTGGCGTACGCAGTTAAATAAATCCAGCATTATGGCGCAAAAAAGTTAGACTTTTTCTCTGGAAAACAAAATTCTCGGAAGCGACGATTACAAGACGATAAACGACGACAGGGAAGCTACCAGTACGGCCTATGAAGCTGAACTCGTTGAAGGTAATCTCAATCGTGAAAATCACAGTCGACGTCAAGCTCAGGATGTGACCAGAGCATCTGTAACAGTCCGTTTCAATTTATTTATTTATTTTTCATTTATTTGATGTGTCCTTTCCTTTCCACCTTACAAGTAAAAGTTCCTATGCAAATGTCTTTTCTTTTCCTGTGTGAATATTCAATAGCTATGTGCATTCTTACACATTCTTCAGTTGGGTGTAGTTCTTTTGTGTTTGATTAGTTGGGTGTGTATGTGTGTGTGAGTATATATGTGACCACAAATTCGCTGCCTTGTGGAGACTCACACACAATAGTGAACAAAACATTGTAAATGTCTCCACAGGGCAATTTCTATAGATGAATAGGTCTCCACAAGGTTTTCACGAAATAGATATATGGGTTTTACTCAAAAACTAGGAATTTCCAAGGTGTGTTTATTTGTCGCAGATGGAAGAGTTTTAGAAAAGGGATATTAATTCCAAATTTCAGCCCAGGAAACTTATTCTGGTTAAAATAAGAGCATTTTGAAAATTCACTTTCAAAATTGAACACTTTACTACACGGGAACAAAGAAATGTCTCCACAAGGATACAAATTTTGGAATGGGTGTATGGTTAGTGTGACTGCACCCCACTCTATCACATATGAGAGCTCTATAGACACCAAGACAAATCTCCTGCTGCCTGCTGCCACACATATTGCTGAGCAGAGTATTCAGACTCTGATACAGAGCAATACGTATTAGCAGAGCCGAGCCGTGTACTGCAGCATTGCATTGTATAGCTGTTAGCTGGGGCAATTTTGCTCCACTGTCTGCTGGTGAGCTGTTAAACCAGATACGGGGAACCTCGCTGCAAAACCGTGAGTTAGATTAGTTTATTTTATTCTTCTAATTTTATCTGAAGTGGTTTAATTTCTTGAAATACGTTTATTTGTTTCGAAGGATTATTTTGCCTACAAAATATAGTGACTGCTTAAACTTGCATGACCTGTGTACATAATTTATGTTGAAGATTTTGGATTATTATTATTGGGGATCGATTATGTTAATTTGACTTTTCCAGAAAGTATTACTGGGGATTTCAGCCAGTTTGGGGGTCCTTCCACACCGCATGTGCATCCATTTGAAGTAGATCAGGGCAGTCGCCTACTACTGGTTTGTGTCCAGACCTGACCTCGGGTACTACCACAAGAGCCAGACGAGGACTGGAATAACCTGTGACAGTTCGGCTGCTCAACCGGAAACCAGAACTGTATTGGGTTTGCATTGCTTAATACCCTGAATACATTTATTGTCATCGAGTCAAAGATAGAGTGAAGTCAATAAGTTAATTTGTGTCCAAGAACGAGTGAACTACTATTGTAACAAGAGTTGTTGTTGGTGGTGGTTTTTAAAAAAAAATACAAATTAAGGAAACCGTTCAGTGTTGATTCATTTTCAAAGAAAACGCAGAAGTGATCCCACTGGTGTAGCAACTAAAATTTCAGTTTGTTAAAGTCAACAGAAGTGTAAATTGAGTAGTGTACCAAAAACCTAGTGTAATTAAGTCAGTGTATAGTGCACATAAGCGCACTGTGTTTCAAGCGTGTACGACTTGAAGATAATCTTGTTAATCCAAGTTAAGTGTAACACCGTTTCCATAAACGGAGGTGTAATAAGGTTTTTGTAAACAAAAAGAAACTTAAGTAATCAAGCTTGGAAACAGAAGTTCAATTGGAGATTTATTTATTAATTTAATTTTAGTGGTCACAGTCACAGAAGTATCAGTGTACATTTTTATCAATATAATTGGGTAATCCTTCATTGAATGTTTTTAATATTAAAGTTTTTTGTAAATAATTGTCACTGAAAGAAAATTCTCCGTGTTGATTTATTTGCGTTGACAACAGTCTGACAGCATCATCAGCTTCAAATGTACCGTCAAAATGTTCGAATATAAATAAAAAGACAAAACATGCTGAGGGCTTCAGGAGCGACAAATCGGCCGTGGTTAGAATATACTCCGGTTGTTGGTATGTTTTGTAAATACTGCAAAAAGTACAATAAAACACCATGTGGGAGAGCAACGTGGAACACGAGTGCATGTGTGCGGGTGAGACAGGAAAGCATACGAGACCACGAGGAAACAAATGAACACCGTGACTCAGTAGCAACTGAATTAGCTGAAGTTTCTGGACACGTAGGGAACCTTTTATGCAAACCAAAAAAATTCTGTCAAGATGCAATGGTAAGAGCTTTCCAAAGTCTCTATTTTTTGTGCAAGAATGGAATTGCTCATACAACGAATTTCCCCAAACTTCTAGACCTGCTAAGCTTGTTAGGGTTGGACATAAAGGAAAAGATTTGTAAAGGTTTACATGCAAATTATACATCCACAACAGCCATTAAGGAAAAAATAGTTTGCATGAGCGAAGTTATTGAAAATGAGATACTAGAAGACATGCGAAAAAGTGAACACTTTGCCTTGATGTTTGATGAGACCACAGACTTAACGACTGTAGAACAAATGGTTATCCATGCTCATGTTCTAGACAAAGATGGATATGTGCGTGTGCACTTTCTTAAAACAATGGATTGCTTAGAAAGGACACCCCATGGACCCCCTACTGTTGAGGCTGTGAATGAGAATGTGGATGTAGTCCACATGGATGCTTCTGAGACCAACAGCGCAAATGAGACTGTGGATGGAGATGTGGAGGAACAGTTGATTGACAATGACAAGGAACTTGACTTTACAATTATAACCTTGAACGCTAGTCAAATCGCATCTAAAGTTACAGAGTTCATCGAAACTAATAACCTGGATTATTCTAAATTACGCGGAATAGGAACAGATGGCGCAGCCGTGATGGTCGGACGTGAGCATGGTGCTGTTAAAAAAAGTGTGGGCAGACCAAACTTAAAAACAAACTGGATCAGAGCCTAAATGTCAAGCTGTTGGTCAGCACTGTGGTGCACACAAACTCAACCTTGCTGCTTCAAAGCAGGAAATGCTTTCGCTGTAATTAGGGAGTCAAGCGCATCTTGCATAAGCTCTACGGATTTTACTCCAGAAGTGCAGTGCGCACTAAAGGACTAGATACTGTACACAATTTGCTTGGTGAAACACTTGAAGCTGCTGGGAAAGTCAAAACCCTGCAGAAACACGTTGGCTAGCCCTAGGAAAGTGTGTAATTGCTCCGAGGAAAATTCTGCCAAGTGTAATTATAAGATTAGAACGTGAAAGTGAAGAAAGGGGTGACATTCATGCAGGAGGGCTCTACCTTCAGCTGATCAAATACAACTTTATTGCAACACTGGAGCTGCTATGTGCAGTATTACCCACAGTGAACCGGCTTTCCACCCAATTTCAGGAGTCAGAAGTAGTCATTATTGATGATGAAAAACAGAACAAATACATGACTGAGGTCAAAGAACCTTTCATTGAGCAGTTGGTGGTGAAAATATCTGAAAGATTTGCTAATACAGACATAATGTCAGCCTTTACAATGATTGTCATTACGAATTTCTCCCATTTAAAATTCTCTCAAAATCCCACATCCTTTTCAAAGAGAAGATTAATGGGAACATGTCTCCTATGGGGATAAGTATCAGTCTAATCACTCAACGCCTCCTAAAACTTGCCAATTGTGATATGTCCACAGTCAACCTAAGTCACCAACAGGTGGTCTGGGGGCATGGTAATGCCCAACTGACCATGCACTGACTCTGGGTCAGCTAAGCTCAAGCTAAACAGTTATAAGCACTCCTCTGAGAGTTTCCACACCAGCTGGAGGGCAAATTATTATAATAAGTGGCCCACACTGTACACAATGTACTAGTATGCACAGATACAGATAGGATTTGTGCATAGGCCTACACAAATTGTTGGTAGTGTTTGATGCAGGTTTCCCTTCATTGTATACATACCGGTACATATAGTACTGAATCTAGATTCAGAATATGCACTCAAAAAAGTTGCTGAGAAAGTTTTAACTTCAGGGTTTTTTAACACAGTGAAATGAACGCTAAAAGTAAAAAAAAAAATAGACCTATTTTATACAAGTTCAATCATTTACCATGTAATACTGCAGAGTCATCATCAAAATTAAACACTTAGAAATTGGCCCAATCGTACGCAGGTCCGGAGGGGAGGGGGTATCCTCCAAGGGGTAAACGTATGCCCCCTTGTTTTCTTTTCAAAATGTCTGTGTCCCAAAATTTTACAGCCTTCAATGATCCACTTTGATGACAGATACAGCATTCTTCGAATTAGACATCAAGGTATATTTGACTCCATAAAAAACAACAAATAATGATGTACAACTGATTAAAGTGCTAAAACAACAACATTTATAAACAAATATTTTGTTCCCATTCAACTGAATGTTTAAAGAAGTTTTTTTATTTGCAAAGAATAAATTGTTGGCGCACTTTACATAACAAAAAAAAACCAATAACATGTTCATGACCTCAAAAAATTGACTTCTAGAAATAATAGAGCCAATCAGAACATAAGCAGTCAGAGAGGTGTTGCCAAAAAGACAGTCAAACACGAGTTTTGATTCGTCAATATTGATCACATGACTACTGCGCAAACTCAGTACACTAGTAAACAACTCGCGATGCGCGGAAGCAGAGATCGCCCCGCAAGCGAGGCGCGTGCGACATAGCAAATTCGCCAGGGGAAATCGTGGCAGTTTTGCAAGGTTTGGACAACGGTATACATGTAGTTGGAAATGAATTCCAAGACCTTATAAATGACTATTTTACTGAGCCGGCCAACGGAAATGACAGTGATACTGATAGCGCTTGGGAAGAGGGAGAAGACAATGACAATGATCGTGACCATGCACCAGAAGTGGATGCATCTGGTGATTCAAACAACAGTGTCCCTATCGACATCGAAAGCGACGGGCATGACGAGAGCGATGGCGAACATGCATATGGCGAACAAGTTCCAAATCAGCCCCATCCCTACCCAGAAATGCCAGATGCAGAAGGGCCTGATGCTGTTAATTTTATAGAGAGTGAGCGACAGAAAGTTCAGCACTTCACATGTGCCTGCAAACTCGGCAACGGCAGCCCCTGTTATCGATCTATAACTGAAGACCAGTTCATGACCAGCAGACTTGACATGATGGCCTTGACACAAGGTTAGCACATTATGCTTTGTTTGTTTTAGTTTATAGGCCTTTCACTATAAATTGAACTCAACAAAATAATTAAAAAGGAAACACTTTTTTAAAAAGGAAACATTTTTAGGCCTTAACACGTTACATGTGTGCAGGGTAGGATGTAGAATTATTATTGTCACCGCAATAAATTCTCAAACAGTGCATGTCATTGCATGTCCGATTGATCGCAACATCGCGTGTAAGTGCTGTACAATACGCGCAGTAAATACGCATTTATGCGTTGTGTTATTAAATCCACGCAGGGTGCCCAACCAAGTTTCCGACAATCGCACGTGACGCTAGCTGCTGTACACAATCAGTCCGACAATCGCACGTGACGCTAGCTGCTGTCAGGGTAAGCCTTAAGGATTTTTTTTTGTATAGCAAAACTGCTATGCAAATTTTGATTTGCATAGCAGTTTAACAATTTTGCATAGCAGTTTTTTTATACTCAAATTTAGCCTCTGCTTTGCAATTACTATTTACCTGTCAGTGTCAGACTGTACAAATTACAAAGCAATAAAGAAGTAATTTACGTTAAGCTGTGAACTTAATGACTCATCAGTTGTCTGTTTACTTCAGGAGCTGCATGCTTGCTGGAATAACTTTCGAGTGAAAAAGAAAGTTAACAAATTATAACAATTTATTTCAGTCTCAGGCCCTGAGCCTCAGCACAACAGTAGCATTTTATTAATCATTATCTCTTAGTGGTCTTTGTCTCTTTGACTCTTCCTCTTATTCTCTAGACTCTAATGATCTATCTAAATCATTCCAAGTTTCCAACTCTGAGTAATAGGTAAGGTAACCTAAGACTGCAAATCTACAAGACTTGAGACTACAAGGTGAAGTTGCAACTAATTGAACTAAGTCAACTTTCAATCATAACACAACAAGATCCAACAACTATTAATAACTCTATGTCAACTTTGGACTAAATTATATGATCATTGATCAAACAACAATTGAGTCAGTCACCAGGACTGAACACTGAACAGTTACAGAAGGGAGTATGAGTGATTGAGTGTTGATCATATCACTACTTATAAAGTCTCTTAATCCTAATCCATCAGTTCAGTCAGCATCACTGTGGCAATTTCCATAATGCCATTTCAATTTGACAATTTAAAGCTAAGACTAAAAGGTGATACTGATACTTCAAAGCGATTATATGATCTATCATCTTATTCTTGTGTGTCTATAATCATAACATCTCTGCCTGTGCTTGGACCTGGTGGTTGTTCTGCTAATCTACTTGACCTGGGCGCCGACTGCATCTATTGAGGAAACAGGTTGCCGCACTTGATGAATCAAAAATATGCTCTGGGGGGCCACTCAGTGTGATACGCATAAGCTCATCTAGGGTGTCAGTTGCCAGCTTATTTCTGTAATCACTCTTAACCCTGTTCATGGCAGAGAAGCCCCGCTCCACGATGGCATTCGATGCTGCAAAAATAAATAAAGGATCAAATCAAATTTCATGTGATGCCCAGCTCAGTGTCATTGTGTTTAACAGTTGTAAGTTCTTTATAACTTTGAACCTCTAGGCTAGTAACAAATTATGAAGAAATATAAAATTGTTTACCTGGCACAAGGAGCATCACTCTAATCATATGACAGAGGTTTGGGTAAGTCGTGTGGTAGCTCACAAGTAGCCTTCTCCATATCTCACTGCTGCACTTCAGGTGTTGCAAACTGGATTTCCACAGTAGTTTCCAGCTTTCCCATTCATGGAAGAGTTCATCAGTGTTGCAACCTATAGGATTGTGGTAGGTGGGTAAGGGTAAGAAACAAGAAGGATAGAAGGTATTTTCTAAAGCTACAAATGCAAATAAACAATACTGTTAGTGTTATTAATCATTTTGTAATTTTTGTTTAATAAGTCATTTACAAATAAATAATTACCTTGTTGGGTGACCAGTTGTCCAAAGTGATCAATGAAAGACTGCACCAAAGGTCTTCCAAATCTAACAAGAGCCTCACGATCAGTTGGCCACGCTTGAGTATCTAGAATCTTGAGACTTGCATACTGTGCCTCTTCGTGACATTTGCCAAGCCTTATGTGGACGCTTTTTTTCACGTTAGTGATTAGAGTTTTTGATATGGTGTCAACGTCGGATGCTGATAGTGCTTGACCTTTGAGTTGAACATCCTTGAAGCTCACTCCACTGTCCGTTTCCATAAGATCATGCAGAATCTTTTGGAAATCTGCCACCATATAGTCTTTGGTCAGAGCTGGTCTCTTTGCTGCTGGCTCATCATCACTCTCATTCAGACTTCGACCATCTTCATCCACATCTGTAGAGATAACATCCTCATGATCCTCAGGTTCTCGCAGAGCTCTGAGAGCAGAGAGGAGATCATTGATCCTTAGGTAGAAGGTTGTCAGGTAGGTCAGGGCCACATTAAAGTGTGTAATATCCTTCTGCAGAGCAAGTGACAGGTTTGCCAGGGGAGTGATCAATGACTTAAGCAACAGCAAATGAAATACAAAACGAACAGACTTCAGCTTGTTGAGATAGCCCTTCAGTTTTGCCATCTCTGCAGCTGGCTCATTACTGGCTACTTCATTCTCAAGAGAGGCAATTATCACAGCATATGACTTGATGAGGGCTGCCACTGCTCTGCTCTTGAAATGTACCCATCTGGTTCCATTAGCTTTCACTGGCTTCAGCAAATCTTCTTTCATAATTTTGGCCAACTGAAATAAAAACAAAATATGATATTACACGTATGTCAATTTATGTGCAATACGGACCCTGTGCAAACAGAAACAGTGCAATAATGTTATTCATTTCATTTTCATACCAAGTGTGCAATATAATAATAGTTAAATAATAATTAAAAAAAATGAGTATGTTGTAATAAATTTACTATATGTACATGTTAAGACAAATCACCAAAGTTCAACCTCACCTCTTCAAGTTTTGCCATACGTTTTGGACTTCTTGAGTAGAGGGCATACAAGGAGTTCAACATAGTAATGACTTCTTCCATACTGGTTCCCTTAAAAGCATCCTTGGCAGCTAATTCCAGGCGGTGGTTCATGCAATGGATACCTAAGAGGTCTGGATACTCTTGACGAAGGCGGGTGACAACACCTGAGTTGGGTCCAAAGTTCACTGATGCTCCATCACTGACAAAGGCAACTAAACCATGATTGGATAAGTTGAACTGCCCCATGACAGACTTGATGGCTGCAACAATGCTGCTGGCATTCGCAGATGCAAGATGTTCAAGCTTCAGGAACTTCACGGTTGGTACTCCCTCATGGATATACAGAATGTACATCAGCTCCCGCTCTGTTGTCGAAACGTCAGTACTTCCATCAATGAAAATGGTTAAGTACTTGGGGGTGTCTTTGAGATCATTCATCAAATCTTCTTTCAGGACCTACATGAGAAAGGAATAAAGTGAACATCATAATATGACATCATATAATATTTGAATTAATTAAAATGACTTTTCTCGGGCCTACAAAATTTGTTCGAAATATTTTCATTAAGTATTTTAAGAAAATGAAAATTTGGCCAGGGGGGACCCTATGGGCGTGAGCCCGTTATCTATCAATTTGCATGAATTAAATAATTTATTTAATTCATTCCAAATTAACATTAAAGAGTCACAAGACAGTCTATAAAATAGAATACATTAAACAAGGATGATAATAAATTTAGGCATTATGGCATACCGGTAGCGGTAGTAGAATTAATTTTATTCGATGTTAAAAGTTGATTTATTTTTTTAGGTTTATTTATTTAAAAAAAAAAAAATTCTAAAGAGAAACGCAAAACCATACCTCAGCTACACAAGATGCAAATTCTGCGCATTTCTTTTCAGTGTGGTAGCTTGTCCCCAGTTCCACTCCATGGCGAATCTCAAGTTTGCAGATGTATGGAAAGAGTGTGAAGGGTTTTTCCGTCTTACAAACAACATATGCAATGTCTATAAGCTTCTCGATTCTCATTTGTTCTGCCTCCTCCCCCTTTCTGATGCTCTTGCCAATTATTGTCTGCTTGAAAAAATCATCAATTGACGCTGGTGCCGACTTGAACCCAGCGGCTCTCTGGTGCATTTCGCTATGCAAATGTTTGAAGGCGGCGTCTTTCTTCATTGTTGTCACCCCATTTATGAATGCATCGCTGAAATTTCGGCAATATTTCAACCTCTCTTTAAATTTATCACAGAGCGTACAAGACATCTTGGTCACGAAATTCCCATTTCTTTCAAATCGTAGCCATTCCTGGCCCGGGTCTAGATCCGCCTGCCAATTATTGCCAGTATTTGCCCTGATACCGGTAGTTTTCGTAGTAGCCATGTTTTCATCAATATGCTACACGTGCACAGCGCACAAACGTAACGACAACGCAGCTGGGATTTTGACATTTTAGTTCCCACGAATCCCTCGTGCGTATCCGGTGATTTACTTGAAGGGGTAAACCCGTTTTCCGTGTCGGCAAAAAATGTTAAAGATAAACCGACAAATATCTAAAGAATGGTGATGAGAATGTTTAAACTATGTAAATTAATTATCGTCTATGAAATAAACCTATTAGGAATTCAAAACAAATGTATTTAAACCATTAAAATACTCGCTAATAGTCGCTGGACTCTCATAATGAATGACCGTCACCCCTAATCATCAGAATGAAACAGTCCATTTAGTGAGGTCACGCTACGAGTGGATTCATTGGCTCATTCTGTGACCTTACCAACATGTACATGTACTGCATACACACACACACACGTTCGTACACCGTACCCACGTACATGTACATGTACACAAGCTACAGTATAGTACACGATCGAGCAGCATCATGTCAGCAGTCACCGAATCGAAAATGGTTTGTTTACAAACTAAACACGTACAGATTTTTTACAGCTTGAACAAAATAGACGTTCTTTTTCAGTATTTAAATCAAAACATGATGAATGTTTACCATGTCCGATAGTTGTGGAATTCAGTGGACCGAAATTTGGTGGCAAGTACACTTTGTGTCAACTTTTCATGATCAAAATGTTGTATAGCAGTTTTGCAATGCACTTTCAAAATTGCGTCGCAGTCGGCCTCGAATGTGTCGCAAATTGCGATGCGATACCGCTTATTGCGGACCCTGGCTGCTGTACACAATCAGTCTATAGCCAAGGGAAGAGTTATTGTATTGGATTGGTAGGGAACTCCTCATGTGGCCGAAGGTTACTTATAGTTAATAAATATTGATGTGAAGCGAGTGGACACAGAGAGATGACTAGATTTGATTAATTGATGATACTTTATTCGGATGAAGATGCAAAATATACAGTTGTGGCTCTCTCGAATATATATACAAAAAAACGACAGTCAAATGGGTATACAGTTGCAAGTCTGTGGAATTAAAGAAAACAAAATGAACATCTCATTAGTTTGTTATCATTTAAAAGTACATGTACATAGCAATTCAATTCAGCATTTACAGCTTAGCTCCGCAATGTAAATACGTTAATTTATATGTAACAATTGTACCATACAATCCTGAAAGAGGTTCAATATATTTTCTTATCAAAGTTCCAAGGATATGCAAAAAATGCATTATAAAATCCCAAATCCATCCATTATTAATAGGCCAGTGAATAATTATTACTGTCAGAGTCCGTGTCCTTTAAGACACACCGTAGTGTTTATGCAAAACCGTGATTTCATCATGTCTATTTATAACACATGTGATTTGCCATCTTTTAATGCGCTGTGCAAAACGGTCCTTTTCGGGTCCGCCACCAAACGTGTAGGTAGTTAGATTAAATTGTGTCCCAAACCCTAACTATTAAGGATAAATTTGCTAGATATATTACATAATTACTAGGCCATATTCTCTCATTATCATCCCTGTTTCCATTGTGCAAATCTCAAGTCCATGTGCTGAATCGAAAAAGGGTAATTTGGGATTCATTTATCGTATCAATCTGGTGAAAACGTTTGCGGGTAAAGCACATGGTTGTACACAACGACTGTTTCATGTCGGGTATATAAAACGACTGTTGCATGTTTAATCTTAGCTTTTGCTGATAAAATTGGAAAAACTTCAACATCCAGGAATTTAATTATTTAACTGAAGCTATTTGGAATGTGTACATATATTTGTAAAACTTGCCATCGTGGAAACTGGTTGTCATCCATTTAATTTTACCTTGCTTAACAAAATCCAATCAGTTACAAAACTAGTAAGATAATTCTGACATTTAAACTAATATTTGGCGGAGCCTCATGGTGCATAATACTGCCCATGGTCTCTGAAACAGTGCTTTAGTTTACTTTAGCATCAGGTTATAAGACAAAACTTGAAGAAGCACGTTCTACTTTAGTTATTGCTTTACATTTCTTGCTAATTCACCTTACAATTATGGCCAATTGTGCCTAAAGCTAGTGGGAAAAGGTGATATTTTATAGCATGTATTCCCTTTAATATCGAGAACACTTCTCTTTCAAGCATAATTACAATTGAAGAGAATCAAACCCTTTGTATTATGTGAAAATCCATCCATAGTATCTTTACACAAGGCTTCTACAAAATTTACAATAAAAATTGAAAAGAAAGATATAAAAATTAGGTGTGTACTCACCGCCTAGGCTGAACAACGGTCGTGCCACCACCAAACGAAGGGGAAATTGTCCCCAACTAGATGTAGTTGAGCTATTATCAGAGCACTTCTAAATTGTAGGTGTGGTCCGATCGCAAGCAAGTGGATGAGTGTCTCTAGCAATGCCTTGTCATTACACGAAAACTAAGTTATGCAGCACGCAATGCAGCTCAGAAAGTGTTAACAATATTCTGGAATGCAAGGTATGTTGGAATGTTCCTGGCAAATGCAGCTAGTTATGCAAGAATGTGATTGCAGGAAAGTTAAGGAACCAAGCGAGGGCGTTGCAATAAAAAGTTTCTGTAACTACAGAGGGCGCTAATTATGTTATCAAAATAATGGCTCATCATATTGTACAGCCTATGTACTATGCTTATGATTATATTAGAAATGTTACCGAGACCTGTCTGTTGTAAAACACGACAGGTCACAAGTCCTAGAAAATTTTGCGGCAACATTAATTAAAACATCATGGCACTAAATAAATTTAGGAATATTTTTAGTCTGTCGCACAATCTGTGGATTTCATTTTCAAAGTACCCCAACTTTCTGAATGTGAATAATTACGCTACAGTTACCACTATGACGTGTATGAAGAGATGTGCATTAAGAGATGTATTATGACATCACCATTCTTAAATTGTGACAAAGTTAAATAATGCTTTGCTTTGACTCAGTGTCGTAGCTCATGAAATATTTTTGTTTTCTTTTTTAAACAGCTGACACAGATCTTGTCATCCAAACAGCTGTCCAGTCCCACATTAATCTATCTGAGACTACATCGCGCAGCCATCATCGGAACACTGAAAGAAAGCATCAGCGCATAGAGTACTATTACTATGGTAATAGAATTTGCAGAGATACATTCAAGTTCTTGTATAGGTAAGTTACTTGTATGGTATAGTATTTTTTTTGCAGATTAAAAATGGGAAAATGGATAAATAAATAGTTTAGTGAAGCTTAAAATTATCATTTTGGTTTGCAGCAAACATTAATTAGTGCCTAATTAGACCGAAAGCTTAATGTGAGTGTAGGCCTGTCTCTATCAATTCTTAGATTATGGGATCCATATTGCAGAATATTTAAACTAACAGTGTATAAAATTTTGAGGTTCTGGATTTAGTTTGAAATAAATATTATGTAATCATTGTGTTTTTAATCATTTTTTTAAATCTTTTTTCCCCAGAATATCACAGATAACGCAAACATTAAGTGGTACAAGAATGAAGGTTTGTCACACATCTCCAAACAGAACACTGGCCCACGCAACGCGAGAAAGGCGCTTGATTTTGAAGGCCCACGTCACTTCAAGCTATATATGACACGCTACGCAGAGGAACATGCGTTAACTCTTCCAGGTCGCATCCCAGGTCTACACAGAGAGGACACAGAAGATTGTATGCTGCTTCCAAGTAGCACCACAAAGGCTGCTGTGTGTAGACAGTACAATGCTGCACGGAAAGAAGTCGGTAAGATAATTATAATCACTAGCGACCGTGTCGTACCATGATTGGTTTATTCATGTGATACGCAGTTGTTGCTTTTAAGTGTACATGTTCGTGGCCGAGAATTTAATCCAGCAACAATAGCAGTCAAATTGTAACCAGGTCGGGTTGCAGTACTTACTTTTACCCGACAGGTTCCTTACTCCAGCATTCATTTCGTCACTTTTGTAATTTCGTGTTTGTGTCGATTCACTTGTGAGCAGCCATTGCGATCATGCTTTTTGCCTAGCGCCCTCTCGCGGCAAACTAACCTTTTTTTTTTATAGCGCGCGCCGCCTAGAATTTTGCTAAACTATGCGATGGGCAAAGCGAGCATGCGAGTTTTGCATTCCACCGCGCTTTGTTTAAGAGGAATAGCTGACATTCCGGGCGTTTCGGTATAGTTTTCTTGAAGGGCTAGCTGCGAAATTACTTTGATTTCGATCCAACACATCGTTGCACTCAGACCATCTTTTACGAGCTCTTACACACTCCAATTGCACTACAATTTTGAGAGAGGCTCCCTATTCTGCAGCAGAATATTTTCATCCATTTTCACTGCTGATCGTCGATTTTAACATCGGACACGGAGTAAGCATGAGCGTAGATCATCCAAAGTGGTGAGTAAATCCCTTGTCTGATATTTAACCTTTTTATACCTAAAACATTTTTATGCCTGAATCTTTTTATGCCATCATGTATGCAACATTCTGGTCTTTTGTATGCTTGGTTTACTGCCAGAAATTAAGGCCGTCAAAACGGACACGGCCTGAAATTTGACTTGCGATCACGACTGATTAACTTTTGAAATCAATCTGTTGTCGTGATTTGCAAGTATTTTTGAGAATTAGTTTTTTCCCTAATGATTCTCTATATAATCCCTGCATGAGATGGCAAAAAGGATTTTCTGTTGACTATATTTTATACTTTGAACATTTCGGGTAAACTAGGTCGATTTATTTAAACACAATTTCCTGCTATTTTAATATTTTTTGGCAATTCCGGAAAACAATGTTATCATGATCTTTATATTTTGTGAATTTCCATTTTTCCTTTTGAAACAAACACAAATTGGAACTTCTGAGCAATCTGAACATGCAAATAACTTCAACTTAAATTTTAGTGTTGCTATAATATTTACATTCTCATGAATCATTTGAAATAGACTTTCCCATGAAATAGACTTTACCAAAACTATCGGTTTTCTTTTAAGTGGAATGATCATTCGGGAATTAGTTATTAGGGCATGGTATTATATTCTTATTTTATTTTATAACATAACTTGGTGAATAATTCATTTCTACTTTCGGATTTAAAATTACATTACATGTATATAAAATATTCATATTCTTGCATCATTGCCATTTAAATAATTCTTCTGTTTGGGCAACAATCATTTTATGCCACAGTAATTCCCATAATTCATTAGTCATTTATTGTTTTTATGCATTTCAGATAAATATCATTGGAGCGACTTCATTAGCCCATTTCCCTATTTGACTGTCATTTTTATAGACCCAACAAAGTTCTGTTTTTATATACTCACCAAAGTTCCTAATATAATTCTTTTTGTAAATACTGTACCTGATCATTTGTATATATATTGTCTCTATTTGTACTATAAATAAAACATTTCATATTTTTGAGACAACAGAAAACATTCGCTCTACCCAAATCATTTTTTTAGTGGAACCACTCGGACATAAGGAGAGTGCCCCATTTTAAAACAAGCTAATTCCACTCTCCCCGGTTACAAAATCTTCGTAGTTCACATTGTGGCAGTGGAACCATGGCTCACATGCAGTATAAGCAAGCATTAAATGTCTTGCTTTCTTTGTGGACACACACATGTAATTAGGCCAGCGCTTTGGTACGACACCAGCGCTTCGATGTTGTGTTCATCAATTACATGTACATGTTTACTCTACTAGCTGCCATGATGAAATGAAATGAACTTGAGTATTTGGAAAAGTAGATCATTCATTTCCATATAATTTAATTTCAGATCCTGATGCCAAGGAGATTCAACTATCGCCCAATTTCCCTTTGCTCTGTTCCGTGCAAAATGTTGGAAGGTTTTGTATCAAAAAGGCTCCTTCAGCACTCGGCAGAATACAATATTATACCCGACTCCCAGCATGGTTTTCAACCCAAACGTTCTTGCATAACTCAGCTAACTTCTCTTTTTGACACGTGGGCCAGAACTTTGGATGCAACAAAACCAGGACGAGTTGATGCAATCTTTCTCGATTGGTCGAAAGCCTTTGACCGTGTTGATCATTCCATTCTTTTACAGCAACTACACAAGTATGGCATTAGCAGTAACTTGTGGATGTGGATTAACAACTTCCTTTCCAACCGCCAACAGCGTGTTCTTTTTTCAGGTGTAAAGTCCGATTGGATACCTGTTACATCTGGTGTCCCACAGGGCTCAGTTCTCGGTCCTGTGTTATTCAATATATTTACATCAGAGTTACCGAACTATGTCAAATCTTCACTTCCGCAGTATGCAGATGACACAGTCTTATAAAGGGTTATTAGAGATGTTAACGACACTGTTATTTTGCAGAATGACCTTAATATCATCAGTAAGTGGTGCACTGATAATCACATGAAACTAAACTCAATTAAATGTAAAATTATGCATATTTCTCGATCTAGGAAGCAAATATCTACAACGTATGCCCTACAAGAGTTACACCCATTGGAAGTTGTTGATACATATAAATATCTTGGTATAATCATCTCAAAAGACTTGTCCTGGTCAAAACATGTTCAAATGGTCCGTTCAAGATGTGCTAAATTATCTGGATTTATCCGCCGCATATTCAAATCTAGAAACCCACAGGTACTAGTTAAATTATTCTGTTCTCTCTGCAGGCCTATCGTAGAGTATGGTGCTCCTGTCTGGCTACCACACCAGAAAAACTACATTGAGTGCCTTGAATCAATCCAACGACGCTTTACTAGGTCATGATTTCCGTTTCAGGTTTCCAATTCCCTCTCTTATGAACAACGTCTAACCACACTTCACTTGCCCCCTCTCTACAACAGACTGATATTCCTCACTGTATGCTTCATTACTAAATGCCTACACAGACACAACAGCATTCCCGAAACTTTCCTACCACTGCCAAATACTAGAAAGACCGAAACTTTGCTGTTTAAACATCAGTACAACAGGACTAACAGTTTAAAATTTTCTTCATTTATGTTCTTCCCCAGGTTTTTTAACTCTCTTCCTTGTGACCTAAGAGACCTTTGTATCGAACCTTCATATAAACCATTCATTAACTCTTTACGCGATCATCTTTTCAGTTCTAGTCTAATCCTTCAGGCCTATTAAGGCATTCACTAACTGTCTTGGTTAAAGTGGTTACATTTTTACATGCGATCCAGGTTGTTTTGATTTTGATTAGATACTGTTATTGATTTTCGTATATTTTTCTCGGTGTATGATTTTAATTCTTGTTGATTTAGTTTTTTTTTGTTTTTTTTGTAATTAATTAATTAATTTATTTATTGATTTATTGATTGTTTTTTGTTTTTTTTTGTTTTTTTTAGTTATTTAGTTATGTAGTTAGTTATGTAGTTATTAAGTTATTTATTTAATTACTTGTTTATTTATTTATTTAATTTATTATTTAATTATTTAATTAAAAATTATAAAAATTAGACATGAAATATGTACTCAATTTTTTTTGTATGTATATATTTATTATGTACATATTTATTGATGGGTTGTTCGATGTTTTTTGGTTGTGATTTTGTGGTGTGTTTTTTGGGTTTTTTTTTTTAATTTTTTTTTTTTTTTTTTTTTTATCTCTCCCTTTAAAGCTTGGTGATGTAAATTGATTTGATTTCAGCGTTTTTTTTTTACAGTATTCAAATGTCATTAATACAATTAATAATCACAAGCTTTGCTTTACACTGTACACTTTATTGAACTTATTTATCTAACCTTCTTCAACCCCTTTATATAATTAAAACTTCTTTTTTTATTTATGAATCATTTTTTTAATTTTTATTGTAAAACTGTCATTTTGGTTTATTTATTAATAACTATTTATTTAAAGAATTAAAAATGCAATATTTACTCATTTATTTAATTAATTAATTAGGCTAACTTATCAACTTGTCTAATTATTTATTTATCTATTAATAGAAGTAGTAGTAGTAGTACATGTAGTAGTGGTAGTAGTTTGAAGTTGTTTGTTTGTTTATGTATCTAAATCTTTTGTTGTTTTGTGTTGTAACTTTAGTCATTTGTTTACATGTATTTGTTGATATTTTCCCAAGAAATAAAATATTAAATAGTAAATAGTAAATGTGGTGACCTCCGTCGACTGTGGAGGTCTTTTTTTCCTTACATCATTGTAGCAAAGCCACGGACAGACCTGTGTAGAACGTGCCAAGTGAACACAAGCGTGCTGCTTCGGGGTGCTAATCTATCAGAAGAGAGGGAGAAGGAGCGATACCAGAAGGCAGAGGAACATCTTGATCTGGCCATGGAACAGCGCAACCTTTACAACCAGCAACTTCAAGCTGCAAAGAGTGCTGCCGTTGGGAAAGTGCTTGAGCCCAGTGAGCCACTTGGATTTGAGGGGAAGATGCATTATGCATTTGACTTCTATTCTCTCACACCGAGAAATTGCCTGCTATTTGGAATGTGCTGCACTGGCTTACTACATCAGGTAAGTTACATTGCATTGGATTACAAAAATACACAATGAAAATCACCGATTCAATTAATTTTTAAAGCCAGATAATGTGAAAAATAATATCTGAAAATAGCTGTGTGATGAATTATCTGTGAGTAATATAATGAACCAAGTTTATTTATTGTAGAGGACAAACTGAAATTAATTGGAATTTTTGAAAGCTTATCTGCCATTAATATTGTGTCTTTAGTCTTGAATCTGTCAATAATCCTTGCATGTTGCATTTTTTTTTATAAAACCCATGTATCATTCATCTCGAAATTAAGTACAAGTCATTCCGGCGCCTGGTTTGGCTTGCAAAATTTAAAGAACTCTATATTCATGTAATACAAATATAACAAACACATATCATAGATCACCATAAATTCTGATAAATTCTGTACATTAAAAAAAAAAACCTGCAGATTGTGCTTAGCTTGCTCAGCATTAGTTCAAATTTGCACACTGGAACTTCTACTTAAAGGTTATAAAACCAAGATAAGGAAAAACAAATTATTCACATAAGCTTTTCTGCACTTGCTACAGCGAAACGAATATATACAGTAAAATTTATGACACACATTAATCAAGGAGTAGTCAGTCAATGTGTCGGAGTAAGAACCTTATACCAACCTTCCGTCTGGCCTCTGCCATCTTAGGACACTTCCATCTCGCCCACAACTTCCTTCCAGATTTCAATTTTGACTTGTAGAGTTCTTCCAAGGAATTTTCAGTGCGAACTCTATGCTGTTTATTTTGGCCAAGGAAATCATACGACAATCTGTCAGGTGGCCTACGTATTCTTTGCGGTCGTTGTGGGAGGTTGAGATCAGGTGGGGTTTCGATGGACTGGCCAGGTGAGGATGGCAGCAACGATGATGACATTGGTGACGGTGATGTTGCTGGTGTTGGGGACGATGGCGATAGCATGGAGTTAGAAGAGTTCCCTGGTGTATCGTCTTGGTACACGTGTTCAGAGGATTCTTCGGCAGTCTCTTTTGTCTCAGCTGGGAAGGGGTTTGTTTGCATGGGACCAAATGCCACGAAAATAGCATCATCATTTGAGTCATCGCTGGTGTTGTGGTTTTCTGGAGGTATACTTCTTATTTCTGCCTCTGGTTTATGTTCATGTTCAACTGGTTGGGTTTCTTCTGCTGTTTCCTGATTTTCTACTTCTTGGAACTCCTCTGTTCGGTCGAGTTTGTCTGTTGGGTTGTCTTCAATAGGAAAAAACATGCAGGGAGTGAGTAGATTCCGATGCAATGTTCTCTCCTTACCAGTAAATTGGTTGGCAACGATGTAGACTGGCAAGTTAAGGTGCTTAGAGACGACAACATACGGTTGAGGTTCCCAACGGTCAGCTAACTTCTGTGTTCCAATGATGTGTTTTCGCTGAACAAGAACACGATCACCTGGATGGAGGGGGGCATTAGAAGATCCACGATCATACAACCGCTTTTGTTTCGCTTGTGCCTTCTCAGCGATGGTCTGTGCTGCTTTGTATGAGGATCGGAGGTTTTCTCTTAGTTTCTCTACGAATTCTTCATAGGATGGGGACTCTTTGTTGTTATCTGGAGCGAACCCAAACATGAGATCTATGGGTAAATTCGGATGGCGCCCGAACATCAGAAAGAAGGGGGCGTGGCCAGTCGTCTCATGCCGGGTGCAATTATAAGCATGAGTCATGGCACTGACATGCTGCTTCCAATCAAGTTTCTCGTCTATGTCAAGCGTCCCAAGCATATTTAGCAGTGTGTGGTTGAATCTTTCAGTGAGGCCGTTCCTGGAGTTGTTCTACTCTTCCTCATTCCACATACTTTGCAAAGCTCCCGGATGAGTTGTCCTTCAAAATTTCTCCCTTGATCTGAATGAATTCTGACGGGGAAACCGTAGTGGATGATGAAGTTGTCCCATAAGACCTTGGCAACTGTGTGTGCTTTCTGATCACGAGTGGGGTAGGCCTGTGAATACTTCGTGAAATGGTCAGTGACGACCAGGATGTTTTCTATTCCTCCTTTCGAGCGCTCAAGCTTGAGGAAGTCAATCCCGACGAGCTCTAGGGGTTCACTGGATGTTATGTTGACTAATGGTACTCTGGTCTTAGACGGTGGGGTTTTTCTCAAACAGCACCTTTTACAGCGCTCACACCACCGCTTAACATCCTCCGCCATTTTTGGCCAGAAGAACCGCCGCCTGACCATATCAAGTGTTCGATCATTCCCAAGATGGCCAAGATCGTTGTGAAGACAGTTCAAAGCCGTCTCTCTGAACTCTTTGGGTAGAACAAGCTGGTATGATGTTTGTCCGTCTGGTGTCAATCTGGTTCGGTACAAAATATCATCATTCAGATGCAGCCTATTCCATTGTCGCAGGTAGAGCAGACACTCATGGGACTCTTTAAGTCTATCAAGTGATGTTGGCTTCTTGTTCTGTTCGAGGAAAAGGACAATTCGTCCAATGTCTGGATCGTCTCGCTGGGATGTTATAATCTCCTGTTGTGTCAAATTAGGTAGTACCCTACACGGAACATCTGGGGCGTCGAGTTGCATTTGTTGACACTGAACCACACTAGGCTCCATGAAGGGTTTGGTGGCAGTAGGGTGACCAGAACAGAGTGCTTGGACAACCTCATGAGGGATGGTAATAGCCTCTTTATGAAACGCTAGTGATGTCCTTGTGGTTTCAGTATGCGGCTTTCTTGACAGGGCGTCAGCTGCTCCATTATTCTTACCAGGCCGGTACTTAACTGTGAAGTCGAACTGTGAAAGAGCGGCGACCCACCTCTGTCCGGTTGCATCTAACTTTACCGATGTAGTGACATAGAGTAACGGATTGTTATCCGTCAGGACGGAGAACTTACTGTTGAGCAAGTAGTCTCGCAATTTATCAGTAGCCGCCAGTAATTCCAGTTTGTGTGCTGGATAACGGGATTCCGCTGGGGTCAATCATTTACTAGCATATGCGATGACTCGTTCTTTGCCGTTCTGAATCTGGCTTAACACTGCACCAAGACCAACGCCTGACGCGTCTGTCTGGAGGACGAATGGAATGGTGTAGTCTGCGTAGGCAAGGATTGGCGGAGAAGTGAGGTGATGTTTCAGTAGGTCGAACGCCTTCTGACACTGTTCATCCCAGATGTATGGAGGTGGTGGATTCGACTGTTTCTTCTTGCCTTTCTTCCTGAGCTTTGGATCTCCTGATGTTAACTTGTACAGCGGGGCAGCGATGCTTGAATATCCTTTTAGTTGGCCAGTCTTTCACTTGGGAGATCTTCTCAGGATCAGTTGAGATTCCTTTGGAAGAGACAACGTGGCCAAGATATCTGACTTCTTTCTGCAACAGGAAGCATTTAGACGGTTTCAATTTGAGTCCATGTTGGCGGAGACAGGCGAAGACGTTCTCCAGACGCTGGATGTGCTCCTCGAAGGTTGTAGAGAACACAATGATGTCGTCAAGATAAAGTAACACTGTCGAGTAGTTCTGATCACCTAAGCAGATTTGCATCAACCGTTGGAAGGTTGCAGGTGCATTTTGGAGTCCGAAAGGCATACGGTTGCATTCAAAGAGCCCCATGGGTGTGGTAAATGCCGTCTTGATTTTGTCTTGCTCGTCAACCTCCACTTGCCAATATCCAGATGTCAGGTCTAGTGTTGAGAAGAGAGTGGCATTTCCAAGGGCATCCAGTGCATCCTCAATTCGAGGGAGTGGGAAAGCATCCCGGACTGTTTTGCTGTTCAGCTGTCTATAATCAATACAGATCCGCAATGAGCCATCCTTCTTGTGGACAATTACAATGGGAGATGCATAGGGACTGCAACTGCGTCTGATAGCTCCTGATTCCTCCATTGCCTGTAGATGTTCTCGCACCGCTTGGTACTGGGATGGCGGTATCCGACGATGTGGCAGACGAAAAGGTTGGTCATCAACCAGTGGGATGGAGTGCTTGATTGTAGTGGTGCGGCCATAATCCAAAGCGTTCTTAGAGAACACGTCAGAGTTCCTTTGAAGGAGATCACCGAGTTGCTTCCTTTGAGTGTCATCTTGAAGAAGAGCACTAGACAAATCTAGAGATGGAATCATATCAGGGACCTCTACCGTGGCACTTGTGACATGGGAAGTTGGGACATTACCAGGTGTTTGGTTTTGATGTAGACATTCGACAGCTTCTGGGCTAAAAGTCGATCTGACATCGTCTGGCTTTTGGCCGGATATCTGTGTGTGAGATTTGTCCAATTTCTCGTCAATTTGAAGTACTGAGGAAAGACGCGCAAGGTAAGTATTCTTCCGGATGGTGATGGGCCTGGCTGATAGATTACAGAGCCGTACAGGGACTCGACGGTTGAGACCGACATCTGCAACGATATTTCCGACCTTGAGACATGAATTACTCTGGGGGAAACCTTCAACAACTGCAGTGTAGGTACAACCTTCTAAAGAATAAGGCGCCTGGCAGATCACATCAACCTCAGCTCCGGGTGGTATTATGCGCGGAAAGCGACCCATGTACTTTACATTACCGATCTTTCCTTCTTCATCACCTGGTTCAGACACTGAAGTGTTGGTGAAAGCGGCGTGCCATGCTTTGCTCTGAGTTTCGATGGACTGCATAAAGCCACTACCTCTGGACTAGTTCTGGTCTCTTCTGGAAGCGCGGATGACATTGGTTCCAATGAGTAGGGGTACACGCTTCCGGTAACTGTCGGCTGGGACAACGAAAGCCGGAATCTGTTCGTAGACAACGTCTAGGATCGTCAAAGTGATTGGAATGACACCAAGGTGTGGTACCTTCTGCCCACTCGCACCTTCGATGGAGACATCAACGGGAGTAAGCCGAATGTCGCCAAGAGTGGGGTGTTCTTTCCATAGATCTTCTGTAATAGATGTGATTTGAGAGCCGGAGTCGATGAGAGCTGTGTGGGTTATACCATTGATTTTGACTGAGTCTTCGTTATTCGGACCAATAAGCTTCTGGTATTCTAGTTGACTAGATAGAGGCGGACTCTACAGGGCTTTGGTGTTTGGTGGCTCCAACGGCTTGCCCTGCGGCCGTGGGCCTTGCTGGTTTAACGGCAGACTCCGACATCCTCTGGCTGTGTGACCCTCTTGGCCACAGCGGTGACAGACGAAGACTCGATCAGTGGGGTAGTCTGCTCTTGGGCGCTGACGTGGTTGACTTTGCTTTGTCGACATCTGCTCGACTTTCTCTGCAAGTTGTCGCACTGTCAGAAGTAGATCTTGCAGAACTTCGTTGTTCGCTTGCTGGGTTTTGTCAGCTGGTGGGTTTTGTGGTGACGCTGACTTCGGGCACTTCTGTTGTGAAGGAGAGGGTTGAGGTCGGGCTAGTTGGGACTGGGCCTTCTGTTCAGACTTGAAGACAGATTGGCATCTGGACTCTCTCTCTATCTGTCGTAACTCCATCTGCATTTCTCGGAAGGACATGTCCCTGGGCTTCATGGGTGCAAGTCGCTGGATCACCTTTTCATCCCTGACGCCCCTCATGAACTGCTGAGTTAGCATCCTGTTGCGGGTTTGAAGAGGTCGTCCCCTGTTCATTCGTTCCTCTACGGTGCGCAGAGTCGCCTCCAGTTCTACTGCGTAGATGGTGGACGACTCATTCGGTAGCCTGAACCGTTCATAGAAATCGGCCAAGGGATCCCCTAGAAGAGAGACTTTGGAAACCACAAATCTGTGATATTGTTAAGTTATTTATTTACTCAAACAATTCACTTACGGCGTCCTGTCAACGGAAGTGTGTACAGCCGGCCGGTTGTCTTGTCTTGATCGTCAGCACTTGATAGACGGAAAATAATGGCTTGTCACTATTGGCAATAGAAGGGCAGTTCTTTATCGCGACGAGAATCAAGTTCAGTTCTGCAAATCTCAAAAACGCTGGAAGTACAAAAGTTCACAGCAAATGGCCTGCGTAAATGTTAGCACCACTGTCATCCATTGATGGCTAGCTACATCAGTACTGGAACAGCCGGCATCTGCAGAAGTCGGGAAAGATGTCCTCGCGGCCACACGCGTACAGGGACGATCGGCACAGCCTCGGGTGATCTTTGGTACGGCTACGGGGGTGATTGTCCACGCGGCCACACGCCGCGACCACGGGGACGATCGGCACAGCCTCCGATGATCTTCGGTACGGCTACGGTGGTGGTCGTCGAAGTAGACTCAGGATGCAAGGACCACCGCTACCGCTTGGTAGGAAGGCCGATATCAGGAACTGGCATTCACAGTTGTTCTTTGGGATTCAGTTCCACGTCAGCTTGGATGTATGCGTAGGGGAAACAGGGGATTGCCGTCTGTCTACAGCTCCCCCTGGCAGGCATACGTCAAGGTAGGAATTGCTCGCAGAGATGATAGTTGCCGATGGTGGTCCTCTACCCGGATCTTCCACCATTTGTGACCCTGGGTGTTAAGAGTCGAAAAGTGGGAAGAGGACTCGGCGATTTGGTTTCTGTTTTGTGCTGGTTTATTCTGCATAAACGGGAAAAGGAAAGCAAATTATGACATGGTCTTTCCTCGTCTCCGGTCAGCATTGCAATGACAATTAATATTTACAAACACATAATTAAATGGAATAAACAAAACGAAATAAGAGTGCAAACTATCTGCATCTATATTATTTCTAGGAAACACTTAACTATTAAGTTAACGATACGATTAAAGAAAATGGAAAATGGCGGCTTTTGGTGGTTTCCCGCCAAACCGTATCTTACGGCCGCCATCTTGGAAAATTAAGGTTTTTACTGAAAATAGCATCAACATCCAAGATAATGAAACAAAATACTTCAAACTACTCGTTCCACAAGATCAAGAAGATAATGCAATATTAATTTACAGTAAATCTAGACTGATTAAGGTTAAGAATAATTCAAAACTAAAAGTAAGCGGGAAAATGTTCACATGAATCTGTGCTTCGAAAAAGCAACACTTACAAGCAGAATTATTCAGGAAATCACATGAATACATCTACATACTTGTTCATGATTAATTAACTACGAAATGTAAAAGGTAAAAGTACAAAATATTTACCTGCATAAACGGGAAAAGGAAAGCAAATTATGACATGGTCTTTCCTCGTCTCCGGTCAGCATTGCAATGACGCTAACCAGGGTCCCGTTCACTACGGCTATTGTGATTGGCCGTTGGTGATTTAAATAATAATGAAACAGATTTAAATAAGAAAACAGTACTTTGGAAGAAACTACAAAATTATGGGGGGACCTTTTTAGGCTGGTGACATTTGTATGAAATTACATTTCTGATAATGTTCATAATTCATACCCACTTGGGTTTATGTAATTGCTTTACTAATGTCTCCTCAGAAAAACATTACATTTGTTTCTTTCCAATACAGATCAACTATTTGATAGATGAGGGCTTCCTTATACAGAAGGGATCAGAGCTTGTGATTAACCTGATCGACAATTTCTTCTCTAATTGGGGCCTCGGAGAAGAAGATGCTGAGCTTCACGCAGATAACTGTACGGGGCAAAATAAAAACAACTTTGTGGTATGGTACCTGATGTGGCGTGTACTAACCCAACGGCACAAATCCATAACCTACAGCTTCATGTTGCCTGGCCACACGAAATTTCTACCGGATGGGTGGTTCGGCTTGATAAAGCAGAAGTATAGGACTCCTCCTGTGTCAAGTATCAGCGACCTCGCCAGGATGGTGGACGGCTCAAGCATCATGAACACAGCGCAAGTGATGGGGTATGAAGATGGCCATGAAGTTGTGCTGCAACGCGGGTGGAACAACTACCTGTCCAATTTCTTCAAGACAATCCAAAACATCACCAGCCAATGCCACTTCAGGTATGAGTACATGTATAAACATGCTTATACTGTAGGTCTTTAGAACTTGTTTTGAGAATTCAAAATTGGCACACAGCGGTAGTCGTGTATTGCTTTTCAGAATTAAAATTATTTTGGTGTGGAAATTGGCTTAAAAAACACCACAACAAAAACGTTCTTCCCACTTCAAGATTGAAATTATTGAAGAGATGATAACTTCTTCATGAGAACTACTAAGGCTTACTGCAGCTGCAGTCTTGCAGGAAAATAAGCCTTTTGAAGGGATCCACTGTTTGAATATTGCCATTCCTCCAATCATCCTGCCATCAACTGTTTCAACCAGATCGTCTTGCTGGCACTCTCTCAAAAACTGCAAGTGTTTCCTCTTAGTCTTACACTGTCTTCTTTTGGTGGAGGCTTTCCTGCAGCTTTCTGTAATGATGATAATTGACATCAGGATAACATTCACCCAAAAAGCAAAATATTCTAACGAAAATCTGTATGTTCACAGAAAGCAAAATTTCAAACGTAGGGGTGTATTTTTTTTGGGTATTTATTGGGGAATATTGGTGTACATGTATTCATGCACTGAGATGTTTGGTTAACCTTGTTCTGCCAGAAAAGTCTAGATGCAAACATAAAATGTCATATTATTGTTAACCTTGCTTCAAAATGGCAGTTTGTGATATTCATGTACATGATCATAATTGACCAATACGGGACAACCTTCCAATATTTTTCTATTAGGTTTATTGGGGTGTCATAGCCTTTATGTTGTTCTGATAAAGAAAATACATGTAAGAATTCTGTATCACAATAAATTTCACAGGAAATATTTATTCATTATGCAAAATGTTGCTTAGGCCTACTAGTAAATAAATAAAATTATGCCATTTTACTGATCCTATCAAATTGGGATTTTTCTTTTGGTACGGTACATATAAGATCGTTCATCGTGAACTCTGCGTCAGATGTTAATTGTTGGTATTCATAAATTTCAAGTATCCTTTTGTTGATTAGATATTTATTTTCCAATTAAGTTGATTGAGTATATGAGAAGGGGTGAAATATCCACTCATTTACAGTTAATTGATATGCCTACAACTAATTAATGTATGGGATGTTATTGTTCAACATGTTACTTACGTCTCTGTTGCTCTTCATAGTGAAGTATTGGATGTCTAATCGAATCCTCATCCACTAAGATATCATCACCAGGATATATCCCGTAAAACTCACTAGATGACCCCTAACATTATCATCTCTGACTATGTACCTTAGCAGCACACCATCTTTCTAACTCATCAATCGCCTGAACTGGACTTCCAACAGAGAATGTTCTTGCCCGTTTTGTCTTCAAGGTTTTCTAGTCAATTTTTATAATCCTACACATAAAAGCTGGTGGTTTGCAGTAGTGACCACTACCATTGTGGGCATCTGGTGTACCTATAGAGGTCAATAGGCCATAAATACTTGGGCTGACCACCACAAGGGGGTATTAAATTTATGTCCATTGGGGGGAGCTGTCACTTAGGAATGGATGTTTTCTTTCCGAGTTAGAAAGGTCTAACTCGGATTCGTTTAAATGGGAGAAATTCGTAATGGTGGAAACAGCAAATTACTCGGATCCAGATAAGCTGCAGGAGTTATCCAGTTGTGTTTCCAAATTAAGCCACCAGTTTAGAGTCAGCGATGAATCAGCGCAATCTGATCTATTTGACTTTGTCCATCATGTTCAGGAATCCTGAAAGAACTGTCAGTAGCACATGCATGTTCTCCCGAAATTTTCAACCACATTTGCAAGCTTATCAACTCTTGCAAAAGCATACAAAGTACAGCCTCCACACACAGCCGACTGCGAGAGGGATTTTTCTCGGATGGGTTTAATTAAGACAGAACTAAGGAACAGAATGGGACAAGATACCTTAGACTGCCTGATGCGCATTGCAATAGAAGGCCCGGATATTGCATCATTCCCATTTACCAAAGCAGTGAAACAATGGGCTACAAAGAAATCTTTTGATTTTTTTCTTAATTCTGTTCATTAATCTAAAAACTGATTTAGAATAATGAACAGATGACCTTGTATAAGATGCTTGTGTAAGATTGTTATTTGTTCTGCCAGTTACTGTATACCGACACAAATATTTAATGAGACAATTGTTGTTTCATCCTGTGTTATCTTTATTTAATGATAATTCCACATTTTACAAACACGAATTAAACTTTATAACATCATGCTTCAAAAACCTGACCCCCCCAAAAAAAGACCCCTGAATCCTGGAGCTTGGGGGGGGGGGGGAGCCCCCTCAACCCCCGCCGGGGCGTTGCGCCTTGACACCTGGCTGTTTCCCGCAAGAGCTCCTCTCGCTATGCTTCGCCAAAATATTACCCGGCACTAAATTTGGCCTGGTGACAACCCTGACCCCACTTCTCTGCCTATGTAAGCGTGTGTGTTTGTGACTTTCCATTGGGACATGTACTGTGCATGTGATTAGTAGAACAAAAGATGTGCTCCCATCCGACGGGCTAACAATACTATCTTGTTATGAAGCAAACACAGGGCCAGGCAAAATTGACTATATTGTACGAATCTACACTTATTCACAAATGTGGTAAACCAGGGATCTTTTTTGCATAAACTATATATTGTTGTTTAAAGAAATAGGTTAAGACAGAGAATAGACTCGGAACATAGATTCGTGCTTAGAATCTAAGCACGAATCTGCAGTTGCTCATCCATTCTCCATTGCATAATTTTGTTATTTATTTGTTGATAGAATCATTGCATAAACAAGGAAAAAACCTACGCCTTTACTGAAAATGAGGTCATTGCGTACATACAAAAGGGATTATCGAACAAAACAGTGGGCTCTCCTCTTGAGTGTCTGGTTTCACGACTGTTTTATGGTAACTATTGAGTCATATGTAACGGCTGTTTGCTGGACCCAATGTATTTTAAGTGTTTACCAGTGTCTTGTACACGTTTAAACAACAACTTCTTAATGGAAGCAAATTTTTGACGTTTAATGACGTCATATGAGGCTCCAAAGTTCGGCTGGTATTAAAAGCGCACAATAGGATTTTTTTTTTTCTCCTAAAAATATGTGCATTGGGGTAAAGAGGGTATGGCGAGCAATATTTTGTGTTGCGCCAATGGTGTGCGACCCTTACTTTTAGATATATCAGCTATTAAATTGGTTTTGTAACATATGCAGTTTTAACTACAGCAGCATACGCGTGCAGATACTCACCTGACTCTTTTTAATTATCCTCTGAAATTACCACACTCACTTTTTTTCAACCCTTAACCCTCAACATCAACAATCAACGTCAACATCAACAATCAACCATCAACATCAACATCATGAACAATCAAAAATTGATGAACATCTACAACAACTATCAATAATCAACCAACATCAACAATCAACTATCAACAATCAACCAACATCAACAAGCAACAATCAACAACATCAACAGCAACAATCAACATCAAAATAAAAACATTAACATCATTAACCAACAACAACAATCAACCTCAAGAATCATCATAAACATTGGACTTCAATAATCAACATCAATTAACATCAACAATCATCATCAACAATCTACATCAACATCAAGAATCAATGCAAAAGTCAATATCAACAATCAACGATCAATAATGTGAAAAAGCATTACGTTCTGTTCATTAAGCAGACATATTTCTTGCCATCAACACAAACATATGCTAGCCCAACACCGTGTGTTTGTACCATAAACTGTAGTTTTGTTTTGTTTTGTTTTTCCTCCAAAAGTGGCTTAACCGACCCGACCCAACCCAAAGTCGCGCTTTCGGGTCGGGTCGGTTTTAACCTTTCGCCCAGGCCATCGTGGCTTAGAGCGGCGGAGTTGCGAATACCCTAAGCAACTGGACCAAAGATTAAGTCAGCACGCTCGAGTGGCAAAGCCACGAGGCCTTTCCCAACTTGATTTTGTTGAATTATTCATAGTTTTTTATGCAAAAAAGAAGAGTGCTGAAGGTTAACCAATCACTACGCGGATTTTGCCAAGTCGCTACCATTTTTAAAAGGAAGGGCGAGTAAGGAAAACGTAAGAGCAAATAACTGTAAGTTCAGATGAAAAATAAGTTCATACACTCAAATAATTTTTTGAAATACTTTTTAAGTAAAATTAGAATATGTCGGGACAATAACGCTGTCACGATCTTGTGGAAAACTAGACTTGCGTTTTTTGTTTTTAAATTTTACGCAAGCATCCGGGCGCGTTTGACTGTACAATTGTTAGTTGTAAAAATTTTGTATATCGGTAATTTGTACAACGTTGTACAAAAGTCATCATATGACATTGTATTGACATTGTATGGTGGTCGTTTCACAATCATTGTAATAAAGTAATAAATATGACGTTGTGGTTACGTTGTATGTAGGTGTTTTCATCACTTTGTTTTTAAGTTGTCAATGTTACTTTGTCAGAACGTTGTAATTTAGATGTTTACAACGTTGCTGTGAGGTTATAATCATGACGTTGAGATTACGTTTCATCTAGGTTGTTTTACAACGTTGTTTTCAAACGTTGTTTTCAGTTGTGAAAATCAAATTGTCACGACGTTGTAGTTTGGTCTTTCAAAACGTTGCTGTGATGTAAAAATCATGACGTTGTTGTAACATTTTATGTGGGCTCTTTCACAAAGTTGTTGGTATGTTGTTAATCTCACGTTGACATGACGTTGTAGATAAGAATTTACACCACGTTGCTGTGATGTTCCATTCATGACGTTATGATGACGTTGCATAAAGTCTCATAATGTTGTTTTTAAGTTGTAAATATCATGTTGTCGTGACATTGCAGTTTGGTACTTTCACAGCGTTGCTGATATGTTGTGAACCTCACGTTGTTTTGACACTGAATTTAAGTTGCAATTATGCTGTGTGTTACGATCCATGCTGTTGTGGTATTGACAAAAACATTGTGATTACGACGTACTGAAAACATAATGTTTTAATTAATTTTTTAATTGATAATAATTAACATTTGGGTGCCGCCTTGCATTAATATTGTAACTCATGAAATATCGAGCATCATCATGTTTGTTTTGTCGTAGTAGGAATATAATGTTTCCAGATATTTTTCTAATGGTCTAAGATGGATGAGATCGTGGTCAAAGCGCGACTGTTTCCCGCTCATATTCATTGTTGTATATTCAATGTATACCCCATTGCAAACACCAGCGTAACTGTTAATAAGATTCCCGTTCTCAAAGAAAATATTACCATGGCGCATGCGCATCAGCAGAAATTCCACGTCCAGACCACGTGATAGCTCATTTGAATCGCTCTGCTAAGTCGAGTCAGCGATCTTCTTGCAGCAGCAGCTCACTATAACGGTCGCCGCCGTCCAGTATGTGAATTAGCCATGGTCGCCAAGCAAGTTATTTTCACTACAGCATTTCTTAGAAGGTAGGAATGAAATGTTCTGTATCTTGACCTCATTCTTGTGTCGAACCCATTTTCAAAAAATCTGATGAAAGGATTAAATTAAAGTAATAATAACTTTTCGAACAAAGTCGCTGTCAAAAAATGAAGATTTTCCTATGCCTATAATTTTTTTTTTTTTTTTTTTATAAATGTTGAAAATTTTCTACAGACTCGATCAGAATAAATGTAGATTAAGGGTGAAAATCTGTGCCTCAATTGAGAATGGAGGCTTGTCAATGCGAACAGTTTTGGAGGATCATACACTGAAAGAAACACGTTCAAGTCATCTGGTTTTCAATTTAATAATAAAATCTTGGTATTCTTTTTCAAGGAAATTATATACATGTGGATCAGATTTACTCGAATTCATGTGAGACATGTTAGACCTTTTTAACAACGTTAGTCAGGCGCTTAGGCCAGCTTTTGGAAGGGATGTGGACATGCCGGACAAAAGTGCCAAATTTTCCATACATGCTCTTTATTGCTTAAGCTTTCAATTTTTGATAGTAACCAACTTATCCAATAACAATATGGCGGCCATCTTGGAATTTAAAGATGGCTGCCATTGAAAACCTACTTTTAACCATATCTCATCTTCTAAACCACTTAGGATTAAAGTTTTGGTGTCTAAACATACATTTTCAGGGTCAAGGAATGCAACTGTACCATTTGGGATAGTGTCAAATGGTTTGTTTGTCCAGATACATTGTTGCTGCCATCTTATTGTTGAAGATGGCCGCCGGCATTGAAAACTACATGTATTTTATCTTTAAGCCTCTTAACATTAAATCTTAGTGTCTAACATTAAATCTTAGTGTCTATTTTCAGGATCAAAGAACGCACCTGAACCATTTGGGTTAATGCTAAATGGTTAATTTGTCCTGATACATTGCGGTGGCCATCTTAGATTTTAAAGATTGCCGCCATTGAAGCTGACCTATATCTACCAATATCTGTAATTCTAAGCCACTTAGGATTAAACTTGTGGCGTCGAAACATACATTTTCAGAGTCAAGGACTGCAAGTGTACCATAAATGACAGTGTCAAATGCTCAGTTTGTAAACTAGTTTGGCCATCTTCGATTTTAACGATGGATGCCAGATAATAATTGCATTATCTGATACACAGCTACTACCCCATATCAAATCACAGTTTAGGTGTCAAAACATACATTTTCAGGGTCAGGAAATAAAACTCTTTTATTCAGAAGAGACCGAGAACATTTTACTATAAAACACGAAATAGTCAAACTGAAGATATAATCTCTAACAGAATACCGTTGATGTATACTGCAGTCACCGAAAATACTGTATGAAGTATAAATAAAACAACTTTATGTGAAAATAAATGTCATCACTCACAAAACTTTACACTTTAAAAGTGCTCGCCCTAATTCTCACAGTTGCAACCGCAACTTATTTGTATTATTATTGTACTTAGCAAGATGCTGCATGCACGTCTTGCTCCGCATACACTTTGATTCTTGAAACCACATTAACTAGTTCACTGTAGGCTTTGGAGGCCACAGGTTACATGGTCCAGACAGGAACCCATTACTGTTTCTGTTCATGTTCGAGTGCCTGATCCTAAACAGGCTTGTCCCCGTTGCTGAAACATCCCTTATCCCTCAGCAACCTGGATGGCAACATTGCAAGTCAACAACAAGCCAACTCTTAATCTGGCACAGCAAGCTGAGGATGGGTTTCAAAACGAAAAATAAGTGGAGCTATTGACCCAATACCTCGCATTTACGGATCATATCGGAGCCCTTCTCAAAGACAGATGCGTCTTTGTTGTTCAGAACAAAACAAAAACGTTCTACCCCAAGGCACTGTGCTAGCTCCGTCGCTGTATAACGTCTACACAAAACAAATCACAATTGAATAGACCAGGACACTGAGCGTTTTATCTACGCAGACGATCCTTGTGTTACATCTCACAAGATTCCGTTTGAAGCTATAGAAGCAAAACTTACCTCAGCACTTAGCCGTCTCTAGACCATGAGCAATCGCCTCTGTGCCAATCTTGCTAAGACCCAAGTCTGCTCGTTCCATCTCAGGAACGTTAGCCGTGAGGCCAACCGAGTCCTTAACATCGAATGGTCCGGAACACCATTGGCCCATTGTAGCCACCCTGTCTACCTTAGGGTGACCCTCCATCGTATCCTGCCACTGAAGTCAACCAAATTTAGTTCCCCGTAACAACATCATAAAGAAATTGAACAACCTCCGAAAGGGGAGCCAACCTCACACCCTATGATGAACCGTTTTGGCTCCGTGCCAAGCAGAGTATGCGTGCCCCGTCTGGGAGAGATCAGCCCATACCACGAAACCTGACCCAGCCTTAAACATTATGCAGTTT
Source organism: Patiria pectinifera (assembly GCA_029964075.1). Lineage (NCBI taxonomy): Eukaryota > Metazoa > Echinodermata > Asteroidea > Valvatida > Asterinidae > Patiria > Patiria pectinifera. Next base: position 12,448,091 of record CM057135.1, read on the forward strand.
GATCACTGGATGCTTGAAACCCACCAACCAGGTAATTTGCACCTCCTTGCTGGCATTTCCTCTTCGGATTTCCGAAGGGAAGTTGCCAGCCCAGCTAAGATGTCCAAATATTGATAAATGACGAGTGTCGCCTCCTGCAGGGACGGCAAGTTTCGGCACAAAAGGCTGAAGTCAAGAAAAGCTTCCTTGGCCATGTCCACTCCTTCACAATATCCAGGGAAGTGGCAAGTCTCAAACACTGGAAGCAACGACTGGGAGCAAACGCCTACCGATTGTCATGGTTATACTATAACAACGTCGGAAAACCTCCCAACAGGTGCTACATCGACATGGGTTCAATGGAAAACTATCAGCCGCTTGAGAACCAGGACTAGCCGATCACAGACCCGCCCTATATGGAGCTACAAAAGTGGTTCAGCTGCATGTAGTTGTGGAAAGGCGAAGTTGTATCACATCCTGTAGTGCCAGAGATTTCTACCTGCCTAGGTTCAAAGATGGCATTGACCTAGTAAACAGGACGGTATTGGGCCGATACCAGCTAATTATGGGTTTGCTGTTGCAGTACCATACAGTTTAAACGGTACAAGACAGAAACGGGCTAATGCTGGCTCGATTTCGCCAAAACGGTTACGTGTTGACGGTACAGACACCACAGAGTCGGGATTAGTCCAGTGCTTGCCCTATTATGTAGAAAACGGTAATGATGACACCGTTCAGAGCCTGCATCAGATCTGTGCTGGTCTTTTTAAGGCAAACAATAACATCAAGACGGCGCAAAGCCTGAACTGGCCGTTGCAGATCCTCTTACGATAAACCATGATGACAAGACGGTTAAAAGCCTGAATCGGGCCAGTGTTGGTTCCTTTATGGGAAACCATAATGGCAAGACGGTACACAACCTGAATGGGACCGGTGACGGCCTTTTCAAGTCAAACCATAATGGCAAAAGGGTACATAGCCTGAATCGGGCCAGTGTTGGTCCTTTACGGCAAGCCATATGGCCGCCGTATTAAGTATCTGGACAAACTGACCATTTAGCACGATCCCAAATACATGTAGTACTAGTCAAAAGTGTTAAGTTGCGTTCCATGACCCTGAACATAAATGGGTAGACGCCAAGATTTAGGTTCTTAGTGGCTTAAAGATGCAATACACGTATTTGGAGATTTAGGTTTTAAATGGCGGCCATGTTTCAAATACAAGATGGCCACAATGCTGTATTTGGATAAACTAACCATTTGACACTATCTTAAATAGTACAGTTGTATACCTTGTCCCTGAAAATGTATGTTTAGACACCAAAACTTTAATCCTAAGTAGCTTAGAAGATGAGATATTGGTAGATATATTTTTTTTAAAGGCCTCCATCTTTAAAATCCAAGGTGGCCGCCATAATGTCATAGGATAAGTTGGTTCCTATCAAAAATTGAAAGCTAAGGCATTGGGAAGCATGTGTGGAAAATTTGGCGCTTTTGTTTGGAATGTCCACATCCATTCACTAAGCTGCGTGACTGATATCACTGTTCATGTTGACAAACAGTTCTGGCGAGGAATTTGCTGAGAAGAACCAAAATAATAATAACACAAATAGTAAATTTTTACAATAACAATAAAAACGAACAATAAAAACAAACAATAAAAATGAATAATACCAGTTTTGAAATTCACACGGTGCAGTATTTGTAGCAGATAGGCTTACATTGCCCGCGGAAATGACCGAAATGTTTTGCGTTCGCTCATTCACGGTCTGTAACATGAAGTCTTACTAGAGACGCCGATTTACACGCAACGTGGGTAAGTTTATGCACAAAAGTCGGACACTTCCCAAAGCCAGATATGAAGGTTGTTTCGGGTATATCAGGTCGGTTTTGGGTCAGTTCGGGTCGGTTTTTGGAATTCACCCTTACCAAAATAACCAATTAAATCCAATTAAATTTCCAATTGGATCCAATTGGTTTGAGTTGGATCCAATTGGTTTGAATTGGAACCAATTGGTTTGAATTGGAACCAATTGGGTGTCGAGTTGGATCCAATTGGTTTGAGTTGGATCCAATTGGTTGAATTGGGAGTGGAGTTGGATCCAATTGGTTGAATTGGGAGTTGAGTTGGATCCAATTGGTTGAATTGGATTCAGTTGGGAGGTGAGTTGGATCTAATTGGTTGAATTGGATCCAATTGGAAGTTGAGTTGGATCCAATTGGTTGAATTGAGAGTTGAGTTGGATCCAATTGGTTGAATTGGATTTAGTTGGGAGGTGAGTTGGACCTAATTGGTTGAATTGGATCCAGTTGGGAGTTGAGTTGGATCCAATTGGTTGAATTGGGAGTTGAGTTGGATCTAATTGGATGAATTGGATTCAGTTGGGAGGTGAGTTGGATCTAATTGGTTGAATTGGATCCAGTTGGGAGTTGAGTTGGATCCCATTGGTTTTATTGCATTCAATTGGGAATTGAGTCATATCCAGTTGGTTGAATTGGATTAAGTTGGGAGTTGAGTTGGAACCAGTTGGTTTTATTAGATTCAATTTGGAGTTGAATCAGATCCAATTTGTTGAATTGGAATTAATTGGGAGTTAATTGAATTTGAACCATTTAAATGAATTTGAATTAATTTGGAATTACGTTGGATCAAATTAGTTTTATTCGATTATATTGAGAGTTGAGTTGGATCCAATTTGTTGTTTTGAATTGGAATCAGTTGGGAGTTGAATTAAGTCTAGTTGGTTTAAATCTGACTCTTTTGGGAGTCAATTTAGTCATAAAGTCTAATCGGATAAATCTTTACTTCCACAATATCTAAAAATCTTTAAAATAACTGCTATACTGGTATATATACATTTCAAATAAATAAGGAAATAACTCATTTTGATGTAAAGTTCCTATGTGAAATATGTGAAAAAAATTGTAGAGGTTTGCACTTAATTAAAATGAGAAAATATAAACAAAATGCAAGTTCAATACATTTCCACCAATAATACTTATTTATTTCCACGAACTATACATTTACAGCTTTCACAAATGTGGGTACAATTCCCAAACGTCTATATATATTACACTGTTATAAATTTTACTTGTAAAATAAATAACAATATTAAAAAAAAAATGTTTGACACACAGTTTTCATTAATATCAATCTTTAAGGGTAATGAGGTCTGACTCAAGTGTAAGGATTCAAATACATGTATGTTCGAAAGATACTTTCCTACAATTGCTTCTGACCATAGGAGTTTAAATGGTGCCTGTACGCTCATGCCATATTTTCAATGGGGAACGCCAATAAAATCCTAAAATCATTCACACTATATTAACTACAAATGCACCCTTGTCAGGACTATTTCGTTTGCATATGTACATCACAATCCTTCTTTTTGCTAATGCAATTTTTTTTTTTTAAGAAATTATTTGTGGGGGGCTAGACAATTGGGGGGGGGGGGGGCTAAAGGCCCCCCCCCCCAGAACCGTGCCTGAGGGTTTTCTAAAAAACAAATGGTAATCTTACTTTAAAGGGTAATTATGGCCAGACTACATGTTTACCAGCAAAAAGCATGGTATCATCTTAAAGCTGAAGCTTTTACGAAAGGACGTTTTCACTCATTAAACAAAATTTCAAATGTGTGTATCACAGACACTGTTATTAGTTACAGCAAACAAATGTCACAATTGTATTGCCATAATGGTACCTTCAATTTCCACACTTTGGGGGGGGGGCATGAATACCTCTCGTTCATGAATTATGAATATTAATAAGGTCGGTAACGGAAGGACGGTAAAACAGACGAGGGTTTTCCAACTTACATGTGTTTTGCGTAAACTCTGTGAATTTTATGGAGCAATTTTATTTCAAAGATAGGAAATGGAATCCCTGAAGCTTTATCTATACTATACCACCTTTCATTTGAATTTAAGTGTTTCGGTAATGTAATTACGACGTCTTAAGTGGATTATAATTTGGTAACGGAAGGACGGTAACGGAAGGACAAAAGGTTTACTCAATTATAGCATGAACAAAATGTTAATTCACACTAATTATACAAGTGAAACAAATTGCTGAAACGTGTAACTGAATGTGAAATCAACAATATGCAGACCTGGCATAAATAATTATACCCAAGAAACTATTGAGGTAATGATAGGTGCCTGCTAATTAATGATGATAAATGAACATCAAAAAACACATAATTCACGATCACAAGACTAATACAGAAATAGACTTCAAACCCATCACCTCAATCCTTAAAAGTTTAAATACGCAGTATTTGAACACTTGAGTATATTAGTTACATGTTCACCAACAACTTTTAATAATAATACTGGTAGGCGGTTCAGTGGTTTACCTAAAGGGTGTGGGGGGGGGGGGCGCGACCAGCCTACATGTACATTTAAGTTAAAAACATCCACCGGAAGAACTGATGGCTTCAGAATCATCATGTTTTAAAAAAATGTTTTAGGTGTTGCTTTTAGTTGAACTCTAAATTCAATGTTTGAAATCAAATTATAATGATTTATAGTGTTGTTAATAATTAACTTATAAACATCCAAACTGAAGTTGTTAACTTAATTTGTCAAAAATTGCACCTCACATGTCTTACACATGTAAATTGTATGAAAGTGCCTAATAGTACCGGTACTTTCTGCCATCTCATTTTTTACTTAATTTGCTTCCGGAATGGTTTCACAGAAATTGTATCTTTCTCTATTGTCCATTAATAGTGATGGCAGCAACTTTATGATTTGATTTTCTGCAACAACTCCATACATGTGTACGAGTACCGGTACACTGACATACATACTATGTACATGTACATTGTACATGTTGTACATATGCCTGTGCCATCCTTTGTAATGAACACCTTGCCCTGCCTATACCACCTTTGTGAAGGTGGGTCACATAAATGTCCTTTCAATGCTCATTATACATGCATGTAGTTGCAGCGGTTTTCAAACATGAGCACAAATGTCGTAACATTTGATAAAAATAACATTTGTCCTTCCGTTACCATCCTTCCGTTACCAATTTGGTAACGGAAGGACGTGATTTAATTACTTGTATTTAAAAAAAGAAAATAACAGAAGTGTCAGTTATAATGTCATATAGAAGGCCTACCTAAACTTGCTTTGCACAATAACTTTCATTGCATTCATACTGCAAGTTTTAAATAAATTAAAAATACGTACTTTTTCGGTAACGGCAGGACATTTTCGAAGGCTGAAATATTAGAAGTCACTGAAGCGAAACAAATTACGCAAAACGTTAAAAACAAGTTTCAGTCAGTTTTTCAAGACCAATACTTTCTCATGACAGAAACTGATGGCATTAGTACATATTTTTGTGTGTATATTGGTAGAATACTTTCATATCACCATTAATCAAATTTTTACGATTAAAACAGGATTATTATGTAATCCTTTTTTTTGGTACCGAAATGTATCAAAAATTAAATTCCGACTTCAAATCTTGAAAATATAGACTTTTAGCTTTCATTTGACGCCAAACTTGTTTAAGTCACATGCATTTGAATTTTTGGGTGTCATGTCCACTTTGGTGTGGAATTGCCCTGATACTTTTCAATGATACCTTGGGCTACATTCCTGGGTCAAGTATCATGGAGCACCATTGTCGTGAAGTTGTGGTGCAAAAATGCAGTTGGTTCACTTTTGAACCCATGTCATTCTGGCCTTCAGACAGTGTAAACCTCAGGTTGTCACAATGGTTCAGCTAACAGCAGAACAGAGAATCTTTGTGGTCAAGAAATAGCATTAAACCAGAAGTTTGCAAGGCTACACAGGATGCCTTTGGAGAAGCATTCCCAGACTGAGAACCACCAGCAAAGAAAACAATTTGGGCCATTGTAAGAAAGTATAATACACATGAAAGCAGCCTCAACCACAACAAAGGACGATCAGGAAGGCCAAGGACCGAGATCTCAGGAAAACATCACTGTCGTACAACAGCGGAGAGAGGTTCTAGGCCATTGTAAACAAATCAGAAACTTCTGCTTTTAAGTGTTTTACTCATGATGTTAATAAAATCCATCAATAAAATCCATCCAAAGAAAGAACATGGATCTGTGTCGATTTTGTTCACCTGAGGAAAGTGAACCAACTGCATTTTCGCACAACTTCAAGATAATGGTGTTTCATGATGCTTGACCCAGGAAAATTAATATCTAAAAATTCCTACGACTAATGGTTATGATCTGAGGTAAGAAGAGTAGGTATAGATGGGGGATACCAGACTTTACCATAGGTCTGGGGGTAGTACAGGGTCAATGGGGAGGCGGATACCAGACTTTACCCCACCCCTTTGATCTCTGCCCCCACCCCTCCCCCTCACTCTCATGATCTCTACCCCCTCTTCTCCCATGATATCTGCCCCCGCCCCTCCCTTGCCCTCCCAATATCTCAGTCTCGGAATCGGCCAAAACCGGGCTCAATATCTCTCGTCTTGAAGAACTTTCTCTCCAGGTACCAGATCAAAACCCTCACTCTCCCCCGCCCACTTATAAACAGCGCCCTCTAAAACTTTTTCTTTTGTAAATATATTTACCAACACCATCCATAATATAAAAAAAGAGTCAGACATTCAAACTATAATTAGACAAAACAGAAATCGTATCTACATTAAATTTATTAAACAAAAATTACGCTATTCCGGAAACACTTGGAGCAGGGTTATTTACATTAAAAACTCTATACACACTGATAATTAAAAGCAGACAATATGATCAAATGTCTTTCAAAGTCTCTCAACCAGCAGTACAGTCAATAGATCATGGCAGTTGCACAGCATGTAAACATACCTTTTGACGATGCACGATGTTATAGTCCTATGTTGGCGTGTCTGTATGAACGCTTATTGACGAGGCGGTGGCTATTCTTTGGGAACCACTTGATTGTTTTAGCTTGACGACAATGGCATCACTTCATCAGTATTTTGTAGGGTTGAGGACAGACGATTACTTGTCAACTTGTGATTTCAGTATTTGGTGATTGATGATGGCCAGATGACTTTTGTTGACAAGTTAAAGTTCTTTGTGACTTGACGTCTCTGTATACCAGGCTGTCAGTAGATGCTGGTCCTGTTGACGTGCCCGTATACCAGACTGTATACGATGGATAAAACTTCAGTCATAGAGACGGACAGTTAGACTGGCTCCTGAGCAGGAGCCACTGCTTTGTGTAAGGTTGACTGATGTATTTGATGAAGCATGATGCTGGTCCTGTTGACGTGCCCGTATACCAGACTGTATACGATGGATAAACCTTCAGTCATAGAGACGGACAGCCAGACTGGATCTCGCGCGGGTGCCAGTTGAATTTTTTTTATCCTGACGTCACTGCTTTGTGTAAGGTTGACTGATGTATTTGACGCCAATTGTTGACATGGTTCCATGAGAAAGTCAGATGCCTTTGTTCATCAGGTACAGATCCACGAAGCATGATAAATTGAAATTTTGTGCTCTTTTGTTACACTCGTGGGAATCTTTAGATGCATATTGTCTGCTGGAATAAGTCAATAAGGACTGTATATAGTCTCTTTACACTTGTGCATAAAGCGGTAAATTAAAAAATGGTTTGGTATGGCATAGAGCAATGAACAGATATGGATATTATAAGCATCGATGCGGCAAATTAAAAAAAAGTTTGAATTGGGTATACCGCACAGATTGGACTTTTTATGCCAAAAATAAGCGGTTTCTTTTTTAGCGACCGTCACCCAACTGATTAAATCATACAAAATTATATTTACAAAATATAGGAATTCAACGAGTTTATGCCAACACAAATAATTATACCGTAGTTTGCTGCCAAATATAAGCGACATGTGGGTCTAGTAACATTATCCTAATTTCATTTCTAAGATTGTAAATTGTGTTGAATGGAACTCCTAACTTGTCAAACAAAGGGTAATTTTTTAATAAATTTGCTACAAGACGTATTTTGTTGGCATAAGCTCTGTGAATGCCTACATTTTGTTTAAGCCACTCTTCCCAAGATGTTATTGGTTTTTCTCGACTATAAAGGTAATGAACAGCATCAAGCAACTTTCCATACGCGATGTAAATACCGATTAAAGAAGCCTGACGCTGACCAATACCCTCATAGCCAGAAACTAGATGCGGAACAGATTCCCCTAAGGTTTTTATAGTGTCTAAGTTTCTATATACAGGGAAACTGTTCGATTGAGAAGAGTGCTGTACCTTACTCAGCAGATGTCTGTGTAGGTCATCGCCGGTTAGTTTAGATTTTGTTCTACATGTAGTTTGACCCAAAAGAGACTTTATATTTCCTCTTGGTTTTATCGGTATGATTTGATTAGTTGGGCCATTTAGTTTCAAATCACCAAGAAATGTCAGCATTTCTTGGTAATATTTTACATGTGACTCTATAATTTGTAAGTCCTCTCGACTCCAGTTATAACAATATTCCATTGGTACATCATTATTTTCCATGGTCGCTAAACAAGAAAACGCTTACCTTATAGAATTGGTGTAAAAGCTGAAACCCCAAAACACGTCTGTTCTGACAGCGGTCGATGTAATATAGTGAAGCAAAAAAACGGGCGGCGCCTGATATGAACTAGTTTTTGGAAACAACAACAAAGGCGTGACAGATTGAAATTTTGCAGTCCTGCATGGTAGGCAGTTTATTGACTTTGCTCTTGGAAACAACAATAGCGTGACTGATTGAAAGTCACTGCATGGTAGGTGGTTTATTGACTTTGCGCTTGGAAGGAACAATAGCGGGACTGATTGAAACCTGACCCAAACAAGTTTTGAAAACAACATAGCGTGACAGACTAAAACCTGGCCCAAACAAGTTTTGAAAACAACAAAGCGTGACAAATTGAATTTTTTTTATTGAGGGCTGCACTTTGCTCTGTGTCAGGTATGGAGCGTTGATGGTATGGAGAGTATAAAATGAGCAGAAAGGTATGGAGCGCCAATCATACATTAAAAAAAACACCTTTATTTAAAACAATTAATCATTTATAATAAATTGTGAAACGTGCGGTGAAATAGTTTCACGTTACTTTGATTTTTCGGCAGAAAATGCGCAAGAAGATCGTATCAATTGGTCAACTTTAAAAAGAAACAAAAGAAAAACTGTGGAGAAACTTATTTTTTCTGTTTGTCCAGAGCAAGTCTCAGAAGATGTCCAAGAAACAATCAATAAATATAACGAGCTCGTTAATTACAAAACATTGAGGGGAAACGGATGCGTAAAACGGTCGTTAATAGCGGCGTGTTACCATCACGTCGTTGGATGGAACAAAGAACGAGTTAGAGATTTATTTAAAGTGACTCAAAATCAATTTAATAAGGCACTAAAAAGATACGACGACCACTACAATAAAGGCGGGGCCGAGGGTGTTGCCCTAAGAGGTAAAATAGAGGTATAACTCGGCGGATCGCTTTCATAATGTTTATTTACTGAGAATTTGAACTTGTAAGTTTTTCGATAAGAGATTTTTTTTCTTTTGCCAGCCGTTCGTCTACCCGTTTTTTAACTTCTTTTTCAAAGTCTGTATCGTTTTTAATTTTTTGAAGCTTTGTGCTGGTCTTTGTTCTAATTTTTTGCTTAAGCTCGTTAAATTTTGCGAGCTCTCTCGTAATCAATATAAAATCTTCGTGCGATATATCTCCGTCGTTGATGGCTAGAGACACGTATTCTTCAATCGTGTTAAGTTTGGAGTCTGCTAATATTTAAATCTGGTCGTGCTTTTTCAGCTTGGCGGATAATCGCTTAGACGTGATTCTAAGCAGAATATCTACACCAAAAGCGCCTATAAACGTTCCTTCTAGCACCAATCCAATGGGAGCTGATATAACACCCAAGAGAGCGGGAATACTGACAGCCCCCGCTATAGCCCCCAATCCTTCTAATCCTATCTCTACGTAATTAATAGTGTCGATCATTCTCTTTATTTTTTTATAAGTGCGCTCTCGGTGGTCTCTCTCTTTCAAGATTAAAGATCGAATCTCTTCAATCTTTTTAAGTCTGTACACTTTTGTTTCTTCGGTACTATTTAATCGGAGTACATCTCCAGAAATATCGGGGTATAACGCCTTACTATCTATACTCATGTTTTTAATATAAAAAGATTTTAAAATTAAAAGATCTCCAACTCGATAATGATACCCTCACCCTTATTGTTGAATACCTGTCCTTTTTCACCGCTAATTGAAAATGCCAGTTTGTCGATTATACCGTTTTTAAGATTTTTGAAATCCTCGACTCTATCAGGCTCGGGTTTTCGCGTACCCATGGGTACGATTTTTAAGATGTCAGAAGGACGACCATTAAAAAAGTTTTCACTCGTACTTAATTGCGGGCAGCGAATAAACAAAAATTTAAACGGATTAACGTCGTAATACCCCGTGTACACCACTTTGGGTACCAGTCTTCCTTTGGGTAAATTGAGTAATCGAGATACTTCTCTGTTCAAGCGCAATTTGAGATTTACGTCAGTTATCACCAACGTCACCTTTTTAGATTCTCTAAATACTCGAAAACTTACCCCGGGTATAGAATTTAAAATGAAATCGAACCAATCGACGTCGTACCACCCCGGTGGTATGATGACCGAACCAGTGACTCCGAGTGGCAACGGCTCTAAATGACTCGGAGGAATAAAATCGAAATCATCACCCGTCACGATAAGACTTCCTCTTATAATCACCCCTGCTTCTCTATTATATCTCAACTCGCTCAACTCGCTCGCACCCGTTTCTCCTTCAATAAACTTTAAAGCCAATTCCTCACTATCAAAGATTAATCTTTCTCTAACAAATAATATTCTTACTAAAGATTGAAGCGCATTAAGTTCTAATTCAGTTTTTGGTATTTCTGAATTCATGGCGGCTAAAATCAACCCTATATGGCCGTTCAGCCATAATAGCTCTTTTTCTTTTGTTTGATTCTAAAACGGATTCTAGTCTATCGTCTTCGTACGCTTTTATAAGATTGTTTATAGTTTTCTGTTCAAAATTTTCATCGTTAACAAAATAGTGGTATGGTATATCGGGTAACAATCGCTCTATAAGATCTCTATCTGGCGTTGTTATGTGTACATCTGAAAGAAACTCCGCGGGTATGAGGGGAGGGTTATCTGTGGTAAACGCGGGTCTCCCATCTATTTGCGTAAACCAATCAATCTCCGTTGCGCTGGAAATATTAAAATATCCGGCGTTAAACAACACCCTTTTTACGCGTATAGATTTTTGACCGTTTAAATTATCTACAACGTCTTCTAATTTAAACGTCTGCTCATTTTGAAACAAGTGAAACGAATGCATTTATTTTAAAGTCTTTTTATATTAAAACTGAAACTAAAATAATGAGTGATTTTAAGTCGTTAAAAAAGCAGATACAATCGATAGCCGATCAGGTAACGAGACAAGTAAATCAAAATGTAGCCAAGGCAAACGAGCTAAAACATCAAGCTGCACCCCAAGCAAAGTTTTTAAACAGCACTAAACCCAGTGAACTGGAGGTCATAGTTAATAATACCAACGGGTTTTTAACCATGTTTCCCGACTTAACCTCGGACTATAAATTGCCTCACGTTGAGACGGACGAGGATGTAGATCGTTGGAAATCACACCCCGTGTCGTTTTATCAAAATCAGTTAAATTTTGCGATCTACTGTGCTACTACGGGCTGCGGTATTGGATTCGATCTTTTCAACGCGAGCAACCGTTACGTTTGGGCCATCTTTAACTTTCATTTATATTTTACGGTTAGAAAGATCATGTACGACATTGCCGCTCCTTTACCGGGAGATGACGCATTTAACGCTCTAGGCAACAGTTATAATCACAGAGCATTTACCGATACCTGCTTGTTGTTTGGCATAGATCAAAACAAGTCTTTTAAACAGACGAGAGACACAAACTCTAACGGTTTAGGTACCTCATATATCTTTAACAAAGGCAAGTTTGTGGCGGTTGGTGAATACGATAAAGCATTACCCAACAAACCCAACGTTCTTTACGGCGGCTATTACGGTCTAGACAGTCCTAAAAAGAGTGGACGCCTTTACGTTCCTTGGACGGTTATTTACATCGAACAAAATGAATCGGTACAAAAGGCTTGGTTAGATTCTATACCCGACACGAGTTCGTTTACCCCCGCAGGTATCATAAAGATCAACGAATCGATCAGATCTTACGTGTACGCTTTACTCGGTGCGCAGGCTCAAACAAAAACGAGCGTATTATCACCGGGCACCGGATTAGATGCTCAGAGACAATTTAACGTCATCGTTGAAGATATCATCAATGCAGTAGACGACATGGAAACGAGTATCGATCAATTTCAAGACTCTTTGCAGTATGCCAGAACGCCTTTAAATTTTGTCGTGAAACCGGGGTTGTATTTAATTCCATCGGATATGAACTTGAGGGTTGGAACGCACGACGGCTATAACAACAATCTTCAAATCGCTACCCAGAGTATGAAAACTGGTTTGGTGCCAGATTTAAACTCACAACCTCAGCCGGACGACTCTTTTGATGACACCGATGACGTCGCGCCACCAACACCCCCAGAGCCTATGACGAACAATGTTGCATCACCAACAGCTGCACCAACATCAGCGCCATTGCCAGCACCAGCACCCTCACCTACAGTTTTAACCCAAGAGCCCACTAAACTACAAACTCACCAAGACGAAAAATTATCGTTGACGGTAGGAATATTAGCTATCGTTGGCATGGGTATTTTAGCTTATGAGGCAATGTGATAAGTCACACTCTAATCACAAAAAAAAATAAGCCTTACCAACTTTGCGCTTGTAAGGCTTTTTTTTTTGTGTTTAAACTTGATTAAACTTGATTGCAGGTACGCAAACACCAAGGCTCCCACACCCAAAAACAAAGCCCACACGTGTTCGGCCAACCACGATACGGACTTACTCAGCGCGTTAAATATCCAACTGAGTACGCTGCCTATGATACCCGGCAGAGCACCCAACGCGCTCACTCCGAGTTTTTGAAGAGCAGATGCAAAATTAGCGAGTTGTTTTGAAATCCACTCTTTGATACCGCCTTTTGGTGCTGGTGTTGGTGCAGGTGTTGGCGATGGCGCGGGTGGGGCACCCGCACCTCTCACGCTAGCGACGATGCTACTCACTATCGTGCTGATGGCTAAACTAAAAGCGGCTAAAATACTCACTACGGTCACACCTTGTTCTCTAAACAGAGTTCTAATCTTTTCCGCCAGAGTCGTGTCGTCGCCTAATATTTTATTAATCGTTTCTTTGATTCTAGCGATCTGACTTTTGAGCCCTCGTTCGTTGGCTTTTGCGGCTTCTAATCTGGCGGATCTTTCAACGTTCAAGTCGCTCAATTTATCGTTTAACTCTCGTCGACCCTCCTCGCTGTGAGATTCGTCGAGTTCTTGTCTCGTGGCTGCAATCTCTCGGTCGAGTTCTGTGAGACGCGCTAAATTAAGTTCTAGGTTACCTCTCAACGTCTGAAGAGTTTTGTCTAAACCCTGGAGTTCTCTGTAATTCAGTCATTCTGTTTGAGCGCCGGTGTCTTGTTCTAAATCGTCTATAATCTCGATTACCTCATCGGTGACTCTGGGTAGTTCTGTCATGGGGATACTCTCGGGTTGTATCGATCGCAGTTGTTGGCTTTGATCGTCACTGAGTGTCTTACGTTCGTAATGCGTAAAGCCTAATTCCTTTCTAATAAAATCTCTACCGTTTAAGCCCATCTTTCTTACATTTAACTCTATAGTCCCCAGAGTCAAGAATCTGTCTGGTTTTCTTTGATCCGTTAACCTTAGTAAGCCTTTACCAGTGTCATAAAATAAACCTTCTGTGTTGAGAATAAATTTTTCGTATCTCGGAGAGATTGGTTTATTGTATATGTTATAAGTATCGTAAAACTCATCAACGCGACCATTAGTGACCATGCTTCTTCCTTGATCTAAAACGTCATCTATGTCGGTAGTGAGGATGGGTGGTGCAGGAGTATCAAAGTTGTCGTCCAGATTGGTCTCTGCTACATCATCGTCGTCATCGTAATCGTAATCATCAACGGGGTCAAAGTCAAATCCTCCCTCAGCCATTTATTTAATAAACCTATTTAAATTATGCCGTTTTCATTATACTGCCCGGTAGTATACCCTGGGTGACCAACCAATTTTGCGTGGCCAGAGCTCCACTTATAATGCCCGTCAATTTAGCCGCATCTTCTACGCTTAGTTTGTTTAAATCCGGCGCTTTCATTTTGAGTAGTTTAGCTCCTACCATGGCGTATCCCATCGAAAAACCCGATATGACGGCTCCGTGGTAAATCGTATTAGCTATTCCGTTGGTGTCAAAGTAACTCATCGTTTTTAATATAACAATTTTTAAATTGCTGGTTTATTCCATGTCTAGCGTTTTGGGGGCGCTGGGTGTAGTGGGTTGTGTGACTACCGGCAATGGGTGTACTACCGGCGCAGTTGCCGATAGTAGTCCGGTGAGCTCGTAGCTTCGTCCGATGTTACGTTCATTTTTGCTAATTTTAATTTCATCTGTCTATTGTGCTCGGCTAAAGCTTTACCCTGCTGAATTCGTTTAGGATTTTTAGTCTTGGTCACTCTCGTTACCGCCGGTGATGTTGTTGTTTTTATCGGTGGGGGCGTCTCTGTCTCTGCTGGTTGAGCTGCAGGCGTTGCTGTCGCTGCTTTCTGATCTTCCATTTATTATATTAGGTTTATTTAATTTCAAATGTTTTGTTGTGATAATCGTAGCAACTAGGGGTGATAAAAAAGTTCCGTACTTGTAACAAACGTCGCTCAACATACCAGCCATACTCGCACTTATAATAGGATCAGAACTCAAGTCGTTGGTGAGTTCTTCTTCAGAATCTATAGTGACGTTATATCCTAAAACTTGTACGGGTGTAACCACAGCTAACACTCTCGAAAATAGACTTAAAGTGTATTTACCAACGGTTTTAACAATTTCATTTCCAAATTTAGTTTCGTACAGATGATACAGCTTGTCGAGTTCTTTACTGTCAAGAGCTTCGATATGTTTAACGGTGTATTCCTTTCCTAATTACTTTCTAGAGTTTCCGGCTGCTACGACACCGCACAAACGATCTTTATGTTCTGCGTTGTGATCTTGTTCGTTCGTTAAAGTAAGTTTTAGGTCCTCCATTTAATTAGAAACAAATTTAATTTTGTTGTAGCTGTTGCAACTTTGTTACAAAAGCAAAGGTATTCGTAGGTGTTAAACGATAGATTAAGTGATATGATGATAATAGCCAAAAACTGCAAATACTCAAATATTGCTATCATTTACTAACAACAAAATGTATTTTGTTGACGTTTATTGATTAACAATATTAATTGTTACTCAACTAGCTACTCAAGTAGCTTGTAACTAACTGGAGGTTCGGTGTATACGACCAATTTACTATATTTCACATCTCTCAAACGTCGTTTTATATAATCTCGTTCTTCAATGGGTACGACGTCGTTTTCGTCTAACGCTTGATCAAACGATGTTTTATCTTTGCAGTAAAATAATGCCAACCAAGCCGTGTTTTCTCTATAATCTTTTAAAACGCTGTTGTACTTTTGGATCAGTAACCAACAGCTGTGATTTACGTGTCTTCCGCTAAATGCCATCTTGCTTAGCGCGCACGTCTTTTTACAATATTTAATCTCTTGATCCGAAGAGCAATCGTCCACGATAAACAACGTGGCAACACCTTCAAATATTTTCCTGTAAAAATCGATCGCTTCGTTGAGCGTCATCTTGTACAATTCCGGATCGCAGAGGTATACCTCGGGATCTGCTTGAATCCACTTTCGATGTACGTTTTGTTTTTAAATATGGTAGGGCAAATGATGACTATCGCCTCAAATGTGTTTTTATAGTCTGACTCTAACAGATCCAAAATCCATTTGGTTTTGCCCGAATTTGTTTTGCCGACGATTAA
The DNA here is from genome assembly GCA_029964075.1 of Patiria pectinifera. Taxonomy (NCBI): domain Eukaryota; kingdom Metazoa; phylum Echinodermata; class Asteroidea; order Valvatida; family Asterinidae; genus Patiria; species Patiria pectinifera. The sequence continues at coordinate 12,464,040 of CM057135.1, forward strand.
AGCGCAATGCGGTTGTGTCATTTTAACTTAACAGAGATTTAAAATTTCCGTCTTCCAAGTTCAATTGAGCATCCATGACTAAAAATACGTACATACGACCTTCGGCTTCTCTGTTAAATTGAATGTTGATGCCTCCTCCGTCTCCGAGTTTCCTACCGGATCCGTGAGCGGAATTGTCGTCGTTACTTCTAAAATCGAGCCACAGACTGTACTTGTCTTTTAGGTAGTCTCCGAGGTCAAACCCGTCAAATTTAAGTCTTTAGCTACTCCGCGCCCGCTTTCGGTATCGCTGTCTCCAAAGAACTTGTTGATTTCATTCCAATGTTGATACTGAAACATGCCTTGACTGTAGAGTTGATTGGGTTTACCTTCTACGGTCACCGATGTTTTGGTTATTTTTGGATTGTAAAATCGCTGCGGATTTTTGACAGCGGGATCTTTAAACAAAAACAAAATACCCTTGAGACTCCTGATGGGTTAATTGACGCTGACGTTCCAAAGCGTGTCCGATTTGTTGACGGATCTAACTTCTAGCGAGTGGATTTTATCAAACAGATATTGCATTAACCCCTTGTGTTTATTCCTGATGGTGATAGCTAGGTCTCTGTTGGTCACCACTTCGTATTCGAGAGACAAGTCTGAGTGATGCGAAGTCAGTATGTCAATGTCTAGGGGAATACAATATCTGTTACCATAGGCATCCGCGATAGCTTGATCCTTACCGTTGTTGGCGCTCGCGTTAGCATCTTCAGCCCCAGTTCTTAGTTTAGAAACGTTTTCTTTTTCTATGCCCGAGTACGCCATGTTTCGAGTCGTCCAGCTGTTGATCCAATTGTCTTTAAAGTTGTGATACACGTCGGCGTGACGATAACTCACAATTTCGTGACCTTGAAGCCTGACGCTGATTTCGCTGACTAAATTTCTGGCTAAATTACCAAAAATGGTTCTATTGTTGTCGCTTCCACCGTCGAGTTCTAAATTGAAAGCTAGTTTACAAGTGCCGGGTACGATCACGTCGTCTACACCCAATTGAGGAAACTTGACCCTCAGCGTTTGCCCCGCCGATATACTACTGGGATTGTGGGTAATGACCACCTCTTTTCTCTCACCCTTGATAGATCTGGGTATTTTTAATAGTCTGCTTTTTTTCCATACGCATTTATACGAGTTTTAAATTTAAAGGTATCTGTAAGCCAAGAATCCCACCAATAGCGTTCCTCCCGCGATAAACACCAGTTCTTTTTCTATTTGTTGGTCGCTAGGCTCGTAAAAATCTTCGAGTTTGGGTTCGTGTTGCAGTCCTACGGGTAGTTCGGTAGATTGTCCACTCACCTCGTTGTAGTAACGCAACGCTCGGTCTACGTTAGAAAATGTTTCTTTAAAAGCATTTTGTTTTCTGATACGTTCGTTTAGAAAATCTGGATATTTCGTTCGTTCTCGTTGCCACTTATCTTTGGCGGCTGAGAGTTGTTCTATCGCTAAATCGTGTCTCTTACGCTCCTCGTCGCTCTGTTTCAGATTTGAAAATAAAAAGTTTGAACCCGTAAAAGCTAAGGCGTTGACGATCGCGCCTCCTAACATCATAGCAACGCTAGCCATATTATTATAAACGTCTTTTATATTAAATAATATGCAAACATTATCTAAACTGTATTATAGCCCGAATGGTTATTGGAGAGGTGAAAGTGCCGTCGACCATTTACACGATAAAACAAAAATCGATAACAAGGTAATCAGAGATTGGCTTAAAAAACAAGCGATATGGCAAATTTATCTACCGGGTCCTGCGTATGTACCCAGGCCTACAAGTACATCGCGAGAGTTTGAAACACCAAACGACTTTCACCAAATGGATGTGCTATACCTACCCTGGGATAAAGTAAAACGCAAGCCTTATAAATACGCTTTGACGGTTGTCGATGTTGCGAGTCGATACCACGAAGCAGAACCTTTGGTTTCTAAAACGGCAGATTCCACGCGAGATGCTATCGTCAAGATTTACGCGAGATCGCCTTTGAGTTACCCTAAAACGTTGAGAGTAGACGCCGGTACCGAATTTAAAGGAGCATTTAAAAAATGGATGGCCTCAAAAAACGTCGAGATTATCGTAGGCGAACCCGGAAACCACCGATCGCAAGGTATCGTAGAAAGATTTAATCGAACGCTAGCCGAGAAACTGTTTGGTCATCAGTACGCTCAAGAAATGTTAAATCCCGAGAGTAGAAACACGCAATGGGTCGAGCGATTACCCAGCGTGATCAAAGCTATAAACGATGAAACGACGAGATTAATAGCTAAAGCGCCGTCAGAGGCGGTTAAACTAAAACAGGTCCGGCAATCGCCGGCTAACCCCGTTAAAACAAAAGAGCAACAATTACCGCAAGACGCTATGGTTAGATATTTATATTACCCGGGTGAGCAAGAGGGTGGAACTTCTAGAAGAGCCACGGATCCCATTTGGAGCGTAGACTTCTTCAACGTGGAAAAAAGAACGAGTCAATTAAAAATGATTGAAGGTAAAAAAGTCACGACGGGTCCTACTCTTTATTACCTGCAAGACGGCCCAAAAAGGAGTTTTGTGAGACAAGAGCTTCAAGTCGTACCCGAGGACACGCAATTACCGCCTAATTAATATCTAGATTACGGTGACCATAAGCGAGCGTGTGTATTCCATTCGGTAAAATGTACCTCTTTGTGTCCAACGGACTCAACGATAGTTTATTTTGAGATACGGTGTAAAGGATGTGATTTTCCGATCTAATGTGAGTCATGGTTTCGTAATGAGATTTCTTGTTTAAGATGCAGTCGTAATAGTGTCGGTGTTTTAATTTCTTAGAGGTGACCGATTTTGTGACACCCTTGGCTTTTTTCAAGTTGATGTCAGCGGTTAAAATCGAGTACATTTTAGGTCTTATACAAACGACTTCTTTGATTATTTTACCTCCAAACTCGTCTTTAAATTTACCGATCACTTTCTTATTGGTTGGATCGTACAAAGGATGATCCGTCGGATAATTCGAAAGGTCGTATTGTTGCCCGTTTTGCTGCATATCTTTGTATACGTCGTCAGTGTGCACTACGAGTACCAAACTGTATGTATCTGTGTACATCAACCTGATTTTATCTTTGTACTTGTCTTTCAAATGGTGGTAATAAAAATCGTACATCAGCGTCTTAGATAGATCTAAGATACTCACACCGCAATAGATTGGTTTGTTTAACACGGTTTTAGTCTTGTACTTTTCGACAAATGACAATTTGCATTCTGAAAATGACGTCGTCGTTTTGTAGCTCGGTTTCTGTATAATTTTTTGGTATTTATCTCGATCGTCATCGTTACTGTCTCTGAGTAGGTAACCGTCAATCCGGTTTCTGACGTTTTCCATCGTCTTACCAAACACGCTGTTATTCATGAGCTTAAAAAAGTCTTTCTCAAAATCAGAGGTCGCCTTTGTTCGGAGTTGCGTGTTTTTGTCGATGTAAGATGCCATCCAAGGCGCTTGTTTAAATTGCAGCACTCGATGCACCTTTTTAAGTTTCAAGCCGAGTTTGAGATACAACTGCAACGTGACGTAGTGCAAAACATATTTTTGTTTAGGATTAAGGGTACACGTTAATTTTTGCACGTTGCTATTAGGTTCGGTATCTAATAATTCGTTTTGATAATCAGAATCCATTCTTTTGGTATGACGATGTTTTCTGGCGCTAGGGGGTAATCGTTGTGCAGGTCGTGGAGATTGTCCGGGTAATCGAGGTCTACTTCGAAGCAGTAACCGGTGTTTGACGTTTTCCTGAGAGATAATATCTTGGACTCAGTAAACGTTTTTGTAGACGCCCATTTAAAGTCTTTGTACGGCAGGTATTGACTCATGGCCCAGCCGTACAGATTGTTTGCATCGAGGTAGGTGATGTAACTCGACGGCTCGTTTGGATTATGGTCGGGTAGGTATTTGTTGTTGGCTTTGTAGTATCTCATACCACCCACGCTCGAGATACCACCTCTTTTTGCCTTTTCAAAAAATAAATGTTTGTCTACGTCTTGCAATAGTTCGAGTTTAACTTCCGAGTGTTTTAACAAGGCATCCCACGACAATCCTGGTGCTGTGTAGTAGACAATAGGCTTGTCTCTTGAAATCTGTCAAACGAGTCCATGTATTCATATGGATAAACTCCTTTTTGTAACAACAAGTCGATGTTTTGACGATTAAAATGTTCTCTGAGTAGTTTAAACGACTCTCTTGGACAAGCTTTAGATAATCTATCCAACGAAGACGCCATAAAATTAAACGAGTCTATAAATTGCATATTTCCGATCGAAAACGAAATATACTTTTCCGAATTTCTAGCGATAACTTGTATTTCCTTCTCGTCATCGTACTCTGAAATACTCTGCATGATCAAGTGAGCGTCGTAATTTTGCAGATTGTGAAAGACGACCGGTATGGGGGTAAAACCTGGTTTAACTTGTAATTTTAGATTGCAGTAGGCGTGCGCGGCACCTCTATATCTACCCGTGACGTGGCAGTGATCTCTCACCTTTCTAAATTTGTTGATTTTCTTTTTGCATTCTAGACATTTAGACTCGGTAAATCCATTTTTGTTTTCGTACTGATGTTCTTTTATTTGTTTTTCTGTTTTTGGTTTTTTGGGTTTCTGGCACTGACAGTTGCTCGAGTAATTGGGATAAATTGGTTTCTCGCAAATCCAACACGTGCTTGTTTTATCATGATGTTCTTTAGCTCGCTCGTTAAATTTCATGGGTTGGGTTTTTTTAATAATGCAATTTATGTCGCTTTGTATTTTTAACATTTTATTGACAAACTTTGATGCGGCATCTTTACCTCTATAAGTCTCTTGATACGCATTGGTGCCGTCGCATCGGACAACAACTAGCGAATAACCGCTGCTTTGTGAATGTTTGTCTTTTGCGTGTTGTCCTTTTTATCGTCCGAGTTTTTTTCTAAGATCGATTCAAAGTCGGCGTAAACTACAAACGGTGCTTTTTGTTTAAACCTGTAGTTTTTAAATTCTAATATTGGCACATCGTTTTCGTCGACTATCCACTCGTTATTTACATATTTTCGCTTAGCGGTAGGAAATACAATCTTTGACGGATGTGTATCTATACCGTTACAATCGGTCATGTGTCTATCTAATTTTACTTGCGTTCTATAATGACACAGACACCTTCGACAAAAATATTTCTTACTTTTATGTTTTGTAACGTTATGAATCAATCTCGAAAAATTATTTATCCAGCAGTAGTGATGCTTGTCACCCTCAGAAAACAAAAACAGATCGATAGGTCGTGACTCTGGTTTATAGTTTTTAGACACGTATAAGGGATATAATTCCCCCTCATAACCGTATACGTTTATCGTTAAATTATTTTGTCTTTCTATCTTTGGTATCTGGTCGATCGGTGTTGGAAAATCTACGCCTTTAAATTTGAGTCCGTCGTCTTTGGTGTATACAACAGGTTCTTCTTTATGAATTTTATATTTAGGATCGTTTTTTATGTTATTTTTTACTTTATCCGTATACAAGCCAAGGGCAGCTCTCAAACACCATCTCAAACACTCGTTGTCTTTGTTTTTAATGTTTATCATCGCCGTTTTCTGTTTGATATATTTTGGTAGGTCAATATAAGAACTACCCCTCACGGGGTTAAACCTGTTGATGTTGATATACAACGCCATTATCTTTTTTTAAACCCAACCCGATCCTTGATTTGTATACCTTTCATCCTTTTTAAATAGCTGGTCGATGTCTTCTTTTAAAACCTGTTTTATTTGACTTTGATTTAAAACGACTCTCTGATCGGTATAATGTATACTTCGATCGTTTCGATTGTACCATCCGTTTTGGTTTTTTCGTATTTTATTTTGATTGTGAGCTCCATTTTTAAACCTCTTAGCTCTCTCACTTCTGACTTGATTTTATTTACTATTTGATCTTTGTGCGTATCAAAAAATCTGACTAAATCGTCGTTAAAAAGTCTAGGAATCAGTTCCCAGTTTCTAAAGTTGTTTCTAAATCTTCTCGTCGCTCTGAACTCAGCCTCTTGAAAACCCTCGGGTTGCCTAGAGTTTTGAATCGCCGAGAGTAAATCTTTTTTCAAAACTCGACCTTTATAACCCGACGGGTTATATTCTAGATCATAATCGTCTACAATCTGTTTGAGCTCATGCAGCTTCTTTTTCCTCAAGTTTTTAAATTGAGCTTCGTATTTTTTTATCCCGTTGATGTAGACTTGACGCGTAAGAGCAACATTTTGATTGTACGGTACATTATATCGCTGGACGTAATCGCGCAGCGTGGCTTTATTCCATCTAGAAAATCCCTTAACGATTGGCCTAATAATATCCATCATTTATATATATCAATATAATTTTTTTAATTTTTTTTTAAGAGGTCAGACTTTTAGATTTATAAGCAATCAGACTCACCGACTAGACAGAGAGAGATCTTCAAGACGAGAGATATTGAGCCCGGTTTTGGCCGATTCCGAGACTGAGATATTGGGAGGGCAAGGGAGGGGCGGGGGCAGATATCATGGGAGAAGAGGGGGCAGAGATCAAAGGGGTGGGGTAAAGTCTGGTATCCGCCTCCCCATTGACCCTGTACTACCCCCAGACCTATGGTAAAGTCTGGTATCCCCCATCTATACCTACTAGAAGATAAATAATAAAGGCAAAAAGAGATTAAAATGCCAAACTTATTAATTGTATTGTAGTATACGTAGATAAGATAATATCTTCATCAATAGCTTCACAAATGACTGCCATTGATGGAGGAGACTGAGTTAATTGTCTAAGAAATTAAGATTGATGAGCACTGATGGACCCTTTACACCCTTGATTCTTCCGTCACATACAGCTCTATGCATACGACACAAGGTTTCTTGCTCAGACCTTTCTTGGACAATTTGAATTGGATACACATGGGATGTACCATTACCCCGCTTCACTTGTTTGCCAGGTTGCAAACAAAAACAACATCCAAATTTGCCATTGTATTGCACCATGTTTTGTAACAATGGTCTAGCGACAGAATCTACTGCTGAAACCAATGGGATAAACTTGCTATTATACACATCCCCATCTCTTGATCTCCACTTGATACCCTCAGTTGCCAAAAGTGTGGCATCTTCTACAAATGAATGCAAAAACACAGACATATCTAGAGCTTTTTGCTCAAACCAAAGCCCTGCAAGAAGTGTATGTTCAATTCGGTTACACCTCTATGTTCCGACACCCCTATGTTCCGACTGCACATATTCCTATTCCTAACCCTAACCCTCACCCTAACCGGGAGTTACACAATCTAGGTTGTCGGAACATAGGGGTGTCGAAACATAGAGCAGTCACCGTTCAATTCTCTCTCTGGGGGGCAATTCATTCAAACAAACATGTATTGGCCATATAGCAAAACCAGATGACTTGAATGCTGAAGCTCCATCTTTGCTAAATGCATAAGAATAATTGTAGGAATTACTCAAGACGGAACCTTCTGTCATCAACTTCCTTTATAAGGCACCATCATAGCTATCCTTTACACAAATTCTCTGAGGGCTTCTCTCGTTTCGATCTATAATCTTTGCTGAAATATCATCATTCTCCAATAATGCTTGCAGTTGCGAACCAAGAGGAATAGAAATATAGTAATAGCTTTTAGCAAGTATCCTGATATCACAAAGGTGTCCACAATCATGACAGATGATGTTAGCTTCATGAATATTATTTAACAATCCAAATGGACTATTACAATTCATACAGTACACGTTAATACGGATTTTGTCACCTATGTCAATTATCTTATTGAAAAGATAAGGTGTGTCAGGAACAACCTCTTTTCCAAACAAGACATTTACCAATTTCAAGAGGTCTGCTTTAGCAGGAGCAGAGAGATGGTGGCACAGGGCATATGCCATAATTAGGGATACAGCTTCCCCACCTGTTGTATTTGTTCCATCAGTTGAAGTCTGGAGGCTCTTTGAAGGCAAAGGGTGACCCTGGACAAGTATCATGTGTAGCCTGCTTCAGAACAAAGGAAAGTAAAAACTAGAGCTCAATTGTTTCCCTGAACGAATACCCAGCTGTTTCGGTAGTGTCATCTTGACTTGATGACAAATAAATTCTTAGAACTTAATGAGTTAAAACATGTAATCTTTTTGAAGCAAAACTACTTTAAAAACCTGTCTACCAATTGTCGTAAAAAACAATTGCATATCACTGAATTGGTTTTCAACTTCTGGTTCAAATCGGAAGTAAGTCCCTTTTTTGAAGAATTTTAAAAATTTAGCTTTCTTTTTAACAACAATCATGACAAAAATTAACTTACATTAGCACCATCTGATGAGCACTGTGACTGAGTGTCTGCTGCAATTGTCTCCTCAGAAAAGTTAGCATACAAAACAAGAGGCACATATCACTATCATACCTTATTTAAATTCAACCTATAAAAAGCGAGTAATTAACCTTCATTCCTATGAAATTAATAATAAGTTGCAGTGGCACTTGTCATGGTCCTGACAAATCCAACCATGCATTCTTATGTTAAAGCTTAAACAGAATTTCAATTGTTAACTTACATCGGTATCATACGCTCCTTGTGAGTTGTCATCACATCTAAGATCGGCTTCATCAACAAGGGCTGACTATCGAAACAAAATGACAAGAAAAAAGTCACTAATTAACTTGCTGGAGCGAGCCCCTTTAATGTTTACTATGCAGTGATTGTATGGAATGTCAATTTCACCACATGTAATTTGAGCCACCCGACCCTCACAACCAGCCCATTCACCCCTGGCATGTCTGGAGTATCTCTCAGGCCCCAAACAGCCGTTAAAACCACAGACATAACCCCATTAGACATTCCATTTTGGTCACAGGGGTGATTGAACTAATCCCAATGTTTATAGTGCATTTGTACACAAGCCTATGTAAATGTGCACAGGCACACAGGGTTTTCCCGCCAATTCCAACCCCTCCAGTAGGATCACAAGACTGACACCCCCCTGAAGGACGTACTATGGTCCATACTAGGATCTGGCGATAGATGGCCCTGGGTGTGTTTACCACGTGGCCAGGACAATATAAAACATAAAAATGTGAAGATTCCATATTCCCTTCTGAATGGCACTTGTCATGGTCCTGATGAATTCAACCTTGCATTTTTATGTTGAAGCTTAAACAGAATTTCAATTGTTAATTTACATCGGTATCATACGCTCCTTGTGAGTTGTCATCACATCTAAGATCGGCTTCATCAACAAGGGCTGACTATCAAAACAAAATGAAAAGAAAAAAGTCACTAATTAATTTGTATATTAAAAAAGCGATCAGTACAGTCCTAATTACTCTGACTAAACTTTTTTTTTTAAATGTTTGACTAAAATCTTACTTGATTGGATAATTTACCGGGAAACAGCCTACAACATACAAGTACAAAACCCTCATCAGCATGATCAGGCCAAAGCAGCCTTCTGATTTCAGAAGTAGGCCGAAGCTAGTACTAGCTGGCATGTGCATCAATATGGGGTCCCTTAAAATCGCACCACCACAACAGGCACAACATGCATATGGCATTTGTTGAGAAAATACATCACCCAGCAGCTCACATAGGTCCTAGTCCAAAATGATCCGACTAGTACAATCATTTTCCTAGTTCCAGATTTTTCCTAGTTCCGGATAGCTTCAAATAAAACATACCTCTTTTGGATTAGTCTCCAGTATTTCTTTTTCTGACGAAATGCATTTGAGAAGGAACATGCTTACTTCTTGATACTCGAAGATCTTTTCGATAAAATCTTAAGAAGAGGAATTTCGGCCAGATTTCCGACTCACACTTTGACTTGTTTGGACGGTTTATAGAAAATCGCGGGAGCTGCGAATCGATGAAAAATGTTCTTCTCGGTACAAACGTTTCAAAATAGTTTACGTTTTTTTCTTTGTTAAATTTGATGGAATTCTCTTGAATGAACTAGGCCTATTTTGGGAAAATGAAATAATACTTTATCAGAAAATATGCTTGATTCGGTAAGTTCTGGCTGAAAGAAATTTGATTTTCTCACGTGATTCTTTTTTTGCGCGAAGCAGCTTTTGATCGATTCAGAACTGATTGAACCGATCCGGAACTAGGAAAAGTGACATCGGTACTTCTGACGTCGTAAACATGGTAGGCCTAAAGTCAAAATAAAAAGAGCCTAACTTTGGAAAATTATTATGTAGGCCTAGTATCTCCATCACTCAAGGTAAACTATTAAATCAATGTCGCTTGAATTCCATGAATTCGTGGAATAATTGAGCTGAAAGCAGCCCGAATGATGTTTGCTAGACCTATCCGGAACTAGGAAAACGACTGTATCAATAGATCAATGTCTTACCTTCAAACATGCTGGCATAGCAGATCTTTAAATTTGCCTGGCCCCTTATAAAGTTATATTTTTGTCCACCTTTAACTAACAACATGAAACATGACTAAGGAAGTTTAAACATCATGAACATTACTCCATCAAATGTCAACTATCGTCCGACATTACAAAATTCACCAGACTGCAAAACGGACCTCACAGACACCATCATGTCATTCAACAAGAACTAATACATGTACCAGCAGTGGCAACAGACGTACGTAGCGGTAGGCCTATGCTCTGACATGGATAAAACAAACTGGATGAGCTGGTGAAAAAGCTCAATCACCACCACCACACTGACATATCCACCATTATGTATCCAGCAGAAGCAGAAGAAAGGCAGGGTTTTCCGTCGTTCTAAAGCTGTGCATTCACAGTTTCGCCAAGCTGGCCAGGCCGGCCGGCAGCGCACGCGCTCAGCAGCGAATTTCGTCAGCAGCCGGCCGGTACCCAGCCGGCACATCGACAGCGTAGGCTACACGCTTTCGTGCCTAGCCTAGTTACATCAAGAAATCTGAAGAATTGGGTAAGACAGAATTATGCAGACGCTCGTTCGTCCAAGTCATGTAACCATACGTCATACAACAAGAGTGTGCAGTACAAATGAAGGGAGCACGACTATTCATTGTTACAGCCTCAAAGTGTTTTTTTTTTTCATCCTCTGTTTATTTATTTAGTAACCGAGAGTAATACCATATGAATTAACTAAATATATATTTTTCCACAAATTATTTTCATTTGGTGAAGAATTCAGCTTTATTTTTACAGAATTTTTGCAAAAAAAAAAATTAAATTGTATTTATGGGAACGAGTATTATTTATAAACTTATTGCGCAATTTTTGCACGCACACGCTGGTCATTCATGCGAGCGCACGATGTAAATTTTTGCTGATGGGGTGATGTGTACGTACGTGTTTACGTGCAATTAATTAATTCTGCTGATCGGCCGTGTCACCACAATGCCTCCCATTAAATAGGATCTTGTTTAGTTTATAAAAGATCGCCTTTTTGACATAGTTCATATTACTCATATCACCAAGTTCCATCCACACAATGAGAATGATTTCGTCAAGGATCAAGCGTACATGATCGAATGGAGTTCTGCGGACGCTAGTGACAGCAGCAGGTTGTGCAGTAAAACAAAAAAATATCCTGCAGTTATCATCCAGTTGTCAGGTAGGCCTAGTTTCTCAAGCTAAGGTAAACCTAGTTCTGTGACTGTTTTTTTTTTCCCAGTTGTTTCTTTTTGTTTAATTTAGGCCTAAATTTGGAAAAAATGTTACAACCTGACGCCACTTTTTTTCGTATATCATCTCATGACGATAGGCCTACGACCTGAATCTGGGACTGAGAAACATTTCCAATTTTGTTAGAAAATACTTAGAAAATTTTCTTGACTTTCCGTAGACTTTGTACACAACCGCTGAAGTGGCGTCAGGTTGCAACATTTTTGCCTTAAAGTTAAATGGTTTTTTTATCATTTTGCAGAATCGGTGAAAGAACTTCAGAATGTCTTGGACAGTGCCAGTGGTAAGCGAATTAGGATTCCAAATGTCACGATCACAAACACAGCTGATGTACCAAGTGATGACGAGGTTGTTGAGAGGCAGAAACGCCTTTGGGCAGAAGCCAAGGTAATCTATATTTTTACTTAAATATCCACTGGGCTGCCAGGTATAGTAGAAACTTTAATTTGTGCGCAAGTGGTTAGCACATTTCATGGGCATGGGTTTGGCCTTGAAGTAGAGAATCCTCAGTAGGCCTTTCGTTACATTATTATCAACATTGATTTTTAGGTTTTTATCACCTCCCTCGCCTCCTCGATTTTCACTCCCACCCTTATATTTTTATGTTTTGTATTGTTTTTTTCTTCTGAAAATGTGTTTTCCCCTCAAATAGTGTGGTTTTTTTTCCCAGACAAGTTTCTCACCAAATCCACAGGCACGGTCACACTTGTGAGGTTCATTAGGCCCTACCCTTTCTAACTTCTAGACAGAAACCCTAGGTCATTAGACAGCTGAATGCATGGTGGTAGGCCTACTTAATATTAAGCAGTTTTCATGTTTTTTGTGTCTCCTTTTAACTTTATCTGACATTGCCCCCTCAATTTACTTTAATCGTGAAGAAGTTGAATTTATGAAATTAAAATATAAATTCCCCACCCGTCCGATTTTTTCAATCTTGAGTGATGAAAACCTAAAAATCAGTGTTGATTGGCCTTCAGATGTTAGCGCAGAATTATTGTGCTAGCACTTTCTTAGAGGATGCATGGTACTTGTAGGTACACAAACAAATTAATTTGTTGCAATTTTGATTGAATGAAAAGTACTTTGTGTTAAAGTTGTTTTAACTTTGTATGACAAATTTATAAGAAGAAAAAGGACAAAGCTGGGTCATGCACCAAGCGTCTACAAGAAATCCTTGCAACAAATGCGAACAATCCAGTCTGCACAAACGTTGAGATTGGGACCAACTTTGCAAGAAAATCTGGTTTGGTGCGTGGCTTATACATTCTGAATTATCTAAATGTTAATTGACAATGACCTTCTGGCATAAATGAAGAACATAGTAGTACATTTTTCAGCCTCTACTGACTGTAATTATTAATCGTAATTTCCAGTTGTCTTATTTTAATTTGTATTACTTAATTTTGGATATTACTTCTTGTAAACTGAATATTTTTAGTCTTCGGACTTTTTATTTGGTATTTTGAATAAAACCGAAATTAAATTGAATTCAATTGAATTGAACTGGAGTTTATTTTCTGTGAGATAACTTTTGTATTGCCATTTTTTTTTTCATTTTATGACCATCTCACCTTGAACAAGACATTTGTTATTAGTATCACAGAAAACTTACCTTCCTTCCCACTTCAATTAAGTTAAACTGTTATTGTTTGTTCTCACTTTTGTTACCATTATTGTTACCACTTTGGAATCAGGCGCGGTTCTACGGGGGGGGGGGGGGGGGCTGTAACCCCCCCAAAAAAAATTCCTTCAAAAAAAAAATACATTAGCAAAAAGAAGGATTGTGATGTACATGCGATTTGTCTCCCCCTAAAGAAATAGTCGTGACAAGGGTGCATTTGTAGTTAATATAGTGTGAATGATTTTAGGATTTTATTGGCGCTCCCCATTGAAAATATGGCATGAGCATCAGGTTGGACCCTGATGAATTCAAAGTCCTTGATAGAAAGAGGAAACCATCCCTGTTCACAAAAAATCTGTGTGTGCGCCTCATTGGAACAGAGAAACTGAGGAACTCGTCCCTGGATGGCTGCATTCCCAGCAGGGGTGGTCACACTCCCAGAGATGCCCTTGACCAAAATATTGTGGATTCAATTAAGAGTAAGTCTTTTTTAAAGGTTAGTTATTTGTCCCATCAAATAATCTTGAGTTTGGAAAGCAAGAGCTATACATTTTGTACATTCAACAGCACTTCATGTTTTTGATTTTTGTATATCTTACGAAGGATATTTCGCATCATCGCCATCACCACAAAGTGACCTTAACCTCCATGTTGTGGAAAATTTGTGTTTCGAGATAAAAGTGATTGAAGTTCACGATGTTTTGAAATGGTGATGAAAGCTGGGGTCTTGAATGGCATATTAATGTATGATTTTAGTTGAGCAAAATAACTACATGTATTAACAAGTTAACAAACTAATTAATCATAACTACACTTCGTGAAAACTAAACACTGTTCGAGTTTTCATGAAGTAACGCTTTTTGTTTGTAATAATTATGTACTTTGCGTTACTTCGAAAAAACACCAAAGGTGGGTTGTGTATATCACGTGACATTCGTGTTACTTTTGTGAAGCCTCAAAGCCCGTTTTTGATGCATAGTTTGCAAATGTTTGCACGTAAAAGAATGGTATAGAATACTTCGTAAAAAGGCATTTTCCAGTTTTGAACATTTTTTTATACAAACATTGAGTTAATTAAGTCTGTGGTACAGTAACTTCTTGAGGTTATAGATATAAGTAAAATATATTATTTTGTTTTAGTTTACTTACCAAAACAATCATTTTCACAGGTGTGGTATGCCAGCAATATGGTGAGGCAGAGAAAGTGAAAGTCAACCGGTACATAATACAAAAAATAGCCGACCTGCGTAAGTTGAAACCAACAGGATAATTGAAGGAGACATGGGAGTTTTCAACATGATCTGAGATACAAGTATAGGGATGTTCAACATTATGATCTGAGATGTAGACCTTTATCGTGCTGCCACCATTGTAGTCATATTCCCTGTATCCAATACAGTGCTGAATGATAATGGTTTTTTTTGTGAAGAAAGAAACTAGACTATTTTTCCTTCAAGCCCCGCTTTGGTTATATTGATTTCAATGGGAAAAAAATCAAGATGGCCGCAAAAGCATAATATTGGTTATCCCCTGAGCGCAAGTGGAACACGGAATAATGTAGTGCGTCTGTGTCCCACATACCACGAGGCCGACATATACACACTACATTTTCCGTGTTCCACGAATGTGAATACTATAATGAATTTATCTTAAAGCAAACTTGACGCACAGTGGTTTAGCGCATGCAGTTGAAATGTCGCTAGCATCGTGGAATAGCACATTATGCAGGGTGCGATATGGACCTTACGATACAGTCTAACATCACACTGTTGTTGCCATGGACTGACCAATCAGAATCGAGGATACAAGTTTGCTTGAAGATGATGGTCTGTGATCGGATTATACGGGGTGTATAAAAAAAGTTCATTCAAAAAACAGTGGGCTTGTGTGTAAAAGTACTTGGCTTTCAATCACGTTTGCGCCTACTCAATTCAGTCACATAATCCACTGTGACAGCACACTTTTTGGGGGCAGCTCAATTTGCAGCTGAGTCGGGTAAACTTGAAATGGAGCCAATTTAATTTGACCATGTTGGTTAATAACTTTTGCACATTAACCCATTATTTTTGGATTAACGTATTTTTTTGCAAGAAAGTGACCGAATGCAAGCACTTTTGACTGTCCATGTCATTTCATGGGTGGACTACTCAAATTTGTACTTGCAAAACGAACTGAGCTTTCAGTCTTGAGTTCAACTATTCAAATCTCATTTATTATTTGAATCATCTTTAATTTTCACTGAGTCCGAAAGCTTCCAATGACATTCCATGGACAGCTGTTAAAAATTGGTTCTTAGTATGATCAGAGATGTAGGAGGTCCCAATACGATCGGAGATGACAGAGGTCTCAATATGATTGGAGATGTAGGAGGTCACAATATGATTGGAGATGTAAGACATGGTCTCAATATGATTGGAAATGTAGGAGGTCTCAATGTGATCGAATATGATTTGAGATGTCAGAGGTCCCAATATGATTGGAGATGTTGGAGGTCTCATATCAATATGATTGGAGATGTAGGAGATCTCAATATGATTGGAGATGTCGGAGGTCCCAATATGATTAGAGATGTAGGCGGTCTCAATATGATTGCAGATGTAGGAGGTCACAATATGACTGGAGATGTAGGCGGTCTCAATATGATTGGAGATGTCATCATCATCATCATTAGCCTAATTCAATCCACTGCTGGATGAAGTCCTCTCCACTAACTTTCCATGCTTTTCGATCCCTTGCCAGTTGTTTCCATTTCTTCCCTATGAAATCAGAGATTTCATCTCGCCATCTCTTAGGCTGTCTTCCTCTTCGCCTCTTCAATGATAATGGCATCCAATCCGTTACTTTCAGGGTCCATCTGTGGTTGTCTCTTCTTATGACATGTCCTGCCCAGTATGATTGGAGATGTAGGCGGTCTCAATATGATTGGAGATGTAGGAGGTCACAATATGATTGGAGATGTAGGAGGTCTCAATATGATCGGAAATGTAGGCGGTCTCAATATGATTGGAGATGATTGGAGATGTCGGAGGTCCCAATATGATTGGAGATGTAGGAGGTCTTAGTATGATTGGAGATGATTGGAGATGTTGGAGGTCTCAATATGATCGGAGATGTAGGAGGTCTCAATATGATTGGAGATGATTGGAGATGTCAGAGGTCCCAATATGATTGGAGATGTTGGAGGTCTCATATCAATATGATTGAAGATGTAGGAGATCTCAATATGATTGGAGATGTAGGCGGTCCCAATATGATTGGAGATGTAGGCGGTCTCAATATGATTGGAGATATAGGAGGTCCCAATATGATTGGAGATGTAGGTCTCAATATGATTGGAGATGTAGGAGGTCTCAATATGATCGGAGATGTAGGAGGTCTCAGTATAATTGGAGAAGATTGGAGATGTCGGAGGTCTCAATGTGATCGGAGATGTAGGAGGTCTTAGTCTGATTGGAGATGTAGGAGGTCTCAGTATGATTGGATATGTAGGCGGTCCCAATATGATTGGAGATGTAGTCGGTCTCAAGATGATTGGAGATGTAGGAGGTCCCAATATGATTGAAGATGTAGGAGGTCTCAGTATGATCGGAGATGTCGGAAGTCCCAATATGATTGGAGATGTAGGATGTCTCAGTATAATGGGAGATGTAGGAAGTCTCAGTATGATTGGAGATCATGTAGGAGGTCTCTGTATGATTGAAGATGTAGGCGGTCCCAATAGGATAGGAGATGTAGGCGATCTCAATATGATTGGAGATGTAGGAGGTCTCAATATGATTGGTGATGTAGGAGGTCTCAGTATGATTTGAGATGTAGGAGGTCTCAATATGATCGGAGATGTAGGAGGTTCAATATGATTGGAGATGTAGGGGGTATTAGAGCAGATGCAGGAAAGGATTAGTAAATTCTCTTGGGAGGGGAAATAAATTAGAGATAAATTCCAAATTGTTTTTGATTTTTTTTAATGAATTGTTTGGGAAGATGATAACACCCTAAACACCCTAAACATAGATTGTTTTTATCTTTTATAGATGATGTAATTGTACATTTTACATGAAAGTTTGTGTTGTATATTCATTTTTATTTAAATGAGAATTTGTTTAACTTATCATATATTTAATTTTCCAATATCCTTTTCACTTGTTGGCATATTTGTTAATAAGGGAGGCTCTTAACTACCCGAACTTTTGTCAAACTGTAGTGTATCCGGTACCTTAATTTACAGGTTGCAGTATTCTCATGACAACATTCTATTATATGTTTGCTCTCCCCCTTTCTGAATTCCGTGTAACACAATTCAAAAAGAAATGTAAACTGACACCATTGCAATGGTTGGTCTTCTTGCCCTAAATGAGCCCTTTTAAAAATATATATATATCGCCCAGACAAGCAGAATGATGTAGACGAAGCAACCACTTTTTAAAGATGCATCATTATGGTTTAAATATATATTGTAAATAAATTGTGCATTCTCATGTTGCAAACAAATTGAAATAAAGTTTTGTCTTTGCAATGTTTACACTGTTACCAAGCATTTTGTGTAATTATCCGCCATAACACCCCCCCCCCCTCCTCAAATTAGTCCAATTGGGATTATTGCCAATTCATTGGAAATTATTCCATTTTCCAAATTGGTTCCAATTGGGATTATTTCCAGTTCATTGGAAAATTATTCCATTTTTCCAATTGGTTCCAATTGGTGTCATTTATTCCAATTCATTCCAATTGGTGCCACTTATCCAATTGGTCCCAATTGGGCCCAATTGGATCCAATTGGTTTGTGCCAATTGCCAATTGGAGATAAAATCCAATTGGTTCCAATGGTTCCAATTGGAAAATTGAATTGGATATGTTGGTAAGGGCAGATGGATTTTTGTTTGGATTCCCTTAATATCTATAATGTTTTGGATTTGGCCTGGTCAACCCGACCCAATCACAACACTATAGTGCAATAGTACAACCCAAATCGCACTGAAGTAATGAAGGTCATAGAACAATTACTGTTTCCGTGCATAATGAAGACCTCCATTAATTCTGGTGCACTTACTTTTAGAAATATTCCAACTTCACCAGATGCTAAAAGCCTCGCAAATTCTACAAGTGACGTAGCAACTGATATTCCACCCCTGTCCACGCTAGTGCATTATTTGCGAGTGCATCTTCATCGTCAGCGACCATGTCAGCTGGCTGCCCTGGCTGGTACACCAACCACGTTATCCCAAAGTTTCCAGATGCATTGACACCGAAGATTAATTGTGGACATCTGTTGACGGCATCAAATAAGTCGGCAATCCTGGATATCACCAAAGGTTGACAAAGTGTAAGTTTTAAATATGATTCAATAGATCTCTCCCAACAGGACGCCATCTTACAACGAAAATTACAACTGCGTGTTCAACTCTATCACGTGCCTGTGCAAAAAGTTCTAATCACGTGCGCGTGCAATGCTCAAATTTTCTTTGAAATACGACACAGCCAATACGCGTCAAAATGCCGATGCTCGTAGCAATCTGTAGCAAGTGACGTCATTTGAGAGAGGCCTATACATTTGACTCTCGTTCATGGTAGATAGAAGATTCGTGATGACATCAATTCTGTGTTATTATTATGACAGTGGATATTTTGCCGGAGACGGCAAACCTTTAGTAAACGTTAGTTTGCCGGATATGCACTGAACATGCGCAGTTACTGTTTTTTAGTACTTTACAAATGTTAGTCTGGCTCCATGCCAATACTATCGTTGTAACCTGGTATTCACAAGATGGGATTCAGACCATTTTATAATTTCGGACTTTATTTCCCTTAAAAAAAAATCCTCCAGAGCCACAAATCTGAAAAAGAAAATGTAATGTTTGAGACATATTAAAATAATAAAAGAAGAACATTCTTATTTATTTGGGGATGGGAAAAAAAAAACTTAAAAATGTGGCGGCGATCGGATTCGAACTCGAGTCATCCCCGCTCAATAGAGCTTCTGCTTAACCACTACACCAAACGTACTACACAACTTTTGATGGGAATTTCATACATCTTATAATTCAGCCCTATCTTAAAGAGTACAGCGCCCTCTGTTGATATGGATTGCCGCCGGCAAACCTTTAGTAAACGTTAGTTTGCCGTCATTACCTCCGGCAAAATATCCACTATCTATTATTATATGAGTTTGGCATCACAGTGAGCAATGAGTGTGACAGCTTATTGCTGTGGTTAATAGGGAGGTTTCGCAAGTCTACGGATACATGTACGGATACGTATACGTCAACACTTTGTGTGATCACGTGACATGTATCCGGACTGTCAAAGTTTTGCAAGCACGTTAACAACGGATACGGGAGTTGATACACGTAAGTAGAAAAACGGATACCGTTTTGTTGAATTTTAGTGGTATTTTTGTCCTGAATTAACAACATTTCCAACTTTATTGCTGTTCATGGTATCATCCATGATATATAGCATAGAACTGTGTTTGGTATTTGCAGGCAAAAAAATGATAAAAGTGCAGTGTAGACAGAGGTTCTATTTCGTCATGGTTGTTGGAAGATTTACACACGTTTAGGCCTGAACCATTTGCGATATGGGTTCCAAAAACGAAAAGTCTTTAAAAACAGCTAGGCCTAACGATATGCATATTCAAGTGGATTCTCTATCAGGAACATATACAACTTGTTTGGGGGAAAGGATTAGCCAACTTTTGCCTTTGCGAAACCTCCCTAAAAAAAGAGGAACAAAAGTTTCACCTAACGTTACATGATTGATTAGTATTTAGTAGTGGTACTGAACTGAAGGGCCTAAAACGTTATTCGCTGACTAACGTTGGGCCTACTTTCCCATAAAAATAATTTGGTGTTTGGACCACTTTTTTTAAAAATGGGGAGTGTGAAAAGACAAGGTACGGAAGAGTCTGTATGCCTACTGGGGGTTACCCTTTGGAACAAGTAAATTGATGAGGGACTTTGCACAAGAACTTTACGTATTAAATTGTAGCCTACCTTGTCTTCACCAAAATCTGTGAATTATGTTAATGTCATGATGAATCAAATTAACTGTGCCCCCCCCCCTCCACCCCCAAATTAAAACTTACGATACTACAATTTATTTTTACAGGACACAATGTCTTCCACCATTCGGTTTTACCCAGCCCTCGATATAGGACCTCTTAAGGAGCTTACAGCTATAAATCCCTATGGGAAGGAGAAGAATGCAAGGGAATGGGAGGCTATAGTGGAAAATGTAAACCGTACACTTAATAAAGGAAAAGTAACACTGAGAGAATGTAAGGACCGGATGAAAACTTTGCTCAAGGCTCATCGTAAAGCGGAAATGCAGTCCTTAAAAGCGTTAGGAACTTTAAAAAAAAAAAAAAATTGGCTGTGCTATTCTCTGAAAATTTAAATCAAGGGCCTGTCAACTTGTAATTGTTTTGGAATAGTTAACCCTGCATGAAGCCAGTGATACAGGTTTTTTTAAGGATTTTGAATTTTCGCCGGTTTACGTATCATGTTCTGTTGACCGGTTGCGCCTGTTGTTCAGCTATTCCTGACGCTTATACAAACAAAGCTGACCAAAGAGTTTCGGACCATTCCGTAAACCCTTGACCCCCCAAAACTTATTTTTTTTAATGATACACGTTTTCCTGTATTTTGACATTGTATTTTGGGGGTGGATGTTGAGGTTGAGGGTGGGGTTGATTTTTTTTTTTTGGGGGGGGGGGCGGGGGGGTGGGGAGTCACTGCATAAATTGAGTAGGGATTCCAAGGCAGGCGATGGGTGCGGGGGGGGGAGGGGCGCAAGGCTATTCACCGGTATTTTTCAGCTCAGCATTGATAGAAGTCTATTAGAAATTAATTGTAACTGGAAGTATACCGACTGTATCACAAAATCATGATTGATTGTTAAAGTGGAACCTACATGTACAGTTTTCTTCTATTTTTTTTTTATAATTAATGTTTTTGAAAAGTATCAGTTTGATAATTTTCTTGGTACATTTTATTAAATTTTTTAAAAGGAAGAATACTTTCTCCAAAATGGATTTCTTAACAAATGGTTTTACATGAAAATTTTGGTTAACGTCAACTAACCAGTAGATTTATCTCCACTCTTAACAGTATCTGTATGTTTTTTTTCCCAGTTCCGGCACAGAGGAAGAGTACACTGAGCGTGATGCACTCCTGACAGAAGTAGATGAATTGTGCGCTGAAGCAGCGAAAGTGAAGGAGGAGAAAAAAAGGGATGCAAGAAGAGGAAAAAAGGAAGGAGGAACAGAATAAAGACATCAGGGAAGCTGCAATGCAATTTCTGAAAAGGCCTGGTAAGCATACCATAGAAAACTGTATCCACTTTGATAGTATACACATACATCCATTTTTAGGAAAGGAAACACTTTTACCCAGCAATTTTGTATAGCAAAGTACTTAGTCTGAACAAATTTTTAGCAAACTGACTGTTAATAATGAGGAGCAATTCATAAAAAAAAATTGAGTAGTAACTGATGCATATTCAGTAGCATTTTGCTATGCGATACAAAAGAGATGGTTTGCCGGTGTGCACTTTTCACACACAAATATTTTGCATAGAATATAAACTTGATCCTACTGCATGTATATTTTAAGACTCAATAGTAGATTCAGGTGGGTGAGGCAAGGGGTGCCCCCCCCCCCCCTACATTACAAAAGCCTTTGGGTTTTATGAGTCAATTTCTCACTGATAGGTACATTGTGTATTCCTTGCTCCAGGAGACACTGATGATGGCTCCTTTAAACGGCCCAAAAAAATCTGGAGCCCGGACGAGTCTTGCCGAGTATTTGAAAGTGCTGAGAGAGAAAAATGCTACAGAGGCCGAGTTGAAATTTGAGCAGTTGCGCTTGGATCGTGAAAGATTTAATCTGGAAAAACAAGAAAGAGAACAACGAATGGAAAGAGATGCTGCAACAATGGAGCTCTTAAAAACAATAATCGCAGACAAAAAGAACAAATCAACTACCACAATAAGTGAAAATTGAAGGGGTCAGACAAGTCTACCATGTGACCTACTTGTCATCCACTCAGAAAAAGCAAAAAAGAAAAATAGTTTGAATTGCTTGACATACTGCTACTGCAGTTTGAGGGTAGCTTGTTAAGAAAGGAAATGATAAGAAAAAAAAAATTGCCAATCTACCAAAGTATTCTACTTTTCAGTAGCTCAAGTAGGTTATTTGTTAAATAGTTGTTGAGCTTTCAAACCTAAATCACTCCTTTCTGGAGAACAACACCGGGACAAGGAATACATGCATGCTCATGGGCGGATCCTCCATTTTTGGCAGGTTTGTGTTTGTGTGTGTGTGTGTGTGGGGCGGGTTCAGGCCCTTCTTTTTCTTGACGTCCGACAATAAACCCTTAACCCTCTGTGCTTAATGCTGGAGACTAACACTTGAAAAAAAATCACTATGGTTTGCACTTTTCATTTTGAATTTTCAACTTTGTCTCAAAGATATATATTAACATTAAGGTCTCTAGGTTTTGAGGCAATCAGATTCTTGTTCAATCAGATTCTTGTTCAGATTCAATCAGTTTTTGCCTGGCAGTATGGGCCTGCTTCTTACTTTGCATAAATTTGCTTAGGGAGTGATGTAACTGGTCCCATCATTCAAAGCCGACATTACCTGCGACTTCACTCCTACACCAAATTTATGCAAAAACATGATGTGCGTGCATACCACTGGGCAGAAACATACTGTTTTGGTATAGGCGTGACGTCAGAGGGTACATCGTCTACTCACAAAGTATTTCAGCCATTGTTATTTTTTTTCTGAATGCTCTTTTGAGTTAAAAGTAAATAGGGGCTCTAAAGTCAAATTTTTGTTTTGTGCTACACTCAATTTCAAGATAGAGCCCTTATGAAAGTGGCAAAATATCAAAAAGTCTCTAACCTCACATTAAAAATGGTGTAAATTTACGTTGTAAATTGTCATTTTACTTGATACTCTTTCAGAGTGAAATTTGAAACTGGACTTCATTTGTGGTAAAAAAATTAATGGATCTGTACATTCCATACATTCATTTTTCGTCGTAATTTCGTCAAAAAGTCAAAATTCAAGCCGTTTCGATTGAACATCATTGAGATTCGGGAATGAACTAAAATAAATCCTGTATAAAAATGTACAAACCCATTTCATTTGTGACTTTATTTTTAATAAACTTTTGCAATCAATTGTATTTACACCATTTTATTGTGAGGTATAAGACTCATTATTTTTTTCCATAAAAATTATAAATATTTTTCCCCACTTTCAAAGGACTCTGAATGAGTGCAAAACAAAACTGAATTTGACCTTGGATCCCATCTTTAGGAACTCTCAGTGTTTCTTCAGAGATTGGTTTAGCCTTTGGAAAATGTAATCGTGACTGCAGTGGAGAACTAAAAGGCCCAGTGACAAATTTATGCGACATCGTGTTTGTGAAGCTTCCATGCTATAGGACCTTTATCATGCTGCCACCATCTTGGTCATGTTCCTTGTATCCGCTTACAGTAATGAATGCTAATATTCAACGTACAAAAAGGAACCAGACTCTTTCCCTTCCAGCCTCGTTTTGGTTACATTGATTTGAATGGGGGAAAATCAAGATGGCTGCACCATGATAAACGTCTATAGACCTTCTTTTGCAAGGTCACAGCCGCGAGGTTTGCCAATCTTGGTTGGCAAAACTACGGACGGCCCTCATTTAAAAAATACACACTCTCTGGTTCCGAGTAGGTCTGCATATTGGCCGTACAGTTCCATCAACAAATCCGAAGCAGTTATTTAGAGGAGCACCTTTCCGGTGGATTGCATCTGCATACTCCTGCAATCTATTGTTTATCCATGGTTGGTTTAAGTTCGTCAAGAGGTGCCCATGCACATCAAAGAGGTGGTTCAGAGTAGTGTTGATTATCAATGAAAAGGTAGATTTCGGACGGCCAAAAAAAGGCTCCAAATCAACAAGTCTATTTGGATACACAAACCTTTTGAGGAGGACACATATTAAACGCATCCCGCCCACTAACAACTGTTCTGTTCGGGCAAACAAAATGGTCAGGCAAACGCAGTGCTGTGGCCAGTCGTCGGATCGATTGTTTGTCGAATCTGAAGCTGCTCAGACACTGAACATCTGATAAACTTTCTAAGCGAAATCTTTCGAAATCAGTATCATACGTTGTCGGCCCAAAATTCGGGAGAAGACACATGAAAACCATATCTTCGTCGTCATTTTCGACAGCAATCTGCATCATCGCATCTCGCTCCCCGGGCGTCGCCATGTTGAATGCTAGCGCCCCCAAGAGACACGTAGCGCTATTAAGTATTAGGACCGGCCTTTGATTGCGAAACAAAATCTAAACGCGCGTTTAACGTGAACGGCTGCGGTTATCATATCCGTATCTGTATCCGTATCCGTAGACTTGCGAAACCTCCCTAATATCACTATCTGCCAAACTTAGTAAATGTTATCTCTTTAGTTAAAATGGGGAAAAAAGTCACTTGGAGGTGGGTAAAACAGAATAAAACTAACAAAGTTTCAAATCCGACATTGTTGCTCCTATATGTCTCCTTGCTCTGTGGACGTTTGTTTTCATATCGTCTACTTGCAAGGATGTATAACGTTGTAAATATTTCCTTAACCTACAGCTGACGGATTCGAGATTTATAGTAGGGTTGGCTTGAGTATATCGTCAACCCTATAATATAGGGTGCAACCCTATAAATGGTCAATTGAATTTTTTTCTTAAATACTCGTCTCTTCTTCATTCATTCATTTTTATGATGACTTGATGAGTTGGGCCCAACTGTCCCTGTCGAGCATAGCCTTGACCAAGGCTATCATCTTGTTCCCATTATGAGCTTGTTCCCGCTACCGCACACCGCGCGCGCAGCAACACAATGTTGTACTATACCGTTAGCCCCAACGACCCTTGCGTGTGCTCTGTGTGCATGTACGTACGCCCCACACTTACTTCCGCAATCAGCAGTAAGTCGAGGCGGAAGATAGCCTTGACGCAACCGTGTATGCTGAATATGATAATTAGTACGCGCTATGGTAAATAGTCTTCTCTCATTGGATAACGGCTGACAAAAAAATGAATATTTATTAAATTGCATAATACGACCAAAGGTTTATAAACCAGACGGCCTGTGGTAACAATAATTATTGTAAAACACCCCCTTAAAATCTTAAATAATAGTAGAATAATATTTATAAAGTTACACATAGTTTGGGTCGAAAATGAAATGAAAAGGATGAAAAATTAGACCTTCAACAAACGGCAAACGGTACAAAACCGCACGCCGGAAAAAACGATGTCACCATGCACAGAGGCCACGTTGGGGCCGTCCACTGTAGGCACCGGCCCGGCTGGCGCCATGCAGTGAGACACGCTGCGCTTTCACGTTCAGCAGCAAAAAAGCGCTCACACTATTGAGTATATTCCTCCATGGTATATCTACCGCTGACTTTTTTTTTGGGGGGGGGGGGTATTTCTTCTAAGCTGTCAAGGGGATATGGGAAAAAAATATTTCTCCTTCAGCAAACTTATTCTGTAAGACTGATTTTAACTTGAAAGAACAATTTATAAGTTATATGTCGTATGTACCACTAATATCATCGACAGGGTACGACATATTTCGACAGGGTACGACTAATATCATTGACAGGGTACGACATATTTCGACAGGGTACGACTAATATCATTGACAGGGTACGACATATATGTCGACAGGGTAT
Source organism: Patiria pectinifera (assembly GCA_029964075.1). Classification (NCBI taxonomy): domain Eukaryota; kingdom Metazoa; phylum Echinodermata; class Asteroidea; order Valvatida; family Asterinidae; genus Patiria; species Patiria pectinifera. The sequence goes on from CM057135.1 coordinate 12,490,058, forward strand.
GACATATCAAACATATGACATAATGTCGTGCATAAGTCGAGTCGACAGGGTACGATATATGTCGCCTACGACAAAGTCGTATATAAGTACAACTTAATATCTCGTGTGTACAAAATATGAATTGTAACTCGTATGTTCGATCTTGTGAGAACGACTTGTATCTCGTGCGATTTACTTCACGACTTACATGTCAAACGTATGTCGTAGGTACGACATACGATTAATTCATACGTACGCGTTAAAATACATGTGTCGTACGTATGAGATGTATGTTGCACATGGTACGAATTCAGGGAGAGTTTTTTTTCACCATGTACCTGACAGTTTTGTATATTTCCATCCCAAAGTCAATAGCTCGTTTCTTGCAGTTATTTCATACGGGTGCTTATAGATACGAGTTAACCTGCATTCGATTAAATGGGTACGATTTGACCTGGGTCCGAGTTGACCTGTTCCCTACATTCGCTGTCAGAATAGCACGGGCAGGTAGCGGCGTGATAATGTACGCTGTTGCACCATGGTTGCAAAACGTCGGCGGACTGTCTTGAACTGTCCAATTCGCAATACATTGGAAATAGTATCATTTTGAACAATTGTTCACTCATATAGCGGCATATTTCATTTGTTTGTAATAAAACTGGAGAAATGGTTTAAAATGGGATTGAAATACCTGGACATACCATGGTTTGCGTGAACATACATGTACGTGGTGCATACAGTAATTTGCGGGATCATGAATATGTATGTGTGGGTCAAAGTTTACATTGGGCTTTGATTGGATATCATGTAATATATGCGCATCAGAAATTTTCGACCGATTTCGGTCGAAACTATAAAGAAACACATAAGAATTCGCCACGGTTGCGTCAAGGCTATCTTCCGCCTCGACTTAATACTGTACGGCTGTTTGCGGAAGTGTGTGTGGGGCGTACGTACAGTACATGCACACAAAGCACACGCAAGGGTCGTTGAGGCTAACGGTATAGTACAACTAGTGATTGTGTCGCTGCACGCGCGATGTGCGGTAGCGGGAACAAGCTCGTATGGGAACAAGCTGATAGCCTTGGTCAAGGCTATGTCGAGCATAGTGTTGGAAAGAGATGGGCCACTCAGACCAGTTTCTAGCTCGATGGATGTTTTCAGGGTCATGTTTGGACGACCTTTACGACGAGGGGCTTCAGGATTCCAGAGGAGAACTTGACTACCTGGCTCATTATGCCGATAAACGTAGGGAGGGCACCATACAGAACAGAGTTAACCTGGCTCATTATGCCGATAAACGTGGGAAGGGCACCATACAGAACAGAGTTAGGGAGATGTCTTACTGAGGTCTTGAAAATCTTAAATTTGGTGGTGTTGGAGATCGAGGATCTCCATACTTTGGACAGTGAGAACAGAGCAGACCAAGCTTGAGCTTTTCTACACTCGATGTCATGAGCCCAGATACTTGAAGTCATCAACTTTATATTTCTTAAGTTTAGGAAGCCTCCAAACTTCAATTGGTATGTTGTGCAGACCAGGAGCCTTGCCAAGCTTCATTTGTTTAATGGCTATGTTGACCTCGGCTTGGGAGAATTTGCCAGTTCGGATGTTAGGGTTCGGATCAAAGACGGGATCAATGAAGACTGGGTCATTGGAGGCATTATCAGAGCTGAGAAGCTTCTTAAAATGGGATTTCCAAGAGGCAAGTCGATCATCACCTCGAATGAAAACGGTGTTTGGACGTTTACCAGAGAGCTGTTTTACCAGTTTCCAGGCATTTTGGATGGAGTTGGTCGATTCCCACTCGTCAAAAGCACTGAGGATGTTGTTGACTCTGAGGTATTCCTGCTCGCCATACACACCACTGAGGTTGGATTGAGCAGCAGGAAGATTGGTTGGTAAGAAAGTGAGTATCTTTGTTCGAGCTACATTGACTGGTGTCGATGATGCAATGCTGGGTGGTCGTTTGGTTTGTGATGGATGGAGAGACTTCCCAACACTCTCACACACTTTGACGAAGGAGCCATAAGATTGGTCGTCAGGGCACAACGAGGACCACTCATGGGTGATACGGTCCTCAATAGAAGATGCAAGTTCTTTATCTGAAGCCATTGCAGACCAGCTCAGTCTAGGACGGGCAGTAGGTTTTGTGGAACGAAGACTGAGCCTTATCTTAGCACAGACTATACGATGGTCGGAGCCAATTGGGTCAGATGTTGAATACGCTTGAAAATCTAGGATGCTGTTTCTCCAACGTTTACGGCACAGGATGAAGTCAATCTGTGACAGGTACTTGTTAGGTGAACGGTGGGTCCAGAGCTTTTTGGAGGACTTCTGAAAACGTGTGTTGGTAATCAGAAGGTTGTTACGATTGACAAAGTCACTGAGGAGCTGGCCATTATGGTTGGTAGTAGATTGGTAGGAGAACTGCCTTGCAACAGGAGCGTTGAAGTCCCCTCCAATGACAAGGAGGGCATGTAGGGGAATGGAGGCAATGATGTCATTGAGACATTTGTAGAACCCAGTAATAGACGCCTCATCACTGGTGTTAGTGGGAGAGTAACAGGAGAAAACGTATGTCTTAGGATTGCCTTTGAAGATGGCGAGCATAATTCTGTCGTTGATCTTAGAGATAGAAGTCAGCAGCGGGAGCAGTGATGTTTGAACAGTTATTGCTACACCACCAACGGCTGCACCTTGTCGATTCCGAGTTACAGAAGAGGTGAAGATGGTTAATGATCCTAAACTAGAGATTCGGATATCAGGGATATCAGGGTCTTCAGGTTGATGCACTTGACGGTGCTCTTAGATACATGAAACAGATACACAGAAAACACAAAGTGAGTAATTTGACTCAATATCCTCAAAAAAGAGGCATTTTGTCCGTGTAGTGACACGCTTTGGCTCGAGGTGTCTCACTACACGGACAAAATGACTCAATTATTACGATATTGAGTCAAATTACTCACTTTGTGTTTTCTGTGTAGGTTGTAGTCACATATGTGTTTATTAATTTTCTTTTTTTGATGACAGCGAAGAGAGACTTCGACAACTAAGCTGACCAAAAAGGATGGTTTTCCTAGGTCGAGCAAGACCCTTCCGGAGACTATTTTTATCAGACGATGCCCTCCCAAGAGGGTTTCGGACGCCGTCGTCATAAGACAGAGTGTAAATAGTTACGTGAGAGGACAGATTTGAAGTAGGGGCTGAACTCATCATGTTTTCAAGTGGCTGAATACTCAGTGTTTGACCATTAAAGCCACTAATTACTGTTTAGCAGTAATTAACTTTGTAAACCTTATTGCTCTAAAAAAATTGTCAGGTACTACCTAACTTCAGAGCAGTATGCAAGAATAACTGAACAGCTCTTAAAACGTTTCCCGAATGTCATCTGAACTGGATACATCAAACAAAAAGGTAGAATACTAATATAACATCATGGTTTTAGGTTGATGGCTTCTCGAGGTATTGCAAGTTGACAAACAATTCTCGAGGCCATGCTGAGACATCTAGCTTTTTGTAAATTTCTAATTAAGAGTGGAGCTAATTTATATCGACTATCCATCGGAAATAAGCCATATTATATTTGCTTTTATACCTCATGCATATATAGGTATTCAGTTGCCATTGAAATTTAAAATCGGGAGTAGTGTAGGTGGCTAATCTGGCCCACTTTGACCTTTCCCCCACAAACCATCAAAGGTCACATTAATATGCATAAGGTATGAAATATGATATGAATTATGAATTAGGGGTAGGATTTAAAAAAATATGGCACAGGTTGACCTCTAGCGGAATGATGGGTCACGGGGAAAATGGGTTGAGCGGTGTGACCCTTTAGGTGATAGGATAAGAGATGGTTACGAGTTTATAGTTCGACCTGAAGATAAATATACAAATGTATTGTATAAATACTATATAAAATATTTTTTTTTGAGACACAGTTATGAAGTGTATTACGAGTGATGGTGCAATCCTTAGCTTGCTTGCTTGCGGTTTCATAACGAAGTGGTGGCGGCTCTGCGGAGTTTGGACGTGTGGTTAACGGAGGAGATTATCCTCTTGTAAATGAAGTGTCTTCAATAGGTGCTGGCTCCGGCAGACTGTGGGAAGGGACAGATTAGCCTATTGTCAGTGGAGTATTCTTGGGCGGTGACTCCGCGGAGTCTGGAAGCGGTCAGTCGTAAAGGACAGATTAGCCTATTGTCCGTGGAGTATCATTGGGCGGTGACTCCGAGGGGTCTGCAAGCGGTCAGTCGTAAAGGACAGATTAGCCTATTGTCCGTGGAGTATCATCAATGGGCGCGGGGTATAGTGAACATAGTCCGATAATTTCGTGGGTTGGAAAAGAAACCTATACGGCTTGTAGACAACAGATTAGTAAGTGGTTCTGACTATGGGGGCGCGGCGCCGAGTGAGGTTCTGAGGCGGTTCGTAATTATTGGAGAGATTATCCAACGATCCTATGAAAAGTCAATTCGTGGGTTTTAAAGTTAATGTAATTAAAGTACACGTATAGGAGAGGTGATAATAACTCAAGCGATAGACTACCGGCATCGTTCAGAGAGGGGGGAAACCTTTTGTGCAGTCCAAACTGTGTGCGTGGGAAAGTCAAAACTACATACGGTAAAATTGTGTTTAGAGTGTTTAGATAAAATCTGACGAAATATGTCGTTTACCAGAAAACGTAAACGACCAGAAACGCCTCCGTTAGAAGTTCAAACACAGAATCGCTTCCCGCGATTAAATCATTTGGCCAGTAAGGTATCGGAGCCCCAGTTAAGTCAACTCGCTTCTAATCTTGTGAAGGAGCGCGATTACGTAGGACGTGAACCTTGGGAAAAGCTCGTTTCTTTTCTCGGGTTGTCAGAAGCAGATATCTATAAACATAAGGTAAAGAATGTATATAACCCGTGGGGGCAGTGTTTTTATGCGCTTGTCCAATGGGCCCATCGTACACACCAAGATGCCACCATCGAAAAAATGATAATAGGGTGTCAGCAATGCAACATGACGTACTGCACGTATGATTTTTTGTGTCCGGAGTAACGAATCAAACATACGAGATGTAAGATGAAGTATAAGATGTTTGTGACGTAACCGGATTCCTTTTAGAAATGATGTCACTTTCTATTTTAGAGGATGTCGTCATTTACTATATTTAACTCTCGTATTGCGCAATGTTGTGCACTATCTCCTTCAAAATTCACATAAAAGTGGCGAATATCAGAAAATTTAGATCAGTTTGTCTTCAAGTACCACAAAAATGACTTCGAGTTGGTCTCCCGAAAGAAATGCACTACCGTCGTACCGGCCTAACTATAGCTGGGATTCGGCAGGCAGTCTTAATACAGTCTCTGAATTTCGTCGAGAGATGGACCAGGTTCCCACGGTGGCTCAAGAACCTTTGGATCCGCCAAAATTAAACTTACTGAAAACTAATGGGGGATCTCTGAAAAGAGAATTGTTGGAAAAAAGGATGACGGAGCCATCAAAGACGCCGAAAGCACTTAATTCCACCACAACGTCTAGCGCGAGATTTAAACTCACAAACACGCGCCACGTAGTGGTCGAAACGTTTCGAAAGGGGTCTTACGTAAAAATACGTGATTACTACCAAGTGAAAAATAAAGGCTTCTCATTGGTTCCTGGACGGGGGATTAATCTCACTGTATCGGAGTGGAAGAACCTCAAGACAATGGTGCCGGCGATCGATGAAGCCATCGATGAATTAGATCTGAGCATTGGCTAAAGATATGACAGTGATCTCATGGGCGCTTGGAATGGATAAAAGGGCAGGGGTTCGGTCTTGGAGACCATCTTGCTCAACCAACTCATCACACGTTATCATCATCGCCTTCAGTCTCCTTTAGTATCATCATCATCATTACCAGTAACATGGCATTCTTTTGTCCAGACTTTAATGCCGAGGAAGAGTGGGCTAGGCTGGAGGCCCTCACCAACGGCGATCCGATGTGGGGGCAAGTGGCACCGCCGTCTCCACCGGGAGCAGTTCCCACCCTAGAGTGGGACATGGGTAAGTTATATTACGTTTTTACTTTGTTGTGTATGTTGTGGCTAGCTCTTTTCGAAGCATAAGTTTGGCAACTACACGACTAAAATATCTTACCAATCTCTTCTTGCTTATCACGCAGCTTCCGATGTAGAAGCCGAGCCGGAGATTGTAGATCTGACGGGAGACGGATACGGTAAGTCTCTCCTCTTTTTTTTTCATTTTGCCATGTACACGTTTGCAGTCTGAGAATAATGATTAGATGGGTGAATTTGTTCAAGGCGTGTCAATGACTTTCTTCTTTTTTTTTTTATTACGCAGACCCCTTTCATGTTGATCACGTGGAGGTCGTTGATTTAACTGGATCCGATGAGGGTAAGTTGTTTTCTAGTTATTATTTTTTGCACTGCGAAATGAAAACATACCATTTGCTGAATCGTCGAGTGTACAATAATCATGTTTTAATTGTCTTTATTTTGCAGAATCGGACATGGAAGTACCTCAGCAACAGCAACTAAGCCCTGTTTCCTCTCCAACATCATGGAGCCTGTCCCCTGGACCTCCTTCCAGCCCCGAGGCCTCGCCTTTAGCGTTGGAACTTCCGCCCACTCCTCCATCAAGCCCCGAGGCCGCTAGCCCTCCACCTTCCCCTCCCGCAAGCCCTGAGAGTGTCCCGATTCTTCCGCCAACACCGCCCCCCAGCCCGAATGCCTGGAACCCCCCTCCAAGTCCCGCAGCGCCTGCACTAGTACCGGAACCCCCGCTTCAGTATGAAAATCAAGTGCCGATGGATGAATTCCTCGTCGAACCCGAGGAGGAAGTAAGGAGGCAGTTCTTTTGTCATTTTGGCCTTATAATACGTATTATGTTGCAGATCTACAGCGTTTCACGGTGCAACGGGTGTTTCATCGACCACCCGTCCCAAAAGCAACATAGTTGCATAATGGAAACACAGAGTTATCTGTTTGACTTATACATTGAGGATATGTTGAACGAACTTCGTACAGATAGTGAGCTCTGTCTTCAGGGCTGGCTTGAAAGAGTTCAAGCCAGCCCCTTTTTACGGTCTCACTATATGTACGAAGACATGGCAATAGTAGATTTTTTTGATTTTTTAGAGGTGGAGTTGAAATCGGACTCGGTTATAGACGAATTAAAATCGTACGTTTTATAAAAGACACCCGATGCACCGTGAAACGATGTATGTTTGTATGTTTTTGTATAATTGTGTACATTTTTAAATTTTCAACCAATTGAAAATGTATATACATGTAGACATTTTTTTTTTAGTTTTGGCTTTGTTTTGTTTGAAACATCAGTTTCCATTTGATTGACACATGATGCTTTTAATATATAAATGGAAGTTTGTATGTTTATTTTTAAACTTGCAACTTAAAATACGTTGTTTGACTACGTTCGGATGTTGGGGATAAATATGTGCATTCTTTGTAAATATCTTCATTTTCTGTTTTTTGTTTTGTTTTTAAACTTGAAACTTTAAGTATATACACTGCTAGGGTTTTCTTTGTAAATATTTTCATTTTGTATTTTCTTTGTAAATATTTTCATTTTGTAAAATTTTGTATTTTCTTTGTAAATATTTTCATTTTGTATTTTCTTTTAAACTTTTAATACTTGGATGCCTTGAATGTAGGGTTTAGAACAGATAATGTTTGATACAATTGAGTTTAATCATAAAGTTTGTTAAACTTGAATAAATTGAAAGAAAAAGTATATGTTTCAAAAGCGATGTTATTCAAATGTGTATTTAAGGTTTTAAAAAATATAATAGGCTGTCATTTTTAACTTGGGCTCCGACGAGATAAGACCATGGAAAGTTACTTGAAAACATTGTATTACGACGTAGATCGCGAAAGCGGTTTAAGCAGTATTGAGAAATTGTATCGTGCAGCCAAACGGGCGGGAAAATATAAGATAACGCGGAAACAAATACGGCACTTTCTTCGTGGACAGGATGCTTACACGCTGCATAAGCCCGCCAGGAAAATATATCCTAGAAATAAGGTGATGGCCGTGGGTCGTGACGAAATTCATCAATTAGACCTGGTAGATGTATCTAATTTATCCAGATATAATAAAGGATATAAATACTTGCTGACGTGGATCGATGTGTTTTCCAAGTACGCATGGGTGATTCCTTTGAAAAATAAAACTGGAAAGGTGTTGGTGGACGCTTTTAAAGCTAACATCGAGTCTAGCAAGAGACCTCCCATGATGATTCACACGGATAAAGGCAGCGAATTTACGAATCGCTCGTTTCAAAACGCGCTGAAATCCGAAGGAATACATTTCTATACGACCAACAGTCAATTAAAGGCCTCGATCGCTGAACGTTTTAACAAGAGCCTAAAATCCCGAATGTGGCGATATTTCACTTGGAAAAACACGTTAAAGTACATCGACGTGCTGCCCAAATTAGTGAAGGCGTACAATCATTCTTACCATCGCTCCATTAAAATGAAACCCGTGGAGGTCACCGGCAAAAATGAGAGTAAAGTCTGGAAACACGCATTCGCCCCGTCCAAACCACGGCTAACGTTTCGGTTTAAAGTCGGGGATAAGGTTCGTGTGAGTAAACAACGGCTGACGTTTGAAAAGTCGTATCTCCCTTCGTGGTCCGAGGCCAAACGCAACGGGAGAGGTGAAAGACCGACGTACAAAATAAAGGATTATTCTGGCGAAGAGATCCGAGGTTCGTTTTACGAAGAGGAATTGCAGAAAATAGAAAAACGCGACGATGTTTACCGAGTGGAGAGAGTCATCCGGACGCGAAAGAGAAGGGGAAAGAAGGAATATTTGGTTAAATGGTTGGGGTATCCCTCGTCATTCAACAGTTGGGTGACGGACATTCAGTAAGAAGGACGCCGCGCCATGGCATCGTCTTCTACGCAGTTTTACGTGACCCTACCCAGTAATTCATCCATGTCCCTGTATCCCAACAATACCTTGTCCGAGTACACGACGCATCTGATTCAGCAAATCAACTTGACCGGAAACTGGGAGGTTGCCCTGACCGAGATCCATTATCCTTTCACGTGGTACAATATCACGGAGAATAATAATTCGTTTACGTATAGCGAGCGCGGACGGGTGCTAAACCACGCCAAAATTTCGCAAGGATTCTATACATCCGTACAGGAAATCATAGATGCAATCAACGATGAATTGTCTGATGTGGCTAAACGCAATATCATCTTCACCCTGGATAAGTACACGGGCAGAGTAAAGATAGACCTCAGAGAGAATGCTTTCATCTATTTCGACGATTACATGTATCGCATGCTGGGGTTTAAGTACAAATCGGTTACTCAAGATTACACTGGATTCGTACCCGCTGGTATTAACGGCGGTTTTTATGGCCTGTACGTGTACTGCGACATCGCCGAGAATCAACTGGTGGGTGACGTCAGCGCACCGTTACTGAGGATCGTCCCCGTGCAAAAGTCCGGAGTCACTCAGGGAGATGTCATCGCGCACACCTTTAGCACTCCCCATTACGTGCCCGTCAAACGAAAACGCTTTGAAACGATTGAGATGTTTATAAGGACTGACGCGGGTGAGAAAGTGCCATTTCAACGCGGGAAACTCACCACGACACTTCATTTTCGTAAAAACCGCCCTACCTTGTTTTAAACCAATCATGGTGGACTACGTGAGATATTACAAAAATCAGGCGGGAGGCGGGGATAATTTCTTCAGAGGCGCTCCTATTCAGAAGGGATACGGACTCGGTAATATTTTAGGACTTTTCAGATCCGCTTTACCAGTGTTGAAGCAAGGCGCCAAAATGTTGGGCAAGGAGGCCTTGAAGACGGGAGTGGGTATTGCCGCGGATGCCCTGGATGGACAAAATGTGAAAACGGCCGCGAAGAATCGGTTGCGACAGGCCGGCTTGCAAATGACGTCACGAGCCGTACAGCGACTCTCCACACCTCCGAAGAAACGGTTAAAAAGGAAAGCAACCGGTGCACCGCGCAGAAGACCTCCGAGCAAGCGAACGAAGAGGACCCCCGACATATTCGACTAAACAATGGCGTTCATTAGCAAGCACTCGTGCGAATGCACAAAGTCAGAACTCGATCTTTTCTCCGTCCCGCCCACTCAGACCTCCATTTTGAAGGGGCAATGGGTACAGTACAACCCACTGACCAATATCGTGGACTCGGACTCTATAGAATTCAACATCACCGGTTCTACCGAACACTACTTGGATTTGGCGCACACGCTGATAAGTTTGAAAGCGAAAGTCGTTCGTGAAAACAATGAAGATCTGGGTGCCGATGTCCCCGTGGCTCCCGTCAACCTATTCTTGCACTCGCTCTTTTCTGAAGTGGATGTCACGTTAAATGATAAATTAATATCAGCCGCGTCCAATATGTACGGGTATAGGGCGCTGTTAGAAACCTTATTAACCTACGGACCCCAGGCTAAGAATTCCCAGTTGACAGCGGCCATGTTTTACAAAGATACGGCGGGGAAAATGGACAGCGCGGATCCGACCGCGGATGACAATTACAACGATGGGTTGAAGAAAAGATACAAGCTATCTAAGGAAAGCCGTACTATCGATTTGATGGGACCGATTCACGGTGACATCTTCTTTCAAGACAGGTTTTTGCTGAACGGGGTCAATCTCAAGCTCAAGTTTCATCGCAGTAAAAACAGTTTCTGTTTAATGACGTCTTTACCCGACACTCACCATAAGGTGAAACTTTTGGAGGCTTCTCTGTACGTGAGAAAGGTCGTCATCAGTCCTACCGTGGCTCTAGCCCACGCCAAAACCCTACAGAGTGCTACGGCTAAATACCCGCTGCGCAGAGTGGAAGTCAAGACGTTTTCTATCCCTCAGGGAAATCAATCGTTTACCCGCGAAAATCTGTTCCTGGGACAGATCCCAAGACGCGTGGTGATTGGCATGGTGGATAACACCGCCCTCAACGGCGACTATCAAAAAAACCCGTACAACTTTCAACATTACGGGCTGAATTATCTTGGGATGTACGTGGATAATGAACAGACACCGTGGCGACCTCTTCAACCCAAGTTTTCAGGGAAAGACGCGGCGTACATGATGTCCTATCAGACTTTGTATTCCGGTATAAATACGCTGTACCAAGACACGGGCAATCAGATTAACAGGGAAGACTACGAATCGGGCTACTCTCTCTTTGCCTTTGATTTGTCTCCGGATTTGTCGGGCGGATCTCACTTTAACTTAGTCAAGCGCAGTAACTTGCGCCTGGAGTTGAAATTTGCAGAGGCCCTGACCACTACCGTCAACGTGGTGGTGTACAGCGAATTTGAAAGCATCCTGGAAGTGGACGAGAGTCGAAATATTCTGATCGATTACTCTAACTAAAAGACGACATGGACACCCTACAACTTTTGAGAGTTCTCAAGGGAGACGGCGTTACCCGTCGCTATGCAGTCGGTGTTTTCCCATCGGACAGGCTACCATCGCCCGTGAACGACTATCCCAGTGCCTTCATCATCAATACGGACAGAAACAACGAACCGGGCACCCACTGGCTGGCTGTGTACTTCACTCCGGACAGGAAGGCGGAATTCTTTGACTCTTACGGGCAGCATCCTTATACATACGGACCTTATTTCGAAACATTCTTGAAAAAGAACAGTCAAAGTTTTATCTACAACGATACATGTCTGCAATCCCCGAGCACGACAGTCTGCGGGCAGTATTGCTTATTTTACTTATTGCACAGATGCAGAGACATCTCTATGAACACTATCATATCCGTGTTTACGGACGATTACCTCGTCAACGATGTACTAGTGCACGATTTTGTACAAGAAAAATATGATGTCGACGTACCCGTTTCAGACTTGGATTTCATTTGTCGTCAAATTTGTGAAAAGAAAAAAGATTAAGTTTTGTTTTATTTATGTTAATCGATTTTTTTTTTTTTGTCCGAGGTTTGTTTCATAAATAGTAGTAGAGTGTTGATACTTTGTTTTAAGAGTATGTCCACGAGAGGACCATGCAGACCGTGACAAGGTGGGGGTCGGCGGATTTGGTTAAAATTTGGGGGGTAGGTGGGTCATAGGTAGCCTTGAGGTTGTACAAAATATTTGGCCAATCTGACCTCCGTAGCAGAAAAAAGAGCCAAAAATGTGTTTTTATTAGTGAAAAATGGTGATTTTTATGATTTTGGGGTACAAAAGTTTAAACGCTTGCTGCTCAACCGGGGAAAGCAGCAGAGAAATGGAATTTGCATGGTCTTGAGGTTGTATCCTGACCTAAACCAGGAACTCAAAATTTAGAAAAAAAATTGCTCTTAAGAGGGAACGGCACTAAGAGTACCCCCAAAGTTGAGTCATAGAAATAGCGATCTTTAAGTCGCCGTAGCGTCATTAGTGCAGGTCTTTGAACAATGACACTCGGGTGAAAGAGAGTTCTTATCATGGTCTTTAAGTATCAAGAATAAAAAAATTGTCAGCAGTTTTTAGTATGAAATGGCAGGAGCCTGTTTTACCCCTATATTTCGGTAGTAAAGGGACGGGGGAGGGGCATACAGTGCCCCCCCCCTTTCCTGTATTTTCTAAAGTCGACAACCAATTTTCATGAAATTTGCCACCAAATTTAATTTTTCCAATTTGTAAATAATGACGTCAAAATGTTTTTAAAAATCTTTCATAGAGGGCGTTTTTTTGGGCACCTTTTTGGTCAAAAAAATGAATTTTTCACATAATTTTTGACTTTTTTGCTTGAATGTTATGAAAATTGGCAAACGTGTATATTTTTTCATGATCAATAAAATTAAAACCTATTTTAATACTGGAGACGCCATTAGGGGTGCTATAATCCCTTAATCCCATTTTTAGGGTGGGGGTGGGTTCATCTTAACTCAATATGGCCGCCACCTTTCAGAGTCCAGGATGGAATGTATGCCCTGCCCGATTTGTGGCAGAGGGAGTCCCCACAAATGTTCCTATACTCAACACACACTTGTCTTTTTGTTAACAGAAGTATCTCCCAATAATCATCTAAAGAAATCCTGAGATTACCAAAACACAATGAAGACAAAATGGGGTGGGGGGGGGTACACCCTGCCACATATCGTGCACCAAATGTGAGAATGATGAGGCTTGGATGACAATTCTGTTATTTTGTGGCTTGTTAATGTAACCCGGAAAATGTATAAACTTGGAAAATAATAAATTGAATGAGAAAAACGCTCAATGTTGGGGTACTCGCTGTCAAAAATGAGATAGACCTAGATGGGGTAGGAACAAGTAGAGAGGAATTTGAATAAATAGAATTAATGACAAACAAATTTTTAGAATGACAACAAAAAAGAATGATTTATTTTACCAATCAAAATTTGAAGAAAACCATTCAAAAAAACCAATAATCAAGAAGGATCCAAATTAACTTTTTCCCAAACCTTAAACCTGTTATCCACACAACCAAATAAGTAAAATGGTAGTACTACAGTCGACTTTTGTTATAAAGAGCACTTTTATAAAGATGTCCTACTTCTGCTTATAAAGAGCAAATTCTGAGGTCTCAAATCTCTAGTTCTCTTTGTGTCTCTTTGTTTCGCTGTCCTTTTAAAGCAACATTTCTGTTTAAAGAGGTAGTTTGGGCGGTCTCACCGACCTTGCTATAACGAGAGTCAACTGTACAAAACTAAATTGAACTTTAAACTTAAATGGAAGTTGCAAGAAGAAAACTGAACCTACACAGTATCAAAACAGAATAACACATGGAACAACCTAACGATCAAACTCGAAAAAACAATTGAATATAAATCAAGAAAATCGTTTTCCTTCTTAAATTAACATTAAAAAACAAGAACAGTCACTGTCTTCCAATAACAAGCCATGATAACCCTTTGTTTAAACACAAAATACGTAAAGGAAGAGAACCTGGAACCACTAATGCAAAAATGTTGATAAAAAAGGATGCAATAAAAAAAAAATGAAAACGGGTACTACTATCAAAATCTTGACTACTTTGTGATGATTCAGCAGTTGTTTCACCGATGGTAATCTTCAAATCTTCATGAGCCCGTCTTCTTGACCTGGTGCTAAACAATGAAGAACTAAACCAAAGGCTTCCTTTGCCTTCCTTCTATAATAACGGATGGTGCTATCAGATGCTTCTTCTAATGGCAGACGAAGCTGCCCATCAACAGCAGACATTCCACCCTGAGTGAGGAAAGTGTTCAGGGATTGCAGCTCCACGTTCTTTGGTCGGGGGTTGGAGCCCAAGAAGAGTCAAGTGCACCTACATCCTGTGTAATATCTCCATCAGTTGATGAGGACTCAAATGTATGCTAGAAATAATCATGAGGAAAATAAAAACAGTGAGATGCCTGCTACATATAGCAGGGTTGAAATACAAATTTATGTACTCAAAGAAGAGTACTTACAATTCATCTGTGATAAATGATATGCAATATGTCAAGGTCCATTCTTAGTTCACTCTCATTACCTCATGAACTGAAGTGCACTCTGTGTCGGTGGGTTGGAGAGATGGTACACCAGCCGGCGATGTGAAATCACTGATTGTACACTGCTGCTCTTCTTGTTCCTTGGAGAGCACATCGCTAGGTGGTAATTGTTCCGCTGTCTGGTGCGTAACTGCTTGTTTGTGCTTAAATAGACAACCTCTACAGATACCTGAAAGTCATATGAACAGTGAGAATTAACAAAGTGTTAAGGCCGCAGCAGGCTTAATATTTTTTAAACGTAAAAGATATAAAGCGGGGCGTATGTAGCCAACAATATTGAGCAATAGCTCCCTTGAACAAAACCAATGTCAAAAATTCCCCCCCCCCCAAAAAAATCTTCTTTTATTATTTTAGATCGACTGTATTTATTTACAATTATTACTTTTTCATTTTCTGATGTGGCTGGCGCTGGAGGATTTGTATAAAAGGGAAAACAAATCTGAAATTTTTCTTGTAAATGGTCTGATGAGTCACATCTCGTGAATAAAAGTCAAAACAACAATGTAAGTGCAAAACAAATATTTGTTTTATTCCCCAAACTGCGCATGTTCAGTGCAGCTCCAACTTTCTTTATATAAAAAAAAAATCAAAATATCCACCATGTGTCCACTGCCGAAAACCATATGTGTGGTCCAGAGCTGTGACAACCAGTATTAATTTTTCACACAATACAATAATACATTTCACTGGTCCCAAGTCAACTGCATGATAAGGGATTTAATTGATATGACCTACCAAGAAACAAAATCAGAAATGGACCATGACTAGCTCTACTAAGTGGAGCGCTGAATTACGGGTACCCCTCCATACTAGCGCTCCACCGATTCACCATACTTTGGTAGCACCATCACAGTAGCATAGTCACAAACCAACGCGAGGACAAAGACCCAAAAAACCGGTAAAGAGATTACAAATGAGAGAGACAGTTATCCTGAATTGATCTATACATTCTTGACATCCCATGAGACCCCTTATATTGTTCCCAAACAGCGAACATTTTGGGAAAAAACAGGAAAATAGTCTGAAAACTTACAGTTCAATGTGTTTGCATGGAGGTTCAGTTCTTGAATTAGCTTGTCGCTGAGGGCGTTTGACGTGACGTCACCGTCGTTGCGCGATCGCGAAGAAAAACAAGTCGCGCTTTATCAACGACTGTTTCGTGTAATAATACGTGCTCCTTGGGTGTGTTCAAAGCCCATACTGTCGTACGGCGCGGCGCGGATCGGAGCACGTATCATTACACGAAACAGTCGTTGATAAAGCGTGACTTGTTTTTCTTCGCGATCGATCGAGCAACGACGGTGACGTCACGTCAGACGCCCTCAGCGACAAGCTAATTCAAGAACTGAACCTCCATGCAAACACATTGAACTGTAAGTTTTCAGACTATTTTCCTGTTTTTTCCCAAAATGTTCGCTGTTTGGGAACAATATAAGGGGTCTCATGGGATGTCAAGAATGTATAGATCAATCCAGGATAACTGTCTCTCTCATTTGTAATCTCTTTACCGGTTTTTTGGGGTCTTTTTGTCCTCGCGTGGGTTTGTGACTATGCTACTGTGATGGTGCTACCAAAGTATGGCATGTGGAGCGCTAGTATGGAGGGGTACCCGTAATTCAGCGCTCCACTCAGTAGAGCTAGACCATGACCATGATTGATTCATTTCAGAAATGTGTTTTTGTTTGATTTCTGTCTTCTTAATCTTAGTCTTACCTGTTCCAACGTTGCTTTATTCCCACTACGGAATGGGGTTTGCCTTTCACTTTATGGAGTAGATGACAACATTTCCTTGATGGTGTCCAACTCAACCCTAACTTGTATCTATGCGCTGGACATATTGTCTTATCAGTGTATGCATCGACGTCGAACAAACCACATCGCAGGAGGATCAGCGTGATCAGTTTCCATGCACTCGACATTCACATCATATGCAGCGACTTTCCACTTCTGCAAATGGCTCCGTATGTTTTTTGTGCATCGATTAAGTTGCACTGTATTTAGTTCGCGCGGATAAGAGGGATTTACACCACATTTGATGGCTTTGCAATACTCAAAATTACTAAAATCACATTGCTGCCGCACAGACAGAGTGTCCATGGCAGCCATTTTGACGGTGATGTTATGCGAGGGCGCCCTCTTTCGATACCGTGCGCTAACTGGGTGGGCGGCAACAGGACGTTCCCCTCCTATCGGATCAGTGCGCACCACCAAAGGTAGCCCACTCACCCACCCACCCAATAGGTGAAGTCTGCAAAATGTAGATTTTGTTACGCTCTTACAACAATTCCAGCAAAATGTCAATTAAAGGCAACCAATTGCACTCGGAACTGTCTAGGGGGCTATGTAGGTTTGGTCTTGAAAAAAAGGGAATTTTTCTACTTTGTTGACCGTGAGCAAACAAAAACAGGAAGAGCTGACAGTTTTTTTTATTTTTATTATTGTAGTCGGATATCTGAACTATATTTCCTCCAAGTTTGTTGACTCTCAGCCCTGCATTAATTAAGTTATGGTTTACCGCGTAAATGACTTCATTTCGTAATAGAGCTGATACGTGTTTTTCTTACGCCTATATCTCCGCAGTGAATGCTTGCATATCAAAGATTTATATTTCATCGTTTAGAGGAGATTAAATCCTTTATTTTGATATGCAAGTCGACAGTAAACGATTTAGTTTAGGGAAACACACGAGGCTATAACTTTACACCAGAAGCAACACAAATTTACTACCCCGGAAGTCACCTTTTTTGCTCAAAATTGTCGGTGCCCCGTACTCGGCCACCGTGTGATTATTTATCGAGCTACTCCACCGAGTGGTATCGTCTCAGGTGGGGATCAAATGGCCAAGATTTGAACTTAGTTCGCCGACCCCCCACCTTGTCGATTTTTCAAGATTTTGCATGGTCTTCTCATAAACGCACACTTAACTATAACTTAATTTTGTTAGTGTTAGTACGTACATAGAAATAAAAAAAGACAAAATACATTGTTTTCTTCTGTACACTGTACATGTATATTCATTTATTGTTACATCACTCTGTTACCATGAATAAATCGCAGTATGCTTACAAAGTGTGTTTTCGTTTCTCTTTCAATATTGCGTTAAAACCCTCCACCATTTACATAGATAAAATTACAAGCAATTACAAACAAGTTTTTACAAAAAACCCTCCACCTTTACAAAGATACTTTCATATAATGTGTCGAAATAAATTACAATTACAATCAAGTTTACAAAATCCATCCACCGGTTACAAAGTTTACAAAGTAATATCGAAAACAAGTTTACTGTTTAAAAATCAATTACAACGTTTCCCATGCGAGTTTCTTTTTGGCTCGTACAGGAGTGGATACTACTCTCAGTCGTTTTGGTTTTTTAAATCGAAATGGTGTACCCGGTGGAGTAGGAACATCTGGTAATAAACGCTTTTCGGTCGAACCCGCTTGTTTGTCTTTTCTCACGATGCTACGACGGGCTTCGTTTCCTATGATGCTTTCTGGAACGTTAGATTTAGCTAAACCACGCATAAAATACTGGAATCCATAGGGAACAAACCCCTTTTTACTTCTTAACGCGTCATTGACAAGATCCACTATATTTGAACCTTTAACAGGATTCCCATCGTAAACGAGTTCCCCATTTTTGTTCCAAGTCATGACGTCATTATGTTTTAGCTGATTAATTAGTAACTTCGCTTTGCGCTGCAATGTCTTGGGAACAGTCTCGAGAATTTGTGGCGTGAGGTCATCCTCGGCCTGAGCTGTAGTGGTAGTAGCGGGTTCTCCGTCCGTTGTTCCGCCCGATGCTGCTTCTTCTTCGCCCTGCGGTGCCCCGGAACCCCGGGCTGCCTGTGTAGACATGGTGACGGACATGGGCTCGGTTTTCCGTGCGTGGTCGTACTGCAGATATTGCTGCAACGTTTGCTGGTACAGGGAGAGCTTGTTGTCGTCCGGTAGATCATTTCTGGCCAGGATATCTCTCATGTCTTGTTCCAGACTCTGCAGTTTACTCTGCGTAGGGTTACGCGAGAGAAGAACATTCTGTATGGCTCTGGTAAGGCTGTCTGCGGGGGCGCTGAGCATAATTTTTTTGGCGTATTTCATTACTTTGAGAACAGCAACCCTCCGAGCGTACTCAGAATTGGAGCCAGCAGGGGTCCAAGAAATCCACCTTTTTGAACCAAAAGCTTTTTACGCTTGGCGTGAGAAGACTTCTTGTCTGCCAGAGTTCGTAGAACCGTCTTGTGTCGTACCAAACGCTTCTTTTGACTCGGCGTGAGAGGCACGCGGCCTTTTAAAACGTTCAGTGCGCATTCGCACACACAGGTGACCAGTTCTTTGTCCGCATTTTTCAAAATGTCTTTTCGCCTCTTAGTTGAAGATTTGCTCAGAATGTGCAGCGTGTGAGCATTGTCCTTCAGCCGTCGCGTCATCTTGACAAATGAAGACGTTGAGGCAAAAGCGGACTATTTAGGGACGTAGGCGTAGCTCGTTTCACCGGGAAAAATACTGGAACGAAGGCGATGTTCTTCCGGGCAGTTTGGTTTCAAGTCGATGAACAGGTAAGAGTGCGGAAGACTGGTCGCGTCCGCGTAAGCCTCCACCATGAACTTGGTCTGTCCAGGGTACATCTGCTTGGCCAGGTGAACAATCTGAGATCGGTCTCTGGGGTTCTTAAACAGGGCGATGTAGTGACAGTTCAGACTGATGGTTCTGCTCTCCTTGGACTGATGAAACAGATTTTGCACGATGTAAATCACAGACAGGTTGCGATGATGGGATCCTTGGGTAAACAGTTTAGTGATCTGAGGATCGTTACCGCACTCTTGCATCAGATCGTCCACAACCACTAGATTTCGGTGTTGCGGGTCGATGAGATCCGACCAATCCTCCGGCAGCCCCTCCACAAACTGAACAGCAGGTAGATCGCGAGACAGTTCCTCGTAAGCCGGCTGATGCTGACCATAACACCACAAAATTCTCTCAAATGGTTCCACAAAGACATGATGATGATTTCTAATGAGTTTACTGACCCAATGAGTCTTTCCGCAACCCGTCGGTCCCGCGATACAAAATGTTGCCGGGTGTTGTAGTTTCGTACCCATAGAGAAAAATGACGTTGACGTTTTAGCGCGCCGAATTTTATAGCCTCAACATAATGACGTCACGACTAGGATTACAAACGTTAACCCGCGCTTAGTGCGCACCGATGGTTTCGTTTTTCAACAGGTCAAAGGTTGCCGCTTCAAAAATCAATTGACTAACCAAATTATTGTTTAACACTTTAAACATCTCAATTCCAAACACAGAAAATAATATAATGATTAATACAATAATAATGACGAGCATAATTAATCGAAATAGGGGTGTATTAGAGCACTTGCGGGTAGTGAAGGAAGGTGCGTACGCCATGGTGACTTTGGTTCAAATGCGATCGACGCAACAGAGTTCGTCTTTATGTAAGCTTATATCCGTAAGGTACGGTATTATAATTATCCTTTATGACTCTCTTACTGTACACTACCCGATAATCTTTGGTGGATGATTTGGTGACGATGTCTTTCGTCTTGCCATTTCTCACGATCTTGTGCGGGTCGGATATCACAATTTTTTCTGGACCGACCCCTCTGACCATATCGACCACAGAATCGAAATTGATCTGTTGCGCATTTCTAAAGTTTAAGGTGAATCCCCTGACCTTACAGCACGTCTTACCCGTGTCTAACCGATACGCGTAATTCTTGGGCCCGCCCGACACGAAAGTCTCTATGTATTTTCCGTCTTTGGGACTGATTTCGTTAGTCAAATCACCGAGAAAATCCCCCAAAGGAGGTTTGTACTGCCCCGGTTCGTGCACGTAGATGACGCTGTCCGTGTCGTAGTACAAGACCGATTCCTGTAATTTTTCAATGATGCTGTACAGCTTGAGGCGCGCATGTGCCGTTGTGAACGCGGCGATCACCACGTTCGTTCTGGGGTTCGGGTCAACAAACTCTTCTTGGGATTCGTATCGGACTTCCGCCATTTCGTGATTGATGAAATTAATATCGTGCACGACTTTATCATCGGCGAGCAGAATCTCGTACAACTTTGCGGGATTGCTCAGTACCTCGACTTTGGGCATATTAATTCTCTGACCAAACTTTCCCCAGAAGGAATTTAACATGAGCTTTGCCAGGGCTCTCAAGCCTGGGTTTTTCGCTATGTTGGACGCGTCTAACCGAATCCCCTCGTGTTCAAAATATTGATCGATATACTTGGTCTTATCGGCTTCGGTCTTTACCCAGCCCGGCCACCCGGAAGCTTCCACTTTCAGTTTCAAGAACGTATTTATGTAATCCGTGAATTATCCGCCGGTCTTTGTCTGCGTGTCGTACTGTTCTTTGTGTTGGAAATGCCAGACCACCTCAATATCGATTACTTTGTATCCTAGTTCAATGGCCTTTTGCAACTCGACTGATACCCACGTGCCGTGCAGCGCTCGTTCGGTAGCTGTGTGTTGGCACGGGGTCTGTTGTTGGGTTTCCACGCATGTGCGACATAGAGGAAAAGTTAGTTTACCACATGCGCGATAAGGCAAAAGGGGGTGATATAGCGTGGAGGGTGGTAAGACTCGACATTTGACTAGTCCGTAATATTCGGATACATCTTTAAAATTTTCCGTCACGATTTGCGGATGATGGATGGGATACGACGCGGTCTTATTAATAAATGGGTAGAGCGAACATACATCGGCGTAATGTATCTGCTGTTCCCCAGAAGTTTGGTGAAATAATCGAGTGGCATTGGTGCGCCCTCCGTAGAATGCGTCCCTAGGATTCAATGTGTCGCGGGGTCCGGTAATTGATTTATCTCGCAGCGCGCGTTTCGTGGCTTCGGGCAAATCTTTGACTACGGTTTTCCATTGGCATTCCCACATCTCAACAACGGTGTGACCCGTGGATTGGAGGAACGCTTTCCTGCGTGCGCGCGTATAATTCAGACATGGGGGTCATTGATGTATTATTCATCGTCTTTCTATTGGGATAACATGAGACACACCCGTGAAAATAACATCCGTGAAAGGAGTATATGATCTTATTGACCGCGTCGTACCCATCCACTTTGTACTTTCCGATCTGTTTTTCGCCTTTGTTTCTCGCGTGTTGTATGTACGAGCCTTCTGTTAAATGAATGTAGTGTAACCACTGCAGCGCTACTTTAGATTGTTGTTCCTTACATTCGTATCCGTTAGGGGGCAGTACAGCGATGGTATCCGCGGGCAGAAAATTTCGCCTGTACACCAAATTACACGCGGAGGCGATCGTGACGCAGCTTTCAAAGGGGTCCACCCCCGTATCGTTTTCGTCCAATGACGTAACTTCCTTAAACAAGGTTCGAAATTGCAAACAACAACGGGTGAGAATGTCCACGTCACTGATGCAGTACTTTAGTAATTCATCTTGCAATACGAAATGTCCCCCCTTTTCTTTCTCGTACCAGGCATAAAATTCCCCTCTCTTGTCGGGACTCATACCGTCCGGATCGTAATATTTGGCATCCGGGTAGGGGCCTTCGTATTCCTGGTTTGCTTTTGTGTTAAAAAAATGAGGGAAAAAACCCTTGTGGAGTTCTGTTTGGCCGAATGCTTGAGGAAGTTTGCTCAGCGCCATGGGTAAGAAATTCATCGAATCGATAATCTTTCGTTTGTACTTTGGAAGCATGATCGATTGTATCTTGCACCCCGTGTATATAATTTCCGGTATAATGGCATTGTCATACAAATAGCGAAGCAAAAAATACCCGTCGTACGCCTTCATATTATGCGCCAAGGCGATTGAATTTCTCGTGTCTTTTGAACCGAACAACCAATCACAAAATTCATTCTTACATGTGTCCCCTTTGAATATCCTTTGCCGAGATGTTGAGCAGTGCTCGCACGAAATATACAACGGATCGTCTTCGGACCTTTCGGCACAAAATTCACACACGACCCGAGCAACGCACAAGTTCGGTTCGTGAACACCGTTATCCTGAGTACATTCAAAATCAAAAAACACATATCTGGCCACGTCTCGTTTTTTCTTTCCTTTCTCCTTACTTCCACCCTCTTCACCATCCCAGACATCAAAACCTACATCGTCACCATCCTCTTCATCCCCACTATTGTCATCGAATTCAACGGTTCGCTCGGTGCGACCTTTTGTGGTAGTGTCAACGGGTTTTATATAGCATTCATGATCTATTGATACCATCTCTTTGCACAATGGGCAATACCTTTGCGTACATTCGTGTTTGCCATATTTCCCTTTCATCTCGGTGTTCACGAAACAATCACAACGCTTACATCTATAGTACGTTTGACACACTGTTTTGCCGTTGATCTTTTTGGTTTTATGATTACTCAGACATTTCTGGTCTTTGAAATTGCGGTTGCAATCCGAACAGTGCACCCACGTAGTAATTTCGCCCGACTTACAGCCTGGCGAAAAGCAAATCTTACAATCGTCTACGCATCTATGTATGTCTTTGGAATTATATCCAACCTGACACGCGTCGCAAAAGTAACTCCTGTTAATGAATGCTTTCATCGATGTAATTAGATCGTAGTGGTTGTCGTGAAAGTACAGGTAAACGGTGTGTCGGCGGACGGGCCCTTTGAAAATGGCCGCGTTGAAATGTTCGGCGGATAAAACTACGAGGCGATAATCGGGGAGAACATCCTGAAACTTTGTTATTTCTTCCACGCCGCACGGACCTTCCTTCACACCCGCTTTAGCGTGCAAATCTCTAGCCAAATATTCTTGTTCTTTGCGACTCTGTTTAATGGCTTTTAATTTGGGATTCTTTTCTATGATAGCTATTCCGGTCACTATTGCCCTAGCGCAGCACAATTCCGTGTTGTTATCTTTAATCTGAATGATTGACTTACTATCTCTTATCATGTCGTGAATTTTTACCACGCCTTTTTTGTTGGTCCTACCCCCCTTTGGCATACGCATGTGTACAAAATGAATATCGACCCTTTCGTCCAACCGAAGATGTTGGTACGACTGTAAGACTTGCTCGATGCGAGCCAAAAATCTCTCTACCGTTAATTCATCTACGCGTAAAAACGGCAGAGCGATCGGATAATTCAAGTAACTGGATTGAAACACTAACCTCACTCTGTCATCACCTGGAAGACCGTCCGTTAACCTCTCCAAAATACTCTCAAAAATAGAACCCAGGCGTGGTAAAACTCACGTAATGATAAGTCCTCCAAGTCCCTGAACCGTACTCTGTAATCGTACGTGGTAGCTTGATATTTCTTGACAAATTTCTCATTGACTTCTACAATATCATAGTGATCTTGCGGTCTCTCCACACGAATTCTCTTCCTCGGTGGTTGGTTCTCCTCATCCTCCTCCTCATCTACCACCCCGTCCTCTCTAACATCTTCCTCAAATTCCGCCCACGGATCATCATCCCCTTCGTCATCGATGGGGTCGTCAAATGCAGCCCACAGATCATCATCCCCATCGTCATCGATGGGGTCGTCAAATGCCGCCCACAGATCATCATCGTCATCGACGGGGCCGTTACCGCGCCCGTGCTGATGTGTCACATCTTCGTCTTCTTCTTGAAGAAGAGTCAACTCACACAACCGGTGAAGAGCGTACTCTCTCTCGTTTTCGCAGAGTTGAAAGGTTTCGAGAATGAGACCGAGTTCTTCGTAGGTTTGACAACTCTGTATTTCTTGATAGATGTTCATGACTGCAACTGTGGAGAAATTATGAGACTTCACCCGTGCCGCGATAGCTTTTAAGGCTTGGTTATTGCACAACCTTGCGTAATGCTGGAATTAATAAACACGTGACATTAATATAAACTGGTGCTAAACAACCCACCGCCAGTTAGCCCCGCCGTACCACACACCCATACTATGACATACAGACACCACCGCCACTTACAATCCTATACGATGCTCACTTGGTCACCGCTAATTTCAGCTTACTGACAGGAGCGCTGCCACTTACAGCCGACCCTTTCTGTCATTCAGGTGGACTTCCCACAGCCACGCGCCCAAGGATACTCCATTGTCAGGACTTAATCTCCCCCTTTCCCACGGTCTGCCGGAGCCTACAGCCCATTAAGGGTGCTTTATCCACAATAGGATAATCTCCCTCATTCACTACACTTCCGGACCTAGCGGGGCCAGCGCCCAAGGATACTCCACTGACAATAGGCTAATCTGTCCCTTCCCACGGTCTGCCGGAGCCAGCACCTATTGAAGACACTTCATTCACAAGAGGATAATCTCCTCCGTTAACCACACATCCAAACTCCGCAGAGCCGCCACCACTTCGTTATGAAACCGCAAGCAAGCAAGCTAAGCATTGCACCATCACTCGTAATACACTTCATAACTGTGTCTCAAAAAAAAAATATTTTATATAGTATTTATACAATACATTTGTATATTTATCTTTAGGTCGAACTATAAACTCGTAACCCTTTCTTATCCTATCACCTAAAGGGTCACACCGCTCAACCCATTTTCCCCGTGACCCATCATTCCGCTAGAGGTCAACCTGTGCCATATTTTTTTAATCCTACCCCTAATTCATAATTCATATCATATTTCATACCTTATGCATATTAATGTGACCTTTGATGGTTTGTGGGGGAAAGGTGAAAGTGGGCCAGATTAGCCACCTACACTACTATCGGGAAAACGCTGGTGAATATTAATGGGTTTGCCATTTTTTTTTTTAGGTGTCTAGGCTAGGGCAGTTTTAACGAGTTTATTCCTGCATTCAATAGGGATGTTAAACAATGGGGGACAATAGGGTCCCCTATTCCCAAAGGTCCCTAATTTTGGCGATTGTGAACAAAACATATAAGTGGTATAATTCCTAAAAAGAGTACAAACGAAAGAGGGACAATAGGGGGTCAAAAGGGGGACCCTATTGCAGGCAAATACACTTGTGTGTGGGTGTGTGTGTGTGCATACTGCACCCATGCGTTCCGGTAACCATAATCATCAATCATCATTTGTTCACAAAGGCGTGAAGACTTAACGAGTGTTGCCCACAGTGGAACGCCCACCCCCCTTCAGAATTCAGAGTAGGAAAAAATACACTTTGTGTTGTCAAAGCATGTTTGTAGAAAATGATGAACCCCTCCCCGTGCCTCCTGCAAATTGGACCATAACGCTTAATATGAAATAGTTCAATCATGTAATAGTATAATTGTATTGAGGGTAATGCTGCCAAAGAAATGGAACTTATAAATCACACAAGGAATTAACCAGAACATTTTTTTTTATATTTTAAAACAAAATAAGGGATACAAGTGCTGCCTTGTAAGGTGGCCGGTGTAAGGTGATTTAAACCATGACTTCAACATCAATTCCTTGTACTTTTCAGAGTCTGTGGATAACAAACATAAAGTACACATTCCAAATCGCACGGAAGCGAGAAAAAGACATCAGGACATCCTTACAGGTAGTTGAGCGCAAGCGGAAGCAAACTCCATTAGCCAGACAACCAGTAAAAAAACGCCCGATAGTAATCCAAATACCACTAATACTTGGAGCACACCAAGAAGAGACCGAATTACGAGGAATTGGCACAGCGTATGGGCTTAACATTCCCAGATCGACGCTCAGCCATCATAAACAGCAAGTTCCCTAACATAACTCAGGTTAATGTAACTGCTGGTGCGTGAGTCTAAGCTTGCCACTTGATGGCGCTCCTCTTTTCTCTTGAGGGCGCTCTTCATTTCTACCATAGATACATGGTCATTATTGGCGACAAATTGTCTTTGTTCTAAATTCATGATTCATTCTCTTGGCAGTATAATTTGATCGTCCCTCCACCCCAGGACCTAGTCTGAGTATCACCCGTTATCCACGGACATCTCCTGTCTAACGTCTGATATGTCAAAGCATGCAGATGTATGCAAGACGTGCGCCAGCCAACCGAAGTCGACTTTACTAAATCGTGACGTCATTTCATCCCAAAATCAGGACTAACGCTGTGATTGGTCAATTCGAATGCATCGTTTTGTAATACAACAACAGCGCATTCGCGTAACATGATACCGAGCGCCGCGCGCCGTGACATTTTTCTAAATCCATGTCTATGACGCGCAACAGGTGAATGACCGAAGACCCGATAGACCTATAGAAAGCGCCTGCTGATTGGTCAAAATTTAGGAAGTCAAGAGGTGGGGTCTTGCCTAATTAATCAGCAAATCTGTTCATGAGATGATTATTGCTGCGTGCACTATCACTGCTCACATGACCTTTGACCTTATATTTTCTAGGGTTTATTGCTACTATTTTCTGATGCACATTATAGATCAGTGATTTTCTTTCATAATAAGATATCTTGTACTCTAATTAGATTAGTCGTTTGTATTCTAAGAGTTAGTTTTGTTTTGCCTTATTACAGTTTTTATGTGATCTGTGATTTGTGCTCTGTGAACTTGAACCTGTGATTCTGTTAAACAATGAACCTGACTAAACAGGAAAAAATCAAGTAAGAAGCTACAATGAACAAAGTGCATAGACAGAGTGGACATTACCAAGTTACTGATTGAACTTTCTGAGTAAAGCACACTTTGTGAATTAAATACAAACTGCAACCGCCGCTGTAAAAACTCTTCTTGGGACAAGATGTCAGACACGGATGATATACAGCTTGGTGATTCGGCTTCAGTTCTCAGCCATGGCAGTAGCCGATCTCGCAGTTCAAGAGCCAGCTCAAGACACAAAGCTGCTTCGTATGACAGAGGAACAGAAGGGGAGCTGAGCTTGCTGCTCGGTCTGCAGCTATCAATGAAGCACAGATAGAGATGTCACGACTGGAACGTGAAAGACGAGCGAATCAGATGAGACTCCAGACAGAGATTAATGTGAGCAGTGCAAAGACTTGAAGTTTTGGACAAGTTTGATTGTGAGTCCCCTCAGCAGCATAAGCTGTGTGGTGATGGCCACTCTCAGATGCCCCTCCCACTCAATACAGATAATGTCCAGCTCCCCAACAACAAGCCAGTAGCTCTAAAACGGCCCAACAAGCAAAAAATGAAGATGTTGAGCAACCAAAAATATCGAGATGATTACAAGACCGTCATGGAGAACATCATCGAAAAGGGCTACGCAGAGACTGTTCCAGACGAGGAACTCTACCTGGACAACAGGACCGTGTGGTACATATATCATTAAGGGGTATACCATTCCAAAAAAAAAAACCCGCACAAGATCAGAGTTGTCTTCGACTGCAGTGCTTGAATACAAGGGTGAAGTGTTGAATCGACACCTACTGCAGGGACCCGATATGACCATGGGGTTCTTTACCCATTTCGGAAGGACCACGCCGCCTTCACCTGCGACATTAAAGACATGTTTCATTAAGTTGGCTTCAACGTGGAAGATCGCAACTACTTGAAATTCTTGTGGTGGCCGGGAGGTGACATGAACCGGTCCCTAAATGAATAACGAATGACGGTTCATTTGTTTGGTGCTACCTCTTCCCCGGCTTGTGCAAATTTTGCACTGAAGTGTGCTGCTGATGCATACTAAGATAGTTGTGGGACGGCAGCAGCCGACTTTGTACGGAAGGACTTCTACGTCGATGATGGACTAAAGTCAGTCCCAACTTCCTATTAAGTCCTGAAGTAGATAGAAGACAATAGATGGCTGGGTCAGAAGAGTTGATTCCACCTTCATAGGTATATCTTCAATGACAAGGTGGTCCATACCCCCTAGTGAACGAGCCAAGGATGTTCAGAACGTGGACGTGTTCTCAGAAGGGCTTCCCATCGAGCATACTCTAGTCTGTCAAAGTCAGTGTAAAGACAACACGGATTACGTCCCTAGTGAAGTGCCATGACCTAATTCGTGGTCTGCGGGTAATTCTGCATGTTAATTGTGGGTTCGAGCACAGCCTGGGCCATGACACTGCTAAATGTGCCTAATATGGGTAGAGGCATTATTAATGCCTTGCAGTGGACTAACTACTATTCCAACCCTACTCATATACTGTGAAGAGGTTAGATTATCTTGGCTCGTTTCAGTGTGAGGGGCTGGTTCTTCCACACTTTCCTCTGTATCCCACACCTCGAGTGGCCTTGGTCCAGGTGTATGCATCGTATATAGTTTAGAATGTAAATATATAACAATTAATTGTTATAACTCGCAAATGGCGATAGGTCAGTTACGCATGCCTGCATGAGGGATGTTGAACGTTCAACCAAAAAAACAGCAAAAGGCTCTGGATTTAATAGGAGTCTTAATTTCGTGTGACACTGTAAAGTGTTAAAGTCATAGAAGACCGCCTAGCCATGTCTTTATCATCCGTTTAATACCAGCCACATGACGGACTCTCGACCAATGGGAATTGGTAAACTGTCTTACGTATTTATGAATTAAATTTGAAATATGCAAGGATGGGTAGCAAAAAATGGCAATTGGTCAATCCATGTTTACAATGAAAATCCAGATCATTATTCTCGCATGAATGAAAATTGAACAAGGTGTTTCAGTTTGAAGAATTCTATTGATTGATTGATTTAATTTTACTTTTGTTTTATAGGATGATCTGGACAAAATGGCGGAGCTTTGGGACGGACACAGGATTAGGACGAATAAACAAGAGCATGTGGCTCATGGCAGACCTCTGACAATGTTTGAGCGTCCACAGTTGTACAACACCATAAACTACCTCAAGCCAGTTGATCAGGATAGAGTGAATGTGTGCAAGGAGAAATCCATGTTCAAAGAAAACTATCCTTGCGATGAGGACCTCTTCAGCTATGCGTGTTTACTTATGGAAGCCGCTGGGCGCAGAGCTCCAAATACTCCAGAAGAGGCTGTCAATCTGTACATTGATCTAAGAAGACACATACGACGAGCTTTGGCGTGAATGTACCCTCCAAACATAAAGGACTCGGTATAAGACCATAGAGCAAGTTCCTTGCTCTATGGTAAGATGTTGCTCAATATTTAAGTGCATCTGTCTGTAATGAAAGGTATGATTGATATCAGCGTCTGGAAACAGTTTCAATTCTAGAGAGATATTCATAAAATTTTGTTAAAATGCAATTATTAAGGTGTTCAAATTTAGTATTTTGTTGTTGTAAGTTTAAATTAAAATGTGAATAAATAACACATTTCCTGGGTTTTGGCAGATATCCAAAACTTCGAAATGGACCTGGAATTCGGAAGGAAGGAAACTGAGTAGGCTTATAGGGCGAAGTCATTTCAGGGCATTATTATAATGTTTGCAAGTGATTGTTTTTGTACTTAGTGTCACGAATGCAGGCCTAAATAAAACAGGAATGGGTTCCAAACGTAAGTGTTTAGGTCATTCAACATTGATATTTAGGAATTAGAAACGTAATGTTCAGCTTCTGAAAAGTCATGTCTACTAAGAGATATTAAGATTGTGTGATATTGCTTAACTGTTCAGAGTGCTTCTTCCATTATATCTGAAGAAACAAAATGTAATGGCCCTGAGCTGACCACTCCCTCCCTTCAGTTCACCTCTAGTGGCGCGCTTCCAAAACTCTTGAAAAGGAGAAAAATAAACGTGCAAATATTTCAATTTGGGCCATTATTTTTGGTACATTGATGTCTTCAAAAAATCACTCTCGAAATTTCTTTTCACTGTAGCTTCTCAATTTACGGAAACTGAAAAATCTCCTGACGTGAAAGAGAATTATCATGCAAAAAATAACACACAGTGGAACTTGGTGTACTCGTACAAAAATAATAATTTATGAAATAATTTTGTGGCGGTCATTGGATGAAAGCTAAATCTTTATAAGTAGGTACTAAAATGTCTTCTGGGATATACAATTTTGTTAAAATAACTTTGACTCTCTTTAGCATTTACCCAAAATTATACAAAATTACCACTGACAAGGACTGCATTTAAGCCAGCCAGACTTAATCTAGAACCCACTGGCTATAGGTAGGTAAATCGTCTCGTTCTCACTACTTACAAGTACGCGATGTCACTGAAAATATACTTGAACTAACATGTAGTATAGAACAAAAATGCTGGATGTGAAGGGTCGTGAATAAAACTTACTGACATAATGGCAGTAACTGAAACTTGGCTCACTGATGACAGCTCGGTTATCATCGGTGAACTCACTCCGCCAGGTTACTCATTCCTGAATGTGCCTCGAATAGTCAGCTCCACTATCCAAACCCTCAACTATGGAGGGATCGGCCTACTTTATAAACTTCCACTTGGTATGTTCTTTCAGCATTCAGGCCACACTACCACAACGTTTGAACATGCGTATTTCACTAATATGAAACGTGAGATAAACATTGTAGTCATCTACAGACCACCTCCCTCGCCGATGAACGGGTTTACCACATTGCAGTTCCTGAGAGAATTTGGTTTTATCAGCGTTCTAGCCCTGAACTCACACAGACTCCTGATTGTTGGTGATTTCAATCTGCACACTGATGCGCCTTCGCGCTCTGATGTTTGTCAATTCTTGTCGTCCGTGTCGGCAGTTGGCTTCAAACAATTTGTGTCAAGTCCAACACACAGGAGTGGTCATATCTTGGACTTGGTCCTCAGCCGCCAGGACGATAACCTAGTTCAGTCCTGTAGCGTTAATGAGAACTTGTTATCAGATCACCATGTTGTGTGCTGCAATCTTCAAATTTCTAAACCTACGTACCCCGATACTGTCCGCACTATGCGGAACTTTCGTAACATTGATGTACCCTCGTTCACCAAGGATATTGCTGATGTCATTGAACCATGCTTTCATTCATCAAACTTGATTGAGCTGATCTCTCAATTCGGCACATCTGTCACATAAGTGCTTGATAGACACGCCCCCCTTCAGACCCGTCACCGCAAAGTCAGATTGCGGCAGCCATGGTACAATGCGGATATTCATGCAGCCCGCAAAATGAGGCGTCGGAGTGAACGGATGTGGCGAAAAAAGCCATCTTGAATCACACTTCGCAGTCTTTATGGATCGTCGGAAACACGTCAATTGCCTCATTGAAACAGCAAAACGAGCGTATTTCGCCAAAGAACTAAAAAACGCTGACACTAAGAGCATGTTTCGAACAGTTGGCACCCTACTCAACAAGAACAGCAAACCCCGCCCTTCATCTGACTCAAGTCAGTCATTGGCTAATGACTTCATCAACTTCTTCACAGACAAAATATCTACAATTCGCAACAACCTGGAGAGTGAGGCTGGCCCAGTCCTACATAAGCGAAACACGGGGGTGATACCAGCTTTGGACTTTGAGATCGCATCTTGTGAAGAGATTAGTCAAATCATCAGCTCTTTAGCCAATAAATCATGCAGTCTCGACGTTATTCCAACCTGGTTTCTAAACGCTAACATTGATTCATTTCTTCCGATTATTACCCATATAGTCAACACATCGATTTCTACAGGTACCTTTCCAGATTCGCTGAAACATGCTATTGTCACTCCAATCCTCAAAAAGCCGTCGTTGAACATCAATGAACTTGCCAACTATCGTCCGGTGTCGAACTTACCTTTTCTTTCGAAGGTCATTGAAAAGGTTATCGCTTCTCGCATTACCACACACATGGATGATCACAATCTATGGGAACCGCAACAATCTGCATATAGATCTGGACACAGCACTGAAACTGCACTGCTCTCAATCGAAAATGATGTCATGCTAATGATTGGTGACACCAAAGGCGTGTTTCTTGTCCTTCTTGATTTAAGTGCCGCCTTTGACACTGTGGACCACCAGATCCTTCTACGGATGCTCAGCCATTCCATTGGCCTGACAGGAAAGGCACTATCTTGGTTCCGAAGTTATCTTAGGAACAGATCTTGTAGCGTGTGTATTGACGGCACGTTTTCCCACAAAAAAACCCCACTGGACTATGGGGTACCACAAGGCTCGGTTTTAGGTCCGTTGGCATTCACCATCTATATAAAGCCGATTGGAGACATCATTCGTGAACATGGTCTTAGTTTCCATATATATGCGGACGACACTCAAATCTACTGCAGCTTCAACCACAAGGATCCGGAAACGATCAAATCTGCTCTTAGTAGACTGTCAACCTGCATTCAAGACTTGAAAGTATGGATGACACAAAACATGCTCAAATTGAACGATTCAAAGACTGAATTTCTGGTAGCGGCCTCAACACACACACTCCGCAATTTACCTCCCATTATTCTGAAAATAGGGGACAATATCATCACGCCATCGCAATCCGTCCGTAATCTTGGAGTTCATTTTGATTCAACAATGTCAATGTCAACTCACGTTCTCAACCTCAACCGCAGTATCCACTTTCAGCTTCGCAACATCTCACGAATTCGCCGGTTCCTGGATTTTGAAACTTGTCACCATCCGTGCATTAGTTCTGTCCCGTCTGGATTATGGTAACTCTCGCGATATGGTATCGCTGAGTCAGGTCTGGATAAACTTCAACGACTACAAAACCATGCTGCACGCCTTTTATTTACCGCTGGCAGGCGTGAATCGGCTTCTCCACTACTTAACCAACTTCACTGGCTTCCCATCCGGCAAAGAATTGAATTCAAGATAGCCCTCCTCATCTTCAAATGTCTTCATCACACAGCTCCTCAGTACCTTAACCGCCTCATCCAGCTCAACGTATCTGGCCGACCTGGCCTTCGTTCCAGTAACGATGGTACACTATTGTCGGTGCAGAGATCCAAGAACACCTCCACTGACCGTGCCTTCGTTATTGCCGGCCCTAAGCTCTGGAACACCATACCCTCAAGCATCAGATCACAGGAGACTATTTCATTACTCAGAAAACACTTAAAAGCTCACCTGTTTCCAATTTCATGTTAATATGTCTGTTTTCATTATCTTGTGTTGCTTTAGCGCCATGATCTAGATGGAATGGCGCTTTATAAATCCTGTTATATTACTAACAGCTATAATAGGGCGACAGATTTTGCTAACTCCGTCCACAATAGGGCGACACACCTTATTAAGGCGACACATAACTGTCGCCCTTTTGTGAAAACGACCCTTAGGACAAGGAATTTTGCTGTCGCAAACCATCTAGATCGGTTCCTCATGGTCCAATTAGTAAAAATACTAAATTTCGTGGAAAAAAGATAAGGTAAACTTGGGTTAGGTGACAGTTTAGGTTTGTGCACAAGTCTATGGGAAAGTCGCCCTATTGCAGCAAAAACAGTTATTATTATTATTATTATTACTTTTTATCCATCAATTTAACACGAGTACAAGATGAAATCCCAACACGCATGAGTGTTTCTTTGGTGATGACGGTGAGAAATTATCCGGTCAAAAATTATAGCAAGAGAAAGGGCAGCCAAGTGTAAAATGCCCATAGATGGGTCGTGGAGGGGTCCGGAAGCTTATCACCTTGTGACAAATTATTATGCCTCAAATAATTATGCCTCCATGCAGTTACCGTCTTCACGCGTTTCTTATCTAGACCCGCTTCCAAAGTACATGCATGTGTCTCATTTAATTCATGCAGTCGACAAAAAAAATGGCAGAATTTCGTCTGTTTAACGAATTCGGTCACACATTCAAGACTGGCGGACCAAGACAGGAGTTATGGGTAAGGATAAAATAGACTTTCATAAACCTCAGTGATAACAATACGCGCACTTCCTTACATTGTTAATAATTGATCACAAATGTCAAATGTGTTTGAGACACCCTTATAATTCAAGCATATTTAGTGATATTTTCTTCTTTGTTCAATTGTTTTGAGGTCATCCTTTGATGTCGAGGACAAATTCCATCCCTGGATGATCAACTCTAAAAGTAGTCCCGTGGCCCATTGCCATTTTGACAAATGATGACTGGGTTCCACTGCAAAATAGAACAATTTAGGGCCCAACTTTATCCGAATTTCAACAGCTCCGAGTTATTGTCAGTTATTAAACAAAGTCCAATGAACATAGAATTTTTAACACCAACACTGTGATAGCAGAACAATAATGCCGAAAATCTAAGGGAACAATATAAATAGTTAAACACTATATTATATAAATTTAGATCAGTATAAAATCAGACATGGCGTATACTGTGCAACCCTTCCTAACAGTTATTTTGATTTCCGTTCAGATCTTTTCAACAACTGCAACAATCATAGTTTAAACAATTTCGTGAATAAAATACAGGGTGTCTAAAAAAAAAAATCGGTACTTTTTTTTAATTGGTCACAACTCAATAAATATTTACCCAATGGGAACTATTTTTGCCCTTGTTAATAAGTTAATGGACTATACTCTCTATAAGTATTTTGATATTTTCGATGTATTCTTTTATCAGCTGGGAAAAAAAGAGGACGCTTTGAGGTTTCGTTTTTCTTTTAGACGCCATGCATTTCTAGTACAACTTAAAAACCAAAGGCCCTAGCCTATCTAAATGCAAACCTCTGCCAGTCAGGACATTATGGTTTGAAAATGAGCCCTAAACATTGGACAAGCATCAATATCGATTCAAACCATCTTTGGAAAAGTTTTGATGGCTCTACTGTGCTCTTGACGGACAAATATGGAACATAATACATTTATTGAATACATCCATTCCGCTTTGTTTTTCTTAAACAGTTGATGTTTCTCGTTTTACCTTCAATAAAAAAATCCAGAATTAAACCATTTTGGACACAATGGGAAAATGCATAATAGGCTAGAGCCATTCATCTGTCAACATAAGCAAATCTTGTAATAAAAAATAACACATTTTGTTTAATAGAAAGGTTGAAAGTTATACAGTGCTATCAAAAAAACCGCAACAAAACAATAACATCTAGTTTTGTGAAAATTGCGTAAGGTACACCAAAATGACCGGTATCACCATAAAGCAACAGATCTCCTCTTTTTATACACCATAGATGACGGACTGAAATTTAAAGGCGTAGACTTTCCAACACCGATCGACCAGATACCAAAGATAGGAAGACAAAATAATTTAACGATAAACGTATACGGTTATGAGGAGGAAATATATCCATTATACGTGTCTAAAAACTACAAAGCAGAGTCAAGGCCTATCGATCTGTTTTTGTTTTCTGAGGGCGACAAGCCTCACTACTGCTGGATAAATATATTTTCGAGATTGATTCACGACGTTACAAAAAATAAAAGTAGGAAATATTTTTGTTGAAGGTGCCTGAGTCATTATAGAACGCAAGTAAAATTAGATAGACACATGACCGATTGTAATGGTATAGATACACATCCTTCAAATATTGTATTTCCTACCGCTAAGCGAAAATATGTAAATAACGAGTGGATAGTTGACGAAAACGATGTGCCAATATTATAATTTAAAAACTACAGGTTTAAACAAAAAGCACCGTTTATAGTTTACGCCGACTTTGAATCGATATTAGAAAAAAAACTCGGACGATAAAAAGGACAACACGCAAAAGACAAACATTTACAAAGCAAGCGGTTACTCGTTGGTAGTAGTTAGATGCGAAGGCACCAATGCGTATCAAGAGACTTATAGAGGTAAAGATGCTGCATCAAATTTTGTAAATAAAATGTTAAAAGTACAATGCGACATAAATTGCATATTTAAAAAAAACCAACCCATGAAATTTAACAAATCAAAGAACATCAGTACGAAAACAAAAATGGATGTATCGAGTCTAAATGTTTCGAATGCAAAAAAAAAATTCAACAAATTTAAGAAGGTAAGAGATCACTGCCACGTCACGGGTAAATATAGAGGTGCCGTGCACGCCTACTGCAATCTAAAATTACAAGTTAAACCAGGTTTTACCCCCACACCAGTCGTCTTTCACAATCTGCAAAATTACGACGCTCACTTGATCATGCAGAGTATTTCAGAGTACGATGACGAAAAGGAAATACAAGTTATCGCTGAAAATTTAGAAAAGTTTATTTCGTTTTCGATCGGAATTATGCGATTTATAGACTCGTTGAATTTCATGGCGTCTTCGTTGGATAGATTATTTAAAGCTTGTCCAAGAGAGAACATTTTAATCGTCAAAACATCGACTCGTTGTTACAAAAGGGAGTTTATCCATATGAATACATTGACTCGTTTAACAGATTTGAAGAGACCAGCCTACCCCCATCGAACAATTTTACAGCAGCCTAAAAGACGAACATATATCGCGAGAGGACTACGACAGAGCTAAACTGACGTGGAACGAGTTTAAAGTTAAAAACATGGGGGAATATCACGATTTGTACGTCATTACCGATACACTATTACTGACTTGCGTATTTGAAAATTTTAGGCAAACGTGTATTACAAACTACGCGTTAGATCCATCTAATTACTACACAGCACCAGGATTGTCGTGGGATGCCTTGTTAAAACACTCGGAAGTTAAACTCGAACTATTGCAATACGTAGACAAACATTTATTTTTTGAAAAGGCAAAAAGAGGTGATATCTCGAGCGTGGGTGGTATGAGATACCACAAAGCCAACAACAAATACCTACCCGACCATAATACAAACGAGCCGTCGAGTTGCATAACCTACCTCGATGCAGACAATCTCTACGGCTGGGCCATGAGTCAATACCTGCCTTACAAAGACTTTAAATGGGCATCTACAAAAACGTTTACCGAGTCCAAGATATTATCTCTCAGGAAAACGTCAAACACCGGCTATTGCTTTGAAGTAGATTTAGAATACCCAGACGATCTTCACGATCTACACAACGATTATCGCCTAGCACCGGAAAACATAGTCATACCTAAAGAATGGATGTCTGATTATCAAAACGAGTTATTAGATACCGAACCTAATAGCAACGTGCAAAAATTAACGTGTATCCTTAATCCTAAACAAAAATGTGTTTTGCACTACGTCACGTTGCAGTTGTATCTCAAACTCGGCTTGAAACTTAAAAAGGTGCATCGAGTGCTGCAATTTAAACAAACGCTTTGGATGGCATCTTACATAGACAAAAACACACAACTTAGAACAAAAGCGACCTTTGATTTTGAGAAACACTTTTTTAAACTGATGAATAACAGCGTGTTTGGTAAGACGATGGAAAACGTCAGAAACCGTATTGACGGTTACCTACTCAGAGACAACGAGGACGATCGAGATAAATACCAAGCTATCGTCTCTAAACCGAGCTACAAAAACGACGACGTCATTTTCAGAATGCAAATTGTCATTTGTCGAAAAGTACAAGACTAAAACCGTGTTAAACAAACCAATCTACTGCGGAGTTAGTATCTTGGATCTCTCAAAAACGAAAAAAAATTATAATCGAATGAAGGCGACGTACGGAGACCGAGTCAGATTACTGTATACGGACACGGACAGTTTACTCTTATGCGTCTACACTGACGATGTATACAAAGATATGCAGCAAAACGGACAACAATACGACCTTTTGAATTATCCGACGGATCATCCTTTGTACGATCCAACCAATAAGACAGTGATCGGTAAATTTAAAGACGAGTTTGGAGGTCAAATAATCAAAGAAGTCGTTTGTATAAGACCTAAAATGTACTATTTAAACCGCTGACATCAACCTAAAAAAAGCCAAGGGTGTCACAAAATCGGTCACCTCTAAAAAATTTAAACACCGACACTACTACGACTGCATCTTAAACAAGAAATCTCATTACGAAACCATGACTCACATTAGGTCCGAAAATCGTATCCCTTACACCATATCTCAAAATAAACTATCGTCGAGTCCGTTGGACACAAAGAGGTACATTTTACCGGACGGTATAAACACGCTGGCTTTTGGTCACTGCGGCGGTAATTTTTTTCAACGTTGAAGATGTCTACGCTCCAAAAGGGATCCGTGGCTCTTCTCGAAGTACCCCCCTCTTGCTCGCCCGGGTAATATAAATATCTAACCATAACGTCTTGCGGTAAATTCTGCTCTGTTGTTTTAACTGGGTTTGCCGGCGATTGTCGGACCTGTTCTAGTTTAACCGCCTGTGACGGCGTTTTAGCTAATAATCTTGTAGTTTCATCATTTATTGCCTGGATCACGCCGGGTAATCGCTCGACCCATTGCGTGTTTCTACTTTCGGGATTTAACATTTCTTGAGCGTATTGATGACCGTATTGATCGGCTAGCGTTCTATTAAATCTTTCGACGATACCTTGCGATCGGTGATTTCCAGGTTCGCCGACGATAATCTCGACGTTTTTTGAGGTCATCAATTGTTTAAAAGCTCCTTTAAATTCGGTACCGGCGTCTACTCTCAACGTTTTAGGGTTACTCAAAGGAGATCTCGCGTAAATCTTGACGATAGCATCTCTGGTGGAATCCGCCGTTTTAGAAACTAAAGGTTCTGCTTCGTGGTATCGACTCGCAACTTCGACAACCGTCAAAGCGTATTTATAAGTCTTGCGTTTTACTTTATCCCAAGGTAGGTATAGCACATCCATTTGGTGAAAGTCGTTTGGTGTTTCAAACTCTCGCGAAGTACTCGTAGGCCTGGGTACATACGCAGGACCCGGTAGATAAATTTGCCAGATTGCTTGTTTTTTAAGCCAATCTCTGATTACCTTTTTATCGATGTTGGTTTTATCGGCGCTTTCACCTCTCCAATAACCGCTTGGGCTATAATACAGATTAGATAATGTTTTCATATTATTTAATATAAAAGACGTTTATAATAATAAGATGGCTAGCGTTGCTATGATAATATTCAAACTTTTTATTTTCAAATCTGAAACAGAGCGACGAGGAGTGTAAGAGACATGATTTAGCGATATAACAACTATCGGCCGCCAAAGATAAGTGGCAACGAGAACGAACGGAATATCTAGATTTTATCAACGAACGGTAAAACAAAAAAGGCCTCTAAAGAAACATTTTCCGACGTAGACCGAGCGTTGCGTTACTACAACAAAGTGAAAGAGAACTCGCGTTTATCGCGGGAGGAACGCTATCGGTGGGCTTCTTGGCTTACAGATACCTTTAAATTTAAAACTCTTTATAAATAAAATGAATGCGCATGGAGAAAAGCTCAATCCCAGCAGGCTATTAAAGATACCCAGATCTATCAAGGGTGAGAGAAAAGAGGTGGTCATCACCCACAATCCTAGCAGTATATCGGCGGGGCAAACGCCGAGGGTCAAGTTTCCTCAGTTGGGACTTGTAAACTAGCTTTCTCTTTAGAACTAGCTTTCTCTTTAGAACTCGAAGGTGGAAGCGACGACAACAGAACCATTTTTGGCAATTTAGCCAGAAATGAAGTCGGCTAAATCAGCGTCAGACTTCAAGGTCACGAAATCGTGAGTTATCGTCACGCCGACGTGTATCACAACTTTAAAGACAATTGGCTCAAGGGTATTTTGTTTTTGTTTAAAGATCCCGCAGTCAAAAATCCACAGCGATTTTACAATCCAAAAATAACCAAAACATCGGTGACCGTAGAAGGTAAACCCAATCAACTCTACAGTCAAGGCATGTTTCAGTATCAACACTGAACTGAAATT
Source organism: Patiria pectinifera (assembly GCA_029964075.1). NCBI lineage: Eukaryota > Metazoa > Echinodermata > Asteroidea > Valvatida > Asterinidae > Patiria > Patiria pectinifera. The sequence continues at coordinate 12,529,985 of CM057135.1, forward strand.
AGTAAGTTCTTTGGAGACAGCGATACCGAAAGCGGGTGCGGGGTAGCTAAAGACTTAAATTTGACGGGTTGTGAAATCAGCGACTACCTTAAAGACAAGTACCGTCTGTGGCTCGATTTTAGAAGTAACGACGACAATTCCAATTGAACTTGGAAGACGGGAATTTTAAATCTCTGTTAAGTTAAAATGACACAACCGCATTGCGCTTTAATCGTCGGCAAAACAAATTCTTGTAAAACCAAGTGGATTTTGGATCTGTTAGAGTCAGACTATAAAAATACATTTGAAGCGATAGTAATCATTTGCCCTACCGTTTTTAAAAATAAAACGTACATCGAAAGAAAGTGGGTTCACGCTGATCCCGAGGTATACCTCTGGAATTGGTATACCTCTATCCGGAATTGTACAAGATGACATTTAAAGGAAAGAACTCGAAGGTGTTGCTACGCTGTTTATCGTAGACGATTGCTCTTCGGATCAAGAGATTAAATATCGTAAAAAGACGTGTGCGCTAAGCAAAATGTTGTTTAGCGGAAGACACGTCAATCACAGCTGTTGGTTACTGACTCAAAAGTACAACAGCGTTTTAAAAGATTATAGAGAAAAAACGGCTTGGTTGGCATTATTTTTCTGCAAAGATAAAACATCTTTTGATCAAGCGTTAAAATAATCTAGGTGCTCAAGTTAAATAAGCTAGGTGCTCAACTAAAATAAGCTAGGTGAGTAGCAACCTACTCAACAAGCTACACAGGTATTACAATTTGCTAATCAACAAAAATCAGCAACCTATTCAACAAACGTCAACAAAATACATTTTGCTGTTAGTAAATGATAGCAATATTCGAGTACTTACAATTTTTAGCTATTATAATTATCTCTCTTAATCTATCGTTTTACACCTACGAGTATCTCCACAACTGCAACTTTGTTGCTTCAGCGACATTAAAATTAAACTCTTTTCTAATAAGATGGAGGACCTAAAACTTGCATTACGAACGAGCAAGATCAAAACGATCATAAAGATCATAAAGATCGTTTGTGCGGTGTCGTAGCAGCCGGAAACTCTAGAAAGTACTTGGGGAAAGAATATACCGTTAAACATATCGAAGCTCTTGACAGTAAAGAACTCGAAAAGCTGTATCATCTGTACGCAACTAAATTTGGAAATGAAACTGTTCAAACAGTTGGTAAATACACTTTAAGTCTATTTTCGCGAGTGTTATCCGTTGTTACACCCGTACAAATTTTTGGATATAACGTCACTATAGATTCTGAAGAAGAACTCACCAACGACTTGAGTTCTGATCCTATTAAAAAACCTAATATAATAAATGGAAGATCAGAAAGCAGCGACAGCAACGCCTGTAGCTCAACCAGCAGAGACAGAGACGTCACTGACGGTAACGAGAGTGACCAAGACTAAAAATCCTCAACGAATACAGCAGGGTGAAGCTTTAGCCGAGCACAATACAAAAATTAGCAAAAATGGATTGAACATCGGACGACGCTACGAGCTCACCGGACTACAGTTCTTGGGCGATGTGGTACTAAAAAGTAAGGCAACTGCGCCGGTAGTACAGCCAGTGCCGGTAGTAACGCCAGCCAGTGCCGGTAGTAAAAACGATGAGTAACTTTGACACCAGCGGAATAGCTTATACGATTTATCACGGAGCCGTCATATCGGGTCTTTCGATCAAAATGAAAGCGCCGGATTTAAACAATCTAAGCGTAGAAGATATGGGTAAATTGACGGGTATTATAATTGGATGGCCACGCAAAATTGGTTGGTGACCCAGGGTATACTACCTGGCAGTATCGTCAAAACGACATACTTTAAATAGGTTTATTAAATAAATGGCTGAAGGAGGACCTGAGATAGATCCCTTTGACTATAACGAAGATGAAGATGATATAGCAGAGACCAATGTAGATGAAGACGATACCACAGATGACGTTTTAGAAAAAGGAAATGTAATGTTTAAAACTAATCCTACCGTTGATAAGATAAACCATCACTACCACAATACGAAAATGTTAGATATCGTAAAGAAGGGTTGTTTTATTTTATTCTTGATAAAGAGCCAGTGAGGTTGACAGTTAAAAATAGCCCACAAACATTCTTGAGTCCATCGAGTAAAGAGAAAAATACAAACGCGCAAGAAATCTCAGGAGTAGAATTTATTAGACACAAATTGGGTCTTAGAGATTATAAACGTACTCCGCTCAGTGCCGAACAAAGTCAACGATTGCGATCGATACAAACTGAGAGAATCCCCATGACAGATAATTACCCAGAGTCACCGATGAGGTAACCGAGATTGTAAACGATTTACAACGCGACACCGACACTCAAACGGAAGGATTAAATTACCGAGAACTCCAGGGTTTAGACAAAAGTCTTCAGACGTTGAGAGGTAACCTAGAACTTAATTTATCGCATCTCACTGAACTCGATGACGAGATTGCAGCCAATCTGAGCGATTGAGCAAAATTGAGCGATTTGAACGTTGAAAGATTCGCCAGATTAGAAGCCGCAAAAGCCAACGAACGAGGGCTCCAAGTCAGATCGCTAGAATCAAAGAAACGATTAATGAAATATTAGGCGGCGACACGACTCTGGCGGAAAATATTAGAACTCTGTTTAGAGAACAAGGTGTGACCATAGTGAGTATTTCAGCAGCTTTGAGTTTAGCCATCAGTACGATAGTGAGTAGCATCGTCGCTAGCGTGGGAGGTGCGGGTGCCCCAACCGCACCATCGCCAACACCTCCAAAACCGACTCCACCTAAAGGCGGTATCAAAGAGTGGATTTCAAAACAACTCGCTAATTTTGCATCTGCTCTTAACAAAAACTCGGAGCGAGCGCGTTGGGTGCTCTGCCGGGTATCATTGGCAACGTACTAAGTTGGATATTTAACGCGCTGAGGAAGTCCGTATCGTGGTTGGCCGAACACGTGTGGGCTGTATTCTTGGGCGTGGGAGCCTTGGTGTTGGCGAACCTGCAAAAACGATGGTAGTAATAGTTGTAATTAAAGTTTAAACAAACAAAAAAGCCTTACCAGCACAAAGTTGGTAAGGCTTTTTTTGGGTGAGATTAGAGTTGACTTATCGCTTTGCCTCGTAAGCCAAATTACCCATGCCAACGATAGCCAACATTCCTACCGTCAACGATAATTTTTCGTCTTGATGAGTTTGTAGTTTCGTGGGCTCCTGGGTTAAAACTGTAGGTGAGGGTGTAGGTGCTGGTGAGGGTGTTGGTGTTGGTGTTACAATATTGTTCGTCATAGGCTGTGGGGTGTTGGTGGCGCGACGTCATCGGTGTCATCAAAAGAGTCGTCCGGTTGAGGTTGTGAGTTCAAAGCGATTTGAAGATTGTTGTTATATCCGTCGTGCGTTCCAACCCGTGCGATTACGTTAAATTGTCTCTGAGCATCTAATCCGGTGCCTGGTGATAAAACGCTCGTTTTTGTTTGAGCCTGCGCACCCAGTTAAGCGTAGACGTAAGATCTGATCGATTCGTTGATCTTTATGATTCCCGCACGGGTAAACGAACTCGTGTCGATTATAAAATCTAACCAAGCCCTTTGTATTGATTCATTTTGTTCGATAAAGGCTACGGTGTAATCGCTGTAATGCCCCGAACCCTTGGGTGGATCTTCCAAACCAAACCCCATTTTAGTTCCACCCATCATATTTTTACGATACTGACTATACTCGAGGTTAAGGTCGCTTGTATCATAATCGTGTCCTATACCTTAACTGTTACAATAAGTGTCTCGTCTATTTAAACGACTTGTTTTGATCTATGCCAAACAACAAACAGGTATCGGTAAATGCTCTGTGATTATAACTGTTGTGTAGAGCGTTAAATACGGCAAGGCCGTAAAGGATCTTTCTGACCGTAACATATAAATGAAAGTTGAAGATGGCCCAAACGTACTTGTTGCTTGCGTTTAAAAGATCGAATCCAACACCGCACCCCGTAGTAGCGCAGTAGATTGCAAAATTTAACTGATTTTGATAAAACGATATGGGGTGTGATTTCCAACGATCTACATCCCCGTCCGTTGTGATGCGAGGCAATTTATAGCCCGAAGTTAAGTCGGGAAACATGGTTAAAAAGCCGTTGGTATTTTTAACTATGACCTCCAGTTTACTGGGTTTAGTGCTGTCTAAAAACTTTGCTTGTGATGCAGCTTGATGCTTTAGCTCCGTTGCCTTGGCTACATTTTGATTTACTTGATTCGTTATCTGATAAGCTATACCTTGTATCTGCTTTTTTTAACTACTCAAAATCACTCATTATTTTAGTTTCCGTTTTAATATTAAAAGACTTTAAAATAAATTCGTTTCACTTGTTTCAAAATGAGCAGACGTTTAAATTAGAAGACGTCGTAGATAATTTAAACTGTCAAAAATCTGTACGCGTAAAAAGGGTGATGTTTAACCCCGGATATTTCAATATTTCTAGCGCCACGGAGATTGATTGGTATACGAATATAGATGGGAGACCCGCTGAAAGACCTGATGATGATAGAAGATACGAACGGGTTAACTCAGATATAGAAGTAAGAACAGATATAGCTTTTATTGAATCGTTGATACCTGAGATACCCTACGACTTTTTAATAAGAGACGAAAATACTTTCAATAGATTTATAAACGATCTTATAGAAGCGTACGAAGAAGATAGACTAGACTCTGCTTTAGAATCGATCAGAAAAGAAATAGAACAAATAACTGAAAGACAAAGAAATTTACACAATAAAAGTCAAGAAAGAACACTAACCGACGTACAATGCAATACGATTATATTTTTAATAACAACTTTATTTGAAAGAAAAAGCTTCATCAATGAAGGTAAACAGATAGCACTAGAATATATCGAAGGTATAATAAGGACACCTAGGGTTAGAATGATTAGAGAAGCTGGTGTAACAATACGGGGAGGGGGGGGGGGTCTTATCGTGTCTGGTGATAATTTAGATTTTATTTCTCTGAGTCTTTTAGCGCCGTTACCAGCTGGAGTCACCAGTTCGGTCACCATACCACCGGGGTGGTACGACGTCGATTGGTTCGATTTCATTTTAAATTCTATACCCTGGGTAAGTTTTCGAATATTTAGAGACTCTAAAAAGGTAACGTTGGTGGTACCCACGTGAAACTCAAATTGCGTTTAAACAGAGAAGTTTCTCGATTACTCAATTTACCCAAAGGAAGACTGGTACCCAAAGTGGTGTATACGGGGTCTTAAAACGTTAATCCGTTTAATTTTTTGTTTATTCGCTGCCCGCAATTAGCTTGAGTAACTCCAGCTGACATGCTCCATATTCATTCACATGTAACGCTGGAGGAAAACCTGTTTGTTTTTATGTGGTAGCAAGAGACCCTAAAAAAATGGCCTCTCCCAAAAATGGTTCATTTTCACCTCTAATATCCCACCCCAGAGTTCACCCACATACCTCATAACTTCAGCAGTCATTTACAAAGCCTAATGATCGACTTGAAACAGACCCACCAAAAAAAGTGAAAAATCTTGACGATTTCGGTGGCTTGTCCGTAAAAATACGCCAGTTCCAACGACTGTCTTCCATTTTGTATTGCTAATTATGTTAATGTATGCATCACGTGATGACATCAAAAAAATCTGCGCGCGCGATGTATGTGGGTACCACACCGCTTTCAGGCGCCGCAAGTGAGTTCAATTTTCGTCTGGTGCGTTGCCGTGGAGAGCATTCTCGTTGTCTTGCTTTCCGCGACAACGCACCAGACGAAAATTGAACTCACTTGCGGCGCCTGAAAGCGGTGTGGTACCCACATACATCGCGCGCGCAGATTTTTTGATGTCATCACGTGATGCATACATTAACATAATTAGCAAAACAAAATGGAAGACAGTCGTTGGAACTGGCGTATTTTTACGGACAAGCCACCGAAATCGTCAAGATTTTTCACTTTTTTTGTGTGTGGTCTGTTTCAAGTCGATCATTAGGCTTCGTAAATGACTGCTGAATGTATGAGGTATGTGGGTGAACTCTGGGGTGGGATATTAGAGGTGAAAATGAACAATTTTTGGGAGAGGCCATTTTTTTAGGGTCTCTTGCTACCACATAAAAACGAACAGGTTTTCCTCCAGCGTTACATGTGAATGAATATGGAGCATGTCAGCTGGAGTTACTCAAGCTAGCCCGCAATTAAGTACGAGTGAAAATGTCCTCGATGGTCGTCCTTCTGATATCTTAAAAATCGCACCCGTGGGTATACGCGCAAACCCGAACCTGATACAGTCGAGGATTTCAAAAAACTTAAAAACGGTATAATCGACAAACTGACATTTTCAATCATAGATGAAAAGGGACAGATCATCAACAACAAGGGTGTGAGTATAATGATAGAGTTAAAGATCTTTTAATTTTAAAATCTTTTTATATTAAAAACATGAGTATAGATAATAAGGCGTTATACCCCGATATTTCTGGAGATGTACTCCGATTAAATAGTAACGAAGAAACAAAAGTGTACAGACTTAAACAGATTGAAGAGATTCGATCTTTAATCTTGAAAGAGAGAGACCACCGAGAGCGCACTTATAAAAAAAATAAAGAGAATGATCGACACTATTAATGACGTAGAGCTAGGATTAGAAGGATTGGGGGCTATAGCGGGGGCTGTCAGTATTCCCGCTCTCTCGGGTGTTATATCAGCCCCCGTTGGATTGGTGCTAGAAGGAACGTTTATAGGCGCTTTTGGTGTAGATATTCTGCTTAGAATCGCGTCGAAGCGATTATCCGCCAAGCTGAAAAAGCACGACCAGATTAAAATATTAACAGACTCCAAACTTAACACGATTGAAGAATACGTGTCTCAAGCCATCAACGACGGAGATATATCGCACAAAAAGTTTGTATTGATTACGAACGAGCTTGCAAAATTTAACGAGTTTAAGCAAAAAATTAGAACAAAGACCAGCACAAAGCTTAAAAAAATTAAAAACGATATAGACTTTGAAAAAGAAGTTAAAAAACGGGTTGACGAACGGCTGGCAAAACAAAAAAAATCTCTTATCGAAAAACTTACAAGTTCAAATTCTCGGTAAATAAACATTATGAAGGTGATCCACCGAGTTATACCTCTATATCACCTCTTAGGGCGTCATCCTCGGCCCCACCTTTATTGTAGTGGTCATCGTATCTTTTTAGTACCTTATTAAATTGATTTTGAGTCACTTTAACTAAATCTCTAACTCGTTCTTTGTCTAATCGAAGTACGTGAGAAAAACACGCGGCTATTAACGACCGTTTAACGCATCCGTTTCCCCTAAATGTTTTGTAATTAACGAGCTCGTTATATTTATTGATTGTTTCTTGGACATCTTCTGAGTCTTGCTCTGGACACACAGAAAAAATAAGTTTCTCCACAGTTTTTCTTTTATTTCTCTTTTAAACGGACCAATTGATACGATCTTCTTGTGCATTTTCTGCCGAAAAATCAAAGTAACGTGAGACTATTTCACCGCACGTTTCACAAATTAAAAAAACCATTCTCGATGATTATATGATGATCGCACTGATCCCCAAGTTGCGGCGTCCCAAAGTATTCCATCTATTTAATAAACTTTAAATAAAACTGATTGCATTTTTAAATACAGAATTAAATATCGCCCTCCCTTTTTTTTATTTTTATTGAACAGCACCTATTTCTTTTTATAATTGATATCAGATCCCTAAGCGCCCATAAATAGCGCCCTCTGTTTTTATCGGTACATTTACCCTTATCATAAAAATAAAATACCGCCCTCTGTTTATAATTGATATCCCTCACCACCAATGAATGGAGCGCTCTGTTGATTTTTTTATTATAATTGCACTTGGACTCGATAAATCGATCATTTATTATACCGCCCCCTGTTTATATTAATTTTGAAATCCCTCACCACACAGAAATAGCGCCCTCTATTGATTTTTTATTATAATTGAATTTGGACTCGATAAAACGATCATTTATACGTTCTCTTTATTTGTTATTCATATATTATATTTTATACAGTAAAAAGCCACTCCGAGTGGCTTTTTCATTGTTATTCAAATTAGCTCATTTAAATAGCTTTTCTTACATCTTAATATATACAGTAAAAAGCCACTCCGAGTGGCTATTTTGTTGTTATTTGAATAAGCTCATTTAAAAAGCTGTTTGGTTTGTCATATATCAACAGGTTTTTACTCAAGGTCCACACTGGCCACAGTTGCAAAGCACAGCATGTGTCCATTTTGATCCTACTTCTAAATTACATGTAAAATAGTTTACAATATGCATTTCATTTTTTCTGAAGAACGTTAAGGGTAGGCAACAGCGCAGTAATTGCGGGTACTTCTTGGTGAGGTCGTCAAAGTCTCTGTGTATTTTTGCCCAAGTTCTTTTTATCTTACAATTGTTTTTCAACCAAGTGTTAAAGTTTGCTGAATTTACCTTTCCCCTTTTCTTATCCCTTTTGAATGTTTTAAAAGAAAGTTCTAGCCAATTACCGAAGTTTGCCGCGTTGTATAAAGCACAGTTTTCCCCTCGTTTATATACTTCATTACAGTGCTTTACGCAATTTTCTAAATAGCTTAAACTATACCGTTCATGGTCTTCCACGCAGGGGATAACACTATCATTCACTCGATGGTCTATATCATTATATTTAGCTACAATTTCGTTATAAATATCTAGGGGATAATCGGGTTTTTTTACCCTTTCAGGCTGTTGATCATCTTCTTCCATTTCATTGCTTGTTAAAATTGGTAGAGGTTTGGTTGATTAAAGTCTGGCGTTACAGACAAAACTTCTAATGCCATGTCGTGGCGGTGTTCCTCCAAGTGGTGTTTCGCAATCTCCCACTGTTGCATCATGCTGCCGATCTTTTCTCCAATCCACTTTCTAGTCTCGTTGACCATACTTTTTGCCAAGATTAATGCTTCTTGGCTATACGTTATGTCAACTGACTGCGTTGGGTAAGCCATCGTCTAAAAAAACCAAACAAAACAAAAACAAATTAAGCATTTACACTCAACTCTGAAGCGTCCCCTTTAAGTTTTAGACTACACCTTTAACGCACCTTATAAAAGTGTTAGTTCAAAGGAAGGTCGACCATTGTGCTGGCCGGACTGCAAAGAGCTTGCGATATAGCCAGACGCAGTTGGACTCCCATTGTCGTTACTGATCGTTCTGGCTGGATCGTGATCACCTGCATTCACGGTGTGATCAGTTGCCCAATATTCATGGACTCAGCCCAGTTTTGGCTGTTTTGTATATAGACATTCTGGTGAGTCATTGAACTTTACTAAAACATGTAATATAGATGTCTTACTAAAGCATTACCTTTGAAAGCAAAAGATGGATCTTCCTGTTCGAACTGCTGGTTGTAAGGTTACAGACGTACTTTGCAGAAACCAATCTTTTTAATGTGTTAAATAGAGTTCCGTATAACAGTATATAGGCCTAACCAACAAAATGCAGTATCAGAGACAGCTTTGATGCGATGTGCATGCGATGGTCCTAGCTCTATGGTGCAACTCACCGTTGTGACGAAACACCAAGCCTTTTATGTCGAATTCTTCCCCTTTAGAAATAGATTTCTATATTTGGCAGTGATTGACTGATTACGTGTTATTTTGTAATACCCAGTTTTAGATTATTACAAGTAAAACCCAGTTTTAGAACTGAGTTCATCCTGATTATAAGTGGAATTTCTTTTCGTTTTTTGTACGATATGCTAATTGGCTCGTTGCAGCGCTTACGTCAGGTTGTGCTATCAAGAATGTTTACCTAATCTCCTGGCGTAGGCCTATAAACAGCCCGACCTTGAATGTGTTGACTGAGGCTCTATAGAATTTGTCATAACAGCGCGACCTTCATTGTTAAGACAGCCTGACTTTAAAACACGAGGGGAAACTGAGGTCACTTAAGAGTCAAGGCAAATGTGACTCGCGCACTAGTCGCTGTGAGTCTGTGTTGAGATCTCCAAAAGAGGCGACTGTAAATATGAAGGGCCTGGCCTTATTTCAAGACTGAGATATTGGGAGGGAGAGAGATATATTGGGGGATCTATTTGGGGAAAGGGGAGGGGGATCATTGGGAGGGGGAGGGAGGGGCGGGGAGGGGGGGCAGGGGAGGGGATCATTGGGTTTGTCACCATACCCCCCCATCATATCTACTAGTATCTACTTTTGACATGTTAAAAAATGATAATTTTAGTTTATACAATTGAAGAATTGCATGCAGTGTACGTTCCGTGTTGTGACGTCACACAGGGCTGGGAAAAGTTAAACTGTTGAGGTCAGTTTACCCGATGGGGACAAAGCTCCAACATCCTGGAACTTTCTGCGTAGCGGGGCCCACGGGTTGTGGGAAAACTTAATGGGTCGCTAATTTAATTAGAAATCACCAACTTGTTTTTGTGGAACCATTTGAGAGAATTTCGTGGTGTTATGGTCAGTATCAGCCGGCTTACGAGGAACTGTCTCGCGATCTACCTGCTATTCAGTTTACGGAGGGGGTGCCGGAGGATTTGTCAAGCTCATCGACCCGAAACAACGAAATCTAGTGATTCTGGACGACTTAATGCAGGAATGTGGTAAAGATCCTCAAGTTACGAAACTGTTTACCCAAGGATCACACCATCGGAACTTGTCCGTGATTTATATTGTGCAAAATCTGTTTCATCAGTCTAAGGAGAGCAGAATCATCAGTCTAAACTGTCATTACATCGTAATGTTTAAGAACCTCAGAGACAGATCCCAAATTGTTCACCAGGCCAAACAGATGTACCCCGGACAGACTAAGTTCATGGTGGAGGCTTACCACGATGCTACAAGTCAGCCTCATTCCTACCTTTTCCTTGATTTCACACCAAAGTGTCTCTAGAATCAACGATTAAGGTCTACTGTTTTTCCCGGTGAGACTATCTACGCGTACGTCCCTAAATAGACTGAACTTGTGCAACGCTGCTCATTTGCAACCATGACACGGCGATTGAAAGACAACGCTCACGCGCTTCACATTTTGAGCAAATCTTCGAACAAAAGAAGAAAGGCAATTTTAAAGAATGCGTACAAAGAGCTCATCACCTGTTTGTGCACTGTTAAAAAAATGTCTGTTCAATAACAGTTGATTCTATTGTCAATTGGCATTACAGGAGTTACTGTTTTTGCACAGTATATTCTACTGTTTATTTTTTCTCTGTACATTAACAGCAGATTCTACTTTATTTGATATTGTTCATTTACAGAGGATTCTACTGTTTTGTAACAGATGATTAAGTGTTGTCGTTTTGTAACCTAACAGCACATTCGCTGTTTTTTTTTTTGTTCCTTAACAACTCTCTGTTGCTGAACAAAATGTTGTTTTTGTTTAAACGGTGATTATTTGATGGGGGCCGATAAACGACAAAGTGTTCATGTTTGTATCGAGGATTGCGAATGACAGGTACTGTGTGAGCCTCAATACACAGATATTCTCGTATAATGAACGTACTTCACATGCAGATACTTGTTACACGTCATGTAATTGCGGTGCTATCGATAAAACCCATGAAGGTGCGAATGTAGATACTTGCACGTTGGCTTACGGCGAGTCATGCTGCAATGACAACCAAGCAACTTTCAAATGTGTTGTCGTTGACAATCAGGCTTACAAACTGAAACTGCTTCTCTATAGCGCTTCTCCTTGAGAGTAATAGTCATTTACAATACAAAATACAAACATGTAAGCAGAAACGGATAGGTAAATTTGCTCCAAGATGCTACCGTATGCATACGCATGGACGCAACGGGAAGTTGTATGGTACTGTATAGTCCGACTCCCGCGCGCGCCTTCCTTGACAACATACTGGTACACTTCAGCGTTTATGCCACAGTAACGCTGCACTACTACTGCCTACCAGTGAACAATCACGCGACACGGCCGAACCCTGTACAAAAAAGATGATTCTCTGTTGACCGACAGCGATGTGACTGTGCTCTAACAGAGTCAGAACGAGGGCTTGTTCAAAACATGATGTTCCTTGTGCGTCCACAAAATTTTAGTTTAACAGCGAATATACCGTTACCAAACAGCGAAATGGAGAAAACTGTACGTAGGCAGTAACAAATTTGTAGATTTACAGAAAAATCCGAAAACAGTAACATCTACTGTAAATTTACAGAAATTTCAACACAAAAAAAACTGTTAAATTACGCAATTTTTTACAGTGTGTGAATGTGCGCTGAACGTTTTAAAAGGTCGTGTTCCTCTATCACCGAGCCAGAAGGAACGATTGTCGAGGCATAAGGTACATCTGCGAGCTTTTGGCTAACACGAAGTCGTCTGAATCAATTCAAAAAGGAGGATTTCTCGGACCGCTGCTGGCTCCAATTCTGGGTACACTAGGAGGACTTCCATTCAAATAATGAAATAAGCTCGAAAAATTATGATTAGTGCCCAAGCAGACCGTGTTTCTAGAGCCATACAAAATGTACTCCTCAGAGTCTGGAAGAAGTCTGGAAGAAGACATGAAAGACATCCTGACCAGGACGGATCCTCCCGATGACACTAAACTCTCCCTATGCCAGCAAGCCTTACAGCAGTATCTGCAATATGATCACGCCCGAAAAACTAAACCCATGTCCGCTACGATGTTTACGCCAGCGCAGGGATCCAGTACGCAACAAGCATCGGGAGACGACGCTTCAGCAGGCAGTGCAGAAGACGACGAAGGAGCCGTAATTTCAAGAAAGAAAGATGACCCGACACCACAAATTCTCGAGAGTGTGCCTAAAACTTTACAGCGCAAAGCGAAACTGCTTATGCATCAGCTTACGCATAATTACGTCATGACTTGGAACCAAAACGGAGAACTTGTATATGAAGGAGATCTTCGTAAGGGTTCAAAATGATCTTGTAAATGACACTTTAAAAAGTAAAAAGGGATTTGTTCCTCACATGATTCAATATTTCATGTCTGGATTGGCCAAATCTGAGAGCATTATCGGTAACGAAGCTCGGCGTAGTATCGTTAGAAAATATAAAGAATTTGGCTCCGATAAAAAAAAAGGTCGCTACCCGATCTTCCTACACCCCGTACTCCGATTCCACCTCGAAGGCGGCTTAGGGTTGTGTCAACTCCACGAAAAGCAAAGAAAAAACTGAATTGGGAAACTTTGTGAATAGTAGAGGGTCTGTTTGATTGAAAAGTTTGAACGTTGTATTATTTACATTAAGGGTATAACTGATTGATGTGAAAGGATAAAAAAAAATGTAGAACAACAAATGTAGTCTTGAAAACCAAAAAACAAAAAGGAGAAAATTCTTTGTAATCAGTCAGCGTTTTATTAATAAGCAATAATTAATGTAATTACTGTTAAAAGGAAAAAAAGATATATTTTTTTGACTTTTGTATATTGTTTGTTTACCTACTAACAATAAATATTTTTTTTGTAATGATAATTTTTTCTTGCGGAATCGAAAAGGTCTTCACATCAACCCTTCGAAGCGGGTATTTTGCCGTGGCAGTCTGGAGGGTTTTGGCGTGCGCTAGAGCCACAGTGGGACTGACATTGACTTTTCTCACGTACAGAGAGGCTTCCAAAATTTTAACTTTGAATTCAGAATCGGGTAAAGCCGCCAGTAGACAACTTTATTTTTACTACGATGAAATTTTAGCTTGAGATTGACTCCGTTCAACATCAGTCTATCCTGAAAGAAAATGTTAGCGTGAACCGGTCCTACAAGATCCACAAATCTACTCTCTCTCGTCAGCTTGTATCTTTTCTTTAACCCTTCGTTGTAATTCTCGTCCGCGGTTGGATCGTTGGCTTACACTTTTCCGGACGTCTCTTTGTAAAATAAGGCCCCGGTCAGTTTAGACGTTTTAGCCGCAGGGCCATAAGTGAGCAACGTTTCTAGCAGGGCTCTGTACGGGTATGTGTTGGTCGAGGATGAGATGAGTTTGTCGTTGAGCGAGACATCTACTTCTGAAAACAGCGAGTGCAGAAACAGGTTCACTGGGCCAACCGGAACGCCCTCTCGAAGGTCAATACCATTTGCATTTACTATTTTTGCTTTCACGTTTATCAGAGTGTGTGCTAAATCGAGGTAGTGCTCTGTCGAACCAGTGACATTGAATTCTATCGAGTCAGAGTCCACGATATTGGTCAAGAGGTTGACTGGACAAATTTACCACCCAGAATAGAAGTTTGGGTTGGGGGTAACAAGAAAAGATCCAATGCCGACTTTGTGCATTCGCACGAGTGCTTGCTGACGAATGCCATTGTTGGGAGCGTTTTAATTAATTAATCGAAAATGTCGAGGGTCCTCTTCGTACGCTTGCTCGGAGCCTTTCTGCGCAACCTGCCAGTTGCTTTCCTTTTTCAATGTTTCGTCTGATGGGGAGAATTCTTAGAAAGTTGATGCTTAACTCGTGACGTCACATCCATTCCAACCTGTTCCTAGTAGCCGCTTTCGCATTTTGTCTGTTCAGGGCATCGGAAGCAATTCTGACTCCCGTCTTTAAAACCTCCCTTCCTAACGTTTTAGCGCCTTGTTTGATCATTGGTAAAGTAGATCTGAAAAGGCTACCTAAAATATTTCCAAGTCCGTATCCTTTTTGAATGGGGGCACCTCGGAAAAAAATCCCCCCCTCCACCTGCCTGATTTTTGTAATATCTTTCGTAGTCAACCATGACTGCTTAAAACAAGGAGGGTCAACTTCTGCGAAAGTGAAGTGTAGTCGTGAGTTTACCGCGTTGAAATGGCACTCTAAGTGCAATGTCAGTCATTATATTGATATGAATATTTTCAAAATGTTTCCGTTTGACAGGAACATAATAAGGAGGAACGTATGAGCAATCACATCACCCTGAGCTGCTTCAGACGTCTGCACCGGGACGATCCTCAGTAGCGGCGCGCTCACATCACCCACCAGCTGATTCTCGACGATGTTTAAACAAAAAGCACCGTTTGTGGTTTACGCCGACTTTGAATCGATATTAGAAAAAAACTCGGATGATAAAAAGGACAACACGCAAAAGACAAACATTCACAAAGCAAGCGGTTACTCGCTAGTTGTCGTCCGATGCGACGGCACCAATGTGTATCAAGAGACTTATAGAGGTAAAGATGCCGCATCAAAGTTTGTCAATAAAATGTTAAAAATACAAAGCGACATAAATTGCATATTTAAAAAACCCCAACCCATGAAATTGAACGAGCGAGCTAAAGAACATCATGATAAAACAAGCACGTGTTGGATTTGCGAGAAACCAATTTATCCCAATTACTCAAGCAACTGTCAGTGCCAGAAACCCAAAAAACCAAAAACAGAAAAACAAATACAAGAACATCAGTACGAAAACAAAAATGGATTTACCGAGTCTAAATGTCTCGAATGCAAAAAGAAAATCAACAAATTTAGAAAGGTGAGAGATCACTGCCACGTCACGGGTAGATATAGAGGTGCCGCGCACGCCTACTGCAATCTAAAATTACAAGTTAAACCAGGTTTTACCCCCATACCGGTCGTCTTTCACAATCTGCAAAATTACGACGCTCACTTGATCATGCAGAGTATTTCAGAGTACGATGACGAGAAGGAAATACAAGTTATCGCTAGAAATTCGGAAAAGTATATTTCGTTTTCGATCGGGAATATGCGATTTATAGACTCGTTTAATTTTATGGCGTCTTCGTTGGATAGATTATCTAAAGCTTGTCCAAGAGAGTCGTTTAAACTACTCAGAGAACATTTTAATCGTCAAAACATCGACTCGTTGTTACAAAAAGGAGTTTATCCATATGAATACATGGACTCGTTTGACAGATTTCAAGAGACAAGCCTACCCCCCATCGAACAATTTTACAGCAGCCTAAAAGACGAAAATATATCGCGAGAGGACTACGACAGAGCTAAACTGACGTGGAACGAGTTTAAAGTTAAAAACATGGGGGAATATCACGATTTGTACGTCACTACCGATACGTTATTACTGGCATGCGTATTTGAAAACTTTAGGCAAACGTGTATTACAAACTACGCGTTAGATCCTGCTAATTACTACACAGCACCAGGATTGTCGTGGGATGCCTTGTTAAAACACTCGGAAGTTAAACTCGAACTATTGCAAGACGTAGACAAACATTTATTTTTTGAAAAGGCAAAAAGAGGTGGTATCTCGAGCGTGGGTGGTATGAGATACCACAAAGCCAACAACAAATACCTACCTGACCATAAGCCAAACAAGCCGTCGAGTTACATCACCTACCTCGATGCAAACAATCTGTACGGCTGGGCCATGAGTCAATACCTGCCGTACAAAGACTTTAAATGGGCGTCTACAAAAACGTTTACCGAGTCCAAGATATTATCTCTCAGGAAAACGTCAAACACCGGTTACTGCTTCGAAGTAGACCTCGATTACCCGGACAATCTCCACGACCTGCACAACGATTACCCCTAGCGCCAGAAAACATCGTCATACCAAAAGAATGGATGTCTGATTATCAAAACAAATTATTAGATACCGAACCTAATAGCAACGTGCAAAAATTAACGTGTACCCTTAATCCTAAACAAAAATATGTTTTGCACTACGTCACGTTGCAGTTGTATCTCAAACTCGGCTTGAAACTTAAAAAGGTGCATCGAGTGTTGCAATTTAAACAAGCGCCTTGGATGGCATCTTACATCGACAAAAACACGCAACTCCGAACAAAAGCGACCTCTAATTTTGAGAAAGACTTTTTTAAACTGATGAACAACAGCGTGTTTGGTAAGACGATGGAAAACGTCAGAAACCGAATTGACGGCTACCTACTCAGAGACAGTAACGATGACGATCGAGATAAATACCAAAAAATTATACAGAAACCGAGCTACAAAACGACGACGTCATTTTCAGAATGCAAGTTGTCATTTGTCGAAAAGTACAAGACTAAAACCGTGTTAAACAAACCAATCTATTGCGGAGTGAGTATCTTGGATCTCTCAAAGACGCTGATGTTTCGATTTTTATTACAACCATTTGAAAGACAAGTACAAAGAGAAAATCAGATTGATGTACACAGATACAGACAGTTTGGTACTCGTAGTGCACACAGACGACGTATACAAAGATATGCAGCAAAACGGGCAACAATACGACCTTTCGAATTATTCGATTACCTCTGATTACCTTTTTATCGATTTTTGTTTTATCGTGTAAATGGTCGACGGCACTTTCACCTCTCCAATAACCGCTCGGGCTATAATACAGTTTAGATAATGTTTGCATATTATTTAATATAAAAGACGTTTATAATAATATGGCTAGCGTTGCTATGATGTTAGGAGGCGCGATCGTCAACGCCTTAGCTTTTACTGGTTCAAACTTTTTATTTTCAAATCTGAAACAGAGCGACGAGGAGCGTAAGAGACACGATTTAGCGATAGAACAACTCTCAGCCGCCAAAGATAAGTGGCAACGAGAACGAACGAAATATCTAGATTTTCTAAACGAACGTATCAGACAACAAAATGCTTTTAAAGAAACATTTTCTAACGTAGACCGAGCGTTGCGTTACTACAACGAGGTGAGTGGACAATCTACCGAACTACCCGTAGGACTGCAACGCGAACCCAAACTAGAAGATTTTTACGAGCCTAGCGACCAACAAATAGAAAAAGAACTGGTGTTTATCGCGGGAGGAACGCTATTGGTGGGCTTCTTGGCTTACAGATACCTTTAAATTTAAAACTCGTATAAATAAAATGAATGCGTATGGAAAAAAGCTCAATCCCAGCAGACTATTAAAAATACCCAGATCTATCAAGGGTGAGAGAAAAGAGGTGGTCATTACCCACAATCCTAGTAGTATATCGGCGGGGCAAACGCTGAGGGTAAAGTTTCCTCAATTGGGTGTAGACGACGTGATAGTACCCGGCACTTGTAAACTAGCTTTCAATTTAGAACTCGAAGGTGGAAGTGACAACAATAGAACCATTTTTAGCAATTTGGCCAGAAATTTAGTCAGCGAAATCAGCGTCAGGCTTCAAGGTCACGAAATTATAAGTTTTCGTCACGCCGACGTGTATCACAATTTTAAAGACAATTGGCTCAACAGCTCGATGACTCGAAACATGGCGTACTCGGGCATAGAAAAAGAAAACGTGTCTAAACTAAGATCTGGGGCTGAAGATGCTAACGCGGGCGCCAACAACGGTAAGGATCAAGCTATCGCGGATGCCTATGGTAACAGATATTGTATTCCCCTGGACATTGACATACTGACTTCGCATCACCCTTTTTACCCCAGCGGTTTAAACCAACCTCTGACGTACGAGATAAAGTTTAACGATCACGATAAAGTAGTCAACAGTTCAGATAAGGCGGCGATGTATTCTATCTCAGACTTGTCTCTCGAATACGAAGTGGTGACCAACAGAGACCTAGCTATCACCATCAGGAATAAACACAAGGGGTTAATGCAATATCTGTTTGATAAAATCCACTCGCTAGCAGTTAGATCCGTCAACAAATCGGACACGCTTTGGAACGTCAGCGTCAATCAACCCATCAGGAGTCTCAAGGGTATTTTGTTTTTGTTTAAAGATCCCGCGGTCAAAAATCCGCAGCGATTTTACAATCCAAAAATAACCAAAACATCGGTGACCGTAGAAGGTAAACCCAATCAACTCTACAGTCAAGGAATGTTTCAGTATCAACACTGGAATGAAATCAACAAGTTCTTTGGAGACAGCGATACCGAAAGCGGGCGCGGAGTAGCTAAAGACTTAAATTTGACGGGTTTTGACCTCGGAGACTACCTAAAAGACAAGTACGGTCTGTGGCTCGATTTTAGAAGTAACGACGACAATTCCGCTCACGGATCCGGTAGGAAACTCGGAGACGGAGGAGGCATCAACATTCAATTTAACAGAGAAGCCGAAGGTCAAGGTGACCTCACGATGTACGTATTTTTAGTCATGGATGCTCAATTGAACTTGGAAGACGGGAATTTTAAATCTCTGTTAAGTTAAAATGACACAACCGCATTGCGCTTTAATCGCCGGCAAAACAAATTCGGGCAAAACCAAATGGATTTTGGATCTGTTAGAGTCAGACTATAAAAACACATTTGAAGCGATAGTCATCATTTGTCCTACCATATTTAAAAACAAAACGTACATCGAAAGAAAGTGGATTCAAGCAGATCCCGAGGTATACCTCTGCGATCCGGAATTGTACAAGATGACGCTCAACGAAGCGATCGATTTTTACAGGAAAATATTTGAAGGTGTTGCCACGTTGTTTATCGTGGACGATTGCTCTTCGGATCAAGAGATTAAATATCGTAAAAAGACGTGCGCGCTAAGCAAGATGGCATTTAGCGGAAGACACGTAAATCACAGCTGTTGGTTACTGACCCAAAAGTACAACAGCGTTTTAAAAGATTATAGAGAAAACACGGCTTGGTTGGCGTTATTTTACTGCAAAGACAAAACATCGTTTGATCAAGCGTTAGACGAAAACGACGTCGTACCCATTGAAGAACGAGATTATATAAAACGACGTTTAAGAGATGTGAAATATAGTAAATTGGTCGTATACACCGAACCTCCAGTTAGTTACGAGCTACTTGAGTAGGTTAATAACCTAACTGCTTAACTAAATTAAGCTAGGTGCTTAACTAAATTAAGCTAGGTGCTTAACTAAATTAAGCTAGGTGCTCAAGTTAAATTACCTAGCTGCTTAACTAATAGGACCTTGTTGAGTAGCAACCTATTTAACAAACTACACATGTATTACAATTTGTTAATCAACAAACGTCAACAAAATACATTTTGTTGTAAGTAAATGATAGCAATATTTGAGTATTTGCAGTTTTTGGCTATTATCATATCGCTTAATTTATCGTTTTACACCTACGAATACCTTTGCTTTTGTAACAAAGTTGCAAAAGCTACAACAAAATTAAATTCCTTTCTAATTAAATGGAGGACCTAAAACTTACTTTAACGAACGAACAAGATCACAACGCAGAACATAAAGATCGTTTGTGCGGTGTCGTAGCAGCCGGAAACGCTAGAAAGTACTTGGGAAAGGAATACACCGTTAGACATATCGAAGCTCTTGACAGTAAAGAACTCGAAAAGCTGTATCATCTGTACGAAACTAAATTTGGAAATGAAATTGTTAAAACCGTTGGTAAATACACTTTAAGTCTATTTTCGAGAGTGTTAGCTGTGGTTACACCCGTACAAGTTTTAGGATATAACGTCACTATAGATTCTGAAGAAGAACTCACCAACGACTTGAGTTCTGATCCTATTATAAGCGCGAGTATGGCTGGTATGTTGAGCGACGTTTGTTACAAGTACGGAACTTTAATATCACCCCTAGTTGCTACGATTATCACAACAAAACATTTGAAATTTAATAAACCTAATATAATAAATGGAAGATCAGAAAGCAGCGACAGCAACGCCTGCAGCTCAACCAGCAGAGACAGAGACGCCCCAACCGATAAAAACAACAACATCACCGACGGTAACGAGAGTGACCAAGACTAAAAATCCTAAACGAATACAGCAGGGTAAAGCTTTAGCCGAGCACAATAGACAGATGAAATTAAAATTAGCAAAAATGAACGTAACATCGGACGAAGCTACGAGCTCACCAGACTACAACTCTTGGGCGATGTGGGGGGCTATAGCGTCTATAATAGGGGTGGGGCTGCTGGTACTAAAAAGTAAGGCAACTGCGCCGGTAATACAGCCAGTGCCGGTAGTCACGCAACCCACTACACCCAGCGCCCCCAAAACGCTAGACATGGAATAAACCAGCAATTTAAAAATTGTTATATTAAAAACGATGAGTAACTTTGACACCAACGGAATAGCAAATACGATTTATCACGGAGCCGTCATATCGGGTCTTTCGATGGGATACGCTATGGTAGGAGCTAAACTATTCAAAATGAAAGCGCCGGATTTAAACAAACTAAGCGTAGAAGATATGGGCAAATTGACGGGCATTATAAGTGGAGCTCTGGCCACGCAAAATTGGTTGGTGACCCAGGGTATACTACCGGGCAGTATAATGAAAACGGCATAATTTAAATAGGTTTATTAAATAAATGGCTGAGGGAGGATTTGACTTTGACCCCGTTGATGATTACGATTACGATGACGATGATGATGTAGCAGAGACCAATTTGGACGACAACTTTGATACTCCTGTACCACCCATCCTCACTACCGACATAGATGACGTTTTAGATCAAGGAAGAAGCATGCTCACTAATGGTCGCGTTGATGAGTTTTACGATACTTATAACATATACAATAAACCAATATCTCCGAGATACGAAAACTTTATTCTCAACACAGAAGGTTTATTTTATGACACTGGTAAAGGCTTACTAAGGTTAACGGATCAAAGAAAACCAGACAGATTCTTGACTCTGAGGACTATAGAGTTAAATGTAAGAAAGATGGGTTTAAACGGTAGAGATTTTATTAGAAACAAATTATGTTTTACGCATTACGAACGTAAGACACTCAGTGACGATCAAAGCCAACACCTGCAATCGATACAACCCGAGAGTATCCCCATGACAGAACTACCCAGAGTCACCGATGAGGTAATCGAGATTATAGACGATTTAGAACAAGACACCGGCGCTCAAACGGAAGGATTAAATTACAGAGAACTTCAGGGTTTAGACAAAACTCTTCAGACGTTGAGAGGTAACCTAGAACTTAATTTATCACGTCTCACAGAACTAGACCGAGAGATTGCAGCCACGAGACAAGAACTCGACGAATCTCACAGCGAAGAGGGTCGACGAGAGTTAAATGATAAATTGAGCGACTTGAACGTTGAAAGATCCGCCAGATTAGAAGCCGCAAAAGCCAACGAACGAGGGCTCAAAAGTCAGATCGCTAGAATTAAAGAAACGATTAATAAAATATTAGGCGACGACACGACTCTGGCGGAAAAGATTAGAACTCTGTTTAGAGAACAAGGTGTGACCGTAGTGAGTATTTTAGCCGCTTTGAGTTTAGCCATCAGCACGATAGTGAGTAGCATCGTCGCTAGCGTGAGAGGTGCGGGTGCCCCACCCGCGCCAACACCTGCACCAACACCAACACCAGCACCAAAAGGCGGTATCAAAGAGTGGATTTCAAAACAACTCGCTAATTTTGCATCTGCTCTTCAAAAACTCGGAGTGAGCGCGTTGGGTGCTCTGCCGGGATTCATAGGCAGCGTACTTAGTTGGATATTTAACGCGCTGAGTAAGTCTGTATCGTGGTTGGCCGAACACGTGTGGGCTTTGTTTTTGGGTGTGGGAGCCTTGGTGTTTGCGTACCTGCAAAAACGATGGTAGTAATAGTTGTAATCAAGCTTAAACAAAAAAAATAAGCCTTACCAACTTTGTGCTGGTAAGGCTTTTTTTTTTTGTCTTGTGAGATTAGAGTGTGACTTATCGCGTTGCCTCGTAAGCTAAGATACCCATACCAACGATAGCCAACGTTCCTACCGTCAACGATAATTTTTCGTCTTGGTGAGTTTGTAGTTTCGTGGGCTCTTGGGTTAAAACTGTAGGTGAGGGTGCTGGTGTTGGTGAGGGTGTAGGTGCTGGTGTTGGTGCTGGTGCTGGCGCTGGTGTTGGTGCTGGTGCAGGTGTTGGTGATACAACATCGTTCTTCATAGGCTCTGGGGGTGTTGGTGGCGCGACGTCATCGGTGTCATCAAAAAAGTCGTCCGGTTGAGGTTGTGAGTTTAAATCTGGCACCAAACCAGTGTTCATACTCTGGGTAGCGATTTGAAGATTGTTGTTATAGCCGTCGTGCGTTCCAACCCTCAAGTTCAGATCCGATGGAATTAAATACAACCCCGGTTTCACGACAAAATTTAAAGGCGTTCTGGCATACTGCAAAGAGTCTTGAAATTGATCAATACTCGTTTCCATGTCGTCTGCTGCATTAATGATATCTTCAACGATGACGTTAAATTGTCTCTGAGCGTCTAATCCGATTCCCGGTGATAATACGCTCGTTTTTGTTTGAGCCTGCGCACCGAGTAAAGCGTACACGTAAGATCTGATCGATTCGTTGATCTTTATGATTCCCACGGGGGTAAACGAACTCGTGTCGGGTATAAAATCTAACCAAGCCTTTTGTACCGATTCGTTTTGTTCGATGTAAATAACCGTCCAAGGAACGTAACTGCTTCCACTCTTTTTAGGACTGTCTAGACCGTGGTAGCCGCCGTAAAGAACGATGGGTTTGTTGGGTAATGCTTTATCATATTCACCAACCGCCACAAACTTGCCTTTATTAAAGATATATGAGGTACCTAAACCGTTAGATTTTGTGTCTCTCGTCTGTTTATAAGACTTGTTTTGATCTATGCCAAACAACAAGCAGGTATCGGTAAATGCTCTGTGATTATAACTGTTGTCTAGAGCGTTAAATGCGTCATCTCCCGGTAAAGGAGCGGCAATGTCGTACAGGATCTTTCTAACCGTAAAATATAAATGAAAGTTAAAGATGGCCCAAACGTAACGGTTGCTCGCGTTTAAAAGATCGAATCCAATACCGCAGCCCGTAGTAGCGCAGTAGATCGCAAAATTTAACTGATTTTGATAAAACGACATGGGGTGTGATTTCCAACGATCTACATCCTCATCCGTCTCAACGTGAGGCAATTTATAGTCCGAGGTTAAGTCGGGAAACATGGTTAAAAACCCGTTGGTATTATTAACTATGACCTCCAGTTCACTGGGTTTAGTGCTGTTTAAAAACTTTGCTTGGGGTGCAGCTTGATGTTTTGGCTCGTTTGCCTTGGCTACATTTTGATTTACTTGTCTCGTTACCTGATCAGCTATCGATTGTATCTGCTTTTTTAACGACTTAAAATCACTCATTGTTTTAGTTTCAGTTTTAATATAAAAAGACTTTAAAATAAATGCATTCGTTTCACTTGTTTCAAAATGAGCAGACGTTTAAATTAGAAGACGTTGTAGATAATTTAAACGGTCAAAATCTGTACGCGTAAAAAGGGTGTTGTTTAACGCCGGATATTTTAAAATTTCCAGCGCCACGGAGATTGATTGGTTTACGCAAATAGATGGGAGACCCGCGTTTACCACAGATAAACCTCCCCTCATACCCGCGGAGTTTCTTTCAGATGTACACATAACAACGCCGGATAGAGATTTTATAGAGCGATTGTTACCCGATATACCATACCACTATTTATTTAACGATGAAAATGTTTTACAAAAAACTATAAACGATCTTATAAAAGCGTACGAAGACGATAGACTAGAATCCGTTTTAGAATCAAACAAAAGAAAAAGAGCTATTATAGCTGAACGGCGAGGGTTGATTTTAGCCGCCATGAATTCAGAAATACCAAAAACTGAATTAGAACTTAATACGCTTCAATCTTTAGTAAGAATATTATTTGTTAGAGAAAGAAAAATCTTTGAAGGTGAGGAATTGGCTTTAAAGTTTATTGAAGGAGAAATGGGTGCGAGCGAGTTGAGCGAGTTGAGAGATAGTAGAGAAGCAGGAGTGATTATAAGAGGAAGTCTTATCGTGACGGGTGATGATTTCGATTTCGGTCATCATACCGCCGGGGTGTTACGACGTTGATTGGTTCAATTTCATTTTAAATTCTATACCCGGGGTAAGTTTTCAAATATTTAGAGAATCTAAACAGGTGACGTTGGTGATAATCGACGTAAATCTCAAATTGCGCTTGAACAGAGAAGTATCTCGATTACTCAATTTACCCAAAGGAAGACTGGTACCCAAAGTGGTGTACACGGGGTATTACGACGTTAATCCGTTTAAATTTTTGTTTATTCGCTGCCCGCAATTAAGTACGAGTGAAAACTTTTTTAATGGTCGTCCTTCTGACATCTTAAAAATCGTACCCTTGGCTACGCGCAAACCCGAGCCTGATAGAGTCGAGGATTTCAAAAAACTTAAAAACGGTATAATCGACAAACTGACATTTTCTATCAGCGGTGAAAAAGGACAGGTATTCAACAATAAGGGTGAGGGTATCATTATCGAGTTGGAGATCTTTTAATTTTAAAATCTTTTTATATTAAAAACATGAGTAATAATGTATTATACCCCGATATTTCTGGAGATGTACTCCGATTAAATAGTAACGAAGAAACAAAAGTGTACAGACTTAAAAAGATTGAAGAGATTCGATCTTTAATCTTGAAAGAGAGAGACCACCGAGAGCGCACTTATAAAAAAATAAAGAGAATGATCGACACTATTAATTACGTAGAGATAGGATTAGAAGGATTGGGGGCTATAGCGGGGGCTGTCAGTATTCCCGCTCTCTTGGGTGTTTTATCAGCCCCCGTTGGATTGGTGCTTGAAGGAACCTTTATAGGCGCTTTTGGTGTAGATATTCTGCTTAGAATCGCGTCTAGGCGATTATCCACCAAGCTGAAAAAGCACGACCAGATTGAAATATTAGCAGACTCCAAACTTAACACGATTGAAGAATACGTGTCTCAAGCCATCAACGACGGAGATATATCGCACGAAGAGTTCTTATTGATTACGAGAGAGCTCGGAAAATTTAACGAGCTTAAGCAAAAAATTAGAACAAAGACCAGCACAAAGCTTCAAAAAATTAAAAACGATACAGACTTTGAAAAAGAAGTAAAAAAACGGGTAGACGAACGGCTGGCAAAAGAAAAAAAATCTCTTATCGAAAAACTTACAAGTTCAAATTCTCAGTAAATAAACATTATGAAAGCGATCCGCCGAGTTATACCTCTATTTTACCTCTTAGGGCAACACCCTCGGCCCCGCCTTTATTGTAGTGGTCGTCGTATCTTTTTAGTGCCTTATTAAATTGATTTTGAGTCACTTTAAATAAATCTCTAACTCGTTCTTTGTTCCATCCAACGACGTGATGGTAACACGCCGCTATTAACGACCGTTTTACGCATCCGTTTCCCCTCAATGTTTTGTAATTAACGAGCTCGTTATATTTATTGATTGTTTCTTGGACATCTTCTGAGACTTGCTTGGACAAACAGAAAAAATAAGTTTCTCCACAGTTTTTCTTTTGTTTCTTTTTAAAGTTGACCAATTGATACGATCTTCTTGCGCATTTTCTGCCGAAAAATCAAAGTAACGTGAAACTATTTCACTGCACGTTTCACAAACTAAAAAACCATTCTCGATGATTATATGATGATCGCACTGATCTGTTTTATTAGATAGCTCGAGGTTTTCACTCTGAAAAAGATTCATTTATTATAAATGATTAATTGTTTTAAATAAAGGTGTTTTTTTTAATGTATGATTGGCGCTCCATACCTTTCTGCTCATTTTATACTCTCCATACCATCAACGCTCCATACATGACACAGAGCAAAGTGCAGCCCTCAATAAAAAAAATTCAATTTGTCACGCTTTGTTGTTTTCAAAACTTGTTTGGGCCAGGTTTTAGTCTGTCACGCTATGTTGTTTTCAAAACTTGTTTGGGTCAGGTTTCAATCAGTCCCGCTATTGTTCCTTCCAAGCGCAAAGTCAATAAACCACCTACCATGCAGTGACTTTCAATCAGTCACGCTATTGTTGTTTCCAAGAGCAAAGTCAATAAACTGCCTACCATGCAGGACTGCAAAATTTCAATCTGTCACGCTTTTGTTGTTGTTTCCAAAAACTAGTTCATATCAGGCGCCGCCCGTTTTTTTGCTTCACTATATTACATCGACCGCTGTCAGAACAGACGTGTTTTGGGGTTTCAGCTTTTACACCAATTCTACAAGGTAAGCGTTTTCTTGTTTAGCGACCATGGAAAATAATGATGTACCAATGGAATATTGTTATAACTGGAGTCGAGAGGACTTACAAATTATAGAGTCACATGTAAAATATTACCAAGAAATGCTGACATTTCTTGGTGATTTGAAACTAAATGGCCCAACTGATCAAATCATACCGATAAAACCAAGAGGAAATATAAAGTCTCTTTTAGGTCAAACTACATGTAGAACAAAATCTAAACTAACCGGCGATGACCTACACAGGCATCTGCTGAGTAAGGTACAGCACTCTTCTCAATCGAACAGTTTCCCTGTATATAGAAACTTAGACACTATAACAACCTTAGGGGAATCTGTTCCGCATCTAGTTTCTGGCTATGAGGGTATTGGTCAGCGTCAGGCTTCTTTAATCGGTATTTACATCGCGTATGGAAAGTTGCTTGATGCTGTTCATTGCCTTCATAGTCGAGAAAAACCAATAACATCTTGGAAAGAGTGGCTTAAACAAAATGTAGGCATTCACAGAGCTTATGCCAACAAAATACGTCTTGTAGCAAATTTATTAAAAAATTACCCTTTGTTTGACAAGTTAGGAGTTCCATTCAACACAATTTACAATCTTAGAAATGAAATTAGGATAATGTTACTAGACCCACATGTCGCTTATATTTGGCAGCAAACTACGGTATAATTATTTGTGTTGGCATAAACTCGTTGAATTCCTATATTTTGTAAATTTAATTTTGTATGATTTAATCAGTTGGGTGACGGTCGCTAAAAAAGAAACCGCTTATTTTTGGCATAAAAAGTCCAATCTGTGCGGTAAACCCAATTCAAACTTTTTTTTAATTTGCCGCATCGATGCTTATAATATCCATATCTGTTCATTGCTCTATGTCATACCAAACCATTTTTTAATTTACCGCTTTATGCACAAGTGTAAAGAGACTATATACAGTCCTTATTGACTTATTCCAACAGACAATATGCATCTAAAGATTCCCACGAGTGTAACAAAAGAGCACACAATTTCAATTTATCACGCTTCGTGGATCTGTACCTGATGAACAAAGGCATCTGACTTTCTCATGGAACCATGTCAACAATTGGCGTCAAATACATCAGTCAACCTTACACAAAGCAGTGACGTCAGGATAAAAAAATTCAACTGGCACCCGCGCGAGATCCAGTCTGGCTGTCCGTCTCTATGACTGAAGGTTTATCCATCGTATACAGTCTGGTATACGGGCACGTCAACAGGACCAGCATCATGCTTCATCAAATACATCAGTCAACCTTACACAAAGCAGTGGCTCCTGCTCAGGAGCCAGTCTAGCTGTCCGTCTCTATGACTGAAGGTTTATCCATCGTATACAGTCTGGTATACGGGCACGTCAACAGGACCAGCATCTACTGACAGCCTGGTATACAGAGACGTCAAGTCACAAAGAACTTTAACTTGTCAACAAAAGTCATCTGGCCATCATCAATCACCAAATACTGAAATCACAAGTTGACAAGTAATCGTCTGTCCTCAACCCTACAAAATACTGATGTAGTGATGCCATTGTCGTCAAGCTAAAACAATCAAGTGGTTCCCAAAGAATAGCCACCGCCTCGTCAATAAGCGTTCATACAGACACGCCAACATAGGACTATAACATCGTGCATCGTCAAAAGTTATGTTTACATGCTGTGCAACTGCCATGATCTATTGACTGTACTGCTGGTTGAGAGACTTTGAAAGACATTTGATCATATTGTCTGCTTTTAATTATCAGTGTGTATAGAGTTTTTAATGTAAATAACCCTGCTAGCACCAAGTGTTTCCGGAATAGCGTAATTTTTGTTTAATAAATTTAATGTAGATACGATTTCTGTTTTGTCTAATTATAGTTTGAATGTCTGACTCTTTTTTTATATTATGGAGGGTGTTGGTAAATATATTTACAAAAGAAAAGGTTTTAGAGGGCGCTGTTTATAAGTGGGCGGGGGAGAGTGAGGGTTTTGACCTGGTACCTGGAGAGAGAGATCTTCAAGACGAGAGATATTGAGCCCGGTTTTTGCCGATTCCGAGACTGAGATATTGGGAGGGCAAGGGAGGGGCGGGGGTAGATATCATGGGAGAAGAGGGGGCAGAGATCATGAGAGAGAGGGGGAGGGGCGGGGTCAGAGATCAAAGGGGTGGGGTAAAGTCTGGTATCCGCCTCCCCATTGACCCTGTACTACCCCCAGACCTATGGCAAAGTCTGGTATCCCCCATCTATACCTACTAATAGTCTATTGTATGGTGTAGCACAGTGCGATTTAATGAAGCTTCAGAGAGTGCAAAACGCAGCAGCGAAACTAGTGTGTAGTGAATCAAAATACTGTCATATTACTCCGCTCCTCCAGAATTTACACTGGCTGCCAGTTAAATATCGCATCTGGGTTAAGATTCTCTTGTTTGCTTTTTTGCTTTTAAATCTGTCCATAAGATCTCACCCACTTTCATTTGTTATCTTGTACATGTACATTGTATTTAGTTTAAGGAGTCTTCATATTCTCTTAGATCATCTTGCCAGCTGAAATTACAGGTCCCCCCTTGTACTTCTAATTAACTCGGGAGAGAGCATGTAGGTAGCTGGTCCTCAGCTTTGGAACCAGTTACCTGGTCGCTTTAGATGCCAAGAAACACTGGGGACTTTTAAACGCGAGGTGAAAACCTTTTTATTTTAGAAGGCTTTTTATGTGTAATTGTGCATGTGGTGATTTTTAATGGTTCATTTGAAATTTAGATGTTTAGCCTGTAACTTTAGATTGTATAATAGTTTTACTCAATTATGGTAAAGTATTGTAGTTTTGGTTAAAATAGTACGGTTTTATCCTTCAAGTAAATTTTATTGTAATACGCATTAGAACATAAGTTTCAGCATTTTGCGGAATATAAATGTCATTATTCCTACAAATGTACTATTTGGGAGACACGTTAGCGTAGAAATTTCGGTAGTAGGGAGACACGGGCTTAATAGGGAGACACCTAGGTGTCTCCCTATTTGCGCAGCCCCCCTTTAGAGGAAACATTTCGCTGTCGAAATTAGGTTATATTTGTTGCTCGTGGTCTAATTAGTAAAAATACAGAATTCGTGGAAAAAGGACAAGGGAATATTGGGTTAGGGCACATTTAAATCGGAAAATTTTTGTGCACAAGTCTCCCTATTACCCCATCCCCCGTAATTATTATTAATTTTATTATATTATTATTAGTATTATTATTATTATAAGCTCATGAAGTGTCTCCCCAGGGTAGTCGTCACCATTCTTCTTTTTCACCTCGCATATGAATCTTGCCAATGAATAATTCACCTCATCCTACGTCATCAAATTCAGATCCACGTTGATGGGGCTGATGTTCAGTGCTACATCAGACACACTTTCTGGTTGCGACACATCTGCCAATTCCGAAACAAATCGACAGCCCATTGGATTTTGTGCTCCGTACTATATGTTTTGGAAAACATAAACAAACAATTAAGATGGTATTTAAAATAACAGGCGATTTGGAGGGTCCATACTTGCACTCAACGTTTATGTTTTCTAGTTTTGTTGGATTCTTTACTCATTTTACAGGACAATGCTCAAAACATTTGTTTCTGTTCTGTTTTTCTTGATTTTGTCCCCGAGTGCTTGACACAATCCCATAATCTCACATGCACTTGGGATATTTGATTTCAATAGGCACCCCTACTCAGGAAGTATAAAAAAGGACGCGTAAAAACCTTTGCGGAAAAGCAATTATGTCTGTACACCAGTGTTGTAGTCGAGGGTGACTGCTCTATGTTCCGACACTCCTATGTTCCGACAACCTAGATTGTGTTACTCCCGGTTAGGGTTAGGGTTAGGAATTGGAATATGTGCAGTCAGAACATATTGTCGGAACATAGAGGTGTAACCGTAGTCGAGACCGGATAGTCCGAGACCGAGACCAAGACCGAGACCTGAAGTTGCGAGACCGAGACCGAGACCAGCCCCTTCAAGGCGGACGGAGACCGAAATGGTCCGAGACCGAGACCGAGACCGCGGATAATAAATAACAATAATCTAAATAAACAACAAGACACTAATTACAGCTGAACAGTCTTTCCTTGGGATGTTGATGTTCATGGGGATGTGAAGGAAGTGATTAAAAGTTAGGAATCACTTGTACCTGCTTAATTGTATCATGCGAGTGCTCTTGTGTTTTGCTTCATGCCATATGTCATGCCAATTTATTTTTGTTTAATGTCAATAACGTTACATATACTATAGAAGATTGATGAACCATCTATCCTGATCTATCTTCTGTTAATCTGCCCGCCGTCATCATCGTCATTAGCCTATTTGAGAATATGGCCGACACAATAGAAGGGCGCTGTCACAAACTGAATGTGGTGGGCGAGATGTACTTTTAGGATGGTGACTGCTCTATGTTCCGACACCCCTATGTTCCGACAACCTAGATTGTGTTACTCCCGGTTAGGGATAGGGTTAGGATTAGGAATAGGAATAGGAATATGTGCAGTCGGAACATAGGGGTGTCGGAACATAGAGGTGTAACCTTTAGGATGCATGGCTCAGTGCGCACGCCTCTCTGTATTTTGTACCGTGCCATCGTATCGCGCACATCGGCTTCTTTGCTGGGCGATGTACTTGAACATTTTAGTGATTAACAAGTACGACATATTGCCAATATTTTAAAAGTTTATTGTGATGGCCGTAAACAGCATATATATAGCGATTAATGGAACACAATTCCCCTCGACTCATGCAAATGCAATTGACATTTAGGAAGGAGACAAGGCAGGCAATTAAACTCTATTTTTGTGTGACCATGGCAGTAGCTCAATTTGTGTTTATCACAGATGAAAAGATGAATACATGGCGAGTCAAAAAGAAAGTGACCGTGTGATAACAAAAATGGCACGCTCCATTTTGTAAAAAAATATAATAGGGATAAGAACATGTTATTGAGTAGTAACTGCGAACATTTCACGTAATTTGCAAACTCTATTCCCAAGTCGTGTCTATTTTAATAAAGAGATCACAAATTGAGCTGTCCACCACAAATACGAATTTAACGGTCTACGAATTGATGAATATCCATTATTAAATATAATGAAAAAAAAACCGTTTTCCCGCCTCCACGAATAAAGGAACAATTGAAAAGGAAAATAGAAAAAAATCACCACTATTTCTATGGGAAAAAGAGTTGAATTGTTCCCCATATTCCAAATACAAAATCTGACGGTAAAAATAATGTTTCAGTCTTGATTCATAACATTTAAATCTCAGTTGTATTTGGAATCAATGAGGATGGCTATAAAGTGCTTGTTTCAACAGATCATCCCACAATAAAAACGAGAAATAAGAAGAGGAGCGATGGTTATTGGACTTTGCCTCACTCACTAGAAAGTGAAGAGAGACATGTCCATTAGCATCACACTGCAGTCACATTTGCCCTAAACTGATTCTTTACTTAACCCTAAAAGGGCCGGGGGCGGAATCCGCCCCCTCACTTTTTGGCTGGTCTCGACTCGAGACCAGCCAAAATATCGAGACCAAAGGGGACCAAGATCGAGACCACAGCTCCCGATACCGAGACCGAGACCGGCAAAAAGTGGTCTCGAGACCGAGACCGAGACCGAGAACGGTCTTGAGACCTACAACACTGCTATACACTGACAAGAAACAAATGTTAAGCTGACACCTACCTTCTACCAAAGTCCAGCATGTCCAAGTCTGCGTTCAGCTCCTTAAAGCGTTTAGTGTTCGCAATGTTGGCCAATGCAGTAGGCCTACATTTCGCTTTTTCTTCTTATTCAGTGACCAGGGTTGCCGTTATCAGCTCGTCGTCGGAAATGTCAGACACTATAGGCACATATTTAATTTTCATTTTGGGTTGTAGCTCATCAATATACAATACGCTATCTGACAAGTTTGCAGAATCGTCACTAGTATCGGAACGAAATTTTTTTTGTGTTAGAAATAATGCTGTCACTATCAGAACTAGCCATGTTTCCACCATGGTGTTTAGAAGACAACTGACATGTATACTGTTTAAATTCCCCTATTTGACATCGCACACTATTTGAGCACAGAGAATCAGACCGCTAATCCAACAATGTAGCTTACATTGTAGCTTACAATGTAGCTTAATTAACACTTCTATACTGGTACTGATCGACATCAGTTTTTGTTTGAATTCCCCAATTTGACATGGCGCACAATCGGGGCACAAAGAAACAGAGAACTAACTCCGACAATGTAGCTTACATATTACTGGGGGACACACCCTTGCATTGTCGACATTCTTTTACTGGCTTTTTCTTGATTTTAGAAAAACGCGACATTCGTTTAAACAATAGTGAAAAAATCTTGGAGGGTGTTAAGTAGGTTAATACACTCGAAAGCACGCGTTCTTGGGTGATGAATGGCCCGAGGGCGAACGAACTGCGCGCTCCTCGTTTATTATCCTTAACTTAACGACTTCCAACAGTTGGGTGACACGTTACGTAATCATCCGTTTAATGATGCCGTTCAAATGGCGTATGATTTCTAATGTGGCATTGAAGTAGCGATCATTACGGCGATTTGGCCTTCTAAACAGCAACCCCAGCAATCATGTGGGTCACTCGGCTCGGAAAACCTTTTCAAAAAAAAGAATATGGTCTTGGAAGATTAAGATTCTTGAACCGCTAATCCTTTAATTAGTTTGATAAGTGGTCCTGCCTGTATAGGCACTTAGCCTTATTGTTTTTACCACTAAATTTCATCAATTTCATCATGTGATTAAGCTGATAGCAACACATAATTTTTTTCATAAAAAAATAGCTGTGATTAAAACGATACCTTGTTTTCTGTTTTGAAGTGTGAAAAGCGATCAATAAGCAGCCCAGAACGATCTTTTATTTGAGTTTTGATGCAAATATTTACACGAAATACAGGTCGAGTCAAAAAAGCGGAACCTAAACCCCAACAATTATATTTCATATTTGAAAAAATATGTAGCACCAAAAATAATGACTGTAAAGCCAATTTCATAAGGTACTTTTAGATGAAAAAAAATACTGAAATTGGTCAATCCGTTTAGACAATATCACCATTTAAACACAATGACCCTAAAACCTGTCTCGTCCAAAATAATGCGATTTCAAGAATCGTCTTCAAACATCACCAGCCATAAAATCTCAGTTTGAACGTTAACAAAATTCAACAGAATCCCTTTGAAGGCCCGTCCTAAAAAAAAGGAGATTTTATAAATCATATTGTTTGCCTAACCAGGGTTGTTAATAAAAAAAAAACTATTGTATACTACAGTTGGTGACAGTTGTTGAAAAAAATATTCTGTGTCCTTTCCTTTGTTGTTCCAAACAGTCAAAACACACAACGAATTGCTTTTTTTGGACAAGACAAGTATTCTGTGTCCTTTTCTTTGTTGTTCCAAACAGTCAAAGCGCACAATTATTATTTTTTTTTCGTACGAGACAGGTTTTAGGGTCATTGTGTTTAAATAGTAATAATCTTTGAACGGCTTCAGCAATTTCAGTATTTTTTTCACCTAATAGTAGCTAATGAAATTGGCTTTCCAGTCATTATTTTTTTTGGTGCTACATATTTATTTAAATATGAAATATATTTTATGGGGTTTGGGTTCCGCTTTTTTTATTCTTCCTGTAGCACGGAAACGCACTCCAGTCAAATTTAAAAAAAAAATAGATGAGTGTGTTCTAGTAACTCCTTTATAACCATCTCTTCCTTGTTTCGGTTCATAAAATGTTCTGAACAGAGCACTTGGTGAAATCTGATACAGCCTATGACGTAATATTGGCATGCTTACCTCAAACATGACAATAGCAAATCACACGAGCCAACACTGGGACCATTAAACGGGAGCAGAATGAGTGGTACGATATTATTTCTGATTAATTGTTGACGACCATTAAATAAAATTAATCATTGAGCTCAAAGCAAATATGGATGACGCAGCTATACTGGCCTTGCTTTACGAGACAAGCAGACGTGAAGATAATTTTGGGGACATTAACAGTACTCTTTTCGTAACATTTTATGAACCGAAACGAGGAAGAGATGTTTTTAATGATTAACTTCAACGCCCTCGTCTATTTTTTTTTTTACTTTGAGTGGAATTACCCGTGAAGATTTTCTCTCAATATTTCATGATTTAAGGGAAGCTATAATCCCACGAAGGCGAGGAGAAGCACTTTCCCCAATCAACATTATGTTGTTATTTTTCATTTGGGCCAGGCAATACCCTTCATATGCTTTTCTTTCGTAAATGTTTCGTGTAAAGAAAGATTTATTTATTTCGAGGTTGCTGCCCTTCTCGCTCTCTCGATTTATCGAAGGCAAGTGAGATGGCCGAATGCCCAGGAATGGGAAATGACGAGACCACTACTCCCAGAAGGCAATGCAATGGTGATAATTGATGGATCTCCTCGGTGGATTCAGAGACCTTCACGTGGCAACTTACGACGACTGTTCTTAAGTGAAATTTGATTGCTTTATATATGGTTTAACAGTTATGCAACGATCTGACATAACTGTTAAGGGGTGACTGTACGTTTGTAACTGTCACATGCAAATTAAGTATATTTAAGTCAGTCAGAGTGGAAAAGGATGTTCGCTCTGTGTGCGAGAAGGATCGCCACTAAATGTCTCAATAGAGACCACGCGCATTTGAATGCCATCATTTAAGAGGTTTCGGAATGCTGAAAAACATTTTTTTTTTTTTTTTTTTTTTTATTGTAGAGTAAACCCATATATTTCAAAATGACAAAGTCCCATTCTTTTGTAATGTGCGTTTATATGTTTTTAAGACTGAAATTCATCGAGTAATGTGATGGTCGGCGAGCGCATAATTGAAATTAACAGTCGTCGGGATCTTCGTAAAATGAGAAAAAAATCGTGACGTAATAAACAGGACTCACTTATACTACGCTGCATCGGGAGTCCTGTTTATTACGTCACGATTGACTATGTTTTGTTTGTTGCCCCCAGCGACGACTTCTACACAAACTGAACGTTCGGGTCGAAACAGGACCTGAAAAACAGCTCTCAAGAGTACCTATTACAGAAACAATAGTCGTTTTTATTTAATCACAACTTAGGCTACATATACCCGAAAAATGACGAAAATGTCTTCGAGCATTCCGCAACCTCTTTAAATGGAGGACTACATAACGTTTCACCTAACGGTTGAAAGTCGGTAACTGTAACGAGTAGTCAACAACTCTATTATATGTACAACTAGTTTATACGATTAGAAGGCATACTGTGTGCCTTTTAGCACTATCATTTTATGGGTCTTCATAACCTATGGTTGCATCAAGTGTGCGTGTTAACGTTCATGATGGGAAAAAAACAGACGGTGGGGATTATGAGTGGAAAAAAAATTATTTCTAAAAAAGTGTCGGTCGAGGACCTAAAAACCACTGTCATCAAAATTTAAAGAGTTATATGGATCAAACATCAGGGAAGCTTTTTGGGGCAAGTTTTTTGGTTTGACAAAGTGGAATTCTAGAGAAGAGAAAGTAAGTAATTCCTCAATCATGGGGTCCAACCAAATCGATAGGCATAGGGTTACGACAACCTAAACATTATAGTGCTAGAAGGCACAAGTAGTCCGGTCAATTTACATTTTGACCTAGAACAAATTGCGATAGAAACCATTCAAGCGTCAATCATCTTCAATCAATTGCACAAACAACATGTGAAAAATCTATTTTTTTTCTTCTATGGACTGGAGAGGTGTTATTTCAAGCACTTTTTGTAGACTAAAATTTCAGTTTTTTTGTACCTGAACTATGGAGGGCGCCCTTTCTTAATTCGTCTTGTGACTTTCCGCGATGTACATACAATGTAACAGCTAATGCTCAGGATTTATGACCACATGCGACTGCGGCAGACGGCGTAATTTTTATTCCTAGGAGGGTTAGGGGCAATGTCAAGAATAATTCATGTTTATTCATGAGAACGGACAGTAGTTGAGGTAGACTTCCTGACACACTTTGACCTTTTCTAAAGAAATATGTAAAGGTCACATAAATATGTAAATATGCAAATATGTATATATATATATATATATAAATATTAATTAAGGGATGTGGGAATTTTTGGCACAGTTTGACCTAATGAATGGATGGGATGAATAGGGAATAGGTGTGGGTATACGGAATTGGGTACAGTTTGACCTATTTTATATTGGAAAGATTGCATAAGGTATGGAATAAATATATATTTTTATGGTACATTTGGATCTTAGCCTGAATATGAGTTTCATACGTTAGTCCCTGTGAACGAACAGCTGGTCGGATCTTTAATCCCCCAACAATAGACGGGAGAGGGCGCGTGCCAAGTCAGCGCACTAGTATTGTTACGAAGTTAATCCGATCGATACAAAAAGTAATTGGATTTCGGAATGCTCGAAAGCAGAAAGCAGCGATAGATGGCAAAAATGAACTGTGCGTTGATCAGACTGAAACGAGTATGATTGTCTATTTGAAGAATTATTTTAAAGTCATTTTTATTGGGTTTATGGGTATTGTGCACGTTGCGTTATAAACAAACACTCACCGCAGCATATTTGCAGGGTACAGCCTGTGTCGGCCATGGGGGTATATGATAAATCCACGATCCATAATCCATGCGTCTGTACGGAGACCGGTGGTCGATCACCCCCTCGATGATCGCACCGATCATGGAGCAAATAACTCCGTCCGTTCGCCTATATTCCTCTTGTTAATCGATGCAATACCAATGGCACTCTTCTACACTGCCAACAGAATCATCCAAGTAAAAATATATGTCTGTGCGCGGTGATCGTAGAAAAGGGAAGGTTTTGGCATCAGCGAGAGCAATTGCTAGTACACATGCACACTACTGTATACATTACGACCATCCGATCAGATAGCGCTCAAGTTTTCTTAATCCGTGACGGCTAAATTATCGATTAGGCTCTATAGTCTGCAGTGGTTGAAAGCCATAACAAAACGTGCGGGCATGTGGTTTTTAAAGGGAACTTCAGCCTGGAAAGTGCCCGATTGTGTATCGGAATAACACCACCATCATTGTGCATTTTTGTAATATTTCGTACTAGAACGACCCCAAAACCAAGAGTAACAGAAATAGATGACCCATCTCAAACGTGTTATTATTGCAAATACTTCAGCGTGTACGTTAAAGGTTGCAGAGAATAAGTGAATTATCAGAAATGAGCACGGAATCAGTTGAGTTGGCTGAGCACGGAATAGAGTAGGATGAGCACGGAATGGAGTAGGATGAGCACGGAATAGAGTAGGATGAACACGGAATAGAGTAGGATGAGCACGGAAAAGAGTAGGATGAGCACGAAATAAAGTAGGATGAGCACGGAAAAGAGTAGGATGAGCACGAAATAGAGTAGGATGAGCACGAGTGTTTTAATGAAAAATGACGTCAATAAAGCAATAATGTCATAACGTATGTACTTTCTGCAGTTGTATTTTTCTTTGTTTGTGTTGTCTTATCAATCGGAAAAGCCTACTCTCAGTCATAAAATTAGCGCTTGGACACGCCCTCTAAATAACCCCCGTAAAATGGTCGTAAATGAAACAGTCATCCTCGATTTTGTAAACGAATCCGGCACGGAGGTACAACTAGGGTTCGGTGCATTCCTGTACAGACAGCGTTAAAGGGGCACCATTTTTACCACGTTACGATTGAATTTTTAACTATGGATAGGCTATTGCTTGGTTTTGGGGTCGTTCTAGTACGAAATATTACAATAATGCACAATGATGGTGGTGTTATTCCGATACACAATCGGGCACTTTCCAGGCTGTAGTTCCCTTTAAAAACCACATGCCCGCACGTTTTGTTATAGCTTTCAACCACTGCAGACTATAGAGCCTAATCGATAATTTAGCCGTCACGGATTAAGAAAACTTGAGCGCTATCTGATCGGATGGCCGTAATGTATACAGTAGTGTGCATGTGTACTAGCAATTGCTCTCGCTGATGCCAAAACCTTCCCTTTTCTACGATCACCGCACACAGACATATATTTTTACTTGGATGATTCTGTTGGCAGTGTAGAAGAGTGCCATTGGTATTGTATCGATTAACAAGAGGAATATAGGCGCACGGACGGAGTTATTTGCTCCATGATCGGTGCGATCATCGAGGGGTGATCGACCACCGGTCTCCGTACAGACGCATGGATTATGGATCGTGGATTTATCATATACCCCCATGGCCGACACAGGCTGTACCCTGCAAATATGCTGCGGTGAGTGTTTGTTTATAACGCAACGTGCACAATACCCATAAACCCAATAAAAATGACTTTAAAATAATTCTTCAAATAGACCATCATACTCGTTTCAGTCTGATCAACGCACAGTTCATTTTTGCCATCTATCGCTGCTTTCTGCTTTCGAGCATTCGGAAATCCAATTACTTTTTGTATCGATCGAATTAACTTCGTAACAATACTAGTGCGCTGACTTGGCACGCGCCCTCTCCCGTCTATTGTTGGGGGATTAAAGATCCGACCAGCTGTTCGTTCACAGGGACTAACGTATGAAACTCATATTCAGGCTAAGATCCAAATGTACCATAAATATATATTTATTCCATACCTTATGCAATCTTTCCAATATAAAATAGGTCAAACTGTACCCAATTCCGTATACCCACACCTATTCCCTATTCATCCCATCCATTCATTAGGTCAAACTGTGCCAAAAATTCCCACATCCCTTAATTAATATTTATATATATATACATATTTGCATATTTTACATATTTATGTGACCTTTACATATTTCTTTAGAAAAGGTCAAAGTGTGTCAGGAAGTCTACCTCAACTACTACGGACAACGACATCAACAGCATTGTTATTTACTCAACTAGTTACAATACATTAAAGCATTTTAAAGAACGGTTGTCGTCGAGCTACCACACAGTAGCCTAGTGGATAGCGAGATGAGCTATGGATACAAAGATCCCTGGTTCGAATCCACGTCGTCGCTGCTCATTTTCATCAGCTATTTTTCTTCTCCAAATTTATCACTGAGATAATTTTATATTGAGGGAAAAATAGAACGAGAACCTAAGTCTTGCAATAATTCCAAGAAAAAACTGAATTATTCATGACATTGCCTCTAACCCTCCTAGGAAAAAAAAATACGCCGGCAGACGACGCACATATGGTAACTTGGAAAAGTATTATTTCACGTGATACAGCGTTTATTTTTGCTGTCTAAAAGTATTTAGAGTCCATTATATATTGAAAGCAGTATTGTGTTGTTATTTGGTTAATATTTATGCCTTTGACGGGAATATCTTTCGTTCTTTAAAAGGTCGGGCAGCTGTGTACATGAATGACAGTGTTGGAGCAAAGGCTTTGACCCTCAAGGCCAAGGCCAAGGCCAAGGCTTTGACCCTCAAGGCCAAGGCCAAGGCCAAGGCTTTGACCCCCCAAGCCTCGAGGCCAAGGCCAAGGCTTAACCCTCAAGGCCAAGGCCAAGGCCCTGTTTTATGAAAGGACCACTAATATAGAACAAATTATAGTCACATAAGTGACACATCATCACGCAAGGGCGGATCCAGAACACATTTTTTTGGGGGGGCAAAGACATTTTGTTCCCCCCCCCAAAAAAAAAAAGTGGGTCAAAAAATTACGGCTTGGGCTTCGGGGCCCGCTGAAGGGCCCCGAAAAATTGTTGGATTCGAGATGCTCTGTGGTGCGATTTGAAGCAATTTCTGACCATTATAACCGATGTTTTTTTAGGAAAAATGGTGGTGTACTCAATGCCTGCCTTTATTACGACGTCACATTAAAAAAAAAAGTTTCTGGGGGGGGGGGGCATGGCCCCTTTTGGCCCCCCTGGATCCGCCCTTATCATTAGAAATTGCTCGTTACGGAGAACAACATTTCTTTAATTGCAATCAACATGCTCGCATAGGCCTACACCGTTTGATGAATGCACTGTATCTATTAATGTATAAGTTCAGGTCTTCGAAATGGTTTAACTAAACTAAATAATGATTTACTTCTATATTGACACACATTTCTCCCAAGTGTAACAAAAGGGGGATCCAAGAAACTGATTTGGGAAATTTTTATTTGCTGGCCCAACATGGTCGGAAATATCAGCATTATCTAAAACAGATACATGCAAATCTTTAGCACATATCAGGGAGACATATACAACCAATCAGATCTATTCCATAGTTATATGCAATTAAAGTGATCATCTCATTAGCCCCACAAGTGTACGGAATATTTTTGCAACAAATCTACTACAATGGTAACAAAATGTGATGCTACAAAAGTGGAAGTGTGCCCAACACACAAATCTATAGGGTGCTTCCCTCCTCCATGGTAATACGATTAAAATTAATGGTAACAGCAAAATTTCGAACAGATTTATCTGGAAAATGCAAAAATCTATGGGCCTTGAAGAGCCTTGACTCAAAATTGCAAGGCCCTGAACCCTCAAGGCCAAGGCCAAGGCTTTTGCCCTCAAGCCTCGAGGCCAAGGCCAAGGCCCTCAAATCCAGCCTTAAGGCAGCCTTAAGGCCAAGGCCCAGCATCAAGGCACTACATCACTGATGAATGATCACGGAGGGTATGATGTAGCGGTAGTGTGCATGGAAATGAGCCCACAGCTTTAGACGAATACACGAAATGTTTGAGTGTTAACAAGAAAGGTATGCCAGGGATTTAAAGTAGGGCTAGCGGCCCGGAAGCGCGGGAAGATTCTCCTTATTAGTGTCAGAGCATGCCAAATTGACCATGTTGAGTTTCACTGCAAGAACTGCAATTCGATTTGTAAAGAAAGCTTCATTGAAATAGAGCTAATGAGAGGGGATCAAGTGACTACCGCGTGTTCAAGTCTGACAGCGCTGATGCCAGTTCAATCCAGCACCTGGCCAACTTTTCGAGTGTTCCTCAGAATGTTCAGGCTTCAAATCAAAGGTAGTTGTTCCAATGTGACATTGCCTGATGACGAAGACCATGATGGACTGGAAGGATCAACTGAAATTTGAACAAAATCGCGCGGAGCAACACGTCGCCAACACCCGACATCGAATTGTTGTACTAATTTTAAATGATGAAAAAAAGTAAGACTGCTGCAAACTGCTTACTGACTGGATGGACCTGAAATGTATAAATCTAAAAATTAATGTGGCCTGACGTTGCGAACTTAGCAAGTTCTTCTTCAGAGGCTAAAACAGAAATGACAGAGGTACATACATTAACATGGGGGTGCACACAAACATGCAGGGCTGAAAGAAGAAACACAAAAAGGAGGATTAGGTGGGAAAAGTGTGGAAAGATGCAAGGGAGGGTGGATGAGAGAACAAAGGAACAAAGGGCAAACCACAAGGGGTCTGGTGTAAACAGGGGAGGGACCAGAAAGGGGAAGGATCAAAGGTCACAGGGAGTGGGAACGGACAAAAGAGTGTGAGAGTGATGATGATGGGGGGGGGGAACAGTATGGGGGTGGAAAGGGATAAAAGATGGGGGAAGATGGGTAAACACAAACAAGGAAGACCAGGTGGATTATCTGTAACAGAAGACAATGGAGGAAGAAAAGGATTAATCATTCCCAAGTTGGATGTTGAGACCATGTGGTTGAATAGTTCGAAGACGATTCATCCACACTTTCTCTCTGCTGAGGCGAACTGAGTCCTTGCGATGGCCAAGAGATTCAATGCCCTGCAAAATCATATCAGAAATGGAGTGGTTAGGCAGGTTGAAGTGATGACCAACAGGGGTGTCTAGTTTCTTGGTGTTGACCGTTGACCGGTGGGCATAGAAACGCTTCTTGAGCTTATTCTTAGTCTCACCTACATACTGCACTCCACAGACCCTGCAAGAAATGAGATATATGACATAAGAGGTGTTACAAATGATGTTACCAATGGTTCTGTGGGTAGTGACAGAAGAGTGGCCAGAAAAGGAGTCAGACTCCTGGATATGAATCTGGCAGACAACACATCTGGAACTGCACTTGAAAGTACCATGCTGGGTGGGAGGGGATGCATCTAAGGATGGGACTTCAGCTCGAACAATCAGGTCCCGTAGATCAAGGACCAGATTCCCAGCACAGCCATCATTGTGACTTTCGACGTCTTGCTCCTTGGCTCTGGCCAAGGCAGGACACACGACTCCTCCCATCAGTGATGTTGGCACCCTAATGAGACTTATACTAACGAAGAACAATTTTTCCTTCCTTGGTGAACACTATCTACAGGTACACGGTACTGCAATGGGCACTCGCATAGCCCCTTCCATGGCTTGCCTCTTCATGGGTGTCCTCGAAGAATGCATGCTTGCCTCGGCCCCATGTCGCCCTTGGATCTGGTGGAGAGTTATTGATGATGTTTTTTTTCATCTGGACCAGTGATGAGGACAGTCTCTTGACCTTCATTAACTACATCAATTCCTTCCACAGAACCATCAAATTCACGTCGGAGTTC
The DNA here is from genome assembly GCA_029964075.1 of Patiria pectinifera. NCBI lineage: Eukaryota > Metazoa > Echinodermata > Asteroidea > Valvatida > Asterinidae > Patiria > Patiria pectinifera. Next base: position 12,573,305 of record CM057135.1, read on the forward strand.
TCAGCTCACCAAACCCACTTTCTGGATGTCACCGTCCGCAAGCAAGGCAACTCACTAACCACTGACCTGTATTCCAAACCCACAGACACCCACCAGTACCTCCACTCCTCCAGCTGTCACCCCAGGCACTGCAAAACTGGCATAGCGTTTAGCCAGGCACTCAGACTCAGAAGAATTTGTTCTAATGATTCCGATTTCTCCCGCCATACACAGATACTGAGGAACAACTTGGTGGCCAGGGGTCACAGCTCTCGCCAAGTTCATCGTGCCATTGTCAGAGCTAAAGCTATCCCCAGAAATCTAGCTCTCACGGGAAAGGCCCCTGATGCCATGGCCAAACCCATGAATGCCTTGGTTACCACGTTTCACCCCAATCTCCCTCCCCTTCGCAAAATCACTAATGACAATCATCATATCCTCCATACTTCAGATCGCCTTGCCCGCGCCATCCCCAACGGCCCCACATTGGCTTACAGGCGTCCTCGAAATCTACGGGACCTGATTGTTCGAGCTGAAGTCCCATCCTTAGATGCATCCCCTCCCACCCAGCATGGTACTTTCAAGTGCAGTTCCAGATGTGTTGTCTGCCAGATTCATATCCAGGAGTCTGACTCCCTTTCTGGCCACTCTTCTGTCACTACCCACAGAACCATTGGTAACATCACTTGTAACACCTCTTATGTCATATATCTCATTTCTTGCAGGGTCTGTGGACTGCAGTATGTAGGTGAGACTAAGAAGAAGCTCAAGAAGCGTTTCTATGCCCACCGGTCAACGGTCAACACCAAGAAACTAGACACCCCTGTTGGTCATCACTTCAACCTGCCTAACCACTCCATTTCTGATATGATTTTGCAGGGCATTGAATCTCTTGGCCATCGCAAGGACTCAGTTCGCCTCAGCAGAGAGAAAGTGTGGATGAATCGTCTTCGAACTATTCAACCACATGGTCTCAACAATGATTAATCCTTTTTTTCCTCCATTGTCTTCTGTTACAGATAATCCACCTGGTCTTCCTTGTTTGTGTTTACCCATCTTCCCCCATCTTTCATCCCTTTCCCCCCCATACTGTCCCCCCCCCCCCCAATCATCATCACTCTCACACTCTTTTGTCCGTTCCCACTCCCTGTGACCTTTGATCCTTCCCCTTTCTGGTCCCTCCCCTGTTTACACCAGACCCCTTGTGGTTTGCCCTTTGTTCCTTTGTTCTCTCATCCACCTTTCCCACCTAATCCTCCTTTTGTGTTTCTTCTCTCAGCCCTGACTGTTTGTGTGCACCCCCATGTTAATGTATGTACCTCTGTCATTTCTGTTTTAGCCTCTGAAGAAGAACTTGCTAAGTTGGCAACGTCAGGCCCCCCCCCCCAGGCCCCCCGTGGCTACGCCACTGGGTGACGCAAGGTCAAACCTTCATGATTAATTTATTACGGGAATTGAATGTGGTCATCTAGCGATGAGGGTTTACACACGAGCCCTGCTCCTCCCTAGGTGAAATCATAGAGCTAGGACCCAAGGAGTTCGCACTCCAAGACTTCAAAAGTAAAATGATCGTCGCCGCGCTCGAAAGCTACAATAGAAAGCACCTGGCGCCAGCTTGCTCAGTTGCTCACTACGCTAATCTCGACACAATAGAGATCCGCGCTCACTAATGCCAAAAAAGGAGTTTGCATGGCTTCGTAGACAGTACCATGGTAAATACGCATGCGCAGTTGTCATACATCGCTAAAAATGAATGATTTTGAAGTGTTTGTTCGCAGTTGGATGATACTGTATATAAATGTGGTCAACATCACTGGAATAATCATTTCATGAAGAACAAAATGCTCTGTACCTTTAGTGTGAAAACTTGTGAAATTTTCCAAAAAAACACATTTCATCAATGATATATTGCCAATTAAAATGTCTGAAAATACATGAAAACTTGTCTGAAAGAAATCCAATTTATCTCTAAATTACAGGGACAGATAACCTCTTAAGCACCAACAACTGCACATTGCTAACTTGAGTTCATAACCCACATCTAACAACTGCGCAGTTGTAAAAACATATCTTGTCGTAAAATATATTTTTCAAAAAAGAGCAGCGACGTGACATGACTTATTATGCAGCATATAGGGAGGTTGTTGGTTACCAACTAAAAAGGCGGCGACGATCATCGTGTTCAAAGGCCGCTGGCATTTACGCTTTGAATGGTCAGGGCTTGCGGTCACAGTGCTGTAGCTATAGACATTCCCGAGGGATTGGTATGTTAATGGTCAAAATGTAAATTGCCCAAGAGTTCTGACTCCTTGGGTCCTAGCTCTATGGTGAAATCCAGGCCCGCAGGTACAAAGGTACAATTTAAATAACAGTAGTGCAATGTGTGTGTGTGCCGGATATCGCTGTTGCCTTTTGAATTTGGTCGGGTGTGACCGTTTGCTCTTTAAAGTAACTGAATATGCAGTGCGGCTTTAGTAACGGCGAGACCGGAATCCTTTTTTTAGGCGTCACGGGCCAGCGCGCTCAAATTCAAACCGCGTTTCGGTTGCCACTCTCGTGTTGCGCTTGTGTTTGTAGAGCTCGTACAGGCCTTCGACCTTGATTAGCTATGGAGGAAGTAAACGACTCAATTGAGGTTAGTTATACTGGGGATGAATCAGGGATGGCGCAATTTACTTTTCGCCATTTTGGCAATACAGAAGGAAAACAAGGAAACTAAATAAATAAGAAAATGACAAGCATAGCAAACAACTTTGTCAAGAAACAATGAGACAAAACAGGGACAGCAGAGAAGACAAGGGTTCGTTTCCTGGAACGTCACCAGGCAATCAATGGGGTTAAAATGACACAAATATAGAGAGGTTGCCATTAACAGACGTTCTAGTTAATAAGGCTCAGCAAGCTTAGCAGGCTTAGACCTAGCTATTGCACATCTCTTTCAGAACCATGTCCTTTGCAATATATTCCTCAAAACGGCTAGAATTGTTTTAAAACCTGGATAATAATAGTTGCTAAACTTGTTCCAGTACTTGAATGATAACTAAAACCAGAAATGTTCACTACTTACGGATATTTTGGCTGAAACCGAGGAGACCTTTGTTACCAACATGTCAACAAATACGACTGCCTATTCATTGTCTCATGCATACACATTTTCTTCCTGGTTTAAACATCGCGACCATGGTCATTTCAAGATACTTTGATCGTGTCCCCAACCCGTACCCCAAAATACAATCGAGATTGTATACGACTGTTTTATGTGATACATTGATATATTGATATATTGATCGTGGTCCCCTGCCGGGTGTTGTGATTTGGTATGGCTGGCAGATGGAACAAATTGTATAACAATTAAAATATTTTGGATAACATCAATTGTTGGAATACTCATGTGGCGAAATAAAGCCATTTGGCAGTTTTATGTGAGCGATTATTGTGGGACGGAATTTTGGATTACACGCACGTGATGCTGAAACCGGTATGTTTAGCATGCGCAACTGCTCTTGACGTAGCCTAATACAAGTGGCGCTATTCCCAATTTATTGAAGCTAGAAATGCAGCCAGGTCTTGGTCTCATAACCTTTTGAAGCGATGGAGAAGCGATACCAGGAATTACGTGAACGCCACCCGGGATTCCCGGAAAAACTGCGGGTGAAACAATGGAAATGATAAGTGCACTAGCAAACAAGAAGACTGTTCTCGGGGTCTTGCCAACGGGATATGGTAAAACGCTAACTTGTTTTGTGCCGCCACTTTTAGACGAGGGTATCGGACTAGTGGTTGCGCCTTTAAAAGCCCTCATGGCTAATCAACTGGAGTGGGCTGCAAGCCGAAATATTAGGGCAATAGAGCTCTGTAACAAAGTAAACATGGCACCATAATTAACAGTCCAAATTATAATCAAAATTAACAGATTCGTTTTTTTTTATTTTTATATAAAGGAGTCAACAGTGGGGACCTTGATGTTGCCTTCGTTACCCCAGAAGCACTGGATTATTGGCTGACAAATCTACCAACGGCTTTTGTAAGGAAATTGAAGCTGATAACAATAGATGAAGTGCACCTTGTTCCTTTATGGTAACATTTGAAATTAAACGAAAATACAAATTGACACTTTTATCTTCTTTTGTTACAGCGGCGTATCTACACAGGTTAAAACCTGCAAGGGGCACTAATGGGGTCCATTTTTTGTACATGCGGCATTTCATGGGGAGGGGGCACAGGGGATCATTTGTATACATGTATATCGCCCCCGAGATTTACGCTCTTGCTTGTAGTTACACTACTGTATACCATTATAATTTGGTGGATGGATGGACTTATTAATTAAATTTGTATAATTTGCATAATATATAGTGTGCTCTTATCGTCGGAAATCGTGATCTCGCAGATAGCTATAACAAGAGTTCGTATTTCCATTTAACCATTATGTAATTTATTAAGCTCCGAAAAACACCATTGTTGTTTTGAATTTATCTGTAGGGGGGATTCCTTCAGACCTGCCTTCATCAAATTGGGTAGACTGCGAAGCCATATGGATGACGTGCCCATTTTGATGTTAACTGGCACACTCAGCAATTCGGGCCGTTATAGGGTGCTTGAATGTCTCCATTTAGTACCCGAGGATGTGACAGAAATATTTGCATCGCCAGACAGGTATTTCGGTCCATTTCAGTTACACATATCATTATCAATATTTTTCTACCAGCACTTGTCAGGGAGCACTTGATATTTTCATATGTTCTTTAATGTACACTTTCTGCAGGCCAAACATCACCCTTTATTTTAAAGGGAAGGGTGGTATGAAGTTTGATGAGGAGATTGCCCGGTATGCCGAGATGCTAACAGAAAAGAAAGCCGACGCACCAAAGTGTGTTGTGTTTGTCAACAGGTATGCAGTAAATTTGGGCCATGTTTAACAGAGCGTGTTGAATATAAAGCTAATGTCTTTCCCAACATCCAATTACAATAATTTTCCCTAGAACCTCCCCTAAAATCTCTTTCTCTGAAGGTCACAGTGCTTTGATTTTTATCTCAACACAAAGTGGTGATCATTTAAAATAAAACTGTGCTTTGAAAGTCTGCATTTTCTTTCCAGTACATATTATTATACTATTTTTTTTATGTATATATTTCCAGCTCTTTATCCTCGCTTGGTAAGTTGACCGCTAGCTTAAGACAACGGCTAGGAAAGTGTGCGTTTCGTTTGGGCGAAGTAAAACGAGATGAATTGCTTGTTGAGTCTTTCAACGGCAATCTTCCAGATGTTGATAAAACACGAATCCTAAAGGAATTTTCAAAACCAACTTCAAGAATCCGATGTCTCGACTGCACAATTGCATTTGGGATGGGCGTTGACATTCCCGACATTAAATATGCAATCATATGGGGTGCAACATCAAGTTTGGATGCCTTATGGCAAGAAGTAGGCCGCATCAATAGAAAAGGGGAGCCTGCCGAAGCGTTCGTATATTTCACGGCCAGCACAGTCATGTCATCCAGGACAGATCCAGGCGTCAAACGCATGTACAAGGAAGTCAAGGAGCGCAAAATTAAGTGTCTCAGGCAGGAAATCATCCGCAATATAGCGTGTTTCCCATTCTCTTTGGAAGAAAGTGAGAGATGCTGTGTGGACTTCGATAAAAACTCCTTTCATAATTAGAAAGAGGTAAGCCAACCGGTGTCGTGCCAAAAACCGTCCGGTGCCAAATAGTGTCCGCTAATTAGCATAATGCGATCTGATTGGTCATGCGTCTATGACGTCACCTTGTTTACGGACGCTTGCCAAATAGTGTCCGCGCTTAGCGTGCATCCTATTGCGTGCCTTGTCGAGCTGTCAATACATCGTATAGAAAAAAATCTCTTTTCCCCTGAATTTGCTTTTTACAATCTGTTTTAATGTTTTCCTTGTTTTCTGTGATAACTATTTGACTGACTTGGTTTCCCTAATTTGTGCAAAATGTTTGTGTGTTTTTTCGCGTCAGTTCACCTGTTTGGCATGCAGTACGTACTACGTAGGCCTAACGCCGTGTGAAGTGTGTGTAGTACGTACTGTGCTGTGTGTAGTATTATACGAAAGCCCTGTAGTGCCATCAAGTATATATTTTGTCCAAGTTCGTTTTTACGAGATTTTTTTTCTCGAAGTTCGTTTTTACGAGATTTTTTTTCTCGAAGTTCGTTTTTACGAGATTTTTTTTCTCGAAGTTCGTTTTTACGAGATTTTTTTTCTCGAAGTTCGTTTTTACGAGATTTTTTTTCTCGAAGTTCGTTTTTATGAGATACATTTTCTCGAAGTTCGTTTTTATGAGATACATTTTCTCGAAGTTTGTTTTTATGAGATACATTTTCTCGAAGTTCGTTTTTATGAGATACATTTTACGGAGTTACGGAGTTTTATGAAGTTACGGAGCATAAGGGACATCCAAAATTATTTTTTTATCTCGTGCGCACGACATAATATCTCGTGCGCACGAGATAATTATCACGTGCGCACGACATATATCTCGTGCGCACGACATAATATCTCGTGCGCACGACATACACCTCATGGAATGTCGGACACTTCGCCCCATTTCCACGTTGCCCCATGTCACTTCGCCCCTAACCACATCGCCCCATCCCCACTTCGCCCCATCCCCACATCGCCCCATCCCCACTTCGCCCCATTCTCACTTCGCCACATCCCCAATTCGCCCCATCCCCACTTCGCCCCAGCTTTTACATGTAAAAAAAATCTCATCTAAATGTATTTTATTGGCTTAAAAACAATTCCAACAGATTCACTAATTGCTAACCAACGGAAAGAATAAGCCCACCAATATTGACCAAATGAACAATTCATAACAAACCTCTCAAGCTATCACTCTCCCCTACCGAGAAAAAAAGCTTGAAGTAAAAGATCCAACTTTGTTCCCAACCCGGCTATACCAACCCGTCTCCCACTTATCTGAGAACGACAATACCAATCTACATGGGGCGAAGTGGGGATGGGGCTAAGTGGGGATGGGGCGAAGTTCGAGATAATGTGTTTTATTCTCGTGCTAAGGATTTGCGAAAGATTTGTGCTAAAGATTTGTGCTAAAGATCATGTTATGATCTTTAATAGTGATCTGTACCAAAAAAGTGATTCTAAGACTGATTTTTATTTTAATGGTGAGTGTGTCAATGTTGTTGATATGCAATCATACTTGGGCATTATCTTCCAAACATCCGGATCGTTTAAATTCTCCATCAATAATCTGGTTAATAAGGCCTCCAAGGTTGCAGGTTTATATCGTAAGAGTGTTGGTTACGATTTAGCTCCTAAATTATTGTTAAAGGTTTTCGACATTTTGTTTAAACCTATTATTTCTTATGGTTCTGAAATTATATGGAAAGGAGCTTGTAGGCGAGCTGAGGTTTTTCAATTGAAATGGTTTAAATTTGTTTTAAACGTTAACAGACGAACTTCGAATGATGCTGTGTTAGCAGAAGTAGGTCGATTCCCCTTATATATTGAGCACAGTGTTAATACTCTTAGATATTGGTTTCACTTGTCTGAAAAACCTGAGAGTTCTATTCTATACAATGCGTTTTGTGAAGACTCAGCTTTAGGAATTCGCCGTAAAACCTCGCTCTTTTTAAGGTTACGTAAGTGTTTTGACACAGTTCATTGGAATGTTCCAATAACAAGTACTTGCGGTAGTAATAAAAAGTCTGTATTCAGTACTCTTACTAATCTTATGCAAGACAGCTATATTAAACAGTGGAACGACAGACTGCATTGTGACCTTAGAAAACATAGTAACCAGAAAAACAAACTTCGTACTTACCGTATGTTTAAACAATTATACGAGTTTGAGCCATATTTATGCTACTTATTGGATTCTGGTTATAGATCTTGTTTTTCTCAATTAAGATGTTCATCTCACAAGTTAATGATTGAAGTTGGTAGATACACTGGTTTAGCTCTACATGAAAGGTTATGTCCACATTGTCTACTTGATGTTGAAACAGAAATGCATTTTTTTAGAATGTCCATTATATAATGATCTTCGAACTAACTTTCTTACTGACATCTGTAAAATGGAGCCTGGCTTTAATGGTTTAACAAAAAATGATAAATTCATTTTTCTGATGTCGTCGGCAGATAAACAAACTATTATATGTGTGGCTAAGTTTATTTTCCAATGTACACAACTTAAAGAGAGGCAAAGCATGACGTAACTTTAAAGCATATTCTTTGTTAACCCACCTGCCAAATAATTCAATGTTTAATTTCACTGCTGTAACCCTTCCCCAGGGTCATGGGGTTTGTTCCTATTTGTGGAATAAAACATAACATAACATAACATAAAAACGAACTTTGGGAAAAATGTATCTCATAAAAACGAACTTCGAGAAAATGTATCTCATAAAAACGAACTTTGGGAAAAATATACCTCATAAAAACGAACTTGGACAAAATATATACTTGATGGCACTACAGGGCTTTCGTACGCCACTGAATATTGTCCGATTTTTCCTGCTAACAAATACTGTCCGATTCCCCGCCCTGCCAAATATTGTCCGATTCCCCCTTGCAAAATACTGTCCGATTTTTCCAGCTTAATACTGTCCGGCAGGACGTACGTACATGTACGTGCGCCCTTGTTCTCGCTCGACCGACGGCGCCCGGACACTATTTGGCACCGGACACTATTTGGCATGTATTACATGCCAAATAGTGTCTGGCGCCTACTGCGCATGCTCAGCGGACACTATTTGGCACCGGACGGTTTTTGGCACGACACCGGTTTTCATGATAGTGTGTCGCATTTCAAATGAGGAATCAGACCATAGTATGGCAAACTAAATCAATTCATAAATACCACGTTATTTATTATCTTATTATACATAATAATAATAATAATAATAATAATAATAACCGGCATTTAAGAACGCTCTTATTACTAGTAAACTAAATCACAGCGCTTACAGCATTATTATTACCCCTGATCATTGGGCCAATGAAACATTCCAAACACCATCTCAGCTCCCTGGGGAGTACACAGCTGGATGCTGCATGTTAGGCGCAAGCAAGCTTATTCAATCACAATTACCATCTCTGTCCTCACAGGTACCCATTTACTCCTGGGTGGAGAGGAGCAATGAGTGACAAAATGCCTTGCTCAAGGGCACACGCACCATGTCCCTAATTTATCATAACACGTTCGGTGTCCAATTTCTTGCTGTACGTTTTCAGACGTCCAAGAAGTTGGCGGGAATTGGGGATATGCACTTCATGCAGGAAGGAGCTAAATGCAGGATGCTTTCGGGATGCTACAGTGCTGAACAATTTATCCGTCGCTAAATCGTTCACGATTTTGTTGATGTCTTCCCTGTAATGTTCTTTTTTGCAGGGGCTTGATCCGACGTATTTCTCGGTGAGTGGTCATTATTTCCTGTAGGGATCTCCCAATACTTCCTGTCATTTTGCCAATGCGGTGGACATGAGTGAGCCTCAGAATAATTTCCATGGTTGTGCTTCAGTGTGGCTATAAAAAAAAACATTATAGTGAATGAATTAAGTTTTGGCTTCCCAGATTCTAAACAGACTTTGAACAAAAAGCACAAATAATGTATTATAATCTGATATAGAAACATAATTTATTAGTCACATTTTCCTAGATGATTAGAAAAAAATATTTATAGCTTCGCAGATTTTCTTCCAACACCATTTTTCAATACTTACTTTTGAACTCTCGATTTTCAAACTCATTGACTAAATCTAATGCTAAGTTGTTGCCTGCACCACCTCTCAAATTCGATGTTTGATTCCAAATGATGTCGTGTTTCACTCTTGGCTCGAGCCAGCCATTTACACCTGCCGTGTAGAATAAATGGGTAGAAAATAGAAACGGTTGACAGATGAACGGTTATTATGACGTTTCTGTGCACTGAAGTTTCCTATACGCGCTCTATGCTTCCTGCATTCTTCGATAATTACAATTATGACACGTTCAAGACGTCAACACATTTATGTAAGTATAAATTTCAGTTTTTCTCAACACCTTTTACATGAGGTGTTGTGTGTTTGTGATCAAGAGGTATATAATATATGTTAAATACTGTTATAAACAAAACAAATCCATTACCTGCCAATAACCGATGGCCTAGTATGAGGTACTTGTTATGGCCCCTTGACCAAAACAAAGGGACGCATAGCTTCCACAGTCGGATAAGAAACGGACCATCATTTTCGCGTTCCGCGTCATTGTGGACCAGTTGGAACATTCCATGCCACGCAAGAGCCCGCTGATATTCTCGAAGAAAGTCCTGCTTCTTGTTGGTCTTCTTCGCTGTTGCCTCGCACTTTTGTGAACAATACCAGTCGTTCTCTAAACAATGAAAGAGGTTGAAAATTGAGTCGGTTGCGATAACACAAAATTATATTTACTGTGTGAACATAACCAGGGTTATTGTACTAAATTAATTTTACTGAGCAATGTTTTTGTGCTTAAGTCAACGTTGCTGTTTTTTTAAGCAGCTCTATGAGATTACCTGGGGCCTCCTGTAGTCCAACACATTCAAGATGGTACCACATGGATCCAACACAGAATTTTCCACTTGAACATTCGACGTTAGTGGATTCATCCTTCATCCGCTTACAAGAGCAGAAAATGCTGAATTCCTCACAGCCTTCCCCGCACCACCAGTCATCGTCTAGGTCCTGCTTCTTGGGATCTAATCCCACGCATTTCATGTGATACCATCTCTTCCTCTTACATTTTTCTCGTCCGCTGCATTCAATCCACATTGAGTCTTGGGCATCTTTTGGGTGAGAGAAATAATTCAAACATTATAAGTAAAACCTGAATTTTCAAGCTCTACAGGTATACGTTCTTTTTTAGGTTTAAAAACAAAACAATGGTGAGCTTGCATCATATTTTGTTTCGCCTTACCATCAGTGGACGTACATATGCAGTAATCTGCCGTTTCCTCGTCATCAGTTGCGACGTCGTCTTCTTCACAGACGTCATCTTCGCTGTCGCCGCCTTCATCGGATTCTGTCAAATTGATATCATCCACTTCTAGCCAAATGTTGGAAACCACTTTCTTCGCAACATCTTCTATAAATGATCGTCGCTCATTCAAGGACGAGGATGATTTTGGCCAGGATGTGTGCATCCATGGTGGCGAGAATGACCATTGCCTCCGTTGCAACCCGTAACAAATAAATTATTTTGTTATAGGCAACTGAAACTCGGGGTTTTACACCATGGTGGCCGTACTTGTTCCTTAGAAAGAACAGTGTTCCTCGCTGTGAAGCACTCTCAGGCGAATACATCATGTTTATACGTGCCTATTTATGGGCCTTTCTAAAGTTCACTTTAAGGCTCCCAAAGCTTTTCACGTTCATTTGACGGACAGGAACAGGCCTAGTAAAGTTTCCAACGCTTCAATCCGGATCATAAGAACAAACACAAGCTCACACAATGTTCAATTCAAGGCCCTCGGATCAGTTCTATTTTCTTCAATAATGCCTTGCCTACTGTGTTCTTACAGTAAATGTGAAGCTCCTGTTATCCTCCAATAGCTCCAAAACACACACAAATATCCATAAGTCGAGAATAAGCTTGTCAAAAGTGATACAAAACTGTTACAAAGGTTGAAAAAACTTATGTCCTCCACGCTCCTATCGATCGCTATCCCATAATGATATCTACAAACTTTTCTGTCAACAGAGGGCGCTATAACTGTTTCATGCGGTGAATTTGGCACTAACATTCCGGCCCCTTAATTGTACAAGCTCCTGTGGTACAATTACCTCTTTTTCAAACAAAACCTAACTATTGAACAACAATACTGGAACATTTGTTTTGCTAACAACAATAAACAACATGGCTAACATGCATAACTTCTGGGCTTAACTTTAACAATGCAGATTTCTCAAACAAGTCTGCAAAAACTATTAAACAACATTTCCTCTTAAGATTCAGAACTTATTTACATGTGTACAATATCCTGGTGATAACCTTTCACCTTGACCAATGGCAAATCTGCATAATACATTGTCCATCTTACTCTTCTGACATAAGTCCAAGTCGAATTTGTCTGACATTTTTACAAATCCAAACTCAATACAAAACGTAGTTACATTACACACTGTACTGGTAACCACTGAACACATTCTGAGCAAATAGTTAATTTTGACATCATCTGCATGTCACAGGCTAACAAAATACAAAATGCAAACTTCTCTGGTTATTACAAAAGGAGTCCTAAATTTCTCTGCACTTCTATCAAACTACAGGGAACTGAAATTGAATACACTTGATCCAATAAACCAAATTTCCATACACAACCTACTTGCAACTTGCAATATAGGCTACAACTATGAGTCTTAAACATACACTTCCACAATTCTAAAGAAAGGAACTAGCCTAAACTTATACATGTATGCACTTGCATAACCTCCATTTCTGCTAAACACTGCGTAACTTAACACTGTAAGAATATAACACTAGCAAAAATTCTAGTCAATTATCCAACCATCTAGAGTACTACAATGAGTCCAAAACAAAAAGACATACTGAAATCTGCCTCTTGCATTTTTAAATAACAGTGATAACAAATCTTGTAAATTCATCCTATTTACATTGTTTTCATAAAATACACAATGCCTTCAGTGATAATCATGTCTAAAGACCTAAAGGAAAATTGCTCATGATCGAGAATTACATACACTGGACAAATCCATGGGTATTCTATGTAGTAAGCACAATTAATACCGAATCTTTGGTTTACAATTATTCAAACTGAAATCACATGAACAATCAGCTTATTTACATAATTTACATAGTACATGTGTCATGAAATATACCAGCAAACATTTTTCACTGTACAATTAATCCTGTTAGAAGTACATGTCGATTCAAATACTTTAACAGTCCACATCTCATACTCAACTTGTACATTTATGGCAATGTTGCAAAAAAATTAAATACACTTGACATCTGGCAAAACTGAGCTTCTGAATTATTAGACTGGTCACCTGAACAATCTTTCGCTTTAACTTCACACTTACTGCCAACTGTTTTGGGGGTCCAATTGTCTAACCAATATACTGAATCAAAATATGAACACTCATTGACAATCAGATTTTAACTTACATATCCCAAATCAATCAATACAAGAGCTCTGTTCTCAATTAAAGACTTGTGATCATACATGCACAAACATTTTTTACATGTGTAACAGCTGGGCACAAAAAAGTACTTAACACAAATTACACAATGATTCATCTTTATATTACCAATAAGCTGCAAGTGTCACTGAATCAAGAGTTTTTTGAAGTTCCACTCCAAGTATTTCAACTGTCAATTGCAAAGTTCAATGTCAATGCAAACTTGATCCTTGAAACAGATTTTCGCGACAGTCAATGTCTCGTCCTTGTTCCTGAATCGCGAACATGAAGGCAACTAGCTGGCTCGAGGGTTCCATTCGCAATTTTTTGCACGTTTTAAACAAAGGCACAAAGGTAGAGGCGGCGCTTGGCTCGCACCTCATTTGAAATCACAACATATGCAAATCAAATTCCCATTCATCCACTGCAACTTTGGCTTGAACTCTGCGAATATATCCTGCCTCAACTGCTTCTTGTAAGGTGTAACATCATCAAACAAACTGAGGCGGCGCTAGGCTCGCACCTCTTACAAACATATTTACAAACTCCACTGTAGACTGGAGCCGCGATTCATGGGTTGCACAGCTCTCCATGTCTTGTCTTGTCAAACCGCACTTAAGGGTCTGCTTCCAAAAGCAAGCACAACTTGGTGATCGGCCTCCTGTAGACATTCGTTCTGGTCTTCACCTCCACGCTTCGAACGAATCCATCCTTGTCTGGCATAGTGCGTACCACTCTCCCAAGCGGCCAGAGATTCCTTGGCACAGATGTATCCATCACCAACACTAGATCTCCAACACCGACGTTAGGCTGGGGACGCACCCACTTCTGTCTCTCCTGTAGCTGAGGTAAGTACTCCTTTACCCATCTGCGCCAAAATACATCAGATAGGTACTGGACTTGTCGCCATCTGCCCCGAGCGTAGACGTCGGTCTCCTGGGTGACTACTGGGGGTAGTTGGGGGGAATGGGGGGTAGACTTCAGCAGAAGCAAATGATTTGGGGTCAATGCTTCTAGTTCGTTCACGTCATCAGATACCCTGGTCAAGGGCCTGCTGTTGATGATACTCTCCACCTCGCACAGTAGAGTGTGCAAGCTCTCATCAGTCAATGTCTGCTGCTTCATCAGGTAGAAAAGCAGTTTTCTCACAGTTCTTATCTGCCTTTCCCATACACCACCGTGATGGGACCCTCCAGGTGGATTGAAGGTCCACTGAATGTTCCTCTGCAGCAATGCGTTGTTCAGTTGAGCCTGGTTCCACTTGTTGATTTCTGTTCTAAGTTCTCTTTTAGCACCCACAAGATTGGTGCCATTGTCCGATCTCATCTCTGTCACATTTCCCCGGCGAGCAATGAATCGCCGCATAGCGTCAATGCACGAGTCCGTGTCTAGGGAGTCAGCCTTCTCAAGATGCACAGCTCGTCGAAGATAGACAGGTGAAAATCACACCATACCGTTTTAGCACACTGCGACCTCTTTTCACCTCTAGTGGCCCAAAGTAGTCCATTCCTACTCTGGTGAAGGGGGGCTCATCAGGTTTGATCCTGTCTGCTGGGAGGTCAGCCATCTTCTGCTCCATGACTTTGGCTCTGTACCGTCTGCACATCACACATTTGCTAACTACTTTTCTAATTGCGGAGTTGGCACCAGAAATCAAGTATTTCTGTTGAAGACTTGCAAGCACATGGTTCCTTCCACTATGTCCGGACGTCTCATGAATGCCTCTTATGATCAAGGTTGACACGTGGCTGGCTTTGGGAAGGATGATGGGGTGTTTAGCATCGACTGGCAGTGAGGCCCTGCTCAATCTTCCTCCAACTCTTAACAGTTCACCATTTATGACCGGGTCAACTCTGTAGATGGAACTGGTTTTCTTCACTCCTTTGATCTTTTGTCTGCTACCTCCATCATCTTCTGTACTCTGGGCAAGGGCTCTGATCTCTTCTGCATATGCTTGGCTTTGTACATGCTGCAAGAGTTTCTTCTCTGCTGCTTGTAGTTCTTTCAGAGTTAGTCCACCCTGCGGAGTTTGTTCAGCTTTCTGGGACTCGGGCTGGCCTTTCAACCATTTTCTGAATCTTAGCAACCAGCAAACTGCCTTCTTCAGTCGCACCCAGTCTGAGTAGTGCTCGATTACTCGATCCAGGCCCTGTTTCTCCATCTCACTTGGCTTGATGGTGCAGGCAAGAACATTCTTCTTAACCCCCGAGTCTTCTGCCACTTCAACTGCACCAAGCTCTGGTGTTGTGGGCCACTCATCTTCTGGCTGAAGTAAGAACCCTGGGCCATTCTTCCAGTCATCCATCTGTAGGAATTGCTCAACTCTCCTTCCCCTTGAACAGACATCAGCAGGATTGAGTGCTGGTTCAATGTGACGCAACTGCATTGGACTTGAGCCGTCAAGAATAATTGCCAACCTGTTGGCGACGAATGTCTTAAATCTGGTTGTTCTACTGTTGATGTACCGTAGCACAGACATGCTATCGGTCCAGAAGAAGGTGTCATCTACTTCGATCTCCAGCTCCTTCCTGATCATATGGTCAACTCTCACTGCAACTGTCGCTGCTGTTAACTCCATTCTTGGAATTGTCACCTGCTTGAGTGGGGCGACCCTCGATTTACTCATCAGGAATGAACACTTGGCTTCGCCTTCATCATTCACCAATCTCAGGAAAGATATGGTGCCATAGCCCAGCTTGCTGGCATCAGCAAAGTGGTGCAAGGTGACTGACTTTGGTTCCTCAAATCCATCTGGCTTCAGGCATCTTGCCATCTTAAACTCCGCCAGTCTTGGGAGTTCCAACTGCCAATTCTGCCATTTCTTACTCAGATCTGGTGGAATTTCTTCATCCCATCCCAACATCATCTGACACGCGGCTTGCAGTAATTGCTTGGCTGGAAGCACAACTGGTGAGACACATCCCAATGGGTCGAAGACAGAGCTCACGGTAGATAAAATACCTCTTCTTGGCGGTGGTCTCTCTCTCATCTCAATTTTGTACCCGAACTCATCATCTTCAATGGACCACATCATGCCAAGCGCTCTCTCAACAGGCAACTTCTCTCCGTCGATGTTCAAGTCTTTACAGTTTCTGCCTCTTTCATCTTCAGGAATGTTCTCTAGGACTTCCTTCTTGTTGCTCACCCACTTTGTGAGGTGGAATCCTCCCTTGCTGCATGTTTCAGTCAAACCTTTGACAAGCTGGACTGCCTTAGACACTGTCGGGGTTGAGCACAAACAATCGTCAACATAGAAATTGCGATGGATGATGTGCGCAATTTCCTCACTTCCTGCATGATCGTCTGCTGTTTTCTTCAAAGCGTAGTTCGCACATGAAGGAGAAGAGACCGCACCAAAGACATGTACTTTCATGCGGTACTCTGTCAAGGGTTTCTTGATGTCACCATTGTCCCACCATAACAACCTCAGCAGATCTCTGTCATCCCTGGGCACCAAGACTTGGGAAAACATGCCTTCAATGTACGTGAGGGCAACCTGGTCCTGCCTGAACCTAGTCAAGACACCAATAAGGCTGTTTGTCAGATCCGGCCCCTGTATCAACTGTTTATTGAGGGAGACACCTCTGTAGTCGGCTGTGCAGTCATACACCACCCTTATCTTGTTTTTCTGTGGATGCATGACACCATGATGAGGAAGATACCATAATCTGCCGTCATCCCTTCTTGCCTCTCCATCAGGAACTTTCTCCATGTAACCCTTGTTAAGCATGGACCCCATGTAGCCTGTATATTCCTCCTGGAATTCTGGTTGTCTCTGGAACTTTCTTTGCAGATGGGCCGTTCTCTGTTCTGCTTGTGGTCTGTTGTTCGGCATTCTGACTTCTGTCTGTTTCAGTGGGAGTGCAATCTCGTAATGGTCGCCAACCATTCTGATGGAGTTCTCCACCTGCTGGGTGAAGAGTAAATCCTGTCTGGACTTCTCTGGCTTGTCTTCTATGATCCTCTCATTGAAGTCATGATTGAAAAGCTTCTCCAGCTGATCATCAATGTCTGATTTGGCTTTCACTGTTACTCTATGGGAGATGATTCTCTGTTGACCTTGATTTCTCTTTGACCCATAAAGCTGCCAACCAAGGACTGATCGGCAAGCAAAGGGGCCACCGTCCTTGCTGTTTATGACTTCAAGTGGTTCCATCGCCTTGGGGACATTGTTTCCAATCAACAGCCCCACCTCTGCATCAACATTTGGCAGCTCAACTCTGTCCAAGTACTGCCATTCCTTCAAGTCATCTTTGGTGAGGATGTCTTCTCTGACTACCGGGATTTGTGTCTGGGTGTAGACTTCTGGAAGACTGATGACTGTTTGACTCTGCAGGTCCATTATCTCAAGATCCGACAACACACGCCCCTTCACCACCTTCTCGTCAGTCAAAGTTTGTACTTGTATGTTGACTGCCTTTCCTTTCTCACCAAGCCGGGTCACCACTGCATCAGCACAGAAGACTGCATTACTGCCGGAGTCCAAGAATGCATAGGTTTTGGTCTGCATTCCTGTCTTTCTTGACCTCAGGATGACTGGAACCACCCCTGGGAGTGATTCAGTAGGACGCACATTGACGCAGTTTGTTAAACCGCATTTAACATTGTCCTTTACGTCTGTTTCTTCATTAAGCCGAGTTTGCTTTCCATTGACGGCACTAACTGGTGTAGCATCAGGCTGCTGGGGGCTTTTCCATTCTCTGTGTAGCACTGTAGGATGCCACCGTCGACAAATACTGCACTTCTGTCTTTTCTTACAGTCTCTTGCAAGATGTGATGATGCACGCATGCACCCAAAGCATAGCCCCTTGGCACGGCAGAACTCAATCTCGTCATATGGCTTGCTGGCCAGTACTGCACAGCTCTCTATGCAATGGCTAGCATCACTGCAATAAATGCAGGCTCCACTGCTCACAGTTTGTTCTGATTCACCACTCACAGTTGTGCTGAAACTGGTCTTGGTTGGAAACTTTGTTGCTCTTGGGCTTGGCTTGTTACTGTTTCCTTTTCCGTTGATTGCCTTGGTTATGTCTCCATAGATTGGGTTGCATGCAATGCGTGTCTGTTTGTTGATAAAGGTGACGACGTCATCAAACACAACATTTCTGTTCTTCTCTTCTTGGATATCATCAGCCTTATTCCTCCACCTATCTCTCAGCTTGTATGGAAACTTTGCTGTGATCATCCGAATGTTCTGCGAATGATTGATCTCCTGCTCCATACTGAGATCCTTGGCTAAGTTGTACAGCTCTGTGATGAACACTGAATAGCGATGGAGCTCATCTTTATCCTCTGGCTTGATGTCCGGCCACCCAACTGCCTTTGCCACCATGTTGTCAATGATGCGATGCTTGTCGCCGAATTTCTTCTTCAGCAGAAGTTTGGCCTTGGCGAGAGCGTCTGCCGAGTCTTCACCATACATACAGCTTTTCACAATGGCATTCGCTTCGCCCCTGGTGTACTGCTCCAAAAAGTACAGTTTGTCCTTGTCATTGTTGGTCTTGGATTCAATGGTGTGCTCGAAGGCCCTAACAAATGCATGGTAATCAAGTGGGTTTCCACTGAATGGCTGTATCTGTCTTTGGGGGAGGGATGATCTCATGTGACACTCAACCAACAACTTCATCAGCTGGTTTTGCTGTTTCATTGATTCCCCCTGTTGCTGAAGAAAGGATGTTAAGGCACCGGCACTCTCTTCATTTGGTTCTCCACCACCCGCAGCACCACCCGGACTGGCTTCGGGTGTTGGTAACCATGGGTCAACTGTGGACAACATGACTTGATCCTTATCTAGCTCATCCATTCTGGCAATTCATGCAGGGTAGGCCTATACTCTATACTCAGTGCTATTCTAAGCTCCGTGTATACTTGTAACTCGGTCTATGGAACAGTCATGACAGTATTCCTCCCGTAAAACTGGACGGTTTTTTCAACTAATATACGTGCCTATTTATGGGCCTTTCTAAAGTTCACTTTAAGGCTCCCAAAGCTTTTCACGTTCATTTGACGGACAGGAACAGGCCTAGTAAAGTTTCCAACGCTTCAATCCGGATCATAAGAACAAACACAAGCTCACACAATGTTCAATTCAAGGCCCTCAGATCAGTTCTATTTTCTTCAATAATGCCTTGCCTACTGTGTTCTTACAGTTTATGTGAAGCTCCTGTTATCCTCCAATAGCTCCAAAACACACACAAATATCCATAAGTCGAGAATAAGCTTGTCAAAAGTGATACAAAACTGTTACAAAGGTTGAAAAAACTTATGTCCTCCACGCTCCTATCGATCGCTATCCCATAATGATATCTACAAACTTTTCTGTCAACAGAGGGCGCTATAACTGTTTCATGCGTTGAATTTGGCACTAACAATGTTCATGTAGTCCTTTGAAAAAAAAATATATATAAATATATATATATATAATAAAACATCTCGCTCACCCGCCGACAGGTATTCAATCTGATTGGGCATACGCTTTTGTTATACAAAGCCACAATGATAGAGCAATATGAAATAAATTTGGTGCATTTTATATCACACGAACTAAACGTTATGTACCAACTTCGTCCCCAAGGTGTCGAGCATTACGCACCCACCACTACCTGCTCTCTCACCCTGGTATTGGATCTTTTGCATGTGCAATATTTTTGAACACGTATGCCAATGACGAATAGTCTGGTGCCTGCATGTGCGTTACATTAGCGTTTGTTTTTGTATGCGGTGTCTGGGGTAAAAACAGCATCAAATCGTCGCGCCGTGAGTTATAAAAAATCTTGGATACCTTGGCCTAAAAAAAAAAAAAAAAAACCAATCAATATCGACTTTAAATTGATTTTTATATCCGACTTCATGCGTCGATTACTTCAAACAAGGTTTTGGGGGATATTCCTCACTGTCACATATGTACCTGGAGAATGATGGATCTTTTGTGGAACTCCTGGGGCGTAGGCACGATGCCACAAAACCGGTCAAGTGGTGAGGACGCCGACGATTGAACTAGTCTTGCCTCAACCATCCTCTCCACCGACAGTTGGTCACCATTGCAGATGATGGGATATGGGCTTCCATCAGGCGTTAGAGGCACGTACTGGGATAACCGTGACATCATTCCAATTACCCCTTTGGCGCTTGACGGATTTTTGTTGATTACGCCGAGATTGATCTAAGATAGAGGTACCACATAAAAAAAAGAAGTAAGTCAACTCTTTATTATTCTCACACATATTTTTGTAGAAATCACTTATCACTTTCAAGACAAGAAACATACCATACTTTCCATCATTATAGTGTAAATATATTATTGAAAATCAAACCCACCAGTGTACTTTTTTGGCAGGATTCCTCTGTGTACTCATGTGTAATGTGGTCAGTTGTAGTGCCTTCCCGAATTGCCTCCAGACCTGTCAAGGATCCACGTGTGATGATGCCTGCGACGAGAATTTCCATTCTCCTTCGCAAGGCGAGCCAATCCTCTGCTTGGGGAAGAAACCACTCATTGGTAGAGAATCTGCGTCTACTGTGTTCACGCCGGCGTTGGTCTCTGGGATGTAATTGATGCGATTAATCGCTGCAAAGGCGAGACCCCACTGTAAGAAGCGGTTTTGGAAGATTGAAGTGTGGTGCCGCCTCACAACAGATACTTGGACGTTGTCCCAGCAAAGTACGTATCCACGTGGTCCATCTGCAACATCCAAACAAAACTAATCAACAACAGAAATATAACTAGAAATGAGTTTTCGGAGAAAGACCTGCAAGTGTGTATTAACCTTCAATCGTGGACCCCTAATGTCCTTATCCTGATTCCTTTGTACTCAAACTTTTTAGCAATATCTCCCATTGTTTTTGTACACGAATTTCAATCGTGGAATAAAATTTGAGGATAAATATGATCAATATCGCTATTAAGCGTGTTTATGCCGTCGGTGTTCTTCCTCGATGCTGGGTTCTGTTTGTCACGGTGAAGCTGCTCATCAGGACCATTGCTGTCGCCGTAATCCACGGCTGAGCTGTCCTCCGTTACAGCAGTTTCGGTTGAAGATGCGGAATTTTCGTCTGAGTCTAACTCATCAGATTCTGATGTTTCTGTCACTGCCATCGGAATGGATGATTCTTGCTCCAATGATGCCTGTGATTAAAATAAGGCCTCATCATTGGTTAGTACAGGTTAGCAATTTGCAGAGGTTAAACAGTGATTACAATATTTACAGGTGAAAAATTTGTTTATTCATTTTGTAATGCAGAATCGAGCCATTGATTAAAGACGGGTATGGGCTGTACCTCGATAGCGTTTTTCATCCTTCGGATTTCGTCGTCATATCCGCGGCCATATCTGTCGATAAGTCGCCTTGTAGAGTACGACCCGTTACACAGGCCAGTTTTATGAAAGGCATCCAGAACCTGCAAGAGGAAGTTATAAACAATAATTGTAGCAGCATCCATTTGAGATGGGTCAAATGAACCTATGTACTGATATGATAAATTTAGGAAAAAAATATTCTGCTTACTGCCGAACTGCATCCATTTTTGTAGAAAAGCAGTCCTATCAATGCGGGCACCATGTTGAACTTCTTCGGTCGACGCATCTTGGCTACATTGATAGGACGAGCCCCGTACCGGGTATAAGGCTTCCCGCCTTTTCACCAGTAGAACTGACCCAAAAAAACCCAAATATTAATGTCAGGGTATACAGTTTAACATAATTTAATCGCACCTAAAAGACGATATAGCTACAATGTTTTGGCCATGTTAGGTCTTACAATGATGGAAGTTATTTCATACAATCTAGCTTTTGGTTTTACCATTGGAGCTTCTCCTGCAGCTGTCCACTTCTGCTTACACATCCCCTTAACACTGACCAAAGTAGTGGCAGTGCTGACTGATACTCCTTGATGTAAGGATGCCAGCTAAAAGCCTCTGCTGCCTCGCAGGATTTTTTTCCACTGCACACGGATGGCTTTTTGCAGAAGACCTCCATTTCCTTTCTTGCCTGGTTCTCCAGCATGGCTGTGATCTCGTTTCTTGAAGCCGTCTTGGTAAGTGCTAAACGAAAAGCGCGTCCATACCTGCTCATCTGCACATAGTTTATCATCTTCTCTTTTACAGACCGCTTCTGTAGAATAAAAATAAAGATATACATTTAAATAAATGATACATTTAATAATTCAATTCAGTTGACATTTATTTAGCACTCTCCAATAAATCAATACAAAGTTGGATAATATAAGTACAATACAGTTATATTTAAACAAGCGATTACAAATGTAAAGCTAATTACCACCAGAAAAAAATATCACTTTAATTGAATCTAATTATTTAAAATAAGATTAATAGCAATCGAAGTTGAGAAAGAGTAGAATAGGATAAGAGAATACTAGGCTGTTCACATAAGCCAAGGTTTGTAGGTGGAACAGCCTGGACAGACTATACAACGTAATCACACACACAAAAAAGACGGACAAAAATATCCCCACTTGAGCACGTCCTGGCCACCATCTGTCCTGGTGTTTTTCACTGATTGTGATCGGCAAAATTATAAATAAATTCTGTATTGTGACGACAGGCAGTCGTCCCTTGTTATGATGTCATTGTTTCTTAATAGCCTTGGCACTGAGCGCCGTGGACGGCTCCTACTGCGCGCGTATTTTGTGCAAGTCACTCCCATTTTCCACAGATGGAATATGAGTGCGCCCTCTTGTGACTCGAAACTTGCAGCCAATCAGGGATAAGGGAAGGGTAGGGTATCCAATCACAATTTAAGGGGCGGGGTTTAGGACAACTTATTGTAAGCAAAGTTGTAAGTGAGATGTAAAGTATGTGTTGAGTTAAATAAAGGGAGAACTGGTTTTGAATTGAAGCGATACAGACGTGTTCCGTGTTTCCCTCTTGCTGCTGTATTCAAAATAATGCATGTAGTGCAAGTGATAATTGCTAGTCTGCACTATTAAGAAGGGAGATTGGAATCAGCACCGTCGCCACGGTACCCAATGACAGACCGGTGCTGATTCCAAGGGGATATGACTACAAATACCTTTTAATCATAAACCGCTCGGAGGGCAGTAAAGGTCTGTTACAGTACATGTATTATACTTACGGCGTGCGGTTTGACAGTAGAGGCAGGACTACGGCTTCGTTGCCGCTTTGTGCCCCGTTGGTCGCTGGTGCTTTCTAACGGTACGTCCTCAAGGCCGATGCACTTCGCGAAATCTCCTAAAATATAAAGAACGAACTTGTCGCAGACATTACACACAAAAGAGATACAAAGCATTTCATATTCACACGCATACCTGGCTACAAAACAATTGCCAAACAAATAATTTCACCCACTTCAATTTGGAGGGACAGGGATATTGGCGTACCCGGGGCGTGGGAACTTGCCCCACCCCCCTTCCATCGGCCGCATTTCACGTCGTCATAAAACAAATTCTAAAACATAATTGTTTAAGCCCAAATTGTATTTTAAGACGGTTCACACGTTTTTGCCCTTTCTGGCACAAAAACTTGGATACTACCGGACAGGGATGAAAAATCCCCACACTTTTTGACCGGGGGAGATGGTTTAAGCCCAGGGCCCCCCCACTCTGTAGGGGAAATCAAATTGTTACAATAGGGAGGAAACAACCAAGCGTAGATGTATTTTAAAATGCAAAAAGCTACGTGCCCCCGCCTTCCCCTAAAAGAGGGATGCATAAAGCACACTCACCAGCTTTCACCAAGCGACTTCTTAAATCTGCCTCTGCCTCCTCCAACTTTGCCCGCATTTTGAGAATGTTGGTAACCAGGCGGAAACACACACCGCAAACTGCACCGTCGCAAGAGACCTTACCTTGAACTTGAAATATTCTTGTCAAACACTCCAGGAGCGTACCTTGATTTTCAATATTTTTACTCAGAGGATACCTGACAATCCTTCGGCCTTCATTGTAGCTTGTATGTGGGCCTTTACAGGCACCACTGACTACGACAACCCGTGTTATGCAGGGGGCACAATTCTTCTACACATATCTTTAAATTTCCCTCCTCTTTCTTCAAGTATATTGTACAATATTTTTGTTACGATAAAAATAAAGAAAATTGAAAGCGACACATTAAATTACGTTTTTATGTAAAACTTTAATATTCGCTATAAAAGATAATTTATTTATGCATTATTTTATATTATTCTAATACTTCATTTGAATTTATATTATTACCTTCAGCAAAGTGTTAGTTCGAGGTAAGTCGAAATACCTCATAGTGTCTTCCTTTTCTACCATTGGGTGTTACAGGTAAGCAAAACAATAGTTTTGTTATTCTTGATTCGCTTGTTTGAAAGTTAACTTTACAATCCTCGCGTGCCTCCCATACCTTTCATTGCTGACGCACATCTGGACTAAGGACTAATTATCGACATCAAACAGTCGTCTGGTGTAGTACATAAAACATGCAAAAATAATGGTGGCGTTGGAGGCGCACCCGACCATTGCTTCGCGCTGGTAAACAATGCGTGCTACTTAATGCAAAGTACCTGCAATTGACCTGTGACATGTGTTTACACTCGACAGTCATTTTGAGTGTGCTTCAGTGCGAGTTGGCAAACACAGACCTCCAAAAAATAGCTGGAAAAACGTGAGTTGTCATGATTTTAATATTCATCTTTTCATCATTTGGTGCATTAAAGGTCTATTCCTCATACTGTATTAGTTATACTTCAGTATTTAATATATTAAAAATCTTTTCGTATCTGAAAAAAATATTGCCAGTTTTGCTATTGTATGTTTCCTAGCGTTATGCATAAAACATAACGCTAGGACCATCCTAGCTAGCTTAGACCCAAATCGAATGTCACTGCGGCTCCTAAACTGGACCGTCGAGGGGAGTAGATATGTCTTTGTATGGACAGGTGTATTTTTGGGAAGCTTTAATAAATCATGGGTGTTTTGCCATTGCGTGTGTTGAGACATTAATCTAAATTTGATGAAATGTTCCTCGTTCTAGGAGAACGCTGGGGCCTGCGGAGACGTGGGCCGGTCGGAGCACAAAGGCCTTTGCTCCGCAAGATTTCGGAGTGTTTCCTGACTTCAGTGGAGGACGGATGGGATGAGGTGGAGCAGTTGGCAGACCTGACAGGGGCCTGGAAGGCGCATGTCCTCGCCTTGGCGCCAAATGGGGGCCAGAAAAGAAATATCTGGAGGGAAAGCGCCGGCACGATGAGACGGACCCGCCTTCCCAAGCGGCCACAACCCAACAGGAGCCAGAAAAGGATCACAACCCAGCAGGAGCCAGACAAGGATCAAAGTGCAGCCCCAGCGGACCAGCGGCAGGGGCAGCAGGTCAGACCGCTACAGAATCTACTACCTCCCAGGTACATACACTATTACCTTGTATATAATTATAAGGAAGGGTAAAAGTCCCGTTTTCAGACAATGATTTATGAAGGGGAAAGCCCCATTTTTTGGCGATGGTAAATAAACGGGAAGAGCCCCGTGTTGAGACAATGATGTGTGAAGGGAAAAGGCCCCGTTGTCAGACAATAATAATGTATGGAGAGGGAAAAGTCCCGTTTTCATTGCAGGCGATGATGCATATGAACGGGAAAAAACCCGTTTTCCGGCAATGATATAAAAAGGGGAAAGCCCCATTTTCAGACGGTTATGTATGGAATGGAAACCAAAAAAAACCTCCGTTTTTAGACAATGAAGTTTATAGGAGGGAAAAAAAACCCCGTTTTCAACCAATGATGTACGGAGGGGAAAACCCCCGTTTTCAAGCAATGAAGTATGAAGGGGAAACACTCCGTTTTCAGACAAATATGTGCCAGTACCATGGAGGGGGTAAGCCCGTTTTTCAGGTGATGATGTGCGAAGGCAAGAAACCCCATTTTCAGATAATTATGTATGAACGGGAAAAACCCCGTTTTCAGGCTCTAACGTATGAGGGAAAAAAAACCGTTTTCAGGCTATATGTATGAAGGGGAAAAGTCCCGTTTTAAGGCGCTGGGGGTATGAAGGGGAAAAGCCCCGTTTTCAGTCGCTGATGTTTGAAGGGGAAAAGCCCCATTTTAAGACAATTATGTGTAAGGGAGTGGAAAAGCCCCGTCTTCAGGTGATGATGTATGAAGGAAAACAAAACAAGAACAAAACCGTTTTCAGACATATAGTGATGTATTTAGGGGAAACCCGTTTATGGTAAACCCACAGAGAAATACTTCGTTTCTGAACGATTTATTGGGGCAAGGTCGTTTCAAGAGATTAGGTTTGGTGAACAGATAGTTTTGTTTAGTAGTAATGTATGTCGGGGAGGAACTCCGTCGTCTTTTGTATAGAGCAATAAAAGTGTGAGGCGACCATTCATAATTTAACCTTTTCAATTTTAATGGCGGGCGTTGGAGATCCCCTTGACCGCCGCAATATCTCAAGTATCTGTTAGGGGTACAAATTATTGAACATAAGAAATATATATATACATAATAATAAATCGGTATAGGAATACATGTAGAGATGGTTTGAAAGTAGCTAGATGAATGCAGGCGAATTAATTGCATATTGGTTGTAAGATAAAGGTCCAGGGAAGTGTGTTAATTGCATAAATTGTTTGTTTGTTATTTTTTTTATTTTTAGCGATTGGTAATTTCATACAGAGATAGTTCGTAATGGGGTGAACCCTGACAAAGTCGGTAATAGATCACCCCCCCCCCAAAAAAGGGGGGAAATATTTGGGTTGGTTCTTTTAAACTGCAGGCCAGGTCGGCTTTGGAGGTACACAAACCCCGCCGCATGGAGCTATTCAGGGCTTGCACAGAGACGGGCTATGGAGGGAGTGGCAATGTATATCTATAAATCCATAACAGGGGAAGACTCTGACAAGCGTCTACGTTTTGCTAGAAAGCACTTGGGGTTAACTTCCCCGCCCGTTTAGATCAAAGGGCGAATGTCATAGGGCGAAGGGGGGCAAAATAAGAGCAGACAAGGGGCACAATACAGAACGGGTTACCAGCAGTTCCGTCAGTCCTTTGGTCCTCGAGGGGCTTTTGCGGCATCTAGGTTGCGAGATACATGCTATCGGTGTCAAAAGAGAGGACATTTTGCCAGAGATTGTAAGGATTTCAGTGTGAGACAGCTATGGCCACTCCCAGCCGGTTACACCTCTATGTTCCGACACCCCTATGTTCCAACTGCACATATTCCTATTCCTAACCCTAACCATAACCCTAACCCTAACCCTAACCGGGAGTAACACAATCTAGGTTGTCGGAACATAGGGGTGTCGGAACATAGATCATTCACCCTCTCAGCCAGCTAAAGATACTGAATGACCCCTCAGAGCACAAGAAGATTCTTTCGAAGCTTCCACGGCAGATACAAGAACGGTGGCTTCTTGTCATCGACCGTCAGATCCATGGCCATGAAAGCACTCGTGCAGACAGCACCGATGCTTAGCAAGGTGAATACCCACCGTTTACTGAATTTTGCAAGTTCATAGCTCGAGAAGCTTGCATCGCCTGCAGCCCTTTCAACCAGAAACCTGATGACACCAAGAAGGAGGAGATGAACCCCAAAAGACCCCCTAAACCCAGCCATGCCAGAAGCTTTGCATCAAAGACAGCTGAGGTGTTTTCAAGTACTGCATCACGAAGTGCATCCAATGGTGGTGGTCCCACCAAACCACCTGATGTCAGAGCCCCGTGTGCTCTCTGCAAGAACCAGCACAGCCTTGATTCATGTAGTACTTTAAAGGCCATGAACTTAAGTGATAGACTAGACTTCATCAAGAAACGAGGTCCATGTCTTGGATGCTTGAGATAGGGCCACAGACGACGTGATTGCAGACACAAAAAGCACTGTTCGAAATGTGAGCGTAACCACCCAACTCTCCTTCATGATGACTCCCACTCACCGCCACTACCTGAGGCAGAAAAGGTCAGCCCCGCTGATAAGGATATGAAGGTCCAGTAATCCACTGCACATCGGACTGAGACGAGTAACATCCGACAGAACTGTTCCCATACCCTCATAGTACCTGTTCTGCTACACCAATAGGATGATCCACAAAACAACGTCATCGTGTACGCACTACTGGATGAGCATGCAGACTCCTGCTTCATCGCTGAGTCGGTGCTAGACGATCTTGGCGTTAGTGGTGAAGAAGTGCAGTTGAAGCTGTCCACAATACTTGGAAGGGGCACAGTCTCATCTAAGAAGATTAATGGCCTCACCGTGAAGAGTCTGACTGAGAGTTCAGAGATAGCAATACCAGGCGTGTATTCAAGACCATCCATCAATGCAAACCATAGCCCAATTCCTCGATCCGATTTAGTGAAGAAATTGCCGCACCTGAAGGCAGTAGCCAAGATTCTGCCGCCATATCTTAAGGGCACGGAGATCGGACTGCCGATCGGTTGTAACTGTGCCCAGGCCCTACGACCGAGAGACATTGTACATGGCAAAGACGAAGAACCCTATGCCATTCGCACAGTATTGGGATGGGGTGTTGTGCACCGCAGTAGTGATGACCATGATCACACCTGCGGCTTCTCGACCACAGCTTCAGAAGGGCAGTGTCACTTCGCATTCCGTACCCAAGTTAAGGAAGTGAGTCCACTGCAAGTCAGCAAGAAGTTTGAGCTGGACTTCAATGAGAGGGCAACCGAGGAGAAGACATCCGTCGAAGATAGAAGATTCCTACAAAAAATGAAGGGAGTAATCCACACCAGAGACGACGGACACTTTGAGATGTCCCTTCCATTGAAGAATGACGACATCAAACTTCTAAACAACAGAAAGAAGGCTGCAAAACGACTCATCAAGCTCAAGACGAGATTGACGAACAACCCTAAATACCGAGAAGACTACAAGGCCTTCATGAAGGACATCGTAGACAAGGGCTATGCAGAGAGGGTCCCCGAAAACGAACTTTCCCTAGAAGATGGATCCGTATGGTATACACCTCTCCATGGGGTGTACAACCCAAAGAAGCCAGGAAGAATAAGGGTTGTCTTTGACTGCAGCGCAGAGTTTGAAGGGGAAGTTCTCAACCCACACTTACTTCAGGGACCAAACCTAACTAACAATCTTGTTGGTGTCTTGTGCCGCTTCCGTAAGAAACCTGTTGCCTTCACATGCGATATAGAAGGGATGTTTCACCAAGTTGGTGTTGATGTGAAGCACCGCAACTTCCTCAGATTCTTGTGGTGGGAGGACGGCAAGCTGGACAAGCCGCCAGTAGAGTATCGAATTCGGGGCAAATTCCTCTCCAGGATGTGCTAACCTTGCACTCAAGTCTGCTGCCGATGCCTATGAAAACAGCTGTGGAAAGAAGGCCGCTGATTTTGTCAAGACGGACTTTTTACGTTGACGATGGACTGCAGTCCGTTGCTACTCGTGATGAAGCCCTACAGATCGAGAATGGCAGACACTTGTGTGAGAAGGGAGGCTTCCATCTCCACAAGTATGCATCCAACGACAAAGAAGTTCTGAATGCCATTCCTGCTCATGAGCGTGGGCATCCCGAACATTGACGTTTTCCTGGACGACTTGCCGATGGAGCGCACCCTAGGAGTTCAGTTGTTCTTCGAATCCGACACCTTTCATTTTCGAGTTCAACTCCAGGAAAAGCCACTCACTCGCCGTGTAATTCTGCCCACCGTCAGTTCCATTTTTGACCCCCTTGGTCTAGTGGCACCTGTTCTGCTCATTGGGAAACGCATCCTTAAAGTATTGTGCGGCGATGGATGCAGCTGGAATGACCCTGTTTCCGAAAGTACCAGAGCCCAACGGGAGAAGTGGAGATATGATATTTAGAAGTTGTCTTCACTGGAGGTTCCAAGATGCTTCAAGCCAGAGAACTTTGGTGACATCAAATCTGCTGAACTACACAACTTCTCCGATGCCAGCCTGAAAGTCTATGGTCAGTGCAGTTATCTTCGTCTGACAGGCAGCAAGGGCAACGTGAGTTCGTCTCTGGCCATGGGAAAATCCCGAGTAACCCCGTCGAAGCCTATCACCGTACCGACTCGAGCTCACAGCAGCTGTCACCTCAGTGAAAGTGGGTATATTCCTGATGAAGGAGCTTGAGTATAGTGAGCTGACTCAGCTGTTCTACACTGACAACGAAACCAAGCGATTCCACATCTTTGTTGCTAATCGTGTGCAGAAGATACGGGACTACACCTTACCAGCTGACTGGAGACACATCGGCACCAATAGTAACCCAGCAGATCTAGCCTCCCGAGGCCTGTCAGCCCAAGAGTTGATCGACAGCAATCTGTGGTGGAAGGGCCCAGGGTTCCTGTCAACGACTGAAACCCCTTTACCTATTGCTGAATGTGTGGAGCTGAACACAGATGATCCTGATGTGAAAAAGGTGTCAGCCTTCAATGTGGAAGCTGCAGCCACGGACTTTTCAAGTATGACGGACAGGTTTCATCCGTTCTCCAGCTGGTTCCACCTCAGAAGAGCTGTAGCAGGGTGTCTTCGCTTCATTGAGAAACTGAGAGAGAGAAGCACAAAGAGACCTACCTTCCCTATCAACCGCCAGTGGCTTGAAGACCAGATGGTATAAACCTATGCTCCTGTAACAGTTCAAGAGATGCAACAGGCTGAACGAGTGATTGTAAAGCTTGTGCAAGCTGAGGCCTTCCCTAAGGAGATCCATACTCTGAGCAGATCTGCATCTGGTGACACAAGTGAAGGGAAGCAGAGCCAATCCCACCGCTTACCTACACCGACATGAAGTCACCAGATTCCCTTAAGCCACTATCACCTAGCCAGCTGCTGACGCAGAAAACCAAGGTTGTTCTTCCTCCACCAGGCGTCTTCGTCCGTCAGGACCTGTATTGCCGTCGCAGATGGCGCCGCGTGCAGTTTCTGGCCAACGAAGTCCGAGCAATTGCCAACTTTGCAGGAGCGAAAGAAGTGGACAAGACCAAAGAGGAACCTTGGTGCAGGTGACATTGTCATGATGATGGACGACTCACTCCCAAGATGTCGATGGCTTTTGGCTCGCATCATAGAGACGTACCCTGGACTTGATGGTCACACCCGGAAGGTCAAGCTTCAGCTGGGTACATCTTTCTTTGAGAGGCCAGTCCACAAACTGGTGTTGCTGATGCACCGGGGAATCCCCGACGAGGAGCCAGACGACAAGGAGCCAGACGACAAGTAAACAAACGGTCAACTAACTGTGACACTTGATACCAGCGTGGATGTCCCATTTGTGACTGTATATATGTTTCATCCTCCGTAGTATAGACTCTTCTATGGACTGTTTTTACCAAAGTTGTGGTAATTTCCAGTGTTTAAAGTTGTGTTAACTTTCTATTGACAAACTGTTGATTGTTCATTAATTGAAAGTAATTTGAGATATCAAATTAGGGGAGCCATGTGACGGCAGTTGCGCCTTGTAATTTCTTACCGCATGGTGGCGCTGTTCTGCGCGCCGTACATATCTTCGTCTGATCACATTTTGTGAATCGTTAGTGATTGTCGACTCCAAACAATTGAGGTTCTCCCCCCAAAACTTTACCTAGGGACAAAGGTAATTTGATTGTTATATATGTTATAGTTCATAGAATTATTGTGAGGTAATTTTGATTAATTGAATAGTGTTATTTATAATGTTTTTGAGGATCAATAATCGCTCGTTAAATCAGTTAACATGAATGTGTTTGTGTAGCGATTCATTAACGACACATGTACACTGCACCTCATGTAGTAATTTATGTTTTATGCCCCTGGTGAATAATGGATTTATATCTAGGTATAACTCTGGGTTTTAAAGTATGATAAATCCTCTTCTCGTTTATTATAAACCTGGGATTTATTTGGGGTTATATTATAACATGTTTTTGGGAGCAACATGTCCAATAATCCCACATGTTAATTACATGTATTCCACATGTCCACTTTACATGTACATGTAGATGCACTTTATACATGTGCTTATTATATCCCTTTGTGTTTCTTATTTTCCAGTTTTTTACGTGAATGATCTGAATCAAGTGAAAAGTGAATCAACTGAACTAGTAAAACCCAATGACTTAAGTGACAGCTATTGAACGCCAGAAAAATCAATCGAATAAATCAAACTTGGAACTTTTAATTGAACCTCAAGAGAACTTAAATTTTCTGATAACCGCCACACATGTAAATCAGTGCATCTAAAGGGCGCTTTGTATGTGCAAATCATAGCTGCTTAACATTATCACAGGGGAATGCAAGTGTACTACAGTACAATAAGGGCGCGCTATATGGCCTCGCTGCATATTTGTAGTTCCAGGTCATGACAATATAGAAAAAGGAATGGGTCATTAGAACCATGGAGGGACCAGATGACATAAGTCGGATCGGTCACACTCAACACTTGATACAGTAGAAACAAGAATTTCAATCTGTGTAAGACAGTGGAGGGACCAGGTGACTAACCAGGTCGACTGCAACCTCGTCCCCAGGGTGTCGAGCAGTACGCGCCCACCACTACCTGCTCTCTCACCCTGGTATTGGATCATTTGCATGTGCAAGATTTTTGCAAACGTATGCAAATGAGGAACAGTCTGGTGCCTGGATATGCGTTACACATTAGCGTTTGTTTTTGTATGCGGTGTCTGGGGTAAAAACAGAGCCAATTCGTAGCAGCGCGAGCACGGCGTGAGTTACGAAAACACGATTTTTGAAATCAAACTGTTACGATCTTATCGAGACAACATGCAGTATCATATTTCATATTAATATGAGCAAATTGGAAAGGAAATTAGTATTTTCGAGAAGGCGTGGACGAATGATCGCGAAAACACGTACTGCACGTTGTGAATATATAGCACCAAGTACACGATAAAAATCCATTACTCGCCAATTGCGGTATCCAATCAGGATACAGGAAGAAAGTTTCCTATCCAGGGTTTACTATTGGAAACCGTGTTGGAAATAAAGTAAGCACTGGGGACGAGGTTGGGTCGACTGGTCACACTCGACACTGCAGAAAAAAAATGTGAAGAGAATTTTCCCAAGGGATAACCATGTTACAAATTAAAATTAACGGTCAAAGATAGATTGAACTGACATGTTTGTCCAAGGTTATTTACAAAATGGATACCTCAATTAAAAGGAGTAGAAGGGAAAATATTTTACTGTTTCTCATTTGCCAATCAGCTCAACTTTAATATGATTGAAGATCGGTAGAACCTAATTGAGATATGGCATAAGGAAATATATTATGCAGATATTCTAAGAGAAAATAATCAACTAATCCATCCCTAGTATCTCACTAGAGAGCAGAGATTTTATCTCTATAGACCATGATCCACTCCTGGAAGCTGCAATATTTATTTTTCACCATTTCTACTTGAGTTCTTACAAGGGAGAGGATGTGTAAGAGAACAATGATAAAGAAGTAGGAAAGATTCAGAATATTCTTATAGAGAGCCGAGTATGAAATGAATGTATGTATCATAACAGACTTTTTATATTTTCCAGAAATGCTTGTGTATGCTCAGGAGATATTTAGAGTTCATTAGTTGTGTATTAGACAACCACTCGTTGAATCAGATTATTCTAAAGATGTTCCAGAGGAAGTTGAAAATGCATCCCAATCGGTGATAAGAAACTCAAGTATCGGCATAAAAAGTTTGAATGCTATTTACAAATGTTCACATCAACCATCATAAAAATCAAGTTTCATCGCAAGTAGCAGCCTGTTCCACTGTGCGATAATCCACTTGTAACAACAAGAAAGAAACAACAGTAAAAATAAAATCACCACTCCCAAGACCTGGTTCCAGCTGAAGGCGGGAGCAAAATTAGCTGTTAGGCTAATCAGCATAAAAAAGTGAGTTAAGTCCAATAATTATATACGTTAAGTCCAATAATTATTAAGAAGTATATATCGCTACTGACTGCAAGAACCTGTTGTTTGGAAAGTACGGGTTGCTCTGCTGACCTTTAGTTGATCGTTGAGATCGTCTCAAAGTACGTGGAGGGGCTTCAGGAAGTTGACGTGTCCTAGTTGTTACGTGTAGAATCTTTGTCATCTGTGGCTACAGGTGTGTTGGATATGACAACACCAATATCTAGCTGAAGATCAGTGTCGGGCTCCGACTCTTCCTCAAAATCTATGCGCATTGGTGGATTAGTGGTTGATGGGGGTTGTTCGGTAACCACAAGATGAGAAGGGATGTTTTAATATCAAGGAGTTCACTACCCTTCTGTTCCCTGAACCATCCGCCAACTGGATGACGTACACAAAGGAGGAACTATCAGGTTGATGAATAATCTTGTAAACATCAGGAAACTAAAAGTCTTGTGTTTTAGCACGTTCAGTACTATGTTTATGCAGCAACACACAATCACCACATTTAAGCTTTTTGGGGTAGGTTCTGCAAACAAAACGCTCATTGTTCCTAGCCAGCTCTCTGTCCAACCTTGTCTTGGCTAATTTGTAGGCGTCGTTCAACCTTTGACGATGAAAAACAATCCAATTGTCATTGAAAAACCTCTCTTTGTCACCACCCAGTAGAGGATCTATAGGCAATGGGGTTTTGCACTGAAAACCCTGGTAGCCCAGGGTTTTGTGTGTAAACTCTTAATGACCAAAAGCATCGAGACCGTCCTACTAATGCGTTTGTATTGTAATAATTTGATCGATGCCCAACAGATGTCGACAAATGATGTCATTATAGTTGTTGTCTAGCGCGTTAGATGCGTCGTCGCCCGGTGCAGGAGCGGCTAGGTCGAACAAGATCTGTCTGATTGTAAAATACAGATGAAAGTTAAAGATGGCCCAAACGTACGTCTTGCTCGCGTTTAAAAGATCGAGTCCAACACCACACCCAATAGTAGCGCATTATATCGCAAAATTTAACTGATTTTGATAAAATGATAATGGATGCGGTTTCCAACGTTCTACACCCGGGTCGGTCTTAATTGGAGGTAATTTATAGTATGAGGTAAAAGTCGGGAAATGAGGTGAAAAACCCGTTGGTATTGTTTACTATAATCTCGAGTTCACTGAGTTAAGCGTTTTGTAATCTTTTTGTCAACGCAGGGATTCGTAGCAACTACCAATCGTATCAGTTTATTCAGAATAAAATCACTCATCGTTTAGCTTTAATATAACAAAAAATGAATGCATTCTTTTCAGTTGTTTCAAAACAAGCAGACGTTTTAATTAGAAGACGTCGTAAATAATCTAAAGTGCCAAAAATCTGTACGCGTAAAAACGGTTGATGTTCAACGCCGGATTTTATAAGATTTCAAGCGCCACGGAGAATGATTGGTATACGCACAGACGAAGACCTGTTGATACTTCTGTTGAATCTAAAAGACCCGCCGAGTACGATCCATATGTACAAATCAGAACAGACAGAGATTTAATAGAGCGACTGGTACCCAAGATACCCTACGACTATTTCTTTCAGAAACGAAAATGTTTTCAAAAGAGTTATAAAACGATCTAATAGTAGCTTACGAAGAAGATATAATAGAATTTTCTTAGAATCGCTCAAAGAAGAAAGAGAACAAATAGGTACGTACAACTTTATCCGATAAGAGTCGAGGAGAAACACCAACCGACGTACAAGAAAATATGTTGATATTTTTAAGCAGAGCCTCATCTGTAATAAATAATTACATCCTTCAAGATAAAAAATATAGCGCTAGAGTATATTGAAGATAGAATTAGCAAACCACTGATGAGAGTACTTAGAGATGTTGGGTAATAATACGAGGACGTCTGATCGTGTCGGGTGATGATTTAGATTTGATTATTCCGAGTCATTTACTACCGTTGCCAACCGGAGTCACCTGTTCGGTCACCATACAACCAGGGTGATACGACATCGATCACGAATAGTGAAGCAAATCTCAAATTGCGTTTAAAAAGAAAACTCTCTGGATTACTCAAATTACCCAAAGGAAGGCTGATACACAAAGTGGTGTATACGGGGTCTTATGATGTTAATCCGTTTTCATTTATGTTTATTTGCTGCCAACAGTGGGAGAAATAGCGACAATTACCACGGTGGTCGACCTCCCGACATCTTAAAAAACGTCAAGCATGATAACGTGCTCGCATTGATCTGTTTCGGGTGATGGTTTTATCTTCGGTATTTTTTCCAGGAATTTACCAAATACTTCGAAATATTCACCCGGAAAAGGAAGCTATTTATCCCTCGCGTGTTTTAAGGTCGCGTTGTTAACGTCGAATTTCCTTTGTAGTATATAATTTTGTGCGGGGAATCCCCCTTTTCTCTCGCGTTTCAAGGTCGTGTTTTTTTCATGTTTAATTCCAACACGTTCGAGGTCGTGCTTGGTCAGGCGAGTCTAGACTCGTCGGTCTAGGATCCCCTTTGTATTACCTTCTTGTTGGTTTAAGGGGCAGTTTGGTTTTCATCTCAAGGGGGCACTTTAATGACCGCTAGTGGGGCACTTGTGTTGCCCTTGAAAACTTTGGGGGGCAAGTGTCCCCCACCCTTCCCGGTTCCACCACCCCCTGACCCTCGGTTTTGTTTCACAATGCAAAACTAACAAAGTCTTCGTTTTCTTGCTGATTAGTACACATCTGCTAGCGTATGTACATCGTAAATGTAATTTGTGGCAATTTGCTACTTCGCACAGGTCACAAGCACCGATTCATTGATAAAAGGCCCATATTGAAAAGCTACATGATCATCATGTACTGTGTACCGTTGCAATATAAGCCTGTGCTAATTTATAAACGTCCCAAAAATATGCCTTTTGGAAAATCGCACATGTAAAGAAACCGTCACACGATCCTTAAAAAAGCTCATGAGTATGCCTGGGTTCCGCTCATAAGTCTGATGCCTCATAGGTCCGACACCTCATAAATATTATAGCAACACTAAAAATTAAGTTGAAGTTATTTGCATACTCGTGTTGCTCAGAAGTTCCAATTTGTGTTTGTTTCAAAAGGAAAAATGGAAATTCATAAAAATAAAGTACCTGATACTATTGTTTTCCAGAATTGCCGAAAAATATTTTAAAATAGTATGAAATTGTGTTTAAATAAATCGACCTAGTATACCCGAAATGTTCAAAGTATAAAATATAGTCAACAGAAAATCCTTTTTGCCATCTCATACAAGAATTAAATAAAGAATCATTAGGGAAAAACTAATTCTCAAAAATACTTGCAAATCACGACAACAGATTGATTCCAAAAGTTAATCAGTCGTGATTACAAGACAAATTTCCGGCCTTGTCCGTTTTGACGGCCTTTATTTCTGGCAATAAACAAAGCATACAAAAGACCAGAATGTTGCATAAATGATGGCATAAAAAGGTTTTAGGCATAAAAATGTTTTAGGCATAAAAAGGTTAAATATCGGACAAGGGATTTACTCACCACTTGGGATGGTCTACGCTCATGCCTACTCCGTGTCCGATGTCAAAATCGGAGATCAGACAGCAGTGAAAATAGATGAAACTGCTATCTAAGATCAGCAGTTAAAATAGACGAAACTGCTATCGGGGAGCCTCTCTAAAAATTGCAGTAAAAGTGGAGAGTGTAAGATGATGGTCTGAACGCAACGAGGTGTTGGATCGAAATCCAAGATATTTCGCAGCTAGTCTTACAAGAAAACTAACCGAAAACGCCCGGAATGTCAGCTATTTTTTCTTAAACAAAGCGCGTGGAATGTTAAACTCGCATGCTTGCTACGCCCATCGCATAGTTGAGCAAAATTCTAGGCGGCGCGCGCTGTAAAAAAAAAGTTTAGTTGGCCGCGAGAGGGCGCTAGGCAAAAAGCATGATCGCAATGGCTGCTCACATGCATGTGAGTCGACACAAACGCGTTGTTACAAAATTTATGAAATGAATGCTGGAGTACATGGAGTAAGGAACCTGTCGGGTAAAAGTAAGTACTGAAACCCGACCTGGTTACATTACGTACGACATATAGTACGTACATACCAGCACTTGGTTGGTTCTTCACCTAAGGACTTCCACAAGGGAGTATAACCATGAGGCCAAAAACACCGGGGCAAACCCCTTCTCTTAGCAGTAAGTGTTACTGGGTTCTTTTACGTGCGTTAAGCCTTATACAACACACGGGACCTCCGGCTTAACGTCCCATCCGAAGGACGAAGCAATAATGGCTAAGTGCCTTGCTTAAAGGCACAAGTGTCCGGGCCCGGGCTCGAACCCACGCCACTGTTGCCTCTGAAACACCCGAGCATGAGTCCGGTGCTCTTGACCGGACCATCTCGTAGGCACGAGATGTATGTCATTTAAAAGAGATATATATAAGAAGATGTCTGAAAAAGGGAAATGTTTTTCCCCATGTCCCTCACACAGCTTATTGGTAGATATTCACTGCGATACGGAAAATACAACTGGCGCCAAGACCAAACTCTGAGGGCGATTGCATCTGGTCTGGCACCCTATGTTGAAGAAGCCGGTTACACCTCTATGTTCTTACACCCCTATGTTCCGACTGCACATATTCCTATTCCTAACCCTAACCCTAACCGGGAGTAACACAATCTAGGTTGTCGGAACATAGGGGTGTCGGAGCATAGAGCAGTCACCGGAGAAGCCAATACGAGAAAAGGCCCAACATCAGAGTCCAACAACTTCTTCCCAACAATCGCATTCCGTACAGCTGATGGAACAACCTACATAAACCCAGCCTTGCCACTTCCAATCCAAAATTACTATTCCTATTCAAAAAAAAAGTCAGCGGTAGAGTGCGAGCGCTTTTTGCTGCCGACCGAGGGAAAAACGCAGCGTGTTTTACGGCATGGCGCAAGCCGTGCCGGCTTCTCCATGCACGGGCCGAACGTGGGCATCCGTACACGGTGGCTCTTGCCGGCATGAGGTATGTACCGTTCGCCGTACGTTAACGATCATAACTTCCATCCTTCCTTTTATTTTCGACCAAAACTATGCATTATATTTTTCATATAATTCTACTATTATTTCAGATTTTAAGGGGGTATTTTTCAATATTTACTAACGTCAAACTGGCCAACCGTCATATGTTGAACATATAAAAACAAAGAGCAAGGAATGATTAAATGCTCGGAATCTAGAAAATAAGGGACGCAAACCTATTTTAAAAGGTGATTAAAATCAACAATTAACTCATTTAATTTCATCCTGTTGATAGATTTCACATGCGCACAAACTAAGTAATATACACTGTACGTGGGTGAAACCCAATATGCACACTACTTGCACTGACGTGAGACGTGTGGGTTATATACGTAAACATTCAGTGCGTTCGATTACTTCCCCGCGCTTACTCGTGCAACCGTAACCGACTCGCCGAGCCGCTTACTTGGTTGCGTATCCCTTAAAGCCATGCAACGTCCAGCGTGTGCCTCAGACCGTGTCCGAATGGGGCGTCCACGGAGCATGGAGCTACAAACCCTATACAGTGCGAGTCAAAAAAAACTAAACACTTTTAAAATTGGCCATCCTTTTTTCTGTATAGATAAGATATTTTCACTGGATTAGTTTTCATGCATGACTGCACAGAAAACAAGTAAAGGGGTCAGGTGAAATCTGACTTGCACCAACTGGCCAGGGTTGGATAAAAATGAGACAATTTAAAAGAACACAACCATTGTCTTGGTTCTGGTCATGGAAAGCATAATCAGTTCAGATTTGTGGATCTTGCTTGCACGGGTTTCAGTAGGCAAATTTGGATGACCTCCAGGAAAGGATAAATCGTGAAATTGACATTTTCAGAAAAGACAGGGAGGTGATTCGCCGTGCTGTTGCAGGAATGATGCGCCGATCCCAGCTATGTGCATTGAACGAGATGGTGGCCATGTTGAGGACTAAGACACCGCGGAATTGAATTGGCTTTTTAATTTAATTTAAATGTTTTAAATAAACACGAAGTTTAAAAGCTAATGAAATTCTGTTTTGTCTCTTTGTTAGATAATGGTTGTGTTCTTTTAAATTGTTTCTTTCTTATCCAGCACTGACCAGTTGGTAAAAGTCAGATTTCACCCGACCCCTTTAATTGTCTCCTGTGCAGTCATTCATGAAAACTAATCCAGTGAAAATGTCACCAAAAGAAGCAGACAGAGTAACTCTTTTATTATTTGTGGTTTATTAAAACACTGCTTATAGCAGCCCACAGGCTGAATTACAAGTCAGTTTACATACAAATTTCAATAAAAATTAGATGAGGTTAAAATCACAAAGAGTAAACGGTAAAAACAAAAGAAAATTTTAAGTACAAAAAATATAGAATACATATCAAAATTTGCACAGAAAAACAATACATGTACTATACTAAAAAGAACCGGTAATTTCATTGGGCTGGTGGGAGTGAACTGAGTGCGCTATTAACAAGTCTGTTGAAATATGGGACTGGGCTATTATAAAAACGGGTTGTTTTACAAGATGGAACATGAAGTGTTCGTTTGGACCGGAGATTCATAGTATGGGTGCTTTTAGATTGGACAAACCACTCATTGAATTTGCTTGAGTTAAAGGATTTCATTGCAAATTTGTTACAAAGGGAGGTTCTGCGCATGTCCAAGGGTTCCAAACCAAAACTGGTCAAAGCTTGTTCATATCCAGTATATTTTTGACCCAATATAATGTGGCACACTCTTCTTTGTATTGATTCCAATAGATTAGAAAGAGTTGTGGTGATGCCCGAGTGCCACAATGGGGCAGCATATTCTATAACAGGCCTAATATAACCTTTATACACGGCCACAAGCTCTTTGTCAGTTAACCCTGTCATTTTGAGTTTCCTAAGCATTAAAAGTTTCATGTTGGCTTTTTTAACAATCTCCATGACATGGGCATCCCATTTTAAGTTGTTTTGCAATGTAACACCTAACAACTTTACACTGGGAACCTGTTGAAGATGAACATTAGAAATGGAATATTGAACGAAGGGAGGATCTTTTTTCCCAAAGTACACCTGCATGGTGTTACATTTAGAAGGGTTCAATTGGATTTTGTTTGCCAATGCCCAGTCATTGAGATTGTTTAAATCTGCCTGAATCCTGCTTACACCAGTAATGTGTCTATTTTCGCTGAGAGTGAGATCATCTACATATTTCCAGCATTTATTCTGAGTACAGTCAACGGCGTTATTAATATAGGCAAGGAATACAACAGGTCCGAGTTTAGTACCTTGGGGCACACCCCCAGAAAGAGTATGCCAATCAGAAAATGTTTGTTTATACCTAACCCTTTGTTGACGACCAGTTAGGAAACTAACAATCCATTGCACAATAGCAGGCGATACACCCAACTCCAACAGTTTGTCAACAGCAATTTCATGGTTTACCAAATCAAAGGCTTTAGTAAAATCTGTGAGCACAAGGGTACTAACATTATTTGGAACACAAGCACCAGAGACTAGGTTATGATAAACATCAACCAGGCAATGGGTAGTGGAGATTCCTTTCTGATTGCCATATTGCCTTTTATCGACATTGGGTTGGATAGAGTTCATGATCCATTTACAAATAAAACCTTCAGCAATTTTTGCCAGTAATGGA
The DNA here is from genome assembly GCA_029964075.1 of Patiria pectinifera. Classification (NCBI taxonomy): domain Eukaryota; kingdom Metazoa; phylum Echinodermata; class Asteroidea; order Valvatida; family Asterinidae; genus Patiria; species Patiria pectinifera. The sequence goes on from CM057135.1 coordinate 12,614,894, forward strand.
GTCAAAGAGATGGGCCTAAGTTTATGTAAAGTAGGCGGGAGTTTCTTCGGTATGGGAACAATGTCGGCTCGTTTCCACTGAACCGGAACGCTGCTCTAAAAGTACATGTGAAAATATATTATCTTTATTGCTACAGAATAAAACTATGGCCAATTTTAAAAGTGTATATTTTTGTTTACTCGCACTGTATAGCTCTATGCACGAAGCTACGGCTACGAATTATTGTCAGCACGTCCTGGCGTATTTTCACCGGGCTTGTACGTGCTCGACAGTAAATTGATTCGGATTCAGCCTGGGAAGAAATGTTGCAGCCTGACGCCACCTCCTTGATTGTGTACAGTCTATGGAGAGTCAAGAACATTTTCTAAGTATTTCCTAACAAAATTGGAAATATTTCTCAGTCTTAGATTCATGTCTTATCATTTTTGCAATGAATGACCTTCATTGAGATGATAATAGAAAAAAAGTGGCGTCAGGTTGCAACATTTTTTTCTGCCTGTGTCATGTCAAAATGTAACTTTCCATCCATGGGCGTCCCAAAGGGGTGAGGGGAACAGGGGACGCACTCCCCCCCCCCCCCCCCCTCTCCTGGTAATGCAAAGGGGGAAAAAAGAGTTGATATTGGTGTAAATTTAATGGGGGGAAGGGGGCAAAATATCCCTTTCCCCCCTAAAACTGATAAATCGGCAATATGTTGAGAAAAACAGGAATTTGTTGAGGAAAATATGTTTGTTCTCCTTTAGAACAAAATCCTCGCAACGCCCATGTTTTCAAACTCTTACCCAAAACCGTTCGTTTATTTAGCTCCACTGCGCATGTCTGTCATCACGCGAGGAGCCAGGCGCGAGTAAGCTGGGGGAAGTAATCGAACGCACTCAAGATGCAAAGCCTACGCTATATTATTCAAGCTGATGCGCGCCCGTCTGGCATTCTCGGATTTTTTCGGAGAGCTGTGCTAAATCCACCAAGACCGGATTTTGTTCGGCTAGTCGATTGCGCCCTCTACTGTTGACGTGGTTTAGCTGTGCATAATTGCCCGCGCGTGCTATATACTAAATGCACGTAGACGAAATTAATCCAAAGCCGGTCTTGAGCCAAGACTAAGGTAGCTGGCGAGCCATAATAACAAATTTCCTTGAACTTCTTCGGTTCCCATTATGCCACACTCTGTCAAAGGCAGCATTGATGTCAAGAGTAATAACTATGGCTTCTTTTCTGATGTTAAGACAGGAGAGCAATTTATGGTTTTACCCCGGTATCATAACATATGTAATAAGATGAACGAAATGATGTTGGTCATCCATTGATGAACTGGATGAACTTGATGACCAATGATGAGCCAAACTCAGTCGGGAGGTTAGCAACTGCACTCCATAGTTTTGATGACTGATGGTGGTCATCCCTTGATGAACTGAATGACCAATGATGAGCCATACTCAATCGGGATAGTAGTAACTGCACTCCATAGTTCTGATGACTGATGTTGGTCATCCCTTGATGAACTGGACGAACAATGATGAGCCACATTTAGTCGGGAATTTAGCAACTGCTCTCCATTGTCCTGGGGACCGACTTTGTCATCCCTTGATAAACTGGATGGCCAACGATGAGCCAAACTCAGTCGGGAATTTAGCAACTGCACTCCATTACATAGTTCTGATGACTGATGGTTGTCATCCCGTGATGAACTGGATGACAAATGATGAGCCACACTCAGTCGTGAGTGTAGCAACTGCACTCCTTAGTTTGGATGAGTAAGGGCGATCATCCTTCACTTAATTATGAGTTGCACAATGTATGATAACCCGCAATGTAACGACAGTGTTCTATAGTTCACATGAACCATGGTAAAAATCTATAGACACTACACATCTTACTTAGCATATGCATTCAGATTTTTTGCATTCTCGACTGCTTTTTGCCCCCATTAATATATCAAACAGTTTTTAGCCCACTGAATATTCTAACTACATACATTTGTTTCGCTGCACTAAACACTCCGAACTGTTCTACCCTATTTAAGTTGCAGATTTTTTTTCCTATTGAAAATTCCTAAATGTTTTATTTAGCGGGGGTCGCTGTTCAAATTCGATGATTATTAACACTAGATTACAGAATGGTGTACCGTATTTTGAACAGGCAAACATTATACCAGTATAACTTTTTTTGGGGTGTCACAGCGGGGGGGGGGGGGTTCCACTTTTTGTATGGAATTTGTATGGAATTTTTTTTTTACAGAGCTGGGGGGGGGGGTTGACCCCCAAAATCCCCCCTCTGGATCCGCGCCTGAGGTATCTGTTAGCTAAGTAGCCCACCATTAGCGTTCCACCCACGATATACGCGACTTCACTTTGTATTCGTTGGTCGCTAGGCGCGTAAAAATCTTCGAGTTTGGGTTCATGTTGCAGACTTACGGATAGTTCGTTAGACTGACCACTCAGTCTGTGGTAATAAACAAGGCTCGGTCTACGTCGAAAAATGTCTCTTTAGAAGCATTTTGTTTTCTGATACGCGTGTTGAGAAACTATAAATATTTCGTTCGTTCTCGTTGCCACCGATCTTTAGCGCTTGCGGGTCGTTCTATCGCTAAATCGTATCACTTATGCTCCTTGTCGACTTGATTCAAATTTGGAAATAAAAAGTTTGAACCCGTAAAAGCTAGGGCATTAACAATTGCGTTTTCTATCATCATAGCAACGCTAGCCATCTTTATTTAATATATAAAAGTCGTTTATATTAAATAATAATGGATCAACTTCGAATAATGTATTAAAGCCCTAGCGGTTATTGGAAAAGTGAAAGTGCCGTCGACCATTTTCACAATAAAAACAAAAATGGATAAAAACCAAACGACTTTCATCAAATTGATTTGCTATACCTACCACGGGATAAAGTAAAACGCAAGATTAATAAATACGCTTTGACGGTTGTCGACGTTGCTAGTCGATACAACAAAGCAGAACCTATGGTTCAGAACCTCTGGTTTCTAAAACGGCGGATCAAATGCGAGATGTTATCGTCAAGATTTACGCGAGATCTCCCTTTAGGCCATCAGCAAAAACCGGCTGTAAAACGAGTTTCGTTCCAGCAACACTAGGTCTACTTTTTTAATGCACATATGTGGGGTTCAGGACATCACAAACACTATGTCAGAAGTTCTCCAGCAAATCTGCTGCAGTTTTTTTGTTTTACACTTCATCAAAGTTTGCCAATGTTTATGTACATGTATGCATGCTAAAATCCACATTTTCCGGTTTGAGGCCTTGCGTTGGCACTTCCAATTTCAAAACTACAGCACTATAGATTGTCAGATCCTACACTCTGGAAACTCCTGGGTCAGACTGACGCGCAATCTGAATCCAAATCTGCTCAGTCCTTTTTCGGGTCAAAAATTGACCCCTTTTGGAGTCATAAATGACCCCTTTGGAGTAAAAAAAGACATGTTTCTCGGTCATTTTGACTGAAATGTGTATTTTTTTACCCAGAAAAGGACTGAGCAAATTTGGATTCAGATTCTGGGTCAATCTGACCCAGGAGATTTTAGAGTTAAAGAATATGTTTATGTATATTGGCAATTGGGTAACACAGCACATGACCCTTTGTTTTCTCATCTGGTAGACATCACCACAGTCCCTCTCCCAAAAATATTTTACTGTTATCTAACTTGTTATTTGGCAGCATACAACAATGCAATTATTTTGAAGGTTTACAATGCAGTGGTGGAACCAGAATCATTAATGAAAGTGAAGGGTTGCCCAAAATGGAGGTGTCTTTACAGTAAATAAATACCGGTACATGTAACCAGCAGGAGAAACAGGAAAGCAGACAAGACATGCCCCTTCAAACAAAGCAAACTAACACATGTACAAAAAAAGAACCTTCTACTTGTAAGAAAGACCACCTGTTTTGTATTGAAACAGGCTTTAAATACAATTATAAATCAAAGGACCATCAGAAGTCAGAGTGTGGTTTAATAATTTCAGAAATCAACCATTGTACATGTATTTGCTATCTGACCAAAACAGCCCTGGCCATCTTGGTTTGGAGAAAAGCCTCCAGATAAGTCTTTTGCTAAAGAAAATTTCAGCTATTTATTTATTGATACATTGATTAGCACCGAACAAATGTTAACATGTATATCAATAAAAAGAAAACAAAACCTAAACTCATGCTATTTTGTATGCTTACACATTAAAGAGAGTAATTTGGCTCGTCATATGTGGCTAGTCTCACTGTTAATATTCAAAGAATTTGCTTTTCTACTGGTACTCATTTTTTATAAATGAAAAAAATAAGTTACTCATTATTTTCATTAAAATGTCAAATGCTAAATAGTCGTGCTGATACAACTTCAAATAAATGTAATCACTACATCAAAGTTCTCATCAAATCTCGTGCAGTAACGGCATTTCAATAGGATGGAGCGTGCGTCTTGCTTTTATGTCAAAGTTTCAGTTTTGAATCCCCCTCTGAAGTCGCCAGAGATTCAACCACACCTCCAGCAGATAAACCAGCAGTGTAGAATGATGTCCCATATATTCAAGGAAAGAGAGCTGTGGATATTCTTTTCTTAGCCGATATGTCAACTTACCAGTTCTGCAGTTCTGTAAAAAATAAAATAGTAAAATATAGACAGGTTTAGTATCTTATGATGAAAAACAATGATTACTGTGGACGTACTTTAGAAGAAAGAAAACAACTTGTTCAATCTAGAGTTCAATTACTAGAAAGATCATGTGCTCGATCCTTTTTCCTTCAATTGTAAATATGTAAACATTGGTAACTATTGAGAACCAACTTTTTCAGCTTCCAAGGCGATATCATGAAGTTTTCACTTTGAATATTCTATTATTTTATAAAGTTTATAATATAATAGTAATATTCTAAAAATGATTTATGTTAGCACTCTGAATAACAATCAAAACATCTTACCGGTATAAAGATCCAAGGCCAGTTCCTTCGGCTTCGAAATCATTTTCATGATTCCAACAGTTCAGCGAGCTTGGACATTCTCATGATTTCTTAGTTGTCGATCGGGGTTGAACAGTCGGTCGCAGAAAATCTCCGTTTTCCTGACGTTCATCCTTTATATATATAGAATCAAACAGTAAATTCTATAAAAAGCTATTTTGCTATTTTATACTAACGGAAAGACTACCCTCATACATCCTCCATAAAAGTATCCTTCAACAATGGAGAAAGAGACTGCACAACATTTTATTATGGGATTTTGTGCAATACCTGTTGTACTATGGCAGCTTAATGTTAGACATTTATTTTCAGTGCCAGAGGTACTCGGTTTGAATCAAGGAATTTAAAAAAAAAAAAAAAACCTTCTTTACTGGGTTTTTCAAATAAGATCTACTTGTCATTGAAGACATTTTCCTTCATTGACTCTAGAGAATTTCCTTTAAAGGAAAGTAAAGTCCGAGAACCATTTGGTAGACAAGTGACGTACCCAACAGTCGACTGCCGTAGAGAAAAAAAGTTGTTTAGGCCTACCTCCAACGGAAGTTCTGCTTGTTGTAGCAGCTTGTCCTTGAACGATTTCATCGATATCGAAATCCTGGTTGAGTTTGTGTGCAGCAAGACACAGTTCATGTGGATAGGCAATTAACACAAACTTGAACTTTGCCCGGAGCTTTTTCGGTGAAGAAATCCGGGTCTCAACTGAAGTGTCTGGTTTACGTTTGCAGCATTGACACGTTAACCCTATCTACAAAAACCGCCACGGGTGAGGTCGGCCGGCCGGCCGGACTGCCTTGTTTTGCATGCGCCGGTAGTGTACTGTACATAGCAGATCCACTGCCCACACATCGTGGGTATGTTCGGCAATGCCATTGTGAAATTCAGCCACTCTTTGGCACAAAAAGTGAACTAACTATCACCGGAATGATCCTTCGCATTTTCCCCCCTCAAACGTGACAGATTATGTGTGCAAACACTTTTTGTGCACCGGTCGATGTTTACGTTGACGCACTTTTGGCAATGGACGCCGCCATGTTTGTTAAGTGTCATGACCTGCGACCACATATCTGGTGTCTAATTGGACAGTTCACGTCACGTGGTACGATGCGTCATACGCGGCGGATTTTTTTAACGTAGGCGCGGTACGTTTTTGAACGTCCACAATGGACAAATAGTTCGCTTTTTCGATTCAAAAACTGCAGGACGAAATGTGGAGAACTTCTGTAGTATCAATCTTTGGTAGTGTATTTCGGTAGAACTGTTAAAAAATCTGGACCCGCGATTGCTGGAGCGAAACGAACGAATTTTAACATCCAGCTGACGGCCTATTTGAGTTATCGCAAAACGTTGAGAGTAGACGAAGGTACTGAATAAAAAGGCGCATTTAAACAATTAAAGACTTTAAAAAACGTCGAGATTATTGTAGGTGATCCCGGAAATCACCGATCGCAATGGGTCGAGCGATTACCCGGCGTGATCCAGGCTATAAACGACGAAACGACGAAACGACGAGATTAATAGCTAAATCACCGTACAGGCGGTTAAACTAGAACGAGTCCGGCAATCGCCGGCTAATCCAGTTGAAAGTCAAGAATAGACTTTTCCGCAAGATGTCATGGTTTACAGTCGCCCTGGAACGACATTTTAATATTGACCTTCTTAATATGAACCTTGTAACTCCTTAATGTTGACTTTGTACGTTCGCAATATGCACGTTTCACGTACCTTAATATCGCATTGTGGAAGTAGTTCCTGCTTAATGTGACTGTTCCATCTTGTTAATGTTTACGTTTGATCTTCTCAATATACACCATTGATCATGCTTGATGTCATCGTTGCGCCTTCCTTCTTCGCAATATGAACCATGTACCTTCGCATTGTGAACGTTTGACCTTGCATCTTCTTAATATCATTGTTGAACCGTCCTCCTTCGCAAAGTGAATCATGCATCTTGAAAAGTACGAAGTCCATGCCAAGCCCTACACCTAAACTACTAGTTATGAGGGAGTTTCAATCTGACGGCTGTTTAATGTCACTTAACCTGTTTCTTTCTATCTTGTAGTGAGCTTTATCATGAATCAATGCTCTCTGTTTTAATTCACACATCTTGTACAATTCATGTTCATGATATTGAGCGCTGTTTACTAGGAAAGAAGTCTGTTTAATTAATTAGACTAATTAATTTCTTGACGGTATACTCTCCGTCAATTACAAAAATGCAAAACAGTGTTCCGTGATCACTGTGTTCAGAAACAGTGTTCTGAGAATGCTTTTATTATAATATATACTTTACATCCTTCAATCCTTATTCATATCCCTATGGATTTGTCTTGATATCCGTGTATTTAATTAGTATAAGAGTATGATTTTAAGATGCAATTGAAAGGAACATCATTGATATGCGGTGGTACCGTTATGGAATAATGTCCACGTCTTATAAAGCAATAACAAATATAGTAAGGGCATACTTTGATATTTATTACTAATGGGAAAAATCGGGGATTTCACCAACGGTCCAATTCCCGTCAATCATTGCAAAAGCGATAGCGTGCGGGGCACAGGTGGCTTCGGTCAATTATTTCAATGTTTATTCAGTGCATTCACCCGCAACATACTGGAGCTTGTCTAGGGGCGAGATGTTTTCATGGTTTAATGCGCGATTATGCCCCCAAAAAAGTATCCGGTTTCTGGTATGGAGCTTGCCTAACAAGTGGTGCGGCGACGCAGCTTTTTTTTTTTTTACTTTTTTTTATTTTAATTGCTTCAAATGTCGGCTGATGACTGCAAATGGTGCCCGACTAAACTTAGTGCAAATATATGGGAGTCCGGAAAGGCCACAATCTACTAGAACTCGTCTGCCCTCCCACCCCCGGCTCAAGAAACGATCAGGCCAATCAAGATTTGCTGATGTTCGTTGACACCGACGACGATGAAATACCGAGTGGACAACGCCAGCCGCCGCCTCCATCCCGTCCGAGAAGGCCAGAGAGACAAGAAAGAGACGGGCACATCAGGCTCCTCACAACACAAAAATTAATAAAGATGACGGGCTGCTCCTCACTCCATCCATGTATTAAAACATAATGTCAGAAATTTTAAATCTACACGCAATGATGGTAATTGAATTAGAGCCATAACAACTCGTCGCTTCCCTCCCCACCTCCTTTCAACGTTTTTCTTTGACCCCCCCCCCCACCCGCCTTGCTCCATTGCGCTTGATTACACACATCTTGCCGTGACTTTGCACTGTCTTGAACATGCGCTGTACCCCATCCCTCGTCCCAGCTCACACATATAAGTTGCAGACCTCATTCAGCCAATACTAATTGTGTTGTGTTGCTAAACACTATCAGGATCGATGAGGACAAAACTCAAAGAAATATAAATACGGAGACCAATTCTGGGTCCAAATAACTTATTTCTGACAACTCAACTGAACATAAGATTACATCGTGAAGCGAACAGTAAATGTTGGGCGTTGTCGACGGCGCCTCTAGACCAACTGCGCCGAGTACAATACAGTGGCTGACTTATAAAGACAGCCTTGCATAACATGACAATTGCATTACTTAAATTCCAATCGGCCCTGCAGCCGCAGACTACGTTCAAAGGAAACACAATAATGCTTCACAACAATTGAACACAAGTTTACATTGAGTCTGCTTGAGCATGGCGATGAGACAGGTTGTAGGAACAAACACACGGTGTTTGGCCATGGATTACCGAAAACTTTGCCACACACATCAACTCAAAATATGCATGTTTAAATCCATGTTAGACTTTTTCAACATGCCGTCAGACATTAGGAACACACTCGCGTAAAAAAAATGGTCCGGGTCCCTTTCTTTAACTTTTTCTTTACAAGTACTGGATGTGGTTTTGTATTGATAAACAAGGGCTAGATAATGTTATTAACGCTTAATTTGATCACAGCTGGTGCAACAAGTTGACCGCTGGGCAGATTAGTGCAGTCATCCCGTGCGTGTCAGTTTCCACACAGCTGATTGGTTGAATCACGAATCCGGTCACTGTGCCAACGAGCGGTGACATGATTAAACACATGTATACATGTATAGCGCAGTTTCCTAGCATTATTCCTATTAATAAATACTTCTGTAATTGGTTCATGATTTTTGTACCATAAAGGTTGGCATTATTAAACGGTCAGACATTACTAGAACGCTTACAAAATACGGAGATAAATAGGTCTGTTGACAGAGAAACACGTGACACGGTGTCAAACCATGATCAAACCATAGAGCACACACAGAGATAGGCCTACTTGATCTATTCCTTCGTCCATGATTGAATCTACGATCACATAAAAATGTAAAGAGTGAAACATGGATGAAGACAGAGGAAGGAAAACAAACTCTGCGTGCTTTTGCTTTCAACTTTCACCTTGAAGAATGATTTTTTTCCCCATCTTTCAAGCAAAGTAACGAGACATCGAATTGAGACATCGAATGAAGACCTCATCCACTTTTTAGTTTTGGCGTAATGTTGCTTCACAAATTCAGAAATATGTATTTTGCGACCCGACTGAAATCTTCCCAACATTACCATCGATAACATTGGGACCGGGATCAATGCTCTCAATAGAAAGGATGTAAAAAATAGAAAAAGTTGGCCGAGAGTTTAGGTTTTTTTCGGACGTTGAAGTATAATATCCATTCATACTACTGACTAAAGATTATGAAATTTCATACCGCCAACACTTTCAACTGACGGAAACAGAATACAAAGCTATACCAAAAAAAGTAAATATTATACTATGATAAGTCAACATAGGCCTACAGCTGTTTTCCATCTTTCTGGTGGAATAATCTTTCACCTGGGATTACTATTCCACCCGGACGCTGCCGTAAAAAAAATGGCATTTCCTATCGTTTAAATCCATATTATAAATTCAAGAGATTGAACCTTTATGATGGGAATCCCTGATGTAAATGTTGGCCGACGTTTCAACTCAGTAATGTTAATTTGTAAGAGAAAGACTCAGATAATTATTTAAAAGAAAGAAACTGGAATATTTGCGTCTGTTACAACTATTTTAGTATCATTATTATACATGTAATAATAACTGTTTTTGCTGCAATAGGGCGACTTTCCCATAGACTTGTGCACAAACCTAAACTGTCACCTAACCCAAGTTTACCTTATCTTTTTTCCACGAAATTTAGTATTTTTACTAATTGGACCATGAGGAACCGATCTAGATGGTTTGCGACAGCAAAATTCCTTGTCCTAAGGGTCGTTTTCACAAAAGGGCGACAGTTATGTGTCACCTTAATAAGGTGTGTCGCCCTATTGTAGACGGAGTTAGCAAAATCTGTCGCCCTATTATAGCTGTTAGTAATATAATGGTACCATTAAGGAGACACGTTGTCATAATTTCTTAATAATTTAACGATTGGAGACATCGGTCATTAGGGAGACATTTTCATGTCTCCCTAATGTCACAGCCCCCCTTTATAGGCACAATTTTACTGTTGCAATTAGATTATATTTGTTGTTCGTGGTCTAATTAGTAAACATACCGAAATTCGTGGAAAAAGGACAAGGGAATATTGGGTTGGGGCACATTTAAGTTTGAAAAATTTTGTGTACAAGTCTATGGGGATGTCTCCCAAATGTCCTATCTCAGGGTAATATTTATTATTATTATTATTCTGGTTTATTAAAACTAATGCGTCGATTCCCGAAGGCCAAATTGTACATGATTAACAGATACAAAAGCATTTAAAATTTACATAAAGTATAAGATTTAAAATGCAAAAGGTGACATTATTGAGATGTTTAAAATACACAATGTACCAACAAAAAATGTCAGAATTGGTCAGGGATTCAGGATGAGGAATGTATGACAAAACACTAGATCAAGGGATAACAAATGTCGGACCCAAAAGACTAAAAAAAATATTAAAACCAAATCGATATAGTAAAAGTAAGGGCGTGATAGTGAAAACAATATTTTTACACTTGACCACTTGAAGTAATTTGGTCAACGTAGTATGGGATTGGGCTATGTTTGGATAGCGCCCAGAATTGCAAACATTTTGTACGTGAAAAAAAACCCCAAAAATTACGGAATTCATCCACTTCCGCATTCAGCAACCTTCAATTTCAAAACTGTCCCCTTTGGCTTTGAAATGCGTCGTGATACATTTTACTATCGGTTGAATGACTTTATCTGAAAACGTGAAAAAAGAATGATGGTTTAGTTACGATGAGATACACTTCCATTACGATGGGATACACTTCCAAACAGGTTCTCCAACATATTGTGGCGAAACGAGCTATACACCCTGTGGCGGGAATAACTAGGTGACCCGACAGTCTGACCTGATCGAAGGGTGGAATTGGACCTGGCCTTAACCCACAAAAATATTTATTAACCTCACACAAGGATGAGCGGTTACCCAAACGCAAAATATACCACCGATCTGCGATTAAGTACCTGACTTTATTGACAACAGAGGAAACTAACTTATTCAGATATACCTCAAAGAGAGCGGGACAACATAAGCTTCACAGTGAACCTCAATAACCCTCACGGGGACAAGTGATTCCAAGACGTTAATCAATTAGTTTATTCCTTTAGCACACTTCAAATATAATGTCAATGCGTCAACATTCAATAATTTACACAATGATAAACCTCACAGTTAAGAGAAATCCAGGTAAACCTCGCTGTGGTAAGGGGCACTAGTAAACCTCGCTATTAGAATAAGCACTAGTAAACCTCGCTGTGATAATGAAAACTAGTAAACCTCGCTGTGATAATGAACACTTGTAAACCTCGCTCTTAGAATAAGCACTAGTAAACCTCGCTGTGATAATGAAAACTAGTAAACCTCGCTGTTAGCTGAGGGGTCAACTGCACCCCTTGTCATACGTTATAACCCACCCGATGATAATAATAGTCCCCTGACGTTAACCCAGTAAACCTTCGGGAAACTAAGGATTCACAGACGTTACAGGGTCGCAATCAACCGTTTCTACGCCAAAGTTGCACAGGACAACGGCATGTAATTCCCTCCACAAAGTCACAATTAAGCGGGTTCCCCGGCAGGAAAAGCGAGCTCTCAGTTGTCCAAGTCTGCATCAACCGCAGCCACGCCAATTGGCATAGATCAACGGCAGACAGACCTTCCGAACAATCTTAGCTACACTATTTCCTCAATGGGAAAACAAGCCTACGGACTCACAGGGCAGCTATACTGCAGCTACGCTAAATGGCACAAACAACGGAAGACAATCCTTAAGTCTGAACTAAGCCTAATTGTTCCCCAACCTTCAGATTTACTCCGGGTCCGACTACTATCTTAACTCATGCCCTATATCTGAAATATCCCGACTTCTTAACAACAATCCACCCCAAATCCTATTAGATAAGGTCTTAAAATGCACAGGGGGATGTAAACAACGAAGTCCAGCTTTACTGACCGATCGCTGTCAGGCACTCACGCTGGGGCTTTTTCCCGCTCCAGTCCGTTTACACTGACCAATCGCACCGGGGTGCACGCCGGGCTTTCTCCCACGACGTCGCTCGCTTCACACGGTGAATTCAGCACTTTGCTTCGCAGTGTCGCAACAGGCTTGTTTACACGCTGAAAGCTCACCGAGGTCTCTACCACGAGTTTACTCATTGAAGTCTCTACCACCACAGCAGTCCCGAACCCACGCCAGGCCACGGGGCAATCACCCCAGACCATGCCGGACGCACGCTGCTGATTGGTCGCCGTGCGCTATCATGCACTCTTTCACGCGGTACACGCCTGCATAATTCATAGCCAGACATGCCCATCAGCCTAGTGTACATGCAGGACGCGCATGCTGATTGGTTGCCCAACAGTATCACGCGCTAAAACACGCAGGTTGACGTGATGCTTCTGAGGCTAGACTTGATATCAGTCTTCACATACCCCTGTTTCGTTACAATATCTGTTCACACTCTCATCTCCCCTTCGGCTTACTCCGATGTTGAATTTTAAATTATGTGTTCCATTTAAGTATTTGTAAGTTTTGTAAATATTTGTTGTATAGAGCAATGAGCGTCACTACATGACGGACTAAAGCGCTCTATAAGAAGCCACAAACAATCCAAGGTAATTATTACTATTATCAATATATGCCAGACCTAAGAAAAAAAAGGAATGCAAGTCTGTTAAAATAGGGATGCGAGTATTAGGTAAAGGTGCAATGATAAAGGCATGCTGGACTTAAGGGGGAAAAGGGGTGCGAGTATTAAGTACACGACCAGTGATATAGGCATAATGGACTTAAGGGAAAAAAAGGATGAAAGTCTGTTTAAAAAGGGATGCGAGTATTAAGTACACATTACATGATATAAGCGTGCTAAAATTATGAGAAAAAGGGGATTCGTCCAATGATATAGGCATGCTGGACTTATGGGGAAAAAAAGGATGCGAGTCTGTTTAAAAAGGGATGCGAGTATTAAGTACACGACCAATGATATAGGCATGCTGGACTTATGGGAAAAAGGGGATGCGAGTCCGTTTTAAAAGGGATGCGAGTATTAAGTACACGACCAATGACATAGACATGCTGGACTTATGGGGAAAAGGGGATGCGAGTCCGTTTTTAAAGGGATGCGAGTATTAAGTACACGACCAATGACATAGACATGCTGGACTTATGGGGAAAAGGGGATGCGAGTATTAAGTGCACGTTTAATGATATGGGCGTGCTGGACTTATGGGAAAAAGGCGATGCAAGTCTGCTTCCCTCTACTTGGTAGCCTTTTTTTCACAAATGCGAGTTTCGGTCCTTGTTCTTATTGCGGTAGTCAAAATGTCAGTCGCCGTGGACAAAATGAAAAGCGGAACATGTACTTGATTTCAATTAGCCATAACACAATAAATATTTGCCTGATTGGAAAGATTTTGACGCTGTTGAAAAGCTTATGGAGTATAATCTCTAACGATGTATTTTATATTTACGATATATTTTTTTCAGTTGTGAAAAAGAGGACGGTTTGAGTGTTCGGGTTTTTGTGAGACACCCTCATGTACCTGACATTTGTTAATCAACTTTTATACAATGCAACCTAAATTTAAACTATACCCAATGGTCGAATATAATGTTTGAATTAATTCTACCGTAATTGAGGTTTGAAAATGAAGGGGCTCAATACAATCCAACAAACCCGGACAATCTTCAGTGGTTCTGATCACCAACACGTGACCAATTAACAGCTTTTGAATTAAACTAAAAGTTAACATGGCTTATACATATTGTAACGGCGGTGCCGGGCCGCCGGCAGAGGGCGCCAGCACGGACCCACGGTGCAACCGTAGCGTTGGGACCCCTGCTGCTGGGCCAGGGAGACCCGTTGCCAGACTGCGCCGACTCGGTAGTGTGACTTTTGTATAGCGTTTTTGTTGTTGTGAGTTGTACAAAGAGAGAGCCTCGTGTAAAGAAAGTGGCAAGAATATATGGCCGGAGAGCCCCGAAGCCCTGAAGAATAGTGTCTGTGGTTTCCTTCGTCTGGCGTGTGAGAACCCCAGATTCGTTCTACGTTACATTGGTGGCAGCCGTGGCATGTCTGACGGAGGAAAAACAGGTAGAATTTGGACTGTTTTTCGCCATGAATACACCCGGTCGAGTTAGTCTGGCGTCCGACTCGCCGAGCGGCGGATACGCACGCTGGGTCAGGGCCTTGCAGAGCGTAAACCAACCTGTTGAGATGGCCAGCAAAGCGTTCGTCACGTTGGATGACTCGGAGTTGGACTTTTTTCAGTAGTGTGACTTTTGTATAGCGTTCTTTTTGTTGTGAGTTGTATAAAGAGAGAGCCTCGTGTAAAGAAAGTGGCAAGAATAAATGGCCGGAGAACCCCAGATTCGTTCTACGTTACAATATGTTCATGATTTGAATTTCTCGGGCAATGGATGATATTTTAACTTACAGCTAAAACAGTGTTTTGGTTTTATATACTGAAATCTAAAACAAGTCTTTTAGTTTTCCATTACTGAATTTTAATGCATGATACCGTTGCTTACCAGTAGATTTACTGTGATTTGTTTTAAAACTCAAACCTATATGAAGGTGTCGGCTCTGCACTTTTCATGTGTTCTCTGTTCAACAGTCACAGTTATAAACAACTATTAATAGTCATGCTACTTTCTTGTATAATGATGTTCGCAGAAAAAAAAAGAGAGCATGCTTATACGGTTGCTTCACAGGTAACTGTGATATTTTGTTTATTTTTTTGAAAATTGAAGTCTATGATCGAGCATATACTTAGAAAATCTGGGTCAACAGCTAGGCCCTGGTTGCATCAGTTGCCGATAGATAATGATCGTGTTTCATCTTCTTCCACTTGCCCATGTCAGTTGTGTGCAAAGTTCCTGTGTTTCAGCTAATTGATCCTGTAGAATGAAATACAAAAGTTAAGAGCCCTTTCGGGACAGGAGATTTGTTGATAATATACCGCTCACTCACATTTCATATGTTGATGGTTGAGATAGTTTGCTGTGAGGTAAACTTTAAAAAAAATATTAATACAACGAATCTTAGTGTACTTTCTTATTACAATATCAAGAAATACTTTTGAAATTTGAGGGAAATTAGAGCACACTGGCAACTTTCCCTGCAAAATTTATATTCTCTTTATTCAGCCATGTTTGTTTTCCTATCAGACGAATTTAATTGAAAATGATGTAAATTAAGTTTCTCTGTCAAAACAATGATGTTTTTTTTAATTGTCCCTGTTCAGGGGCCACCTTTGTTGCTGGCCGGTCTTTAACACTTCTGGCTGTTCCTTTATCATAAAGACCGGCCACGTGACGGGCTCTTGACCAATAGGGATGAGTAAACTGAGTAAATTTATATGAAGAAATAAATATATCTATACGTATAAACAAAAACTACTCCCCAGATTTTCTTAAAAATATTGCTGTCTGTGAGTATGTTGTAAATTATATTAATATTGTTTTATTTTGGGTTTTTTTACGGACGCGTTGTACTCACCTTTCGATCATTAACCTATTTCGACTTCAACTTCAAAAGAGCAATTGATGCGTAGCTTAGTATAGACTCATATGGCTGTATATGTCTTCGTATGACCATGGTATGACGGATTGGCAACCCTGTGTATTAAAAATACCCCAAACATCTCACAAATACTTCTGGAACAAATAGAGCAAAATGTTGGGCTCTGGCCATCCAGTACTTCCATGGGCCATCAGACTCACATGTACATGTATGCGTACATGTATGTCCATACAGTGCATGCATGCTGGCAGGCCATAAATAGAGTTTGAATATTTTGAACAACAGAAGGCAAACCCTCGTGCTCAGAATTCTGCACATAACTTCAATTGTACCTGTCCTTTTCATGCAAATCACTCTTGCATTAACTGAATATATAAACCGCACCTTCCTCCATCATCACCATTCAAGCCAAGTGTGCACGACTGCATCCTACACAGATTCTGTTCGTCTTACGTACTGCGTCATGGCATCAGATCGTGATACAAGTCAAGCATTTGATTCACAAGCATTATTCGACAAATTTTAAGACTATTTTGATCACAAATTTGACAGCATTTCTGCTCCGGAAATGAAAGACAATCCGGATCTCAAAGAACTGAAAATAAAGCTTGAATAAAAGGAGCTTATCCAGCAGGCTGAAGATCTCATTAGCAACAGGAAGAAGAAAACTAGAGATCTATGTCTGTTTGCAACAGAACATAGGGCTTTTCCGCATTATGAATTTTGTTTATCAATAATATGCCATGAATATGCATGAACATAAAATCTGTCATAGTTAGCCGAAAAAATCAGCTAAAACGGTCACTGTGGACAGGATTTCACCTCGGCAATACGATGTATATGCGTGTGTACAAGGTCTTTGCTTGGACAAAGAGTGATCTAAATAAATTACTGGCAAAGAGTCGAAAACGCACTTTGAAAATCGACAATTATTTTTTAATTGTTGATGACGTCATCGTGAGTCATTTCGAACTTTGCATACTAGTATGATTAACTACTTACCCACCAAGTTTCATGACAATTGGACCTTTCCTTATATGAGTTTTGAAAAATCGCATTTTGATGACATCATGATGACGTCACACATTTGTCAAGTTTTGTGCGAATAGCTATTACATAACAGACCAAATGCAAAAAGGGATTTTGCATTTTGCATGTTGCATTCGGGAGATATGGCTAAAAGGTCCAAAAGAATAAATTTTCATATAAAATCTCAGGATGACGTCATCATGACGTCACCTCATTTTTAATCTATAACACATCCTGGTATAGCCACATACCAAGTTTCAACCCAATCGGACTTACATTTCTGTAGATATAAGACTTCACAATATGTATGTAAATTTTCAAAAATCAATAAAAAAATTAGGTGATGACGTCATCGTGACGTCATTGTCTTGGCATAATTTTTGTATGAGGGTCTTCTTTGGCTGTAACTTTGATGACGATTCCAGATCGCCAAGTTATAAAAATGGTGGCTTGAAAACGTGTACAAGGTCAATGGGTTAAAAATCCCACAGCCGAAAAACTGCATCTTTAAATACGTGATTTGCCTTTAAACGGAAACATTTTTATAAAATATTACTTGATATTCTGACTCTTGGGAATATTTTGAATCAAATGGCAAACGTAAAAAAATACGATTTCTTTTTCCTTCTCATAGTAATTCTCAGCTGAAGTTCAGAACTACTCAGTAAGATATATCAGTGTTGTATAGGAAAAGACGTGTGGAAAAAGCTGTGTACAACGTCTATGAGAAAAATTAATTATTCATGAATCCATAATAAATCACTTGAAGATGACGTCATCATGATGTCGTAGTCTTGGCATAATTTTTGTATGAGGGTCTTCCTTGGCTGTAACTTTGATGACGATTCCAGATCGCCAAGTTATGAAAATGGTGGCTTAAAAAAAGGGGAAAAGTCAATAGGTTGAAAATCCCACCGCAGAAAAACTGCACCTTTAAATGCGTGATTTTCCTTTAAACTGAAACATTTTCATAAAATATTACTTGCTATTCTAACTCTTGGGAATATTTTCAATCAAATGACAGGCGTAAAAAAATACGATTTCTTTTTCCTTTTCATAGTAATTCTCAGCCGAAGTTCAGAACTACTCGGTAAGATATATCACTGTTGTATAGGGAAAGACTTATGGAGAAAGCTGTGTACAAAGTCTATGAGAAAAATTAATTATTCATAAATCCATAATAAATCACTTGATGACGTCACCATGACGTCACTCTTCGGGACACATCTTGGCTATAGGGACTTTGCTTATGCCAACTTTCAATGATATCTGACAAAGATTAATGCCAAAAGTGCTATAATACGTCACTGTCTATGCGCATGCATGAACATAAAATCTGTCAAAGTTAGCCGAAAATCGGCTAAAACGGTCACTGTGGACAGGATTTGACCTCAGCAACACGTGCGCTGCAGGCGCGGCTGACTGACATACGATGTATGTGCCTATGTACAACGTACGTGCATGTACATGTACATTGTGGACGTCCAGTCCTGTGCATGTTTTGAAGCAGAGGTATTGTCAACGTGAAGTTTTAAGCGTGCGCAGGGTATGTTCGAGTTCGCTAATCGCCTCGAAACTTTCAAATGTGTTAGACCTACCCTTCAATCGACAATTAAAGTAAAAACAAATATAAAAACTGCCATGGTTGATTTTTCAGGAATTTTCCAATGAAAAAGAGTCTTTTTATTATAACTTCCGGTCTGATGACGTCATTCGCCTAAAACTTCGCGCACGTCTTAAGTGGGTCAAGGTCATCATATACACTAATATTTAGGCGATTCCAACAAACTTCGCCACAGACATCTATTCAAAATACTTTTTTGCTAATTTTCAACCTGTCGCTAGAGGGCGCTCGAGGATTGCATGACGTCATTGGTAGATGATTTGAAGAATACTATCGGCCAAGAGACTAACACCGTTGAAAGCAAGTTCATTTCTATTACCATTTTTAAATAATAAGCCACTTCCGGTTTGGGCCTTTTTCGACCGGAAGCAAGGGTCACGTGATTGCACGCACACTGAATGAAATGAAGACCTCAACCTACTCTACCACTTGCCGGCAACAGAATGCTGCGGACGCGTACGGTTGATTTCTTATGCATTTTTAAATATTAAAAGTGTCACAATTTAATTGCCTATAAATAAACACAGGATGACGTCATCATGACGTCATCATTCCACAATGTTGTTTGAAGTAGGGTCTTTGCTTGGACAAAGATTGGTGTAAATATAACTGGCAAAGAGTCGAAAATGCCCTTTGAAAAGCGACATTTTTTTTTAAATTTTTGTGTACAAAGTCTATGGGAAAAATTAAATATTCAAAAATCTATAATAAATTAGTCGTATGACGTCACCATGACGTCAATCTTCGGGACACATCTTTGCTATCGGGACTATGCTTCTGCTAAGTTTGAATGATGTATGGCAAAGATTAATGCCAAAAGTGGCACTGAGAAAAAACGTGCACAAAGTCAATGGCATTTGAAGTGGAACAAAAAGAAGAAGAAGAAGAAGAAAGAAAAAAAAAAAAACCAGAACAAAAAGAAAGGCTTTTCCGCAACTTTGCGGAAAAGCCAATTAAGATTGCCGACAAGCAAGGCAGGCTGGCTGACAGTCTCCCACTTTGACAAGGAGTCTTCGTCCAATCTTACAGCAGAACAGCAGAAACGCGTCAAATCAGTCGAATAGGCAGCCCTAAAGGAGTTCGCGAGTCGCAAGCGAAGACGACAAGCAACACCAGATGACTTGGCCAAGTTCAATTACACGCCTTCTGCTACTCGCTCTCTTTTTCGAGGTCCCTTGTTGTCATTATGTCTCAGATGTTGGGCATTATAGCCAAACTACTTTTCACGCGGATGAGCGTAGCGAAGAAGCTTGAAAATAGAGTTTGAATAGTTTGAACAACAGAAGGCAAACCCTCGTGCTCAGAATTCTTCACATAACTTCAATTGTACCTGTCCTTTTCATGCAAATCACTCTTGCATTAACTGAGTATATAAACCGCACCTTCCTCCATCATCACCATTCAAGCCAAGTGTGCACGACTGAATCCTACACAGATTATGTTCGTCTTGTACATCCCGCCCACCCTACCCTCCAGTATAATGATAGATAAGCTTACACCCCCTTGACAAAATATGAAGGAACATGGCTGTCTCTTTTCTCAATCATTATTCTTTTTCAGGCATGTCAAATTCTGACATCTGCTTCACTTGCGGGAAACCAGGACACTGGTCCAGACAGTGCGAATGGTCCTACATCATGCCATCTAGATTCAAAGCAAGAGCCAGAACCAACCCGGCCATCGGGTACACAGATCCCCACTCCAGAAATTGGCCGATGTGGCAGCTTCCGTTCCCCAGATACGGCAGCACAAGCTGGCACTCCACCGCCAACCCAAGCATACCCGCCTCAACTGCTCCCAGACCCATCGACACCGACACAAAAAAAAGTCAAGGCTGAGAAACCACACTTAAATCTGAGGACTCTGCGACCAAAATTTCCAGATGTGATAAAGGTAGATTGTAATTATCAACTGTATAATCTATACCAAAGTTCTGATGACATGAATGTCAAAGGCAGGTTAAGGAGTCATAAAGAATTTTGGCGCAATATAGGAGCATCAAATATGATTATGTCCATAATAAAACAAGGATATATAATCCCCTTTATTCAACCCCCACCACCCATGTACAGTAAGAATAACATGTCAGCCCTACGTGAACGGGAATTCGTTCAGAAATACATTTCAGACCTCGGGTAGAACCGTAGAAAAATCTGAGCCGTCATATATCACCAGCCCACTTTCTGTAGGTGTTCAATCCTCTGGAAAGAAGAGACTTATTCTCGACTTGCACAAACTAAACAAATATGTCAACAAAAAGCACTTCAAAATGGAAGACTGGAAATCGTCCGTATTCTACTTGTCAAAAGATGCTCTAATGTTTGGCTTTGACTTAAAATCTGGGTACCACCATCTCGAAATTGCGAATGAATCTCAGAAGTATCTAGGATTCTCCTTTTCCATCGATAACATCACAAGATACTTCGAGTTTTCAGTTCTGCCTTTTGGCCTTTCTATGGCTCCTTACATCTTCACGAAAACTATGAAAACATTGGTCACTCATTGGCGATCCTCTGGGATCCTTGTAATCTTGTACCTAGACGACGGATTAATCATAGTTCCATAATGCGAAAACTCTCATTTGACTACAGCTAGAGAAATTTCAAAGCACATTACGGCCGACCTACATAGATCAGGTTTGGTTTATAATGTGGAGAAAACAAACTGGGACCCCAAAACATCAATTCAGTGGCTAGGCATGACTTGGAACACTCATTTAGGAACTCTCCAAGTCGTCAAAGAATAGACAAACTTCTTAACTCAATCAACACCATCCTGTCACTAAGCTGTGTAGTTATCCGCAGTTTACATTCAGCTGTCGGTCAGATAATATCTCTCAGTCCGATTTGTGGGAGCCTTACCAGACTTATGACTAGACATTGTCAAATCAAAATTGCGGAATCATATGATGAAAATGATGTAATAATTCTTGATGCATTTTGTAGATCAGAGTTACAGTTTTGGAAAGATCACGCATCCTCTGCAAACACACGTCACTTATTCAGCTCTTCAAGGTTCAATAACGTAGTCTGCTGTGATGCCAGTTCCTCTGGCTCTGGTGCTATCATCTGCAACAAAACGCACACGGCTCATAAGAACTGGACAGAAAATGAAACCAGGTAAAGTTCAACGTGGAGAGAGATAAGCACAATCAAATTCGCGATAGAATCATTCCCTCCCATCATATCAAACTCTGAAGTCAAAATCTTCACGGACAACCAAGCAGCCGCCAAAATAGTGGAGCATGGTAGCATAAAAACCGAATTACAGATGATAGCTGTAGACATATTCCAACTGTGTTTAGATAACAAGATCAGACTAGAAGAAGATTGGATACCGAGAACTCTGAATGAACAAGCAGATTTTGTGAGCAAATTAGAAGACACGGATGATTGGTCTATCTCAGATGAATTATTTTATATACTAACTCAGAAATGGGGTCCTTACACTGTTGATTGCTTCGCTTGCTTCTACAACGCCTAACTACCTAAGTTCTTCTCTAGGTTTTGGAATCCCGGGACATCTGGGGTGGATGCCTTTACCCAAGACTGGTCACGTGAAACTTGCTTATTAGTTCCCCCAGTTGTCCTCATACCTAGCTAGCGTTCTTCAACACATGTTTGTATGCAAAGCGAAAAGGGACTCTCGTGGGTTCCCTATTGGCCTTCGTCAGCATTTTGGCCATTACTATGGTCCTGCTACCTTCCCTGGGTCGCGTACGCCATCATCATAGAAGGCAAAAATTCCCTGATATTAGGCCGTAACAAGAGTTCTCTTCTGGGATCTCAAAAATTCTCATCTCAAGTCTTAGCAGTACAATTGGTCTTTGAATAATCTAGTGTTTTATTTTTTCCCATATCACAGAACATTCTCAGGAACAGTTTTTGTACAGAATTCCAGAACATTGTTTCCAAAGAGAAAGTTTTCTACGTGGCAATTTCATCTAAAGCGGAAGGAACAATTATCAGTTATTTGTACAAATGCAGGGAGTTCGTCAAATGGCTTCAAGAAAACAAATGCAATGATAGCTTACCTATAAACGAAAAATTATTACTAGTTTTCTTTCACATGTATTAACAAGATCAAACACCGACAGTACCATAATCACCACTGCAGCTGCAATTAAATGGGTACACTCCATGGTTAATGCATCTCCCAACCCAGTACATTCCCCAATAGTTCAGAATGTTATCCAGCCGGTATTACCAAAGTGAACCAATGTGAACTAAATTTTTTGCAATTTTTCGTGGAATGTGTGCTAAGATATATTCTCACGCATTTTTTAAAGAGTAAAAGGCATTTTTCCTTTTCTGAAATTGAAACAAAGATAAAATTGTGTGTTTAAAATGGCACTGTCCTCTCATGCCATCAAATGTCGAGAAATGTCCTCTCCATTTAAGGAACAATTCAGAAATTGGGTTCTGGTGGGGGAAAGAACCTGAAGTAGCAGTATACGATCCGACATGAGGTGGGTATTGCCTGTTTATTCATTGTTATCAATGGAGTGAGTATTACGCATCAACTGATAGTGCTTCAATAAAGGTGGGACGGCTTAAGGACAATGATAATTTGTTTACAAAATGGTGTTTCTCTAGGATATTACCCCAACACTGAAATCTGCAGCGTGAAGGGGGATCTTTCTGTGATGATTATTAACCCAGAATCGAAGTTCGTACCATTTGCGTGGATGAGTTTCAGTGTACATGTACATGTAGTATTATCTCGTCAGTCAGAAGGGCTTGAGATAATATTATCTCTTGATGCATTGGGGGTCTCTCTGTGATAATATCCGCAAAGTGAAGTCAGTAGGGCCTGGGATAATATTATCTCTTGATGAAGTGCGGTCTCTCTGGGATAATATTATTCCAAGACAAATAAGTTTGTAGTAGCACCATTTGAATAAATCTCTTTTCTGAGTATGTGTGGTTCTGAAAAGAACAGCAGGGCTTGGAGTAATATTATCTCCTGATCTAGCGGGGGTCTCTCTGGGATAGTAGTATCCCAGCAAAGCAATGAGCAGGCCTTGGGATAATCTTCTGATGCAGTGGGGTTTCTCTGGGATAATATTATCCCAGCAGTGCAGTCAGTAGGGCTTGGGATAATATCTCCTGATGCAGTGGGATCTCTCTGGGATAATATTATCCCAGCAGTGTAGTCAGTAGGGCTTGGTATAATATTATCTCCTGATGCAGTGGGGTCTCTCTGGGATAATATTATCCCAGCAATGAAGTGAGCAGGGCTTGGGATAATATTATCTCCTGATGCAGTGTGGTCACTCTGGGATAATATTATTCCAGCAATGAAGTGAGCAGGGCTTGGGATAATATTATTACCTGATGTAGTGGGGTTTCTTTAGGATAATATTATCCCAGCAATGAAGTCAGTAGGGTCTCTGGATAATGTTATCCAGCGGTGAATTTTGTGATGTTTATAGCTGGGTCTTTTTGGATAATATTATCCCAGCATTGTAGTCTACACTGTTCAGTGGGCTTTGTCTGAGCTATTTTTCTCTGACAGTTACATCTAAGTAGCGCAGCTCAACTAAAGATATTTGGATAGAACTTTGGATATTATCCAGAATTGTTTGTGTCCTTCCACAACAGTTAGATTCGAACTATCAGTGAAATGCAAGCTCACTGCAAAAATTGAACACTTAATACTGAGGTACTTCAAATGATATAAAATCCCGTTATTTTATTTACCCTAAGTAAATAGCCAAATACATGTATGATTGATACATTACTTATTATTAAAACTTTGTTATGAATTATCTTCAAAAATTGAACCTCAATCAGTTTTTATGGAGATTGTTTTGTGCGATGTAATACTAATGATTATTGTTCACTAAAATGTTGCTCTCAAAGGAATAGCTGTAAAATGTCCCAACAATTTTTATACGTTAGTCTTTTCTTTCATAAGCATAACTATAATTATGGCACACACGTAACCGATCAAAGTGCCACACACGTGACCACAAAAAAATTCCAAAAAGCAGAGGGTGTACATTTACATTATTTAACGTTTGTGCATACTGTAAAGAGTAATCTTATTCTCAAGTGAGTATGAGTGCGTGTGTCAGAACTTTGGAGGAAAGAGTGAAAAGTTTTCGGTATTGGCTCAAAAACATGTTCATGTGTAATGTCACAAGTTATAATTTGATGATGACTCCTAATATTTTACATTTCATATGGTAGCATCAGTACATCGAGGTAGGGAGTAACCTTTCCTCCTCTGCCCTCACCTGCATGAGGGCAGCCACTTTGACCTTCAGCTGCCTCTTAAAACCTCTTGTGGCTGTACGTCAACGACATTTTGTCTGCCGTTTGACTCCCGCCGTGCAGCAAGAGTTGCTTCGCCTGTTAAGAAATTAATGCAAACATTTGGATAATTAAACATTATTTGGAGTTTCAATTCCACCTTTATGTACAGCTACTGGAAGAAACACCATGTGCAGCATTATCTTCCAATAATTCAAAGTTAACCAGCAATATGCATACTCTCTTAACAAAATTATGCTTAAATCCATGTCGGTTGGAATATACGAGTTGGTTGGAGAATACGAGTTGGTCGAGCACGAATTGGCAAGGATGAATCTAGTAAAGTATTTCACCAGTGGATAACGAGCTGTCAAAATTGTGCAGAACTTTTACGTGACAGCTTAACTTCCTGTAAATAATGCACTTTTGTTTCATTAAATTGCCATTCACTATCGGACACGACGATTATCTTTCACAATTCTTGTCAGGGTCATTGCTAAAGAGATATGTTTCTGTGTTTGTTTTTCAAGTTACATTTTCCATCATGGCAATAGAAGTCATATTAGCTCTGGAATGGGTCAACTGTGATTTATGAAACCATTTTGAGGTCCACTACGTCTTTTCTAAGTAGTTGTCAAATGAGATAGCAACCAGGAACATGGGTCAATTCCAGCATATTACTTACCACTCTTTGTCAGATCTACCACCCGATCTTCGTCAGGGATATCTTGACTAAAGATACGGACAACGATGTGGCCATCAACAAGCATACTCGTTATCAGAATAAGTGGCATGGAAACCATCTTTCCTCCAGAAGGCTTTTACCATCGACATCATATCTAAATATCTAAATAATAAATAAACAAATAAAACAGCCGGTATTACCAAAGTGAACCAATGTGAACTATTTTTTTGCAATTTTTCGTGGAATGTGTGCTAAGATATATTTTCACGCATTTTTCAAAGAGTAAAAGGCATTTTTCCTTTTCTGAAATTGAAACAAAGATAAAATTGTGTGTTAAAAATGGCACTGTCCTCTCATGCCATCAAATGTCGAGAAATGTCCATTTAAGGAACAATTCAGAAATTGGGTTCTGGTGGGGGAAAGAACCTGAAGTAGCAGTATACGATCCGACATGAGGTGGGTATTGCCTGTTCATTCATTGCTATCAATGTAGTGAGTATTACGCATCAACTGATAGTGCTTCAATAAAGGTGGGACGGCTTAAGGACAATGATAATTTGTTTACAAAATGGTGTTTCTCTAGGATATTACCCCAACACTGAAATCTGCAGCGTGAAGGGGGATCTTTCTGTGATGATTATTAACCGAGAATCGAAGTCCGTACCATTTGCGTGGACGAGTTTCAATGTACATGTACATGTAGTATTATCTCGTCAGTCAGAAGGGCTTGAGATAATGTTATCTCTTGATGCATTGGGGGTCTCTCTGTGATAATATCTGCACAGTGAAGTCAGTAGGGCTTGGGATTATTATCTCTTGATGAAGTGCGGTCTCTCTAGGATAATATTATTCCAAGAAAAATAAGTTTGTGGTAGCACCATTTGAATAAATCTCTTGTCTGAATATGTGTGGTTCTGAAAAGAACCGGGCTTGGGATAATATTATCTCCTGATCTAGTGGGGGTCTCTCTGTGATAGTAGTATCCCAGCAAAGCAATGAGCAGGCCTTGGGATAATCTCCTGATGCAGTGGGGTTTCTCTGGGATAATATTATCCCAGCAGTGCAGTCAGTAGGGCTTGGGATAATATTATCTCCTGATGCAGTGGGGTCTCTCTGGGATAATATTATCCCAGCAATGAAGTGAGCAGGGCTTGGGATAATATTATCTCCTGATGCAGTGTGGTCACTCTGGGATAATATTATCCCAGCAATGAAGTGAGCAGGGCTTGGGATATTATCTCCTGATGTAGTGGGGTTTCTTTAGGATAATATTATCCCAGCAATGAAGTCGGTAGGGTCTCTGGATAATGTTATCCAGCGGTGAATTTTGTGATGTTTATAGCTGGGTCTTTTGGGGTAATATTATCCCAGCATTGTAGTCTACACTGTTAAGGGGGCTTTCTCTGAGATATTTTCCTCTGAACTTAACATTTACATCTAAGTAGCGCAGCTCAACTAGAGATATTTGGATAGAACTTTGGATATTATCCAGAATTGTTTGTGTCCTTCCATAACAGTTAGATTCGAACTATCAGTGAAATGCAACCTCACTGCAAAAATTGAACACTTAATACTGATGAGGTACTTCAAATGATATAAAATCCCGTTATTTTATTCACCCTAAGTAAATAGCCAAATACATGTATGATTGATACATTACTTATAATTAAAACTTAGTTATGAATTATCTTCAAAAATTGAACCTCAATCAGTTTTTATGGAGATTGTTTTGTGCGATGTAATACTAATGATTATTGTTCACTAAAATGTTGCTCTCAAATGAATAGCTGTAAAATGTCCCAACAATTTTCATACATTAGTCTTTTCTTGCATAAGCATAACTATAATTATGGCACACACGTAACCGATCAAAGTGCCACACACGTGACCACAAAACAATTCCAAAAAGCAGAGGGTGTACATGTACATTATTTAACGTTTGTGCATACTGTAAAGAGTAATCTTACTCTCAAGTGAGTATGAGTGCGTGTGTCAGAACTTTGGAGGAAAGAGTGAAAAGTTTCCGGTATAGGCTCAAAAACATTTTCATGTGTAATGTCACAAGTTATAATTTGATGATGACTCCTAATATTTTACATTTTATATGGTAGCATCAGTACATTGAGGTAGGGAGTAACTAGTACTAACCTGGGCCCAATTTCATAGAGCTGCTTCAGCACAAAATTTGCGTAAGCACGAAAAAACATTGCTTAGTAAAATCACGTAACCCGCAAAAACTCCATGCGATGTACATTGCTTGTGACTGTTATTTAGCTGTTGTTTACTTAGCATAACAATCGAGTGGAGTTTTGGCCGGTAACCTGATTATATTAAGCAAGATTGTTTTTGTGCTGAAGCAAATTTTGTGCTTCAGCAGCTCTATGAAATTGGCCCCAGATGAATCAGCAGTTAACAAGAAGTAATTAAGCTCTGAAAATCATAAAAGGCCATTTTTTTTGTCACAAATTGACAAAAGAATGGCCTTCAATTAAAACACTTCATACGATCATCTATACGGGTATGTATCTCATACGATTAATATTCATGTTATCATATTTTTTAGCTGCCACACTCGCGGACTGATGACATTGGTAGGCCTATGTCTACTTCATGCCAAGCATGATTAGTATTACATGTAAATCTATACCATGGATTCACCAATCAAAACTTCCCACTGCAATACAGGTATATATCTCTTACGATTAATTTTCAGATATTTTTCAGTAGCCACACTTCTGGACTCTGGATAAAAATGGGTATGCTTATAGTCATGCTGAGCATACTTAGTAGTGAATAATCACGATAGACTGCCCATTAATGCTTATGGTTACAAAGACTGTCTTTCAATGAGGTGCTGCCATTGTCCTCGTTCAGGCTTTCCTCCTCTGCCCTCACCTGCATGAGGGCAGCCACTTTGACCTTCAGCTGCCTCTAAAAACCTCTTGTAGCTGTACGTCAATGACATTTTGTCTGCCGTTTGACTCCCGCCGTGCAGCAAGAGTTGCTTCGCCTGTTAAGAAATTAATGCAAACATTTGGATAATTAAACATTATTTGGAGTTTCAATTCTACCTTTATGTACAGCTACTGGAAGAGACACCATGTGCAGCATTATCTTCCAATAATTCAAAGTTAACCAGAAATATGCATACTCTCTTAACAAAATTATGCTCAAATCCATGTTGGTTGGAATATACGAGTTGGTTGGAGAATACGAGTTGGTCGAGCACGAATTGGCAAGGATGAATCTAGTAAAGTATTTCACCAGTGCAGGCGCGGTTCTAGAACCAATATGGTTTTTTGGGGGGGGGGGGGGCCTAGCACGGTGGATCCAGAATTTTTTTTCAGGGAGGCGTGCTGAAATGTTGACCGGTTATTTTTTACAGACACTTAGGCCTCCGAAAATCAATAAGGGGATAAGGGGGGGGGGGGCTCATGCCATATTTTCAATGGGGAGCGCCAATAAAATCCTAAAATCATTCACACTATATTGACTGATGCACCCTTGTCACGGCTATTTCTTCTTTAGGGGGAGACCGTTCGCATGTACATCACAATCCTTCCTTTTGCTAATGCAATTTTTTTTTTACGGAATTTAGTTTTGGGGGGCTAGACAAAATTTTGGGGGGCTACAGCCCCCCCCCCCCAGCCCCCACGTAGAACCGCGCTTGCACCAGTGGATAAAGAGCTGTCAAAATTGTGCAGAACTTTTACGTGACAGCTTAACTTCCGGTAAATATTGCACTTTTGTTTTATTAAATTGCCATTCACTATCGGACACGACGATTATCTTTCACAATTCTTGTCAGGGTCATTGCTAAAGAGATATGTTTCTGTGTTCGTTTTTCAAGTTACATTTTCCATCATGGCAAAAGAAGTCATGTTAGCTCTGGAATGGGTCAACTGTGATTTATGAAACCATTTTGAGCTCCACTTCGTCTTTGTCAAATGAGATAGCAACCAGGAACATGGGTCAATGCCAGCATGTTACTTACCACTCTTTGTCAGATCTACCACCCGATCTTCGTCAGGGATATCTTGAGTAAAGATACGGACAACGATGTGGCCATCAACAAGCATACTCGTCATCAGAATAAGTGGCATGGAAACCATCTTTCCTCCAGAAGGCTTTTACCATCGACATCATATCTAAATATATAAATAATAAATAAACAAATAAATAAATAAATAAAGTGAGAGGACATGTATATTCAGAAATACCCCTGGTACTAACTTTTGTAAAATTTTCCGAGGCATCTACCGCAGTGGCATAGCACGGTCACTTTTATTGGGGGGGGGGGGGGGGGGGGGAAAAGTTTTGAAAAGGGCACTGGCACATCCGTGGTGACATTGTACACAGATTTGTTTTCCGGACACTTGGCCTCCGTAGAATCAAAAAGCAGAGGGGGGGGGGGGGACGAATCTCTTTTCAAGTGTTAAGATGGCCATCTATGATTGAGAGGGGTTTGTAGCTTTGTTATAAGGCCAAACAAAATTAATATCAGGTATAGTTTCCAGCATATTCTCGATTTATCATTTTTCGAGGGTGGGCAGGGATATTACTCCCTCCGACCCATTAAATAATTAACAGCAATATGACTTCACGAGTCCTTTTCTTTCTTCTGTCCCCCTCGCGACGCCCATGCCAGTGAACAACCTATGTTTTCTTGGGAACAGTATGACATATATATTTCCCTTTTATAACCAGACATTTGGAAAGGATAAGCAAACAATCTACAACATGAATTTGTCAGGGATTACAGGCCGGAATGCCGTTTAAACATGTCACAAAAATCATGAAGATCGACCCAATCTATTAAGGCATACAGTATGAGCATTGTGTGCTTCATTTCAGGTAAATTGGCTCAGATCCAGACACTGTTATTGCTAATGGATGAAAACAATCTGTACCTGCATGTTGAAGCTGAAGACGTTTGTGATGTACCGTCACGTTATTGTCATAGGTGTCTGGAGAAAACAGAACCCTGGATCCGCCTGAAATCTCATATTCTCCAGTCATCCTCCACATTTCTGTTCAAAGAAATTAGAAAAGTAAAAGAAATGTCTAAAAGTAAAAGATATCAAAGGGTGGTACAATTGTATATTTATTGGGCATTCCTAAAGCCCTATGCCACACGGTGGATCCGGGGGCAGATGATGTCGCTTATTTAACGGCTGCTTGCTGAATTTCGATTTTCAGTTATTTCGAGAAATTTGATAAACCAAGTCGGAACTTTTTAACATTTGACTACATGTATTCTAAATGGCCTCTTATAATCTAATTCTACCTCCATGGTCTTGCTATCATTTTTATGGAGGAGTTCCTTAAATCATGGAGGAATAAGCATGCCTGGAGTATGTACCGGTATGCTAATTGAGGGATACGCATCTCACACATGGCGGTCATAATCGGCAGTGCGCAAATGTTTCGCTTAACACCAAAAACAAAAAGTACATGGTGCATTTTATCGGTCATGCCGGTAGAATTGCCAGGATACAGTAACCAATCCATCCTTTATAGCTGGAGGTCGGATTTAGTCTAGATAGGAACAAATCTTTTTCTGCATTCATATTTATAGTTATACTTTGTCATGTTTGTCATTAGCTATATGGTATAAAATATCAGACGAGAGCAAGGAATTGTAGAAACTAGAACTTACCATCACTTTTCCTGAAGCTTTCTTGACTGCTTAATACTCTTCTTGTCCATATTCAGGCAACTTCCTCCATGGTTCGAGCTGATAACCTGACATGGATTTCAATTCTGGCGCCTCACGCCAGGATTGGTCCGACTGTTTATTGACGGGGTGCTGGAAGGTGTGATGTATGTTACGCAATGCAGATCCGGTGTTGTTTTGTTGGATGGTTGGAGCATAGTCGCTGTGCCTTGTGTATGGGGTTAGAGATTGGCTGCATTTTATGGCCCGGGATTTCGAACTCCTTGGGTCGTTAGAACATTACTGGGTCTTTGCTCTATAACTTATACTATGCAATAATTTATAGATCATGATCATGGACAAGATGGGTATTCTATTTGTAGGCCACCGTCTGGGTGGGTCTGTGTGCGTGTGTGTTTGTTTAAAAAAAAAAACACCAAAAAACCCCCCAAAAGAAAGAAAGTTTGTACCAGTAACTGTACGGGTATCGTCTCTTTACGATGCCTCAACTGTTTTTTTTTAAGTGTTCAAAATTGCCTCAGATTGCACCACAGAGGTGTGATCCTTATTATACAAATACTTGAAATAAAACCTACACAAAGAATATGATTTCCTGCCACTTGCTAAGGGAAGGCCGCGGGCCGTCATGTACGTGTCGTCATGTTTTTTTCTTAAGTATATGTGCTGGGAAATGTTTATTTCAAAGAAAATTGAAAGAGATAAACATCATGTACTTGATTGTGTAATTGTTAAAGAAAATCGGAAACAGTGGGGCCTTACGTTTGATTTATAAATTTCGTGCGTTCAAAATATGCGGTGAAGAAAAGCAGTTTTCAGCGAAGCCAACCCAAACCAGACCAAACAATTTTCTGGTAAAAAAAAGATAACTTAAACAAAAAAAGGGAAGCTCTTTTTTTTTACTTTGCAGTTTTTGCAGCGTGACGGCATGAAACATCATACATTTACTTCCTTAATCCATAGAGCAACTTTCAGAAGAAAAGGGTGTCAGAGTTTATAGAGCAGCCTGAAAGGCATTAATCACACCTCGATTGTGTGGCAGGTAAACCATGGGTAAACTCAGTGGTGTTATGCACCAGTGAGTCAACTGGGCACAATCAACCATGAGTGTAACATATCAGGCAGTCATTATTGGCAATACAACAAATATTTAGAGGAAAAAATCAAAAACGAATAATACATGTCGTGAATGGACGCCGGATGCGCCCGCGAACCGATAACTAGTTTGCCCGGCCACTCACGGTGAAAGGGATAGATAACCACGGCCTAAAACTACAGCAGTAATGGTCGCGAACGGCAAAAAAAGAGTAAAAAGTAAAAAAAAAAAAAAAACACATATTAATTACAGCAGCATGACAACGATATGGTCCCGAAATTTAGTTTGTTGGCATAGAATTCTGGAGCAAAATGTGTCTCCATGGTCTTGCACGAGAAAACCAAACCCGGTACCTGACGCTCCCTGGCCAGCCAGGGCGAGCGTTGGACACGATTGACCGATCAATTAGCACGTGCGTGAAATACGCTCAAAAATGAACCCCCATACGTGAAGACTTTGTCTAATTTCTAACCAACACTTTCCCTCATATTTTTGTTTTGATTGCACCGAAGATTTCAGAAATTATTTGTTGTCATAAATCCGATATGATCCAAGGAACTGTTGTGATTTGTTATTTTTTTTATATCTAATGTCAAATCTATATTATACATGTATTTTCATTAGATGGTAACTCAATGTTCCGAAGCAGGGTCAACATAATAAAGCCTTGACAGTTTGCCCATGATTGTCAGCCAGGCCGAGCGTTGGGCATTGGCCGATCGTGCAAATGAGCTCAACAATTAATGGACCACGTACTTTTTGCACTAGGCTGATTATTCGAAGTCATATCTGATATTCTAGCTAAATTAACTTGATCATCGTACGCAGCATGAAAACATCTGATAATTTATCTAAATAAACTTGAAGCTTTAACAAACAGTTAATTGTGATTTTTTTTAATATGACTAGCAATCATGTACTGATGTGATTCCTGCATGATTAAAGTTCCTTCTAATTTTGTTTCATATTGCTTTTGACTCAACCGATGGTAGTAATTGAACTTCAGACGTAACATAAAGTCTTCCTGAAAATTGGCGTTTTGGCTTCTTAAATTGGGCAAATACTGGAGCAAGACTATAATTAGTCTCTCCCGTGGTGATGCACGAGGAAAACCAAGCCTTGCCTGTAATGTATCTGGCGCTGCCAGCCAAGCCGGGCCTAGGACACGATTGCCCCGTCAACTACTTCATGGGCAATGTGCTCAACAATGAGCCTCATACATTGCACTTTAGCCAATTATTGACCAACGATTTTCCTCATATTTTTGTTTGGACTTCGCCTAAGTTGTTGAAAATATCAGAATGGACATTATCCAATATCTTAGCTCAATTTATTAAAAGTTAAACAGCTGTAAGTTTCAATTTTTTTATTTTTCTTTTATTTTGACAGCCTTGGTTGGAAATTTGATGTTTTATTTCCAATGCATATGATTTTAAGACGTCAGGCAAATTTTTCATTAAAAAATGGAAACAGCTTTGCAATCCTGACATTTTTTGTGTTTTGGCTTAGTTTTGAGTCAATACTGGAGCAAAACTTACTCTCCATCCATGTGGTCATGTACGAGAAAAATCAAGCGGTATTACTAGACGCTCTATGCACGAGAAAACCTAGCCCGGTACCAGACGCTCTCTGGCCAGCCATGCCGGAGCGTTGGACATGATTGACCGATCAAGCACTTGCGTGAAATACGCTCAACAATGAACCCCGTACTTTTGCACTTTGATTTCGGCCGGGCAGATCATTTGCCAAAACTTTTCCTAACATGTTTGTTTTGATTTCTCTTTAAATCTTGAAAATTTAAATAGTTGTTTGTATGTGATTCCTAGTTAAATGTGCACGTCAATGAGGTTTTAATAAACAGATGTTGTTTTTGATTGAAATATTATTGATATTTTGACTAACGCCTTCAGCACTTGAGTGAAACTCACACATTTTTGCGGACCCTAAAATTAAAACGAATGACTGATCAATTGGAAAGAAATTTGGCCTCATATATCCTAGCACTTAACTTTTTTCACTTCCGAAAATTCAAACGCTCCCAAACAATGTAAACATATCCTTATGTTGAAATCTGTCACAATTGCAAAAACCTCCGCTAAAGTCTACAAATACTAAAAACTGCCAATTTGACCATAACAACTTAACTAAATGACCAATCAGAACAAAATTTGGCCTCAGATATCCTAGTTCGCTCTTTCTTCACTTCTAAAAAATTTAATGCAATCCATAAATTTTAAACCTATCTTAATGTCGAAATTTGATACAATTTCAAAAACCCGGGCTAAAGTCCAATAATACTAAAAACTGCCAATTTGCCAATAAAACTGAACCAGTGGACCAATTGGGGAAAAAAATTGGCCTTAGATATCCTAGAATGCACTTTGTTCACTTCCAAAGATTTACAAGCTATCCGGAAATTTGAACCTATTCTAATGATGAAATTTCATAACATTTAAAAAAAACCTGGTTAAAGTCCATTAATACTAAAAACTGCATATTTGACCATTAAAACGGAACCGACTGACCAATTGGAACAAAATGTGGCCTCAGATATGTAAGTATGCACTTTGTTCACTTCCAAAAATTTAAATGCAATCCATAAATTTTAACCTATTCCAATGTTAAAATTTCATAAAATTATAAAAACCCTGGCTATACCCCAAGCACAAAAAAACCCCAATTTTTACCCTAAAAACTGAACCGAGCAACGGTTCACCCCCAAATTTGACATGTGATGTCGCATGATGACTCTCAGTCACCTCTGAAAATTTCATCAAAATCAATGAAGCATAACAAATCAATAGGTGGAATAATGTTAA
Source organism: Patiria pectinifera (assembly GCA_029964075.1). Classification (NCBI taxonomy): domain Eukaryota; kingdom Metazoa; phylum Echinodermata; class Asteroidea; order Valvatida; family Asterinidae; genus Patiria; species Patiria pectinifera. Next base: position 12,650,066 of record CM057135.1, read on the forward strand.
AACCTGACTTTATGGACTCGACATACCCCAAGTACAAAAAAACACAAATTTTTACTCTAAAAACTGAACCGAGCAACGCTTTGACCCCAAATTTGACATGTGATGTCGCACGATGGCTTACAGTCACCTCTGAAAATTTCATCAAAATCAATGAAGCATAACAAATCCATAGGTGGAATAATGATAACACCTGACTTTATGGACTCGACATATCCCAATTGTACAAAAAACCAATTTTTACCCTAAAAACTGAACCAAGCAACAGTTTACCCCCAATTTTGACATGTAATGTTGCATGATGGCTTTCAGTCACCTCTGAAAATTTCATCACAATCAATGAAGCATAACAAATCAAAAGGTGGAATAATGATAAACCTGACTTTATGGACTCGACATATCCCAATTGTACAAAAAACCCAATTTTTACTCTAAAAACTGAAACGAGCAACGGTTCACCCCCAAATTTGTCATGTGATGTCGCTTAATAACTCTCAGTCACCTCTGAAAATTTCATCAACATCAATGAAGCATAACAAATCCATAAGTGGAATAATGTTAAAACCTGACTTATGGACTCAACATACCCCAATTGTACAAAAAACCCAATTTTTACTCTAAAAACTGAACCGAGCAACGGTTCACCCCCAAATTTGACATGTGATGTCGCATGATGACTCTCAGTCACCTCTGAAAATTTCATCAAAATCAATGAAGCATAACAAATCCATAGGTGAAAAAAATGGTAAAACCTGACTTTATGGACTCGACATACCCCAATTGTACAAAAAAACCAATTTTTACTCTAAAAACTGAACCGAGCAACGCTTCACCCCCAAATTTGACATGTGATGTCGCATGATAGCTTTCAGTCACCTCTGAAAATTTCATCAAAATCAATGAAGCATAACAAAACCATAGGTGGAATAATGATAAAACCTGACTTATGGACTGCACATACCCCAAGTACAAAAAAAAACACTGGCCAAAGTCCATTAATACTAAAAACTGCATATTTGGCCTTTAAAACTGAACCGACTGACCAATTGGAACAAAACGTGGCCTCAGATATCCTAGTATGCACTTTGTTCACTTCCAAAAATTTAAACCCTATCTGGAAAATTTAACCTATTCTAATGCTGAAATTTCATAAAATTTCAAAAACCCTGGCCATAGTCCATGATAACGTAATTCTAAAACTGCATATTTGACCATTAAAACTGAACCGACTGACCAATCAGAACAAAATTTGGCCTCAGATATCCTAGAATGCACTTTATTCACTTCCAAAAATTTAAACGCTATCCAGAAATTTTAACCTATTGTAACGTCGAACTTTTCTGGGGTTCTCACACGCCAGACGAAGGAAACCACAGACACTATTCTTCAGGGCTTCGGGGCTCTCCGGCCATTTATTCTTTCCACTTTCTTTACACGAGGCTCTCACTTTAAACCACTCACAACAAAAAGAACGCTATATCAAAGTCACACTACTGAGTCGGCGCAGTCTGGCAACGGGTCTCCCTGGCCCAGCAGCAGGGGTCCCAACGCTACGGTTGCACCGTGGGTCCGTGCTGGCGCCCTCTGCCGGCGGCCCGGCACCGCCGTTACACAGCCCCCTCCGAGGACCCTTGTTCGTCCCCGAACAAGGCGGCGCCTCCACTGGGGTATCCGCTTGGGTCTCCTGGTCTCCTCTGTGGTCTCCTCCGGGGTCACCTCTGGGGTCTCCTCTGGGTTTTCCTCTGGGTTCTCCGTTTGGATCACCTCTGGGATCACCTCTGGGTTCTCCTCTTGGCCCACCCCGGGGTCTCCTCTCCATTGACTCCTGTGCAGCGAACTCCATCGGCTCCGCTCCATTGAATCCCGTGCGGAGCAACTCTACCGGCTCCGCTCCATTGATTCCCGTGCGGAGCAACTCTACCGGCTCCGCTCCATTGAATCCCGTGCGGAGCAACTCTACCGGCTCCGCTCCATTGATTCCCGTGCGGAGCAACTTTTCCAGCTCCGCTCCATTGAATCCCGTGCGGAGCGTCTCTACCGGCTCCGCTCCATTGATTCCCGTGCGGAGCAACTTTTCCAGCTCCGCTCCATTGAATCCCGTGCGGAGCGTCTCTACCGGCTCCGCTCCATTGATTCCCGTGCGGAGCAACTTTTCCAGCTCCGCTCCATTGAATCCCGTGCGGAGCAACTCTACCGGCTCCGCTCCATTGATTCCCGTGCGGAGCAACTCTATGAATGTGTGTGTTTCGGGGCTGTTCCCATCGCGGGCCCTGGCACGTGTGTTGATGCGGGGTGTCTCCGGACGATCAAGCCCGGCCAGCCCCGCTTTTTCAACAGGCGCAACTCGGCAGTGTTCCGAGTGGAACAGAGCGTCTGTTGCGCCGTGGTGCACAGTGCGGCGCGATTCCCCATGGGATGCGTCCGTTGTATGAATGTGTGTGTTACGGGGCAGTTCCGGGGGGAACGTGCACCCGGTGAATTGGTGTTTGTGAAACGGAGCTGTTCTGGAGGAAAACATGCGTCCGTTGTATGGTGCGTGTGTTACGGGGCTGTTCCCATCGTGGGCCCTGGCACGTGTGTTGATGCGGGGTGTCTCCGGACGATCAAGCCCGGCCAGCCCCGCTTTATCAACAGGCGCAACTCGGCAGTGTTCCGAGTGGAACAGAGCGTCTGTTGCGCCGTGGTGCACAGTGCGGCGCGATTCCCCATGGGATGTAGCATGTGGGCCTAGCTGGCTCCCCGAAACCTTGAAAAAGTCCAACTCCGAGTCATCCAACGTGACGAACGCTTTGCTGGCCATCTCACCAGGTTGGTTTACGCTCTGCAAGGCCCCGATCCAGCGTGCGTACCCGCCGTGTGGCGAGTCGGACGCCAGACTAACTCGACCCGGTGTATTCATGGCGAAAAACACTCCAAATTCTACCTGTTTTTCCTCCATCAGACATGCCACGGCTGCCACCAATGTAACGTCGAACTATTCTGGGGTTCTCACACGCCAGACGAAGGAAACCACTGACATTATTCTTCAGGGCTTCGGGGCTCTCCGGCCATTTATTCTTTTCACTTTCTTTACACGAGGCTCTCACTTTATACCACTCACAACAAAAAGAACGCTATATCAAAGTCACACTACTGAGTCGGCGCAGTCTGGCAACGGGTCTCCCTGGCCCAGCAGCAGGGGCCCCAACGCTACGGTTGCACCGTGGGTCCATGCTGGCGCCCTCTGCCGGCGGCCCGGCACCGCCGTTACACTATTCTAATGTCAAAGCTTGATAAAATTTCAAAAACCCTGGCTATAAAGTCCATTAATAGGAAATACATGTACTGCCTATTTGACCTTTAAACTGAACAAATTTGACCAATAGGAAAATTGACCAGAGGTATTTTAGCAGTACAAGCATTGCTTACTTACGAACACACTATCCATGTTTGTTTTTACATATTCTTATTAAGAAATATGATACAAATTGTTACCACCTGCCCAGGAAAAATCCCCAAAGGCATACCAAACTCAACCATGGAGCTATCAACTGAATACTAATATTACTAATTAAGTGATCATTTGACCATAATCAGGGCATTTGTTTGCTTGAGATAATACACTATAACAAAGCCAGAACTTCATAGTGGATTGTGTTTATAGCTTCATGATTGTATTACAACTATAATAACATTTTACTGACAATGTCATTTCGTTTTTTTTATTACTTCGCCCAGTGCCGAATTATCTACACCTAGCGCGCGGTACACGTGAACAGCGGGATGCATGTGGAAGACCATGCGCACGTATTGCAGTGTGCTCATTGTGTAGCTTCCGTGCTTTTGCAAAGCACTGTGCCTGGCCTCTGGATTAGCAGACCTTGTAAACATACACCATGGATTCAGCTGTATAAACACGTAAACAGGTTAATCCGTAAAACAAGCACCCAAAGGCCGGAAGCCAGCTGGCACCTCACATGCATGATCAGAGCACAAAGCAGGCTGGTGCTCAGTAAATGCCCACTTTTTTGTGATGGTAATGCCCTCGAGAAGTCAGGTCGCAACGCCAAACACTGCTCATAAAAAAGTGTCGTGGTTTGATCATCGCTCTGCGTACTGTACTGCATGCCCCGCACTAGTGTAGACGTGAACTTTTCGGCGAGGGCAGGAGGAAACTACTTCTTCGTATTTCAGGCAAAGAAAAACGGCTCAATAAACATGTATTCGGCACAGATCAAGTATCGACAGGTATGTATTTTCATTTCTCCATTTTTGTGTACGTGTGTGTGTATTTGAGAATAATGTTGAAATTAAAATGACAGTGTCAGTTAGCTTGAGTAACTCCAGCTGACATGCTCATATTCATTCACATGTTAATGAATATGAGCATGTCAGCTGGAGTTACTCAAGCTAAGTGTCAGTGGCCTTCATAATGTTCATGGTGAGAGCATGGAGGCATTTCTACCTCCACGGTGAGAGAGGACAATTATCCTCACTTTGTGCTCTACTTTAAATTTACATGTGCATTAAAGTTGGGCGATCGTGTATAGTGTAGGGCCCCTGTTTTGTTTTGATCAAATTAGAGTCAAAAATGTTTTGTATTGCTTTAATATCATCTTTACAATCAAAAGCAATTCTAAGGACATCCGTTTTGCAATTTTAAACAGTTTTGCGCGGTCTTTAACATCGCTCTATCGCTCCGTCATGTCCGTGCGTGGCGCTCACGTGGTACATCGCACGGTGATCGCCATCTATATTTTCGCATGATGTCGCCGCGCTGTCATCGTCATTTTACCCCAAAATTTCTCTACATTTTTCGATGGGGCAGGGCACATTTAATTCCCCCAGAAATTCCGGAAAAAAACCCAGCAATATGACTTGGTGCGTCTTTTCCTCCCCCGTTTTTTGTTTTTGTTTTTGCTTATCAGTGCAGGGGAGGGGGGGCGCGCTCCCTCGTTCTCCCCCCCCCCTCCCCCTCTCGGGACGCCCATGGCTCTGTTGATGATTGTGTGGAAAAGTAAAAAAAAAACAAAAAATAAAAATAAAAAAATCCAGGCGGCCTCCTAAAAGTAAGCGGCGGGGACAAGAAACTGGTTTTTTTTTTTTACTTTGCCTTACATATTTCTAACTGTTATGAAATTTTATCACACTTCTTATTAACGGTACATTCAAGGAAGGATGAGTATGTCAATAACAAACCTCAAATTCCCTTTTCCCCCCAGTGTACAATGTATGTATGTGTAGTACAAATTTAGCATGTGATATTGTACAGGCTCCTGATTTTTTTTTATTCATTTTTATTATGCTTTATCAAGGTATGGACATAATTATTGTATTTTTTCAGGCGACGATGCAACTGACCCTACAAACTTGACTGAGTTGGAAATTGAGGATGACAACACAGACTTCGCCCTTCGTTTCTCAAGTAGAAATTCAGGTAAGATTTTGTTTTTGCACAGTTATTGACATGTTATACAAGCAGACAGCGCTCTGGAGTGCTCTGAAACGTGCAAAACTAAATCATGCCCACTTTACTCACTCTTTAGCCAGCAAATTTCTCCAAAAATTCTATTGGGCAAAAGAAAAGGTCCTCAGTATTTCACCAACCAAGTTTGCAGACTCAATTCAATTTTGAAAGGAGACTTTTCCCACATATTTTGCACATGAGAGGGAAGTCAAGTGATTTCAAAATGGGGCTACTGGTACATGTACAACCTTGGTCCAACTATTTGGAGAGATTGACCTCTTCATTCAGTATCATTGGTCTGATGGCTGACTATGCAGAAATGTAAGGTAAATTGAGACTAGTTCCCGGTTCATACCACATGTTTCTTAAATTCTTTTAGCATGGTTGATTGATGCAGCACTGAAGCGGTGTTGGACTGGTTGTTTTAGGTGCCAGTCTATTTTCTTGTTTTGCATGTTTTCAATACCTTAAGTTTTGGGACTCTCATACACAGTTTTGAGAGTCCCAAACTTTCGGACTAGTACTAGTATACAGGGTGACCCCCAATTTATGCAGCCCTTAAACCTTTTTCCCCACAAAACCCGTGATAGGTGAATCGTTTATGTTTTGGATGTCATGTTAAAGCTGAGGGCGTTCTCTTTACTGAAAAAAGAAAAATCATGGAAAAAAGCACATTGTGTTGCCGAAAAATGTCAATTAAATGTAAAAGATGCAGATTCACAACAAAGGTATTATAGAGAAGTTTCTCATGCCGGCAGTTCTATCATGCAAACCAAGCGTGATGTGAACCTTTGAGATTTATTGACTTCATTGTGTTCATGTTCCAGGAGAAGGTGCTGGCTATTTTCTCATCGCTGTAGAGGAATCAAGAACATCAGAGCAGATTGAATGGCCGTGCAAGTCAAATCTACAATCTGAATCATGCCCAGGTATGTGAAACCAATATCTACAGTATGGCCCAGTCTTTTACCCAGTCTAAATGTCGTGCTTTTGTCACGCCGACTGAAGTGGGATAATAATAGCATGACAACTTGACAAGAGTTTGGGACAGATATTGCACGCCATTTTAGAACAGTGCCATGCCACTGCCATTCAGAACAGTGACAGCGTGGTACGGTAGATCCTCTTGAACCAAAGGATGTTTCCAATCTGATTTGCAGAGCAGAATGCTTGTAAACACAATGATGCCGATGTGCCAAATTGCAATAATCAATTATTAAAGCAGGGCACTGCATAGTCCAAAGACTGGGTCTTACACCTTGGTTAAACTGTTAAGTGATGGCAATGGTACATAGTAGACATTATTTTTAGAAGTTGTGACCTGACACTGACCAGAGGGCACGCAGCATATTTTTTAGGATACTAACTACATGTAAGTACATGTACATGGCAGGTTTCATAAAAAGTGGACAACTGCACAACCTCGATTGTCAATTTTCAAAACGCATTCCAAACAGTCCAAAGGCATTGTGAATGGCAACATGTGCCTTGCAGTTTGTAAAAACCAACAAATAAAAACAAGATCGTGTATATTTTGTTTGGGTGGCAAGGTTGAAGTGGACAGTGACAACCACCGAACCACGGGGGATTATTTTTTCACAAAGTAAAGCACGATGAAAATAAACAGTGGCAACATTATTCTGTGGTTTGATGTGGATACCAAGGGTCCCCCTTTGTTGTAATCGGACTTGCGAAATTGCAAAGTAGCCGATGTAAGTTCTCAGAGACTTTGAAAAAGTTGGTAAAATTGACGGAAATTAGAAAGAAAAAAAAAATCATCTTACATTTTTGTTGTGAATCCAATGGGATATAAATTCCCCCTGCGTAACGGCCTTCCCACCTACCTTCCATATCCCAAAAATAATCACCTAAGCTGGCTTTGTAGAAAAGGCTGATTCTCCAGAACCTCGCTATTTCGAACGTCATATTTGACGGATTTTTAATAACGTTCGAATTTTTTGACGGACTCACAGTGACGTTCAGGACGTTCGCACCTTAAAATAGGCTCCGTCGTAACCCGGTGCTACATCCTCTTCAAACGATGTAGGGGCTGTTTAGTCTGTAGCGTCACAAACGATGTACACCGAGGTCAGTTTAGAATATTTAGATCCCAGATTAATTACGAAACACTTTGAAACTTTGTTTTTGAAACACTTTGACTCGCGTTCCCTTCCACTCTCGTTTAGCCTACAGAGTTCAATAATTGGCCTATTGTCCAATGTCTGACTTGGTGAATATTTGCAAACGTCATTCAATTGTCATTGATTTCGTAGGCCTAACCAGGAATTGAAGCAAAGATTAAAAGAACTTTTTTTTCTTTTTTTAAGGAAACGTAACTGGTTGTTAAGTTATCTTAATTGTAAATGGTCAAATTCCCTTTTAACTCTGACCTAGTAGGTTGTTTTTGTAAAATCGTTCTGAAATCGGAGAATTTTGGACTGCCTACAATGGCCTAAAAAGATGTCTTCCGAAGCTGCAAATTGCACTACGGATTCTTAGCAAATCAGTTAGTTCAACAGTCCAAGAGGATGTGGCATGGCGCGCTGCCAAATTTGAGATACAAATTACGTCACCACTGAATAAGGAAAACGTTGCAAGCACGTATGTTACATTTTAATGGTAATGATTTAATAACGTTTGAAACTAAAGTCCTTTTCAATCTTCACGCGAATGCAAATGCGAAGCGAATTTATGAGGTCAACCCCAAATATTCGCGCTGCAAATTCGCAAAAGTTGAACACATTGCGCGCACCTTCGCAGCGAATGTTTCATGACGTCAAATTCGTTTCGCGTTCGCATTCGCGTGAAGTATGAACCGGGCTTATATTATAAACACCTAAATTTTAGACATAAGCAAAAATGTCCACTCGCAAATAACAAGAATAATTGAACGTTAATGTTTGCTGTCTCAAAACGTCGTGCAGTAGTTTCATGCGACAAGGTTACTCTTCACAACGTATCGCTGATAAACGATTTATCCTGACAAGTTTAAGCCAAATTCCACACTGGAAGCAAAGTACAAATTCCTTTTTCAGTTTCTGGTGCCAAACATTTGGCCAAGTGACAACTCCGTTTCTTAATTGAAGTTGACATATTTTTTTCATGAAATGGCTAACCACACTTTTTTTCAAGGATACATGTATCAACGACGTTGTACAACGATTATTTTCCAACATTGTCAAATTTTAAGATAATGGAAATACATCGTTATATTGTCAGCAAAATTTTGAAATGTCCTTTTTTGAGATATTTTATGAGCCATTTTAACACTGTCAAACTGTTATACGGTCGTTTCTTGCGTTTTACTATTCAAACATCAAAGATAAACCTTATACTGAACAATTCCAGCTTCAATTTCACAAGCAAAGTACAAATCCCTGGTCAGTTTATCTGTGGAATGAACTTGAACTGCATCAAGCTATATCTCAATTTTATCAACTCTTCATTAAACTCCTAAAACAATTATCGCAAAACGGCGAATCATTTTTTTTTGAACAATATCAATAACATGACGCCACATTCTTCCAACATTTTGTCAAACGTTAAAGACAAGGAAACGACATCAAAACATTGTGCAAATAGCAGTAAAAAACTGCACTGGAAATCGATCTAGAATGCAGTTATTAAACACTGGCAATACAATGCAATTCACAATTGCAATTCATAATTTCAACTTCAAGGACGGCTGTTTGATTTGGTATGCGCTTCAACACAGCGCCTGTGATCTTCGGCTCCAAGAGACATCTTAACTCGGCTGCCGATCATTGCCCATTCTGGCTTCACATGACAGAGATAGTTACTCTTGCTCTCCCATGAGACGTCATCTTTGTCAGGCCAGACGTAATAGGATCCCGACTTGGACAGGTAGGAAAGAAGCATCGGCTTCTCCGATACTTCCATCACCTGTGAAGAAAAGCAGAAACGGGCACAGTAATTACTGTTCGGTATAGACAGCGCTTTAAATTCGCTAAACCGGTTTTAACCGGATCGAGTTGAACTGAAACGCTGTCTGAACGTACCCAAACTGTAAGATTACACTACCTTTGCTAAATACCAGTCGGAAGAGCCACGGCGCCCCAGTAACTTGCAAGCAATGCAGTCTCCTTCTTGAGGAACAATTGGCATCTCGGGATCTATAGTAAAACATTTTAGAGTAAGGGTGTAAAAAACGTTCCATGCTTTACGCGACTTAGACGTAACCCCTTTTTTTTCTGCGAACGTTCTCATCGCTTTAAACATTCACGGAAAATTTGTTGCATTTACCGCATTTGCATTCACGGAAAGCATGAACCTTCTTTTTGGGTTTAGTTAGTCAAGAATAATGTTTTTAGAATGGTAAACATGTATAATAAATTGCCTGGTGCATCTGGGACATCTCGCAAAGTGTTGAGGCCGGACGTGGATGCCACCTGAGACGCATCTGGTACCGATGCTGGGGTGTCAGCGGCAGCTGAAGGCACAACTTCCGTCACTGTTCTCGCTACTGACACATGGAGAGAGTGAATAACGACACAAGGTAAGGATTTTTAAGGGGTGGGGGCTACGTTAAAACGAAGAATGATTAAGACCAGGATGCAACAGGATGCCAGTTTTATAAAAATCCATTGAATACGATTTTAAATGCAGTGCGAAACTTAAAGGCCGATACATCATTGGTAATTACCAAAAACAAAAGTCTTCAGTTTTCATCTGAAAGAATCACTGTTGAAAGAAGAATGGTTTTTCACATTTTTTCTCGTGACTCTGATGACGGATCGGCTGAAACTTTCACAGGTTTATTATTTCATATATATGTTGAATCACACAAAGTATGAATACTGTCTGAGACTATATTGTCAGCACTACCAAAGATGTATCATACCTTTAGACAGATTGGTGCGCAGCGTGATAAACAGATGAGTTAGTTCGTCATTGGAAGTGTGTAAGTGTGTTTAGCGTCTTGTAAAACTATTTGTTTAAGTCAAAACTTGTGCACAAAAAGGGCAATGATTACGAATACGATATGCAATCAGCGATGTGAAAATGTATGGCAAAAATGCCACCACTAATTAAGTAATTACCAAAGGTTTGTTCTTTACCATTTTGATTCTGGCTAGCCTTTTCCTTTCCCTGTAGCATCAGCCGCTTCACCTTGAAATCGCCAGTGGTGTAACTTGCATTTTTGCAAAATCTTGCTTTGCCAGCTAGACAATGCACACAAAAGCAAGATAGTCTCCTGACATTAAGCTGGTAGGGGCCCAAAACCTGGAACTGATGGAACCCTCGAGACCCTTTCAGAGTCGTCACTTCTGTTTCTGGTCTCACTCGTTGGATTTCGCTCTTGCCCACGTAGGGTGATGGAAAATTGGAAGCGGTTAATAAAAGCTAGGAAGGAAAAGGTGATATGTGTTCAAACAAAATCAAGTGCAGTGCAGTGCGATTTGTGCAAAGGAAGGTGGAAAGGTGCGAAGAAAAGTTACGGGGAGTGGTGCTGATGGGTAGCGGTGAGGGCGTGTATAGTTTGTGCAAAGGATGATGGAACTACGGTTCGAGGATATGTTGTTCTATATATGGTGCTGGTGGGTATAGCGGTGATGGCATGTCAAGGACCTGTGAAATTGGAAATTAAAAAAACTAGTGGATGGAATATTAAGCAGAAATGACATGGTAATAATTGCTGGTGGTGTTTTCTTTACCCGTTGTTTCCCTGGCTCGATATTCACTCAAGTTAACGATAGACAAGGGACAAATCTGGTAGTTTCTGTCGCATCTATATACCGCAGTCTAAAAAATAATCCATTTAATAAAATTTTACAAAAATGCATTTAGAACGAAAATAAAGGCAACAACAATCAGGTCTTTTAATTTGTTTATTTCAAATCACACAATCAAAACAATGTGAGATACAGTAAATCGTAATGTTCACAATTAATTATTACCTCCTCACAATTAACTCCCAATTTTATTAACACGAATGGCCGCGATAAAAACTTGCCTCCAAGACGTTGTTGGGTCTTTTTTTCGTTCACGAACCCACCGTCGCGAAACCGTTATCAGTTCAAGTGGCCGATGCGGTTGGTCTTTCGCGGCGGTTGGTTTGTGAACGAAATACAACAGCAAGGTCTTGGGGTTTGCACTACTGTAACTGTAACATGACTTTCAGTATAGAGTTATTGCAAAACATTACTGAATTTTTGTATAATTATTTTGCAGGGACTAGCTTATCCAGAGCGCTTTAGTAGCTCGATGGAATAAATTTGACTTGTGCTGCAAAGCAAAAGCTTGGACGATTCAGTTTAATTGATGTTTTTAAATCAATATTAAAGTTCATACTTTTCAAAAGTTTGAGAACCATATTCAATTGAAAGTCAACGTACGGTTACGTAAGCGACGGCATATTAAATAAGTCCTTAGATAATGCCCAGTTTCCGGTCTGTCAAAAAATGACGTTCGATGTCCCTGTCCGTCAATATTTTATGACGTCTGCTAACAGTCCGTCAAGTATTGTGACGTTTGAGAATGTGTCTGTCACGTGACTGACGCCCGGGAATTCTATGGCTGCGCGTATTTCGCGCGCTGGAACCATTATGTGGTTGCGTACATTGCGAGAACTAAACAGTGTCTGACAATGAATTTTGAACTGTCGTTAGCTTCAAAAGGATTATCTGTTCAGTGTGGTGCAATCCTACTGGTCCCTAACGTCTTTTTTTATCGCACGTAATATAGTGGATGGATTTTCTTGAACCATACTCACCCCAAAACCAGGAAATTTCAGAGCAGGCTATGACCCGTTCTTCGCGACATCGTCGTCGAAAGAAAGAGGGCGTTTGGTTTTCATCGATCCAGGTAGAAGGTTAACGCACTTACATAGGGTTCGTTTTCCCGAGCGTTATGGATTTGTTTGGACAGACTGTGGTTTTTAATAACGTTCGGGAAATTACGATAACGCGTGTCGCAATTGTGAGCGCCTGACAGCTTTATTTAAATCATCTGCAAATGTTCTCAATTAGGCTATTTCACGGCCTATCCGCCGACTTAATGGTATATTTATATTTTAAACGTTTCTGGGTTTTTTTTAAATGTTGACAAAATGTGACGGAATTGAATGACGTTTGCAACTTCGGAAAAAAGTACGGAACTGCTTTTTGAAGAAAAGAACTGCTTTGTCCTCCCAATCATAAAAACGTAGTCACGGGATCCTTCTCTGATATGGACATGCTGCAAACCATAATTTGCCGGCTGTGCTTGTGTTACAATCATTATTTTTGTGCGAGGTAGTCATGTCCGTCCAAAACCAGTGACGTTTGAGACTTGGAAATTCCAGTTATGATGAAGTTAGAGGACCCAGGGGAATGAAACTATGTGTGATAAATATACATATCCTAAACACCATCCCCCATTTATAGGAGCCAGTTACAGCACACTGTATAAGAAATAACAGCAAAGAGAATCAGACAGCACTACATCTCTGTTTTTTGTGAAACATGCCACATGTAAGTGTTGACACAGATTCAAGAATTCATTGCAGCAATTGGGAATCCATAATAGAGCCTTTTGAAAATTCCTGCACTTAAGTTTTACATGATAACCGACACAGGTAATTCAAGTTGGTTGGTTTTGAGAACCTTCTATATAAGTATATGTGCAGTGAATTTACAAGTGCCATTGACTCAATAACACAACATTTCAAATTATATTATAGGATTTGCTTTTGCTGTATATGTATTGTCAGCATAGCCCCATAAATGTGGCCTATTTACTGGACTGCCTCCGTAAACATAGGCCACACATCCACATGTACAAAAACGTGTCGCACTTTGCCAAATTTTGATTTTCACATTTAGGCTTAGTTTGTAGGGTTTTTTTGCTTTAGACGCATACTCACCCTCTTTATAGGCTAATCAGAAAGTGCTGCCTTTTTCAGATGTCCATTTTTCGTGAAGTTTCCAGATACATTTGCACACGTTTGCGTATCAAAATTTCAACATGAAATTTCACCAAAAATAGACATCTGAAAAAGGCAGCACTTTCTGAAGAGGGTGAGAATACTTCTAAAGCAAAAAAAACCTACAAACTAAGCCTAAATGTGAAAATCAAAATTTGGCAAAGTGCGACACGTTTTTGTACATGTGGATGCGTGGCCTATGCTTACGGAGGCAGTCCAGTAAATAGGCCACATTTATGGGGCTATGTCAGCAATACAGCTTGAATCTGGGGTTTATAATAATACTGTTACACTAACCTGTCTAATTTTTGTGATCACTGGATCAGGTGAGTAACACCGTTATTCACTTTCAGGCAAGTGACCTGTTTATTATTTCGTGATAATTTGGTAGTTTTGTTTTTGGATGTCTGTTGTACACTGGAGGAGCATTTCCCACCCACCAACTAGGCATCCCAAAGCTGTGAGGTGGTAAAAAAAAACCAGAGAATTTTTAGGGTTACACTGACTTGGACAAACACCATGTTGTGAAATACACTTCATTGTTTGCTCTTACTGTATATTACTATTTTTTACTTGAATCAACAGGTTCACTTCGGGACAAACGGGCCAATAAGAAACAAGTGGAACAGAAAATAGGTAAACTGGTTGTAACACATCTAATAACATATGCAACACATATTTTGACACCATTGAGGTCAAATTATTTGTATGTTGTCATTGTATACTTTTTTAAAGTTGAATTTCTTTTAAATTTCTTGTAGGTCATGGTTGCTTACTTAATGTAAACATATAGGCCTAACTCAAATGTTGGATGATATTAATTATGATGACTTCCTCAGAGATGTGATTTTCTTTCATGAGATCAGATTACACCATGATGACATATTTTGTCTTTTCAAATGTCATTGATATCAATAAAGGAATAAAGGGAATCAATGTGAGGTTTAAACACTCTGTTTAACACCGGATTTGAAATCTATGTTTGTAAATAAGTAAAATTTATTCAGCCCAGCAGTTTTGGCATAAAGTAAAGTCAAATTACCTTTTTTACGCTGTGATGCTATACTGATCAATTGTGCCAACAAAATACAATTCCTTGCTGCCCACTGACAAAGTTGGTGGATGACAAGTTTCATGATGTCATCATTGGTCATGATTAAAAAGTGCATCGTTTTTATCTGGAGAATAGACCATAGCCCTAACAGTTTCTGAATCCTCCAATTTCAATATGAAATGGCACACCCCCTAGGGAGTTACATGTAGGTTAAGCATAATAAACGTTGCATTTTGTTAACATGTGCCATTTCCTATGGAAGCTTGGTGACTAGCTCGTGTCCCCACCTACCTCTCGTAGGAAATCACACGTGTAAACAAAGCATGATATCATGAAGTGTTTGGTCTGTAGGGTTAAAACTTGCTTGCTAAGCAGGTACATGTGTATTACACGAATGTTATAAGTAACATGTATGGTGAATTCATAATGGCATCTTGAATATTTAAGCCATTTTTTGTGAGCAAAGCATGACAAATGTTATTTCTGTGATAGTTCTATTAGGGCATAAGTTCGTACCGTCATGATGATGTCACAAAACGTTGATACGTCTAACGTGCTCGGTCCGGTAGTTGGATTATGTTACGTGCATGCAAGTCTGAAGTGATGTAGTAATGTTGTCATGAATTTTGTTTAGAAATTGCAACTTAAAATATTTGGTATTAAATGGCCATTGTTTAAGTCCTACATCAACCAGTATATAATCTAGAGAACAACCACTTTTGCAAAGGAAAGTACATGTACATGAAATTGAATGTGAGAATGACTTGTTAAATTTCATAATGCAAAAACCTTTACATCTTTTTGTCGCAATATTAATTTTATGACCAAGACAGAAATAAACTACTTGGTCTTTAGGCAAACTTGTTAAGATAAAAAAAAAACCTTGAAATTTACCAGGTTTTCTCAAACAAAAAATGCCCTTTTTACATATATTTTTAAATGTCATGTACAAAATGAGAAACCGTAACACAAATGTCAATATTCAACCTTTGTCAGATTTTTTTTATGCTATTGTATAATTTTGATATTTTTATAGGGAAATAAAATGCTGAGCTTTTCTTATACAGTGACATCTGAACTGTTTTGTATCCATCTGTGCACTGCTACATACACTTAAACATCTTTAACCCAATGATAATTAGATTCTTGTTAATATGTAGGATTTTACAGTTTTTTCTAAATACCTAGATGCGCCAAACACGTTAAAAGCTGATGCGATGCAGCCGTAATAATGTGTGTCTGACTGACCATGCGCTTAAATGTGTACATGTAGGCATGTACACATGACTGAAATGGAAACCAGTGAAAATTGGTGAGGATAATCCCAACGTTTTTTTTGATAATAGGAGGTCAGATATGACTGCTAAATACTGCATTTACAAAAAATGATGCCATTAGACTGATACAAATGCCAATTTGTGTAATGATCCCTTCTTTATTTGAATAATTGAATTGTATGAAGTTTAATCTCGAATTGAATCATGAGGCTTATCTGTGAAAGAACTCACAAGGTGTAGTGGTTTACTGTAAGTGTCAACTTGATGATATAACTATGGACCTACAGACCCTACTTCCTGGAGAGATAACATCCCAAGCAGTACAACTGTACTGAAGAAAAAAAACACTGCATCGAGAGATAATATTTTCCTAAGCCCTACGGACTTCATTGCTGGGATAATATTATCCCAGAGAAACCCCACTGCATCACGAGATAATATTATCCCAAGCCCTGCTGACTTCATTGCTGGGATAATATTATCCCAGAGAGACCCCACTGCATCAAGAGATAATATTATCCCAAGCCCTACGGACTTCCATGCTGGGATAATATTATCCCAGAGGAACAACACTGCATTACGAGATAATATTATCCCAAGCCCTGCTGACTTTATTGGTGGGATATTATCCAAGAGGAATACCACTGCATCACGAGATAATATTACCCCAATCCCTGCTCATGAGTTCATTGCTGGGATAATATTATCCAAGAGAAACCCCACTTCCTCAAGAGATAATATTATCCCAAGCCCTGCTGACTTCACTGCTGGGATAATATTATCCCAGAGAGACCCCACTGCATCAAGAGATAATATTATCCCAAGCCCTACGGACTTTCATGCTGGGATAATATTATCCCAGAGGAACAACACTGCATCAAGAGATAATATTATCTTAAGCCCTACGGACTTCCATGCTGGGATAATATTATCCCAGAGGAACAACACTGCATCACGAGATAATATTATCCCAAGCCCTGCTGACTTTATTGCTGGGATATTATCCAAGAGGAATACCACTGCATCACGAGATAATATTACCCCAATCCCTGCTCATGAGTTCATTGCTGGGATAATATTATCCCTGAGGAACAACACTGCATCAAGAGATAATATTATCCCAAGCCCTACGGACTTCCATGCTGGGATAATATTATCCCAGAGGAACAACACTGCATCACGAGATAATATTATCCCAAGCCCTGCTGACTTTATTGCTGGGATATTATCCAAGAGGAATACCACTGCATCACGAGATAATATTACCCCAATCCCTGCTCATGAGTTCATTGCTGGGATAATATTATCCAAGAGAAACCCCACTTCCTCAAGAGATAATATTATCCCAAGCCCTACTGACTTCACTACGCGGATAATATTTCCCAGAGAGACCCCACTGTATCAAGAGATAATATTATCCCAAGCCCTGCTCACCTCATTGCTGGGATAATATCCCAGAGAGACCCCGCTTCATAAAGAGATAATATTATCCCAATCACTACTGACTTCACTGCTGGGATAATATTATCCCAGAGAGACCCCACTGCATGAAAAGATAATATTATCCCAAGCCCTACTGACTCCATTGCTGGGATAATATTATCTCAGAGAGACCCCACTTCAGCAAGAGAGAAAATTATCCTAAGTCCTTAGCCCTACCGACTTCACTGTGCGGATAATATTATCCCAGAGAGACACTACTTCACAGATATATATTATTATCCCAAGTCGTACTGACTGGAAGCACTACCAGTTGATGCGTAATACTCACTCCATTGATAACAATGAATGGACAGGCAATACCCATCTCATGTCGGATCGTCTACTGCTACTTCAGGTTTCTTCCCCCCACCAGAACTCCGTTTCTGAATTGTTCCTTAAATGGAGAGGACATTTCTCGACATTTGACGACATAAGGTAAGGAGAGGACATTTCTCGACATTTGATGACAGAAGAGGACAGTGCCATTTTTAACACGAAGTTTCATATCCGTTTCAATGTCAGAGAAGTAAAAATGACTGTCACTATTTTAAAAAAGCATGGAAAAATTATCTAAGAACAAATTACACGATTAAATGCAAAAAACAGAGATCACATTGGTTCACTTTGGTAATACTTGCTGTTATAAATAAATAAAGCGAGAGGACATGTATATTCAAAATACCCCCGGTACTAACTTATGTAATATTTTTACCAGCACGTTGACTCTCGGCTTTCTTTGCCGGGCATGCCGAGTATATTATGAGCACCTATTTATACAATCCCGTGAATTCATAATCCAATTCATCAATCATCTTGACTGATTTGCCATTGCAACCCGTTGATCACAGACTTCATGGGTAAGTTATTAGTATTATTTTTTTTTTAGATATGAGTTACTTGTTCAGCACATTATAGTATTGTGCCTTATTATGTCTCAGTTTTCCGGTTGACGTCAGACTATGATACAAAATGGAACTATATATAGATCCCTTATTGCTCAAACCATGCTCGAATGAGTTGGAAATCGTACTCTTTTAAGAGCCATATATTGGAGATCAACAACTCTTTAATTTAAAGTAGTTTTCACCCTTGTTTGCAGTTTTTTCTATGGCTCATAAAAAAGAGCAAGTGAATTAACTTCCACTCCTTTAAAGAGCCATATGGGGACAACTGTCAGTGGTTTATTTACTCTTTTTCATTTAGAGAGTATAGCTGTACATAGATTGTAATTGTGGCTTCTTACATCCTTTAAGTTGCTGCATATTTAATGAGGTCACATTCCTTATGTATATGATACCCATAGGCTACTGCCTATGGACCTTTATGATGGGAACCCCTGATGTAAATGTTGGCCGACGTTTCAGCTCGGTGATGTTAATTTTTAAGGGAAAGACTTGGATAATCATTTACAGAAAGAAACTGGAATGTTTGCGTTTGTTACAACTATTTTATTATCATTATTATAGTGTAATGGTACCATTAAGGAGACACGTTGTCGTAATTTCTTCGCACGATGGGAGACATCGGTCATTGGAGACATTTTCATGTCTCCCTAATGTCACAGCCCCCCTTTAGAGGCAACATTTTACCGTCGCAATTAGATTATATTTGTTGTTCGTGGTCTAATTAGTAAAAAAACAGAAATTTGTGGAAAAAGGACAAAGGAATATTGGGTTAGGGCACATTTAAGTTTGAAACATTTTGTGCACAAGTCTAGGGATGTCTCCCAAATGTCCAATCCAGGGTAATATTTATTATTATTATTCTGGTTTATTAAAACTCATGCGTCGTGGCCCGAAGGCCAAACTGTACATGATTTATAAATAAAAAAAGCGTTAACAATTGACTTTAAGTATAAGATTTAAAATACAAAAAGTGACATTATTGAGATGTTTAAAATACACAATGTACCCACAAAAAAAAGGTAAGAAGTAATCAGGGATTCAGGATGAGGAAAGTATGACAAAACACTAGAACAAGGGATAACAAATGTTGGACCCAAAAGACTGAAAAATAATATTAAAACGAAATCGATAGAGTAAAAGTAAGGGCGTGATAGTGAAAACAATATTTTTACATTTGAATTAATTAGGTCAACGAAGTGTGGGATTGGGCTGTATGTTTAGATAGTGCCCAGAGTTAAGAATATTTGTACGTGAAAAAAAAAACCTGACCCCTTTGGATTTGAAATGCATCGTGATACATTTTACTATCGGTTGAATGACTTTATCTGAAAACATGTGAAAAAAAGAATGATGATTTAGTTACGATGAGATACACGATGGGATACACTTCCAAACAGGTACTCAAACATATCTGTTTATACTCGAATCTTCCCTTCGGCTTATACCCGATGTTAAATTTCAAATTATATGTGTTCCGTTTAAGTATTTGTAAGTTTTGTGAATATTTGTTGTACGCCCAATGATATAGGCATGCTGGACTTGTGGGAAAAAGGGATGCGAGTCTGTTTAAAAAGGGATGCGAGTATTAAGTACACGTCCAATGATATAGGCATGATGGACTTATGTGGAAAAGGGGACGCGAGTCTGTTTAAAAAGGGATGCGAGCATTAAGTACTCGGTTAATGATAAAGGCATGCAGGACTTATGGGGAAAAGGGGATGCGAGTCTGTTTAAAAGGTGACTGCTCTATGTTCCGACACCCCTATGTTCCGACAACCTAAATTGTGTTACTCCCGGTTAGGGTTAGGGTTAGGAATAGGAATATGTGCAGTCGGAACATAAGGGTGTCGGAACATAGAGGTGTAACCGTTTAAAAAGGGATGCGAGTCTGTTTCAAAAGGAATGCGAGTATTAAGCATAGACATAAAGAACCTATAGACGGACAGCGCCTATGGAAATCAACGTCAGGGTACCGTAATTTTGACGGCACCCGACTAGGTATGAAACCATGGGCGGAAGTTTTGAATAAATGTGCATGACTCTATGGAATAACAGCGGAAGGAATGATACAAATCGACAATTTCGGTTGAAAACGCATAGATGGTGACTGAAAACCCTGTGAAACGTTCACTTCATAATGCTGTACAGCTATGTATTTGTGTGTGTTATTTCAAAATAAATTAATTATGCCTACAACCGCCGCGAAACGCGGCATGCTGGGTGCTGGGTGCAACTTGAGCCGTAAACTATACGGTGGGCCCTAAATATTGAATAATTATTATCGGCTTAGAGTAGGTTTTGTTCATGTTTGCTTCATTAGATTCTTCTTAGCGTAGGATAAACTTCTATTGAGATAATTTGGTTAACTTAAATAGATTTGGTTGATTATAAGTTCTATACTTCAAGCTTTGACTTTTCTGCATTTAATTCATTGATCCATTTGCTTTACCTAAGGTTAGTTTTATACTCATCTCTGGTATTGATCTACACTATTTATTGGGTTACTATCGCCTCATTCTATAAATAATATTCGTAAGGATTTGTGTACATAATATTTGTAAAGATTATTCGTAGCCTATAAATATACAGTTTGTGCATATTAAATAATTTGTAAATATACAGAACGTCTCAGAGGATTATTATTGGTGTTTGCACGAAGTTGTGGGTGGGAAAACCAGTCCCGAAAATTCCACTGCACTAATTTCTGGGGGCAGTTGTGACATGCCTAACCCGTCAGGCACATGTATTTTTTAAAATTTGTACTAAGGGAGCCCAGTCAAAGAAGGAGGGGGGGGGGGTGGATTTCTGACCCCCAAACCCTCCCTCTGGATCTGCGCCTGGTTGCTACGTACAAACTCTGTGTTTTCTGCGTACAAATTTGGAAAGGTATATAGTTTTAGAATTTAAGGTCCAAAAATCGCACTGTGACGTTCTGCTTGGAGGACCTCACCAGACAGCCGCGTATTGTGTGCGCTTTATGTGTGACGTGCCGAACAAAATTGCCCATGATTTTTAAAAATGGCGGCTTCACTGAAATTACGGTCTTGCGCCCCCTGTTGTCCGTCTATAGGTTCTTTATGTCTATGGTATCAAGTACTCGGTTAATGATATAGGCATGCTGGACTTATGGGGAAAAGGGGATGCGAGTCTGTTTGAAAAGGGATGCGAGTATTAAGTACTCGGTTAATGATATCTATAGGCATGCTGGACTTATGGGGAAAAAAGGGATGCGAGTATTAAGTACACGTCCAATGTTATAGGCATGCTGGACTTATGGGAAAAAGAGGATGCGAGTTTGTTCAAAAAGGGATGCGAGTATTAAGTACTCGGTTAATGATATCTATAGGCATGCTGGACTTATGGGGAAATAGGGATGCGAGTATTAAGTACACTTCCAATGATACAGGCATGCTGGACGTATGGGAAAAGGGGATGCGAGTCTGTTTAAAAAGGGATGCGAGTATTAAGTACACGTCCAATGATATAGGCATGCTGAACTTATGGGGAAAAGGGGATGCGAGTCTGTTCAAAAAGGGATGCGAGTATTAAGTACACGTCCAACGATATAGGCATGCTGGACTTATGGGAAAGGGGGATGCGAGTCTGTTTAAAAAGGGATGCAAGTATTAAGTACACGTCCAATGATAAAGGCATTACAGAAATGTCCCATGAGCATCCCATGGGATTCCCATGATGTCCCATGGGATTCCCATGGGACCCCATGGGTTTCCCATCAAGAAAACCATGTAAGGTCAACTGATCACCATGGGAGATTTGATGCTCATCATGGGAAACCCATGTGAACACCATGGAGATTGCATGGACAACATGGGAACACCATGTGGATTTTACGAGCTCCATGGGAACACCATGGGGATTTTATGAGCTACATGGGAATACCATTGGGATTTTACGGACACCATGGGAACACCATGGGGATTTTATGGACATCATGGGAACACCATGTGGAATGAATGAACACCATTGGAACACGATGGGAATTTATGGACACCACAGGAACACCATGGGGATTTTATGGACACCATGGGAACACCATTGGGATTGTATGTCACCATGGGAAGACCATGGGGATTTACTGGACACCATGGGAACATCATGGGGATTTTAGACACATGTGTACACCATGAGGATTTGGACGATTTTGGTTATACTGGAGAACATGCATGTGCCATGGAAATTCATCATAGACCCAATTGCTCTCCCAAGTTATAGGCAAACCTTTCTTTGATTTAATTACTTATTCGCCTAGCTGTAAATTTGAATTCAATTAGAAATATTACCCTTGTGGTCAGAGAGGTCATCAAGAATTATATTTGTTATGCTGACCATGGGAAACTCCTGTGGATGTTCACCAAATTAACACAATGGGATAAACACCATGGGACACCATGGAACACCATGGGACCACCATGGGACATTTTTGTGAGAATCGCTTACAATAACGAGTGTTGTAATTGCACATTTTTGACTTTTTCTGTTGATAAGTGAAGTTATAAATGATGCATACAGTATTTTATTATGTAGAAATTGTGACATTCAAACTTTGGATAATATTGATTGTTATTATGGTTGGAAACACTTATGGAAAAATAAATTGGGAACACTGGGATAATATGGTACAAATTGACAAGTGGTATGGGAGCAATAATGTGGACTTTGGTCATAGAGTGCGGTGAATAGCACTTAACACACAGGGTTAAAATGTATTAAGGACGTTGTTATTGAAAAAATACCATGGAGCAATAAATCTTTTGAGAAATGAAAGGAAACCATACATGGGAAATAACCCATACAAAATGTCCCATGGGAAAAAGCTAATGGGAAAACAACCATGGGAAAAATCCCATGCTACACGGTGTCCAATTCACCATGCAATTCCCATGAGGTCCCATGGGAAATTTTCCCATGGGAGATTTCTGTAAGGGATATATGGTCTTATGGGAAAAAGGGGATGCGAGTCTGTTTAAAAAGGGATGCGATATTAAGTACACGTCCAATGATATGTAGGCATGCTGGACTTATGTGAAAAAGGGGATGCGAGTCTGTTTAAAAAAGGATGCGAGTATTAAGTACACGTTTAATGATATAGGCATGCTGGAATATTGGGAAAAAGGGGATGCGAGTCTGTTAAAATAGGGATGCGAGTATGAAGTACATGTAAAGGAGCAGAAAAAAAAGTTAAAGTTTTTCCCTAGTTTCAGATCTGCTACCCGTCTTTTTATAGGAGTACTTCTCCTGTGTTTAGTTTAGTAGTGGCCTCCCCCTTCCCCCACTGTTTATTCTGGCCCCAACTTCCTGTGTAGCTTTAGTTCATTGACCTAGAGGCTCATTCAGCAGACCAGCATCACACAGGCAAGACATATAAGCCCTGCTCTAGCTTTAGTGTACATTTGCATCCCGATCACAAGTGTCTGCTCCCTTTTTGGTAAGTTTCAAGAGTTTTCATTACTTTTCTTATTATTGTATAATTCCAGTTTTATATTTGCCTTTATGATACTCATATTATCCAGTTCAGTATCATTTTAGCTCCTTTTAAGATTGAGTTTTTTTACATGTACATGAAATCGTTTGTGTCTCCGCTCTTTTCTTAGAAGTCGTTTTAACTAGCCTTTTTGTTTAAAAACTTTGAAACTTTTGATTACTGTTTTGAGTTTTTATTCCAACTTGATTATTCTTTTAGCTCATTTCTAAACATTTGAGGTGTCCATTCTTTGAAAGTATTGAAGTTGTGTGATTCTAATAAGTTTTGTAATATAAGCTTGTCCAAGTTTTAATTGCTTGAGTCTAGGATTACCTGCATTTAAGTTTCATGTGTATGTTTAAGTTCCTTTTTCTTGCATTTTGAGTGGATTTTCATATTTTTTATAGGTTTTTTAAGTTGCTCTTTTTAACTACATGTACTTGTACATAGACGTAGACCTGTATCCATTCATTTAGCCTAGACCATGCCTTAATCCTTTGTTCCCTCCTTCCTAGAAGTAATAGTGTATTGAGACAGGCCAGAGGATTTGCATACCATTATGAGGCCCATTGAACTGTGCAGTATCTTGCAGTCCATAGTGCGTTAATCCCTAGTGCACACAGTGGTAAACTTGCATTTGGACCCCTTTGTTGCTTAGAGGATACTTTAGTACATGGACTGTAGTTTCATAGGAGTTTTGTTTTATAAGAACTGTTTTTAAATTGCCATTTGTTTCTTTCTTATTTTCTTGTTGCAGGTTTTTAGTTCATTCCTGTGCTATTAGAGTCATTTCCTTTAGTGTTGTGTGGGTTTCCTTTTGTTTCCCCTTTTTTCCTTTGGTTTTTATTCTTGTTTAACTTATTTTTTTGTAATCATCCCAAAAATATTATCTAATCGTTTATTTTTTTTTTTTCATCTATGGCAAATTCTTTTGAGTTTTATTTGCTGTTTTGACCCACAGTGAGATTTTGTTTGGAAGTATTTGAGAAACCTAATTTTCGGAAGGATAGACATTGTATAGTTTTTTTAATCTGTTTGAATTAAAAAAAAATTTGAGAAGTCTATTTTTGTTTCCTTGATTCCTTTTCTTTCTTTTTTTGTGTCCCAGGCTAAAAAGCTAAATCGCGACATAATCATTGGAACCAGGATTTTTTCTTAGCGAGTCATTTTTCTACGTTACATACACGCCCAATGATATAGGCATGCTGAACCCAAGGAAAAAGGGGGATGCGAGTCTGTTTAAAAAGGGATGCGAGTATTATGAAACACGTCCAATGATATAGACACGCTGGACCCAAGAAAAAAAGGGCATGTGAGTCTGTTTAAAAAAAGGATGCTAGTATACGGTCAATGATATGGACAAAGGAGTTCAAGGAAGCAAATTGTAAGTACTTGTAATACCATAAGCACAATAACGGTCCAATGACATGATGGGCACATTATACGAAAGGAATATGGCTCTTGCGGAGGCTCTTAAGACGTATTTTCCCGTTACATTGGTTAGATTCATTTGCAGAAACGGGATGCGAATTATGAAGAAATGTAGGCCTATCCCCTTTGAATTGGTTTGGTTCATCGTTAAAATAGGAATGCGACGACTTGTGTTGGAAAGGATTTGAATTCTAAATATATTGTAAAGGCAATGTCGAATGAGTAAAACAAATTATAGGATCAGGCTTTTAATATATTAAGCCATTTATTGCTTCTTCAAATAAAGAATGCAGACCAACATACACTTTTCTTTAATATAAATACCAATCAGGTTTCCTTTACGTTTACATGCATACAATTCGTTTACTTATAATGTCAAATTTGAGGTTTACTTTAATATTGTATTTGAAAAAATTATAGGCCGCTTGTTTATGTTATCTCATTGTTTAAACCATAATACTCACTTTTTAACTTTGCAACTCACGACAACTGTTCTTTGATGGTAACATGATGCGTGATCCCAGAAATCATCCGACGTATGAGCTAAAAAGTTAAGCAGCATGCATACCCCTATAGCCTTTTAATTGAAACAATTTTACAGGGTGTTTCACACAAAAAAGGAGATCTTTCAAAGCATCGTCTTTTTCACAGCTTTAAAAAAATACATCGCAAATATTGATACACATAGTGAGAGAATAGCCCATTATCTTTTCTACAACGAAAAAATCTTTCCAATCGGGTAAATACTTATCGAGTTATGGCCGATTCAAAATAAAAGCCGATTTTTCAATCTGTCCACGATCTCAATTGTCATTTTTTTTTCTCGAATGTATAAAGGATTTGGGATGAGGATAGTTTGCTTTCTTTAATGTTTTAATCTCTCTTCATTGATTTTGTTCATTTTATTTCTCCTTTTTTTTGCAACAATTGTAACTTATCCTTTTGAAAGTAATGAAAGATCTGACAAAACTGTTAGGTTTTCTTAGATGTTTACTTTACTGCTTTGTCTCGGCTGCCCTCTACTTGGTAGCCTTTTTTTTTTTTACAAATGCGAGTTTCGGTCCTTGTTCTTAATGCGGTAGTCAAAATGTCAGTCGCCGTGGACAAAATGAAAAGCGGTACTAATTTTCAATTGGCCATAACTCAATAAATATTTGCTTGATTGGAAAGATTTTTACGTTGCTGAAAAGCTAATGGATTATACTCTCTAACGATGTATTTATATTTGCGATATTTCTTTTTTTTCAGATGTGAAAAAGAGGATGGTTTGGCCGTTCGGGTTTTTGTGAGACACCCTGTACATGTCCCTGACATTTGTTAATCAACTTTTATTCAACGCAACCTAAATTTAAACTATACCCATGGGTCGAATATGTTTGAATTAATTCTACGTAATTGAGGTTTGAAAATGAAGGGCCTCAATACAATCCAACAAACCTGGACAATCTTCAGTGGTTCTGATCACCAACACGTGACCAACAGCTTTTGATTTTTTTTTTTTTCACACTGAAAACTAAACACGTTAAAATTAGGTTCTCAAGGCTTTTTACAATATCACATACAAGCAGTACATGCCGGGATAGAATTTGATGTTATATGCCTAACGCATGTACACATATATATTATTTGAATTTCTCGGGCAATGGATGATATTTTATCTTACAGCTAAAACAGTGTTTTGGTTTTATATACTGAAATCTAAAACAGTCTTTTAGTTTTCCATTACCGAATTTTAATGCATGAAACCGTTGCTTACCGGTAGATTTACTGCGATCTGTTTTAAAACTCAAATCTATATAACTTGTCGGCTCTGCACTGTTCATGTGTTCTCTGTTCAACTGTCACAGTTATTAACAACTATTATTAATCATGCTACTTTCTTGTACAATGATGTTCACAGAGAAAAAGAAAGAGAGCATGCGTGGTTGCTCCATAGGTTACAGTGATATTTTTTTTTTTTAATTGAAGTCTGTGATCGAGCATGTATAAAATGACTTATAAGAAAATCTGGATCAACAGCTAGGCCGGGGTAGCATCAGTTGCCGATAGACAATGATCGTGTTTCATCTTCTTCCACTTGTCCCTGTCAGTTGTGTGCAAAGTTCCTGTGTTCAGCTCATTGATCCTGTAGAATGAAATACAAAATATGAGAGCCCTTTCGGGACAGGAGATTTGTTGTTAATATACCGCTTACTCACATTTTATATGTTGATTGTTGAGAGAGTTTGCTGTGAGGTATACTTTTAAAAAAAAAACATTTTAAAACAACGATTCTTAGTGTACTGTTTTATTACAATATCAAGAAATACTTTTGAAATTTGAGGGAAATAAGAGCACACCGGCAATTTTCCCTGCAAAATTTATATTCTGTTTATTCAGTCATGTTTGTTTTCCTATCGGACGAATTTAATTGAAAATGATGTAAATAAAATTTCTTTGTCAAAACAATGATTTTTTGTATTGTCCCTCTACAGGGGCCACCTTTGTTGCTAGCCGGTCTTAAACACTTCTGGCTGTTCCTTTATCATCCCTTTAAGACCGGCCAAGTGACGGGCTCTCGACCAATACAATAGGGATGTGTAAACTGTCCAAGGTACATGTATTGATATGAAGAAAAAAATATATATAAACTACTCCCCAGACTTTCGTGAAAATATTGCTGTATGTGAGTATGTTGTAAATCATATTAAAATCGTTTTACATTGTTATTGTTTACGTTGTACCATGGTTGTACTCACCATTCGATCATCATGCTCATCATAACTTATTTCGACTTGAACTTCAAAAGAGCAAAGGATGCGTAGCTCAGTATAGACTTATGACTATCTGTTGTCAAGTTCGTATGACCATGGTATGACGGATTGGCAACCCTGTGTATTAGAAATACGCCAAACATCTCACAAATACTTCTGGAACAAAACGAGCAAAATGTTGGGCTCGGGCCATCCAGTTCTTATTCCTGCATGGGCCATCAGACTAGTATGTGCACATCTATGTCCATACGGTGTATGTATGCTGGCAGGGCAAAACTTCAATGACACCGCTAGCCCCACGATAAGGTGTGATAAACATGTGGTCAGTACCATGAGCAGTTGAAACTGCTCATGGAACTGCTCATGGTGAAAGAGTGAAAACTACTCAAAATTAAAGAGTTGTCGATCCCCAATATATGGCTCTTAAAAGAGTGGTTTTCTACTCGTTTGAGCATAGGGGATCTATATAGTTCCATTGTGTATTATAGTCGTATGTCAACCGGAAAACTGAGACATATTAGGCACAATACATCTCGACTACTATAGTAATGCGCTGAACAAGTAACTTAATATCTAAAACAAAAAACAAAAATAACTTACCCATGAACTCTGTGATCAACGGCTTGCAATGGCAAATCAGTTGAGATGATTGCTGAATTGGCTTATGAATTCGCCGGATTGTACAATTAAGTGCTCATAATATACCCGGCATGCCTGGCACAGAAAGCCGAGAGTCAACGTGCTGGTGAAAAGACAGTTGTTCAAATGTGGCTAGACAAATCAAATCTGACGACAACTTTTAAATAAGCCGAACAACCCGCAAACAGATAAAAACCAAGGTATATTGGGACCCTCCTATTCAATATGTGCATGCAACATGCAACATTTGCCCACACCATGCCCTCACTAATCCACCCTATACATGTTGGTGTATGTAACCCCTGTGTAGTTCTTCAAAACGGCAAGAGCTCTCTTATTACACCTGGGCACTAACAGCTGCTAAAGTGCAATTAGCCGGAAAGATAAGCGTTCTGGCCCTTTCTACACAAAACCTCACGCTAGTAAGGTTTTCCTATACCCGCGACCCGGACCATTTTTACGAGAGTGTGTTCCTAATGGGAGAACTGCTCATGGTACTGACCACATGTTTATCACACCTTATCGTGGACTAGCAGTGTCACTGAAGTTTCACGCTTCTTCGCTACGCTCATCCGCGTGAAAAGTAGTTTGGCTATAATGCCCAACATCTGAGACATAATGATAACAAAGGACAAAGGAATTCTGATATGATATTTATTGAAGCATGGGAAGAGCCAGTGTGACATTGAACTGAATCCTGTGCATATGGGAAATTGCTAACAAATAAGAATGTGAGAGGCTGTACTGAGTATGCGATTTGTCTGTGGTAATTAATTAAACATGAACATTAGATTAATTTTCGTTTTCTAAACGCACATTATAAAGATTTGTAGTTAATTATTGAATGGAAATGTATTAATAATTAATATTAAATTATTACGCCCGTGTTTAAATTTACACACATTTAATTCTTATACTTCTCACAAAAATAAGTGAATTCTTATTTCTCATAACGAATTCTTGTACTTACAAATAAATATTATTTAAAGAAAAAACATTACACATCCTGAATTGGCATTAGTTATTTATTTTTCTTTCGTTCTGTAACGGTCCTTCAGACCCTTCAGGCTTCGCCCGGTATTTTCTTCTTTTTCTTCTTCTTTTTTTTTTTTTTTTTTTTTTTGTAGTGGTCTTTCAGACCCTCTAGGCTTCGCCCGAAGTTTCTTCTTTTTTTTTAATTTTTTTTAGTTTTGACTTTACTTGCTGGCGAGTATTTTTCCAACACTCAATCTCTGATTTACACTATATTTTACATATCTATTCTTAGACACAGTTGTCTTCCACCTGCCATGGTTCATGATGACTTCTTCAGATATACCCCTGTGCGAGGTGTGTGGCTCCACCTGATCTTAAACTATGAAGACCGTAAGAACTGGGATTAGTCACGCCTATCCCTTTTAGAGCACTGAAAAAGATTTCTCTGCAACGAGAGTAACTGAGTGGTTTGTTCACAAGACGCTTATACGATTTAGTACTTGAGTGGAAAGTCAAGGGAGTGAATATAAATTTATCTTGGCCTATGTGAATATTACAACCTGATAAGTATCGTAGTAAACTGTTAAATGCAGAGAAACGGTCTTCTACATAGGGGAGATATGTTGAGGTGCCGTCTCTAAAGATATCAGTCTTCGATCGAGGAATGAAAATTTTGATGCCTTTGGTCTCTGGAAGTAAAATAATGTGGCTAGCTTTGATTTAGGCCATTTCATTATATCTAAACATTATACAAATGATAAGGATAAAAAACAAGCTGTTCTAATTTTTATTAAGTTGCTTCCTGGTTGGGAAAACTTTGCGGCAATTTCCTGAACCTGACTGTGTGTTATTTGATCTTTCTGGTTTGGTGGTTTGTGAAGCTGACGCCTTCCACCCAAAACAGCAAGTATTACCAAAGTGAACCAATGTGAACTCTGTTTTTTGCATTTAATCGTGTAATTTGTTCTTAGATAATTTTTCCATGCTTTTTTAAAATAGTGACAGTCATTTTTACTTCTCTGACCTTGAAACGGATATGAAACTTTGTGTTAAAAATGGCACTGTCCTCTTATGTCATCAAATGTCGAGAAATGTCCTCTCCTTACCTTATGTCATCAAATGTCGAGAAATGTCCTCTCCATTTAAGGAACAATTCAGAAACGGAGTTCTGGTGGGGGGAAGAAACCTGAAGTAGCAGTAGAAGATCCGACATGAGATGGGTATTGCCTGTCCATTCATTGTTATCAATGGAGTGAGTATTACGCATCAACTGGTAGTGCTTCAAGTCAGTACGACTTGGGATAATAATATATATCTATGAAGTAGTGTCTCTCTGGGATAATATTATCCCAGCAATGGAGTCAGTAGGGCTTGGGATAATATTATCTTTTCATGCAGTGGGGTCTCTCTGGGATAATATTATCCCAGCAGTGAGGTCAGTAGTGATTGGGATAATATTATCTCTTTATGAAGCGGGGTCCTCTGGGATAATATTATCCCAGCAATGAGGTGAGCAGGGCTTGGGATAATATTATCTCTTGATACAGTGGGGTCTCTCTGGGATAATATTATCCGCGTAGTGAAGTCAGTAGGGCTTGGGATAATATTATCTCTTGAGGAAGTAGGGTTTCTCTTGGATAATATTATCCCAGCAATGAAATCATGAGCAGGGCTTGGGGTAATATTATCTCGTGATGCAGTGGTATTCCTCTTGGATAATATCCCACCAATAAAGTCAGCAGGGCTTGGGATAATATTATCTCGTAATGCAGTGTTGTTCCTCTGGGATAATATTATCCCAGCATGGAAGTCCGTAGGGCTTGGGATAATATTATCTTTTGATGCAGTGGGGTCTCTCTGGGATAATATTATCCCAGCAGTGAAGTCAGCAGGGCTTGGGATAATATTATCTCGTGATGCAGTGGGGTTTCTCTGGGATAATATTATCCCACCAATGAAGTGAGCAGGGCTTGGTATAATATTATTTCTTGATGCAGTGGGGTCTCTCTTGGATAATATTATCCCAGCAGTGAAGTCAGTAGGGCTTGGGATAATATTATCACAGCAATGAAGTCAGCAGGGCTTGGGATAATATTTTCTCGTGATGCAGTGGGGTTTCTCTGGGATAATATTATCCCAGCAATGAAGTCCGTAGGGCTTAGGATAACATTATCTCTCGATGCAGTGGGTTTTTTTTCAGTACAGTTAGTACTGCTTGGGATGTTATCTCTCCAGGAAGTAGGGTCTGTCGGTCCATAGTTATATCATCAAGTTGACACTTACAGTAAACCACTACACCTTGTGAGTTCTTTCACAGATAAGCCTCATGATTCAATTCGAGATTAAACTTTATACAATTCAATTATTCAAATAAGGAAGGGATCATGACACAAATTGGCATTTGTATCAGTCTAATGGCATCATTTTTTGTAAATGCAGTATTTAGCAGTTATTCATATCTGACCTCCTATTATCAAAAAAACGTTGGGATTATCCTCACAAATTTCACTGGTTTCCATTTCAGTCAAGCGCATATGTACATGCCTACATGTACACATTTAAGCGCATGGTCAGTCAGATACACATTACTACGGCTGCATGGCATCAGCTTTTAACGTGTTTGGCGCATCTAGGTATTTAGAAAAACTGTAAAATCATGCATGTTAACGAGAATATAATTATCATTGGGTTAAAGATGTTTAAGTATATGTAGCAGTGCACAGATGGATGGATACAAAACAGTTCAGATGTCACTGTATAAGAACAGCTCAGCATTTTATTTCCCTATAAAAATATCAAAATTATACAATAGTGTAACGTGCGTAGCCAATCGGTTTCCCTAGCCCTGCCAGGTCTAATGACGTCAGCACCTGCGGTTGAATGCCACAGCTCCGGGATGCTTCTTGTTGAGCCCTTCTATGCCTCAGTGGTAGAGTGGATTACTTGTGGTTTGATTTGGGGGCGGGGTGACTTAGCGGATTGGGTGGATCACTGTGGAAAGGGGGGTGGATTCGGGTGGATTCGGGTGGATTTGGGTGGATCATGGGTGGATTTAATGTGGATCACTGTGGACCACACCCTTTAACCAAGTATAATTAATTAGACAATCAACAATAACTTAGGCACAGGAGATTAGTTTGACTTCTTCGGCCCCACCTGATCAAGAAGTGAGTTTTATTTCATCAGCTCTGCCTTTTATAGGCCAACATCCCTATAATCTTGTACACGTGTGCTTTACTCAATACAAAAGGATTTGACCAATCAGATTTCAGTAGGTGACTAAAGACACACCCACTTAACAGTGCTATTTGGCTCATACAGTTGAGACTAATATAAAACGTGTAGTTCGTGATTTGTCACATGACCCTCCCCCAGACTTTTCAGTCCCTGAAATTGTTAATTTTACAATGTTATCCACTTTGCTTCAAATGATTTCTAAAAACAGAAAGTGTTCCTATTCCAGTTACATCCTTCGTTTTGTAAGCCTTACAATCGCTTCAGCTGATTCGGTGGATTAATAAAATTGTACATGTATGCCGTCATAACTTTGAGTATAAACTTGGTTACTAAACACATCGAACAAGTTACAACTTTAAAATTTAAACTCGGTTACACTAATTTTTAACGTTAAACTTATAAAGGTTTGAACAATTCTTTCTCTTTTTCCAATATGTTCTTACATCAATAAATACAAAAACATAGATCATGGCCTTTTGATTCTTATATTTCAACAAATATTGGAATATCACTTTCCTTTTTTTCTTTGT
Organism: Patiria pectinifera; assembly: GCA_029964075.1. Taxonomy (NCBI): domain Eukaryota; kingdom Metazoa; phylum Echinodermata; class Asteroidea; order Valvatida; family Asterinidae; genus Patiria; species Patiria pectinifera. The sequence continues at coordinate 12,683,198 of CM057135.1, forward strand.
TTTTGACTACCAAAATTCTATGGTCAGCTTTAACAAAAACTTTCTCAAGGGTAAACTTTTCAACTTAAATAACTAGGGTTTAATTACATGTCCACAACGGTCTTGGACTGTTTTTGGTGGAAGAGGATGCCACCGCGGAATACCTTTATAGTGGTCGTTGCCTCGATCCGCTCCCCCTCCTCCGGCTCCTCATCCTCCGGCTCCTCACTCTCAGTCGACGAGCTGATTCTTGTGCTCTCTGTTTGCAGTTGCCGCAGCAACTTTACTGATTTCCCCCCTGTCTTGGGATGACCACCGGATGTTGCGGTCGATGGGGGTGTGCAAGGGAGTGGAAGGAGCTCCAGGGTGGGTTCCGGTGGTAGAGGGAGGTCGCTGGATTCGGTGGGGGGGGGGGGGGGGCAGCTGGCGTGGAGACTGGATATGGATGAGGGAGGGGCCTGCGGCCGGTGTCGTGATGTTCTTCATGACGGTGAAGGCTGGCGTTCCGGGTGAATGCTTCGCCGCAGGTTTTACAGGTGAATCCTGAGGAACCGTCGCCCCGATGATGGGCCTCCTTTGCATGCCTTACCAGGTTGCCTTTGAGGGAGAACTCTTTTCCGCAGTCGGGAACCGGGCAGGTGTGCTTTTGCGTCTGTCCACTGCTGGTGGCTGACGGTTGCTCCTCGGTCCGCTGGTGCTGGTGCTGATGTTGGGGCCGGTCTTGGCTGGTGGTAGCACTTGGGCGGCGGTCGTTCTGTTCCTTTGTTTGTTTTTTGTGCTTGTGGTGTCCGCTGTCATCCGGCCTCTTTCTCTTATCGCCACGGTCGGTGTGCTTTTTCGATGACCTGCCCTGGTCACGATGACAGTCGCTCCCCTCCTCCGGCATGGTGATGTAAGGAACGTATGACTACCGAAATGTCAAATTCCGATTAATCCGCTGAGACTTAATCCACAGGTGGATCAAAGAAGGTGGCTGAGTCGATAAGTGGATGAGTGGATGACGCTGGCTTTGGAGAAGACTCAAAACGATGATGTTACCGAACGATGATCAAAAAATAACTGGTGCGATATGTTCAGCGTAGCTATGCCAGCGCGTACGCATCATGCTCACACAAGGTAGTGTAGATAGATACTTCGCACGAATTACCATTACACAATACGTGCCAAGGGTTGGGGGCTAGTCGAAATGTGGGTACTGGCATTGTTTCGCCCACTGAGGGCGCCCGTGATAATTAATGGCTGCATCTCACGGCTGTAAACCACGTAGTCTTGTAATCCAGCCGGTTGTTTACGTCGCCGCTGCGGATATCGGCGCTGTGATTCCTCGAAACTTGTGGGATTTTCAGGCTCCCCTTCCGTCGTCACCTTGGCACTGTCGGCTGCTTTTACTGGGGTTGATTCTGGCTGATTGACCGGAGTACCGGTAGCAAGTGCTGGGGAATCACCATCCGTGGGTTTATTATTTATTTGCGCTTTCCGTGGGTATGACTTGTAGATCGTTCTCTTGATCCATCTCGCCAGTAACATCCTCTTTTTCCTCGTCGTTCTCCTCCGTGGGGCTCGTCGTCCTCTGTTCAACTTGCCATGCTTGCCGCGGTGGACCCGTGTAAGCCTTTAGCTTGTCGTAGTGCACGACCTTTGGCTTCGACCTCGGCTTCTCCTCTACTCTGAAAGTCACGTCAGATAGTTGTTTTATCACCAGGTATGGTCCCAGCCACTTAAATTGAAGCTTTGGAGACAACCCCTTCTTGCGTGATGTGTTATGCAGCCACACAAATTCCCCAACATTTATTTTATGGCCGGCCACATGGCATAATCTGTTGACAAATGGTCATCACAATCGTCGGGAAGCTTGAAGCATGGTGATTCCCCCGTACTTTCTTGAACAGCACTCCTATATGCCATCATTGAATACGCCAGGTTGGCATCCCAGTGTCGCTGATCTTGTCTTACGAACGGGGCAACCAGATTGATGAGGCTCCGATTGAATCTTTCGATGAAGCCGTCTGACTTGGGATTGTAAGGGCAGGTTCTTGTTTGATCCATTCCTAGCAGTCTGCAGAACCACCAGGGTTTCCGCCACAGTTGTAGCTTTCTGGTCCGGCAGGGCGTAAGCCTCGATCCACTTCGTGAACGGGTCACCTACTACGAGCACATGCGCATTGCCCCGCTCATTCCTGGGTAAAGGGCCCATAATATCGAGGGCGATTCTTTCCATTGTTGCCCCCACGGTGTACTGCTGAAGTGGGGCCCGGGATTCCTGGCGATTTTCTTCTGGCACATGTTGTGCATTCTTCTGGCACATGTTGTGCATCTGAGGTCTGTTGGTAGGATGACTTGCCATTTGCACCGTCTTCCATCGTCCGACTCATGTCGCCTACACAGGACTCCTTCACGAACTTTGAGCTGCTCCCACTGTGGCCAATATGTTTTGCTCGGCGCTGAGTCAGTAGATATCACTTCCCATTTCGGTCTGTTGTCACCATCCTCTTTGGCCCTCAGTAAAGGTCTAATCGTGGAGTTTTCTAACTGCTTTTCTCGTAGTTGCTGCAAAGTCCACTTTGGTGTGATGGTGACCATTCTGGTGCCACGGTCGAGATGCTTCTCAGACTCTTTCTCACCTGGGGTTTCCTCCGCTTGGAGTTCATCTGACTCAGCGCCGGTTCTGCCACATTGGGTACACGGCTTACGAGATTCTGGTGCACACGCCCAGCTCGATGTTGGATGACAAGGTCATATTCGCTTAGAATCTCCATCCACCTTGCAAGCTGCCCTTCTGGATTGCGGAAATTAATTAACCATCGTAATGCACCATGGTCAGTCCGGATAACGAACCTCCGTCCGTAGAGATAATGGCGGAAATGCTTTACATACGTGACAACCGCCAAAAGCTCCCTTCTGGTCACACAGTAGTTTCTTTCAGGTTTTGACACCGTGCGGCTGGCGTATGCAATGACTTTTTCTTCTCCATCCTGCCCTTGGGGAGAGAACTGCTCCGATACCAGTGCTGCTTGCGTCAGTATCTAGGATAAACTCCCCTACAATCTTCTGTCCACTGGAAGACCCGATTCTTCTCTATCAGCCGGGGCAATGGTTGAGCTATTTTGGCGAAGCCTTTTATGTAGCGTCTATAGTAGGATGCCAACCCAATGAAGCTCCTCACATCCCTGGTAGACTGAGGCACTGACCACTCCTCCACCGCTCTGACTTTCCCCGGATCTGTGGATACCCCGTTTCTGGATATAATATGGCCAAGATAGGTGACTGACTGCTGAAAAAGGCTGCACTTCTTGGGCTTCAACTTAAGATTGGCCTCCCTGAGCCTTTGGAACACCTCCCGCAGTCGGTCTTCTTCGTCGTCCACACTCTCGGCAAAGACTATTATGTCATCCAGGTACAAGAGAAGGGTCCTCCACTGGAGACCAGCAAAAATCCTCTCCATCAGCCGTTCGAAAGTAGCAGGGGCGTTACATAAGCCGAATGGCATTACATTCCACTGATAAAGCCCAGATCTAGTCACAAAAGCCGCCTTCGCCTTGGCATCATGGTCCAGCTGTACCTGCCAGTATCCACTTGCCAGGTGAAGTGTTGAGAACCACTGGGAACCAGCAAGTGAATCCAAACTGTCGTCAACCCGAGGTATGGGATAAGCGTCTTTCAGGGTGTGAGCATTGAGGGATCTATAATCCACACAAAACCGGGTAGAGCCGTCTTTTATCTTTACCAGTACGGCCGGTGATGCCCACGCGCTGCTAGACGGCTCAATTATCCCCTTCTGCACCATTTCCCGAACTTGCTCATCTGCTTCCGCCCTCTTCCAGATGGGAAGTCGCCTTGCTCGTTGACGAATTGGCGTCGTCTTATCAACCCGGATGCTATGGTGGACAATATCTGTCTTGCCCAGGTCACCCAAACCCTTGGAAAATATGTCTTGATAATCTATCAGTGGTTTCTTGACTCACTCTCTGTCGGCATCATCCGACAGTTGGCTTACACTCTGCTGGTAAAGTTCGACAAGATGTTCCGGTACTTCCCTTGATCCCTTGTCCGCCCTCTCCATTATTGTTACTGACACCCCAGGGGATTCTACGTCTTCCTCATTTATGGCTGTGAGTGTCCCTACTGTACATCCTCCACTGACTGTCGCTACGCTTGCACCTGGGTTAAACACTCGAATAGGGTAGCTGTAGCAGTGGCCTCAATCATTCCCAAACCTTGGAGTTCCATCGGTTGTTCCAGGACTCCCGTGATGATGGCTTCATGTCCTGGTGGAATCCGGGATGTCTTTTCGGCACAGACCTAAAAACAAGATGAACTGGTTCTCTTGCCATCACAAAGGGGCACGGTGTGCTCTGCTATTCTGAGTTGAAGCTCTTTCAGGTCCAGGGTACAGGCAGTGGTCAGCAGGAAATTCATTCCAAGTATGCCCCTATTTCTAATTGGCGCGACAATGACCTCCACTTCAGCACGGTATCCTCCTATTTGTACCCCCATCAGGGCACTCCCCTTGGCTGTTAGTGCCTTACCATCCGCCTGGCGGATTACATCACTAATCGGCACCAAACTGGGACGAACTCCTCTGATCATCGAGTTATACTCTGTGATACTAATCAGTGTCTCTGAAGATCCTGTGTCGATCAGAAATGGCAACGAGTGTTGGCCGATTTGCCCTTCCACATACACCCCATGAAGTGCTCCTATTTCTTTTGGATGCGATTGAACCGTTTCTCCATCCGAACCATCCTCGTCAATCCCTAATTTTTCTTTGCCTCCACGACCACCACCTTGTTTGGGTCTGGTTCTGCTAGTGACCTCCCCATGACCCGCTGGGTTGGTCCTGCATCGTTTCCCGACTGTGGGTTAGTGTTGAGCTTAGGGCAGTCCCGTTTAAAGTGCCCAATTTCTCCACAATTGAAACAGCTTAGCCTCCGTCGTGGCTCCCCCTCCCACTTGACACGTTGAGGAGCCTCTTGCTTCATCGCTTCAGTCAATCTCGACATCAACTGATGCAATGTCTGTAACTGTTCCGACATTACCCTTGTTTGCTGTTCAAACTCCTCTTTCGAGACGATTTCCACTTGTCTTGTTGTTCTGGGATTTCTATCTAACCGTCCACCCTGGGCTTGTTGCCGCTGTCTCTCCGCATTTAGAAATGACTCCGTTTCCAATGCTGCTCTAACAGCCTCGTCCAGTGTCTTGGGGTGAGCCCTAAATATTCCAGCTCGAATTTCTGCATTCGGTATGGCATCCACTAAGTGCCCTCGTGCCAGGCGCTCTCTGCTGTCTCTCGGGAGCTCTGGATACGCCAGCTCTGTCAGTCGACGTATGCCCTGCCCAAGCTCCTGCAAACCTTCCCCTGTTTTTCTTGTTCTGCTTCGCAGCTCCGCTAAAAACGTGTCGGCTTGCTCACCAGGCCCGTATCTCCTCTCCAGTCTCTCTGTGAGCTCCGAATAGCTCAACACATCACCGGAGACCCTGTCTCCCAACACCTGTTGAGCTTGACTCTTCAGACTAGCTGCTAGAAAATATGCCTTTTCTTCAGCCGACCAGCCATTGATGACCGCACAAGACTCAAAATGGGCCTTGTAGTCTCTCCATGGGATAGCCCCCGCGAATCGGTCAGGAACCATGCTTGGTTTGCGGTGGACTCTGCCTTCCACCTTGGTACCCACAGCTGATTTGGGTAGCTCCACCCCCTGCGACACCGTTGGGACCTTGTCAGGAGGGTTCCATGAGAGCCCTGCTGCTCCTTGCCAAATCGCTGGCTGACTTTGCTGCTGCAACCCCGTGCTCATGATTCCCGCTGGCGTCCTTGTCGGTGGGGTAACCGAAGGCTGTTGTGGCGTTCCGTGAAACTGGTGCTGCAAATTACATCTCACCTCATCCGTCAAAAACGGATTGTCGCTCGGAGTTGTAGTCATACTGTAAGCTGAACCTGCAAAACCATTTTGTAGCAATGGGCCAGCTTGTCTCTGCCAGGATGCACTGCTCGGCTCAGATTCGGTTTGGGACCGACCCACAAAACCTTGATAAGCCGGCGCCTCCACCCGCCTTGGTCCGGATCCACTGGTGTGGACATATACCCCGGCCAAGGAGACGATAATGATGGGTAGATTACTGAAGATGCCCCTCCTGCGACCTTTTGGGGAAGTTCCTGTGACCTCTTGTCCAACTGGACATCCTTTGTCTGCCCATCAGTTGCCACCAACATTACTCCACCTGCTCCTTTCACAGAGCTTTGCCCCAGCGGAAACGTTGTGGTTGATACCATCGGCGTCAACCTCGGAGGTGATGGTGTCACCACAGGCTGCTGTGTTATGGTTGTCCTGCTCACCACCCTTGCTGGTGTCTGAGAGTATCCCATACTCGCTGGTGTCCCCGAGTAGCCACTACTCGCTTTGATTCCGGAGTCTCCACTCCCTTCCAGGATCCCATCCTGATGCTCCATTTTCTTCCAGGCTCCAACAACTTATCACCACGGTGGATCCCACCGCTGCCACCAATGTAACGTGCGTAGCCAATCGGTTTCCCTAGCCCTGCCAGGTCCAATGACGTCAGCACCTGCGGTTGAATGCCACAGCTCCGGGATGCTTCTTGTTGAGCCCTTCTATGCCTCAGTGGTAGTGTGGATTACTTGTGGTTTGATTTGGGGGCGGGGTGACCTAGTGGATTGGGTGGATCACTGTGGATTGGGTGGATCACTGTGGAAAGGGGGGGGGGGGTGGATTCAGGTGGATCACGGGTGGATTTAATGTGGATCACTGTGGACCACACCCTTGAACCAAGTATAATTAATTAGACAATCAACAATAAATTAGGCACAGGAGATTGGTTTGACTTCTTCGGCCCCACCTGATCAAGAAGTGAGCTTTATTTCATCAGCTCTGCCTTTTATAGGCCAACATCCCTATAATCTTGTACACGTGTGCTTTACTCAATACAAAAGGATTTGACCAATCAGATTTCAGTAGGTGATTAAAGACACACCCACTTAACAGTGCTATTTGGCTCATACAGTTGAGATAAGGGAGACTAATATAAAACGTGTAGTTCGTGATTTGTCACAATAGCATAAAAAATCTGACAAAGGTTGAATATTGACATTTGTGTTACGGTCTCTCATTTTGTACATGACATTTAAAAATATTTGTAAAAGGGGCATTTTTTGTTTGAGAAAACCTAGGAAATTTCAAGTTTTTTTTTTATCTTAACAAGTTTGCCTAAAGACCAAGTAGTTTATTTCTGTCTTGGTCATAAAATTAATATTGCGACAAAAAGATGTAAAGGTTTTTGCATTATGAAATTTAACAAGTCATTCTCATGTTCAATTTCATGTACATGTACTTGTCATTGCAAAAGTGGTTGTTCTCTAGATTATATACTGGTTGATGTAGGACTTAAACAATGGCCATTTAATACCAAATATTTTAAGTTGCAATTTCTAAACAAAATTCATGACAACATTACTACATCACTTCAGACTTGCATGCACGTAACATAATCCAACTACCGGACCGAGCACGTTAGACGTATCAACGTTTTGTGACATCATCATGACGGTACAAACTTATGCCCTAATAATACTACCACAGAAATAACATTTGTCATGCTTTGCTTACAAAATATGGCTTAAATATTCAAAAACTTCAAATACTGTCACAAATGACAAGACGCCATTAGGAATTCACCATATATGTTACCTATAACATTCGTGTAATGCACATGTACCTGCTTAGCAAGCAAGTTTCAACCCCACAGACCAAACACCTCATGACATCATGCTTTGTTTACACGTGTGATTTCCTACGAGAGGTAGGTGGGGACACGAGCTAGTCACAAAGCTTCCATAGGAAAGAGCACATGTTAACAAAATGCAACGTCGATTATGCTTAACCTACATGTAACTCCCTAGGGGGTGTGCAATTTCATATTGAAATTGGAGGATTCAGAAACTGTTAGGGCTATGGTCTATTCTCCAGATAAAAACGATGCACTTTTTAATCATGACCAATTATGACATCATGCAACTTGTCATCCACCAACTTTGTCAGTGGGCAGCAAGGAATTGTATTTTGTTGGCACAATTGATCAGTATAGCGTCACAGCGTAAAAAAGGTAATTTGACTTTACTTTATGCCAAAACTGCTGGGCTGAATAAATTTTACTTATTTACAAACATAGATTTTAAATCCGGTGTTAAACAGATTGTTTAAACCTCACATTTATTCCCTTTATTCCCTTATTGATATCAATGACATTTGAAAAGACAAAATATGTCATCATGGTGTAATCTGATCTCATGAAAGAAAATCACATCTCTGAGGAAGTCATCATAATTAATATCATCCAACATTTGAGTTGTATGTTTACATTAAGTAAGCAACCATGACCTATAACCAATTTAAAAGAAATTCAACTTTAAAAAAGTATACAATGACAACATACAAATAATTTGACCTCAATGGTGTCAAAATATGTGTTGCATATGTTATTAGATGTGTTACAACCAGTTTACCTTTTTTCAGTTCCACTTGTTTCTTATTGGCCTGTTTGTCCTGAAGTGAACCTGTTGATTCAAGTAAAAAATAGTAATATACAGTAAGAGCAAACAATGAAGTGTATTTCACAACATGGTGTTTGTCCAAGTCAGTGTAGCCCTAAAAATTCTGTGGTTTTTTTTACCACCTCACAGCTTTGGGATGCCTAGTTGGTAGGTGGGAAATGCTCCTGCAGTGTACAACTTGTACAGACATCCAAAAACTAAACTACCAAATTATCACGAAATAATAAACAGGTCACTTGCCTGAAAGTGAATAACGGTGTTACTCACCTGATCCAGTGATCACAAAAATTAGACAGGTTAGTGTAACAGTATAATTATAAACCCCAGATTCAAGCTGTATTGCTGACATGCTTCTAAAGCAAAAAACCCCTACAAACTAAGCCTAATTATGAAAATCAAAATTTGGCAAAGTGCGACATGTTTTTGTACATGTGGATGTGTGGCCTATGTTTACGGAGGCAGTCCAGTAAATAGGCCACATTTATGCTGACAATACATATACAGCAAAAGCAAATCCTGTAATTTACTTTGAAATGTTGTGTTATTGAGTCAATGGCAGTTGTAAATTCACTGCACATATACTTTGTAGAAGGTTCTCAAGACCAACCAACTTGAATTACCTGTGTCGGTTATCATGTAAAACTTAAGTGCAGGAATTTTCCAAAGGCTCTATTATGGATTCCCAATTGCTGCAATGAATTCTTGAATCTGTGTCAACACTTACATATGTACATGTACTTACATGTAGTTAGTATCCTAAAAAATATGCTGCCTGCCCTCTGGTCAGTGTCAGGTCACAACTTCTAAAAATAATGTCTACCAAGTACCATTGCCATCACTTAACAGTTTAACCAAGGTGTAAGACCCAGTCTTTGGACTATGCAGTGCCCTGCTTTAATAATTATTACAATTTGGCACATCAGCATCATTGTGTTTACAAGCATTCTGCTCTGCAAATCAGATTGGAAACATCCTTTGGTTCAAGAGGATCTACCGTACCATGCTGTCACTGTTCTGAATGGCAGTGGCATGGCACTGTTCTAAAATGGCATGCAATATCTGTCCCAAACTCTTGTCAAGTTGTCATGCTATTATCCCACTTCAGTCGGCGTGACAAAAGCACGACATTTAGACTGGATAAAAGACTGGGCCATACTGTAGATATTGGTTTCACATACCTGGGCATGATTCAGATTGTAGATTTGACTTGCACGGCCATTCAATCTGCTCTTATGTTCTTGATTCCTCTGCAGCGATGAGAAAATAGCCAGCACCTTCTCCTGGAACATGAACACATTGAAGTCAATAAACCTCAAAGGTTCACATCACGCTTGCTTTGCATGATAGAACTGCCGGCATGAGAAACTTCTCTATAATACCTTTGTTGTGAATCTGCATCTTTTACATTTAATTGACAATTTTCAACAACCCAATGTGCTTTTTTCCATGATTTTTTTTCAGTAAAGAGAACGCCCTCAGCTTTAACATGACATCCAAAACATAAACAATTCACCTATCACGGGTTTTGTGGGGAAAAAAGGTTTAAGGGCTGGATCAAATCGGGGTCACCCTGTATACTAGTACTAGTCCGAAAGTTTGGGACTCTCAAAACTGTGTATGAGAGTCCCAAAACTTAAGGTATTGAAAACATGCAAAACAAGAAAATAGACTGGCACCTAAAACAACCAGTCCAACACCGCTTCAGTGCTGCATCAATCAACCATGCTAAAAGAATTTAAGAAACATGTGGTATGAACCGGGAACTAGTTTCAATTTACCTTACATTTCTGCATAGTCAGCCACCATACTAATGATACTGAATGAAGAGGTCAATCTTTCCAAATAGTTGGACCAAGGTTGTACATGTACCAGTAGCCCCATTTTGAAATCACTCGACTTCCCTCTCATGTGCAAAATATGTGGGAAAAGTCTCCTTTCAAAACTGAATTGAGTCTGCAAACTTGGTTGGTGAAATACGGAGGACCTTTTCTTTTGCCCAATAGAATTTTTGGAGAAATTTGCTGGCTAAAGAGTGAGTAAAGTGGGCATGATTTAGTTTTGCACGTTTCAGAGCACTCCAGAGCCCTGTCTGCCTGTATAACATGTCAATAACTGTGCAAAAACAAAATCTTACCTGAACTTCAACTTGAGAAACGAAGGGCGAAGTCTGTGTTGTCATCCTCAATTTCCATCTCAGTCAAGTTTGTAGGGTCAGTTGCATCGTCACCTGAAAAAAATACAATAATTATGTCCATACCTTGATAAAGCATAATAAAAATGAATTAAAAAAATCAGGAGCCTGTAGGCTGTACAATATAACATGCTAAATTTGTACTACACATACATACATTGTACACTGGCAGTACTGGCGCATAGACTTTTTACCGGACATCCTTACCGTCCTTTTATAGTCGGATTTGTTACTATGATCGGAAATAATGGTCCTCTGGTAGTGGTAAAATCTTACAATAATGAGACAATATTTATTTAGCAAGCTCTTCGGCAAAAACGATCCAGTTTCGCGCGGTGTGAATAGCGTAATCGTGTTCAGCGTGAAAAGACCCCCTAGGCTGCTCTTGGCAGGTGCTTACTTCGGGTTGGGAAAATATTTTTTTTTACAATTTCTTGTTTTGCATTAAAACATCCATAGAATATACGAACATTTTACAGATGTTTTTAGGACGTTTTATGCATATTTTATTTTTCAGATTTTTAAGGTACATTTTATGTAATTTAGGATTTTTAATAATAACTAGTAACTTAGGAATTTTTGGAGATGGTTAGCGCATGTTTTGCACACGGTACTCAACTGCATGGCAACGATTGAAAGCAGAAAGGACAGGAAGCATGGCTGCGGATAAGTCTGCGGTAAGTTTGCACCGGGTTTATATTTACCAAATCAAGTAGTTATATTTGGACTTGTAATTTGAGTGGGGGTTGCTCTTTGGGTAAGGAAAGTTGGGATTGTTTTGGGGATGAAATAGTCAAGGTCATGGGGGTGATATTTTTTTACTTGTATTGACATGAAATAAGACATGATTGTGGGGGTCTGGCACATGTCATGCATGTCTGGCTGGGGTGATTGCCCTCCCTTGGGCCTGGCCGAACTGACTGGGGCATGGAGCTAGGAACACATGCCTGGCATGCCTGGGGAAAGGAAAGTTGGGGAAGTTATTAACTTGGCCTTGGGTAGGGCATGTAGGGGATTGCCCTTGGGTTGGGGAAAGGAAATTGGGATTGGTTTGGGGGTCAAAGGTCAAGGTCACAGTGATATAGCTAGGCCTACATGGTTTCCGGACCATAACTAACTCAAAGTTAGACCAAAACTTAAACTAGAAGTGACATTTTGACTTGTAACTTGGGTAGGGGGTTGCCCTTGGGGAAAGGAAATGTGGGATTGTTTTGGGGTGAAAAGGTCAAAGGTCAAGGTCACGGTGATGAGTTATAGCCACATGGTTTCCTGGATCGTAACTTCAGTTAGAAGGGACATTTTGACTTGTAACTTGGGTAGGGGGTTGCCCTTGGGGAAAGGAAATGTGGGATTGTTTTGGGGTGAAAAGGTCAAAGGTCAAGGTCACGGTGATGAGTTATAGCCACATGGTTTCCTGGATCGTAACTTCAGTTAGAAGGGATATTTTGACTTGCAACTTGGGTGGGGGGTTGCCCTTGGGGGAAGGACATGTGGGATTGTTTTGGGGGTCAAAAGTTTAGAGGTCAAGGTCACAGTGATGGGTTATAGCCACATGGTTTCCTGGATCGTAACAAGTGACTTTTTGACTTGTAATTTGGGTGGGATATTGCCCTTGGGGAAAGGAAGTTTTAATTGTTTTGGGGGTGAAAAGGTCAAGGTCACAGTAACTTAATCTCAATTCTCCTGTTTGTGTACTTACATGTAGGAGGCGGATGATATAAGCCACCTTATGGAAATTGTCGGACAAATGGTGGAGGATGGAAACCTGCCAATGGAGGGGGTGGGAAGGGGAGAAGGAGAGCTGATAGGGGAGTTGGAGCTAGCAACAGAAGAAGAAATGGGAGGGGAGTTGGAGCTAGCAACAGAAGAAGAAATGGGAGGGGAGTTGGAGCTAGCAACAGAAGAAGAAATGGGAGGGGAGTTGGAGCTAGCAACAGAAGAAGGGGATCTTATTGGAACAGGAGAAATGGGAGATGAGGTAGCAAGAGGACCAGAGGAAGGGGCAACTGCAACAGAACATATACCATCATGGAGACACCAGGATCCAAAAGTGGCAGTGGAGGAGGAGGACTGCGACCCCACTTTAATTCTAGGTAAAACTGGTTTGTGAATAACATTATCGTAGTCAAAATATGAGAAATGTTATAAAGAGTTACCTGTTACAATTGTACAAGTTATTAATGAGAACCCGTGTTTAATTTGACAGCACATTATAGTTTGAAATTAAACAGCTTCCAACGCATGTAACAACAATAAAATGTAACAAAGACAAAAGGAAAATGTTAATTCATGTTAATTTGTGTTAATATAACAAATACAAAAGGAAAATGTTAATTCATGTTAATTTGTGTTGTTCTAACAATTTGGTTTTTTTTCATACTTTGGAATTTGACCTACAGGCAATGCAGCAACAGATGGCCAGAAAAATCAGGATAAAAAACGAGTGTGGGCAAAGCTTCCACTGAAATACATTGAAGGAGCCTGGCACAGAGCGAAAATATTCAACCAAAAAAAAAAGGAATACTTCAACTCGTAAGTGTAATTTTATCCATTTACCCATCAATGATCGTGGGGTTTACGACGAATCTGAACATAATTTTTTTTTAAATGGTTTTAAATTATTTCAAAAAGTTGTGTTAAAAAAATACAAAAATGTTTTTAGCCTAAAACATTGAAGAAAAAAAAGTTAAAAAAAAGCCAATTCTGAAACAATTGCTACCTTTTTGTAACAGTTACACAGTTGAATTGACATGTTGGATTAATCTTGTTCCTCGTCCAAGTTGTCTTCCAATTCGCCATCTTCAACCAAATCAGCTGACTCCAGTTCCTCTTGAATTCGGTAGTAGAATTCTACTAGAACACCCTTACTTTTTCTCTTGAAGTTTTTTCTGTAGTCATCCTCCATAATTGCAGCAATGTCATTTGGAAGACTGTCCAATGCTTGTATTATGAGCTCATCAATTTGTTTCACCGTTTTTGATTTTATGCTACTTGCATTTTCTGCATCTGTAGATGTGATTGGTATGATTTTGTTCTTTGGCTCCGTGCCACCATTCTTATCTGCGATGTAATTAACTCTGATCTCGGCTGCTTGCTCAACAAACTGAGAAAGAGTTTTGTTCATGTCCACTTTGTTGTCAATATCCTTGTGTGGCTTTTCATGCTGGGGATCAGCCAAGTAGCCACTCCGGCGCACAGCAACACACTCCGGCGCACAGCAACACGTACACGGCATACAGCTTTGGCGCTCATTTTCTTTTCTGATTGATTCTGGTGATCATCCATTCCAACATCAGTCAATGTAGCTTGTCGAACCTATACATACAGAAATAACAATGCTAATTTTACATACTTGTAGTATACATGTAGTTATGTCTATTGTCTTTTTTTGTAAATCAAATATTTTGAGCCAACTTGTTTTCCCCTTTTGTTCGTATAGGCAAATGAAGTTCATCAGATGTGTGGGGCCAAGGTGAATATCAACATATACTCCGAGAACGCAAAGTACCACGGGTATCACACTACCAAGCCACCAGAGGTCAAAAATAAGAGGTGCCAGATGGGTGAGAGCTTCATACCACCCAGACAAAGTTCAAGACCCATCAGGCAGGTTGAGGAGAACAACACTCCAACCAAGCGGCCACCTGCATCAACATCTTCAAGTGCATCTCAATCGGCACCAACACTACCAGTACAAGCAGCACCTACTACACCTGAAGTATTGCCGGCAGTCAAAGGACTTCCAGGAAAACGCGCAAAACGATCAGTTCCTCCGTCACAAGAGAGCTCCAGATGCAGAGTATGCAAGAATATCTACCTAAGCCCAGCAGATATTAAGATGAAGAAGGAGAAGAAGAAGGAATGGACTTGGCTAAAGTGTATGGGTGATGGAGATACTTGCGATTACTGGGCCCACGCTTTTTGCGGTAAAGTGAAAATTGGAAAGAAGAAAGCAGCTAATGTTGCATTTTTTTGTCCAACTCATATAAGTGCTGAGTAACTTAAGGGAAAATTTCAACCCTGTTTACTACATTTTTTTTTTTATTTGAATGATGTTTTTCAGTAGAACCGGCAAACTTTGGCACTGTCATGGTGATGTTACAATGTTTAAAGGGACACTTGGTGACCGTGATCCATAGCTTCATATCATCCTCCCTCCCCCCCCCTTTTTTTTATTAACAATCAGAGACCTCGGACTAAACAGTGATTGTGGGCATAATCTTTCTGCATGTTTTTGGTTATTTATTTTTGACAAAATGGGGGTATTCGTAATAAGGGATCTTATTTTTATATTATTATATTTGGGGCCATTTTGGGGAGATGCTGAGACAACCTTATTTTTTCATTTACTTTCAATAGCTTAGGCTTTTTACCTTTTTCATTTTTGGTAAGTTCCTAAACACCTGTTGCCAGTTTTTGTCCTTACAGGACATGCTGTCCTTACAGCATGTCTCCTTACAGGAGACATGCTGTTTTGCCTCTTTGTTTAGTTCTTCTAGGTTGGCGTCGCCGCCCTGATAGTGCCCAGGTTTTCCAGTTCTGCTGAATGTAAATGCCTCATGCAAAACGGCCTTGACCTCTTGTGGCATAGTTACCTGTATCAAAAAAAAAATTCAGTGAAAATGCATGCAATTGTCTTAAATTCAAGTTTCCTCCTAGTACTTAGCTAACTGTTATGTTTATTTTGATAATGGTTCAAAAGTCCATGTTGCACAAACAGGTGTTGGAGTGCTTAGATTATAGCAGTTGTATGAAAATTACCATGTTCTTTGGTTGATGTTGCTCTTATGCATAAAGTTGGTAATGAACTTTTAAAAGTTTTACATGAAATTTAAAATACATGCAGGTTTTAACTTTGAATTTCAACATGTCCACGTTACCCATTTTGAGGGGAAATATGTGCAAATGTTTAAAATTGCAAGTGTTTATAATAGTTTTTTTTTATAAAGGACTTCAGACACTAATGCCATAATGGCTTTGTTTACATAGGCGCTTTCCTATTGGAGCAAAGTTGGGACGCCAGACGAAGTAGGGACCGTCTACCACAACTGCACATAGGAAAGCGCACATGTAAACAAAGCGTGATGCCATTAGGTCTCAGGCCTATTGCTATCATTGTAATTTTATTGCTCCAAATGTTAAGTCAGAGAATAAATGTTGAAATGAATGGATGAATAAATTAATTGGAAAGATCAAATAAAAAGAAAATAAACTTTTGTTAACTTATGTTGCTTTGTATGCTTTATAATTTTTTTGAAGTTTACATGTCATTTAATTAAAGGAACGTGACCTGAATGACGGCCTCATCCCCACATCAACCCCAAATTTAACTTAACTTTGGCATTTGATTTTTGGCAAGTTCTGTTATCTCATTGTCATTATGAAATTAAATTATACCCCCAAAACGTAATTACTGATACATGGTAAGAATTCCAACTTTGGTGGTCAACACATTATTTTAGTGTATAGTTTTAGATTTGTAAAGAGATGAGTAATTACCCGATCACGTAGATCACGGTATAAAATGTCCTGGTACTTGGGATGGTGACGCCCATAAAACAATGAGGCTAACCGCATCATTGCAGCCTGGATGGTGTCGACATCATTGTGCCTAACCCCTGTCCGGAACAGCATTAATGCGTGCAGGTAGGTAAACACCATATGAAGGATGTAATTGTAATTGGGATCTTTTGTGTTGTGTGTCCAGTCCCAATACCCTTGAACAGTAACTTCATTCTTGCTTTGATGACATGACTTAACATATGGAAGCAGTAGCTCCTCGGTTAATGCATAATAAAGTATCTGCAACAAGTTCCAAGTTTTGTGGTGATCACTGCCTCTTCTACAGTATTGTTGGGCCTTAGTACTCTCAAACCCAATAACATATGCTAGCCGACTAACAAACACATCCCAATTCAATGCAATAAATGCCCTGCTAGCATTCATCTCTAGATGCAGTAAGCCAATCACTGGCACTACCCAGTCAAATTCTCGTACACGTGAACTAATGCAGTCTTGATGCTTTAGCCGGAAGCAACGATGATCAGTAGATTCAAATCTGTCAATACCATAAAATGATACTCGACAGCATTGGCACAACAGTACATTATCACATAGGTCCCTGACAATCTTGTATGGGAGTCCATCACACTCCACAAACATCCATTCCCTATCATCACCTCCATATCGGCGGATACCCGCTCGTTGTCCAATTTGCCGAAGAACACTGGTGATGGTTTCAAAAGAGTTCGGATTGACGAATCCAGGTTCACCAGGTTGGACATTTGCAGAGTTAGGTCGGATTGGTATGTCTTTTGTATATGAGATGTGATTGTCAAAACTTTCTTTCGTTGTCGCTTCATCCAAAATATCAGGAGGGTCTTGCTTTTGGAGAGGTCCTCTGCATGTTCGGCATGACTTGTATGTTACATAATTTTCTGCCCCACAGTCTATGCATAGTTTCTCCTCTGCAATCTCATTTTCTTTTATTATATGTTTGTCCACATAATCCATATCATTTTCATCCAATTGTGTCTGGATTTGTTTCAAATGATGGTCTATGTGAGTATTTCGTGTTGCTCGGAAAATGGTTTGGAGATCTGGCTTGTCAGCAACCTCCATTTCCTCTTTTTGTTCTTTGGAAAGTTCTGCCCATGACCAGTGTTCTGGTTTTAGATTGTTTTTAGCTTGTACATCACTGATTTTCAGCTGAACATACGACGTACTAGTCATAACGCTAGACGGCACTTTGTTGTCTCCTTTAATAAGATAAGTTCTTCCAATGATTTGGTTGTTATCGAAAGCTACTCTCATACTTCCACTTGGCATTTGTACTGGATCTGCAGCTTCATCCGAGAGGAATCGGTTTATCGTGCGGTATGATGAGCTTGGACTTGTTTTGCTACTTAACATAATAGCTTGCTTGCTGTAAGTAAATGAGTACAGCACAATACCTTCCCTAAATGAGAGTGGCAGGATAAGTTTGGAGTTCTTGATGTAGTACAATTGTTCAACTACCTTAGCAAGATGGTATGATTTCTTGTCATCATCAAGGCTTTTGGGCGGTCCTGAAGCCACTGCTTTGCACTATATTCGACAAGAGTATCAAGACTTGGTCTCCCCTGTTTATGAAGCTTAGTTGTATCCTGCTTGACCAACGGCTCTAGAAGTTCCTTAATCCTACAAATCTCTGCTGATAAATCACAGCTACTACCAGAAGTAGAGGGGCCTGGAACTGTACATGTAGGCCTAGGTACATCTTCGACCTCGGTCATTTTTTGGGTCCCTGTAGGCTCAAGTTTTTCCTTGACCTTGCAATTCTCTGGTGATAAATCACAGTTGCTGTCTGGAGTAGAGGGACCTGGATAGGAAGCTACATTTTCTACACCCGTCAATTTTGGTTTCTTAGTCCTAATGTTATAATTTTGTTCAGGGAAAACCATGTCCAAACAGAGTCCACACAAATACCCTCTGTCTGCCCTATCAACATAACCATGTTCGACCAGGATGCGTGCATGTTCTCGTTTGATGATTTTGCCATCCTTTGACAGCTTGTAAAATGGACCTGTATCATTAGCAGGATCAGGGTTGTGCAAAGTGCATTTACACTTGCGATTGTTTCCTTTGCCTGCAGACGACATACTGAACTGATGGCAACTTAACGCCTGTATAGACGAAAGAAGGAATAGAGAAAAGAATGAGCAGTGCTAATTAACGCAACAGTGAAATGGTCAATAATGCACAAGCTTTGCATTGATGACTACAAACATGACAAGTCTATATTATTAACCACACCTAAAATTTGGTGGTCACGTTTATTACAAACCCAGCAAACAATTAAACGTTTTCTGAACGTTTTCTCGACGTGCCTCTTTCGTTTTGAGAACGTTTTGAATAAACGTTTTAAAACCGGCCATTTGTGGACACTTTTGGACTTTTAAAAATGTTTTTTTTAGACGTTCTTAGAACGTTCGTAACGTATTGAAAACGTACCACCAGTGACTAAAGACGTAACAAAGACCTATATAAAACGTTGTGGACGTTCAAACAACCAACTGACGTGCCATAAACGTTCGTTGAACGTTCGTCGAACGTACAAAACGTATTAAAAACGTACTACCAGTGACTAAAGACGTAACAAGGACCTGTTTAAAACGTTTTGGACGTTCAAACAACCAACTGACGTGCCATAAACGTTCGTTGAACGTACAAAACGTATTAAAAACGTACTACTAGTGACTAAAGACGTAACAAGGACCTACATAAAACGTTTTGGACGTTCAAACAACCAACTGACACTAGATGATTCTGTGTTTTATCAACTTTATTCTTGGTCCGGAACTTCAAATTACAGAACTCGAGGTTTCATAGATTTATATCCGTACCTGTAGATATTAGATATTAAAATCGAATTAATTTTTTAAAAAGTTGTTAATGCGATTTATTAAAAACAGTTATTGTGCCAGAATTTGTGCTTACTGAAAACGTCTCCGAAATTCTTTGCTCGATGCCATGCTGGACAAAAGAAAATGTACAGGATTGTTTTTCTTTTGTGCTTAATGAGCTGTAACATCGATGTTTTTGCTACTTGAAATGGCATCACACTTGAAATGGCATCACACTTTTAATCATAAAACCTAGAAGAAAATTTAATTTGCATAAAAACAAATTACACCAAAATACATGTACCCTTGAAAATAGCAACAAGAAAGTTGGAAATAAGGTTAAATTTGATGCACCTGTTTATGCATAAATACCAGAGAAACATTTACTAATTCATATTGGTCGCTCGAGAGCTCTTTATGTTGCCGGTTTTAAACAACTGATTAAGACCTGCGGCTGGTGTCCGACAAACATAGAGTAAAATAGCTGGGGAAAAAACATTGAAATTTTTATAATATTTGACATATTTTGACTTTTGGACCACATTAGTGTTAACTTTTTGGACCGAAAGGGTATTTATGAATGGCGATAAGTATGTGCTTTGCCAGTATTATCCAGACTCCAACTGGTCTTTATCTTAAACATAGTGTTTAAAACTGGCAAAGCAAACATATATTTTCTTAACTAAATATGTTAATATAAAAGTCTTCACTGGTAATCTGGTCTTCATCTTCCTGAATATCCTCAGATTGAGCTGCTGCATCACTTCCAGGTTTCTACAGTGCAAACGAATCAAATTAATAACAAAAATTATTTCAATTAAAGAAAAACAGTTTGAGGAGTATTTGAGGGATTCCTTCTGCAAATCACTCAAAGGAACAAGGTCACAATACAGACCCCTACGGGCTAAGTTCATCGTACAATATTTACAAAGGCAATTCCTACTTGTTCACTTATACTTAAATCATACTGCCAAGTTGCTGATCTAGTCATTAAAATGTTGATTGTCGATTTGTAAAGGTTCTCAGCGAATCAAAAATTGGCAGCTCATGTCATATAAAAACAAGTCATGAAATGGAATCTAATTGGAAATTTTGTAACCGTCACAACTAACAAATGTGTAAAAGAAGGGTAAACAATTTCCATAATCCCCACAAAGTTATAAACATTGAAATGTTATGGCAAGTATTGGCAAGTTGATAATTCTTTGTAACATGCAAAAAAACACACATGCGTATACTTCATTTTCGTGTTAGTTTGTAACTCATTCCTTATGTAGATTCTTCCACAGCGCATCCATGGAAGAACAAAGAAAAACATTTAAACAGTAACCAGGATATTTAGCACATGTGTGTAAAAAACGTCAAATTTTCAGAAATGAACTTACTTTGTAATTCATCCACCTGGAAGGTCTGCAGACTGTTTTCCCCAGTAGCCATTTTGATTTTGGCCTCCTTGGTATAATTACAGTGGTTTCCTCATGCATTCCTCTTAAGGGAAAATTAAAAGGATAAATGGTAAATGAACCAGTTAATTGAGCAGTTAATTGTCGGTAAATAGATATACTCTGCTCCATTTCAATACTGTGTTGATGCCTTAGTAGAAAAGATTGTAAATTAATCAGTATTTTCTACTTTAACTTTTGGCTGGAGGACAACTTTGTGAATTTTATTCAAGGTTTCATCTTGTGGCAAAATATAGATGTCCGAACTGGTTGCCACATTTCCAACCTTTTTCACATGTTTTAGCCGAATTGGTTCAATGGAGGGAAAAAGAACTGAAGAACCTATTTTTTGAAGCACACAATATTAATGTAGTGCACCTTTAACTTCAACTTTCAGCACACGCAGCCTTAATGACCATGACCAGTAGGCAGGGTCACAAGTTCACCAGTTCAAGTTGCCCCGCGAGCAATAAATCGTAATTGAGATTATGTTCCCAGATGTCAAAAACACAACCCGACAAACTCTACACATCTTTCATTTTTAATCCTCCCAAAAAGTCTAATTCACGGGCGCGGTTTGATTGATCGAGACAAAACTCCGCCAAAGTTTCACAAAATAGGTTTTAGTCATGATGGTTGTAGAACATACTGGACCGAATCAGGCGATCTTCAATGTCTTTTTCATTTAATTCCCCACGCATTGGTATAAAAAGAATTGCGAAGGAATATACATGGAGCCCAAACAATAACACACGTCAAAAGTCCGGAGATAATTATGGACGAAGCGTATACGTAGCTACAGCATGGCTAAACCTATAGCAACGTTTACGAGTGTGTATACAAAGTACATTGTACACCGTTACTACTATTTGTGTGAACAAACTTGCAATGATCAAGTCGACTTGTCCACAAATTAACTTGTTGTCGGCAAAATACAGCAGCACACTTTTGCATAAACATGATTAACAAATTCAAACCAATCTCCAAACTTGTCAAATCAGCTGACATGGCTGATTCTTATTTGTTAATTCGACCCTAAGTCAATTGACGATATACATTTAATGTGGGTCACAATAGTTTATGCCCTAACTCCCTCCCTAAAACAAGCATTGGACAAAATACATGTAGTTCTTAAAAATTGTTTAATTCTCTTGCAACTTCGATGTTGAAGGAATCTGGTAGTCATGAACTGTAACTGAGACCGTACCATAACATTATAACAGTTTATTTACATTAATATCATATCACTACTCTATTCTGCAACATATCTAAAGTTGGTTTTAAATGAAAGATTCTCTACTCACCAACCTTTTTCATCCTCCAAGTCCTCCGTTATTCTTTCTAGCAGAGTAGAACGGCACCATCACGACCATGGAAATTGTGATCATGGTGATGTACGCAACATTTATAAAAGCATTAACGTCCATAAAATTCCATCATAAGTGTTTGCAAGAAGAGCAATTAAGTCTTGAAAGTGTTCATAGGCATGCACTTTACAGCCAACATTCATGTTTTGAGAAATACTGTCTTTTTTAAACTTCTTGTACAAGTACAACATTACCAGCAACCCATTCCTAGATCTGTTCCTTGCTCTGTGGTCCAACTGACTGAATTCATATCTGCCACACACACAGAGAGATTCAGGTATTGACTGGTATGCAAGGTTGTGTGTACTGTACGTTGGGTTACCAGTGGATTCTGTGTAGCCGGCTGTTTATTCTAACTCCTTGTGTTTTTTATAGCCTACTGCAATACTGCATTGTACTGGTGAACAAAAGTTTGCTGAAAGTTGGAACAGAATAGGATGACTGATGTATGCATGGCCACAGCTGAGTGTGTCGTTGTGTGTACGACCATCTTATTCCTCCATGGTACGACTATAGACTTTGAAACAGAACGACCGCAGCCTGAGCGGCCAACCAGAGTGCCAAGACGTTTATGGGTTATTGTCTTTGACGCTTCGATCGGCTAGAATCTTGCGGGATCTTGCCCAAAGCGTGCTGAATTGTTTTTAAATCATACCGGCATGAAATGTCTTTTTTCGATTTGCACATAACAATACAAAAACATACAAATACAGAAAAGTGACGATAAAAAAACAGACAATATTAAAACATTCAATAAAATAAAATTAATTAAATAATTGCTTAAAACACAGAAAACCTTAAAAACACACACAGTGGATGCCGGGTAATTGTCCGTATATATCTGCTAGTTATTGAAAATGTGTAAATATATTTAACATTGCACAAAAATGTATGATTCCACATCAATTCGAATTGATGGGTCTATTTATTTTCTAGCGTTCGCTAAACGTTTTTAGAACGTTTTTGAAAAAAAACTCGGAATTGTACAATATCTACGTTTTAAGCACGTTTTAAAAACGTCCTTTTCAACGAAGACGTGGGTCCGTTTGTTTAGTTTATTTACGTTTGAATGTAAGGTTTTTTAAACGTTTGGGAAATTACGTTTTCCAGACGTTACAAAAGACATTTTAATGTAGGTTAACGTCAAACAAACGTTTTTTAAACGTCGCAAAAGATCGTTTCACGTGGATAAATTTTCTAGCGTTCGCAAAACGTTTTTAGAACGTTTTTGAAAAAACCTCGGAATTGTACATTATCTACAACGTTTTATGCACGTTTTAAAAACGTCCCTTTTGAACGAAGACGTAAGTGACCTACGTAGAACCTACCAAAACGTTTTTTTAAACGTTCTGTGTTTGCTGGGAATAAATGAACTCGACTTCTACATGTAGTTTAGGCTAAGCAGTGCATCAGGTTTTATTGAAGTCATTTAAAAGACTTGCATCTAGACATCATGAAATATAGACTTACATACATATAATATTGTGCATGTTATGCATGATTAAGAGCTGGATAAACTTTTGAAATTAAGGCCCTAACCAGAGACTATTCTAAATACCCTTCCATTTTAGGAAGCACTACCCGGCCACCTGACCCTATAGTACGACATATACTCCTTGTGGCTGAGGAATTCCAATGAATACTTCCATCATCATGTTGCAAGTACATGTAATATCAACATGAAATGCACAATATCGCAAATACAACAATGCATGATGTAATCCGCATAGACCTACAATCATTGTATGTGTACCTGATGTTAGGCGTGCATACATGTAGTTTCAAATGTTTAGGCTCTATAAGGTTGTACAAATCCTTCACTTAACTGTATAGCCGCTTTTGCAATTTGTATACTGTTAAAAAATAATACACAAAATCATAGTTTGCTAATTACCTTCGAATGTGCTCATCAATATTTCGATGTATGATCCTTTCCCGCATCAAACATGCAATGACTGCTTGGTTAGCGCTCGTAGGGCATGCATACACATGTACACATGATCAATAATGTTAACAAAATTTCCAGAAGATGGGACAACCTGCATTTGGTATCGCAAGACATTAACACAAGCACAGTTAAAACTTAACTGCATCTTCCAATAGTGGGTTCTATTTATAGTGGGATGTCAGAGTATTGTAAGACATTATTACAAGCACAATTACAAATTTATTTTGTCTTTCGATGTTGGTCTTGGGATGTCCTAGTATTGAAAGACATTTCTGCAGGCACAGTTATAGCTTCATTGTGTCTTCAAATAGTGAGTTCTGCAAATAGTGGGATGTCCTAGTATTGTAAGACATTATTATAATTGTACTTTATTTTGTCTTCCGATATTGGTCTTGGGATGTCTTAGTATTGTAAGACATTTCTGCAGGCACAGTTATAGCTTCATTGTGTCTTCAAATAGTGAGTTCTGCAAGTAGTGGGATGTCCTAGTATTGTAAGACATTTCTGCAGGCATATAGTTACAACTTCAATGCGTCTTCAAATAGTGAGTTCTGCAAATAGTGGGATGTCCTAGTATTGTAAGACATTATCACAAGCAAAGCAACTTTTTATCATGTCTATTGATAGTGAATATCTCTTACATAGTGGGATGTCCTTCTATTGTCTGACATTAGGCCAGTCAGTGTCATCTGTAGAAAAGTATTTTAGTAATGTCTGACTATTGTAAGAAATCCCATCGCAAAAAATCCAGTAAAAAGTCTATGCACCCGTACTGACTGGAAAAAAAAAGGGAATTTGAGGTTTGTTATTGACATACTCATCCTTTCTTGAATTCACCGTTAATAAAAAGTGTGATCAAATTTCATAATACCAGTTAGAAATATGTAAGGCAAAGTAAAAAAAACCAACAAGTTTCTCGTCCCCGCCCGCTTCCTTTAAGGAGGCTGCCTGGATTTTTTTTAATTTTTTTATTTTTGAAAAATGCAGTAAAAACACTGAAAAAGTCCACAAATTCATCGGAAAATAAATACTTCCGAAATATGTGAGTCGAAGTTTTCAGTATACACTGTCGGTCACTTTGTACACCACATAATATCGACGTGTGGTCGCTACCCCTCCGACAGTGCGAGCATGGCGAGTTCACAACTCACCCACTTGGTTCCCAGACCAAAATATTCTGACTATTCCTGAATACTACGCGCCCATGGAGTCCAGGCTGAGACGTGAGCGTCAGGAATAATTGTCTGGTCTAGGGAACCAGACTACGTATATGTCTATTGATAGTTTTAGACTACAGTTACAGTCGTTTAAAAATTCAACCGGAATCTGTCTGCCGTACTGTATGCGGTAAATGCTGACTTCAAAGCCAGAATGCAACTGGTATGAGACTAGCTCACGCTGGAGCATGTGTTTAAAGAATTCGCTCGCGACTTTTGGCGGTTAAAGCAAATGCATCTAAAACTGTTCTTGGATACAACTCTAAAGGACGCTGTAAATATGTTCAGTTCTCTTGTCCAACTTGTCTTTCATTTTAAAAGTGTCTTTGAACAGTGGAAACACCAACGGTTGCAGGAAATTTTAAAATGGTGGCCATCTTGAAAAAATAAAAAATAAAAAGCCCCTCGTCCTATTTTTCAAAAACCCGGACGAGAAACTTTTTTTTTACTCGGCCTAATGTCATCCAGATTTTCTCAACACCAATTGAATTATGTGCATGCACAGTATTGAGAGTCCCAAATTTTCGGACTAGCAAAACCTTGAGAACAGCTTAGCAAGTTTATTAGCACTTGCTTCTTGTGCTCAAATTCGTAGAGTGTAATTCGTAGATAGGTTTAAAATTTATGGATTGCATATAATTTTTTAGAAGTGAAGAAAGAGCGAACTAGGATATATGAGGCCAATTTTTGTTCTGATTGGTCATTTAGTTAAGTTGTTATGGTCAAATTGGCAGTTTTTAGTATTTGTAGACTTTAGCGGAGGTTTTTGCAATTGTATCAGATTTTCAACATAAGGAAAGGTTTACATTGTTTGGGAGCGTTTGAATTTTCGGAAGTGAAAAAGTTAAGTGCTAGGATATATGAGGCCAAATTTCTTTCCAATTGATCGGTCATTCGTTTTTATTTTAGGGTCCGCAAAAATGTGTGAGTTTCACTCTAGTGCTGAAGGCGTTCAAGTCAAAATATCAATAATATTTCAATCAAAAACAACATCCGAGTGTTTCTTAAAACCTCATTGATGTGCACATTTAACTAGGAATCACATACAAACAACTATTTAAATTTTCAAGATTTAAAGAGAAATCAAAACAAACATGTTAGGAAAAGTGTTGGCAAATGATCCGCCCGGCCGAACTCAAAGTACAAAAGTACGGGGTTCATTGTTGAGCGTATTTCACGCAAGTGCTTGATCGGTCAATCATGTCCAACGCTCGGCCTGGCTGGCTAGAGAGCGTCTGGTACCGGGCTAGGTTTTCTCGTGCATAGAGCGTCTAGTAATACCGCTTGATTTTTCTCGTACATGACCACATGGATGGAGAGTAAGTTTTGCTCCAGTATTGACTCAAAACTAAGCCAAAACATAAAAAATGTCAGGATTGCAAAGCTGTTTCCATTTATTAATGAAAAATTTGCCTGACGTCTTAAAATCATATGCATTGGAAATAAAACATCAAATTTCCAACCAACTGTCAAAATAAAAAAAATAAAACAATTGAAAATTACAGCTGTTTAACTTTCAATAAATATAGCCAAGATATCGGATAATGTCCATTCTGATATTTTCAACAACTTAGGCGAAGTCCAAACGAAAATATGAGGAAACTCGTTGGTCAATAATTGGCAATAGTGCAATGTATGAGGCTCATTGTTGAGCACATTGCCCATGAAGTTGTTGACGGGGCAATCGTGTCCTAGGCTCGGCTTGGCTGGCAGCGCCAGATACATTACAAGCAAGGCTTGGTTTTCCTCGTGCATCACCACGGGAGAGACTAATAGTCTTCTTGCTCCAGTATTTGTCCAATTTAAGAAGCCAAAACGCCAATTTTCAGGAAGACTTTATGTTACGTCTGAAGTTCAATTACTACTATCGGTTGAGTCAAAAGCATATGAAACAAAATTAGAAGGAACTTCAATCATGCAGGAATCACATCAGTACATGATTGCTAGTCATATTAAAAAAAATCACAATTAACTGTTTGTTAAAGCTTCAAGTTCATTTAGATAAATTATCAGATGTTTTCATGCTGCGTACGATGATCAAGTTAATTTAGCTAGAATATCAGATATGACTTCGAATAATCAGCCTAGTGCAAAAGTACGTGGTCCATTGTTGAGCTCACTTGCACGATCGGTCAATGCCCAACGCTCGGCCTGGCTGGCAATCATGGGCAAACTGTCAAGGCTTTATTATGTTGACCCTGCTTCGGAACATTGAGCTACCATCTAAATACATGTATAATATAGATTTGACATTATATATAAAAAATAACAAATCACAACAGTTCCTTGGATCATATCGGATTTATGACAAATAATTTCTGAAATCTTCGGTGCAATCAAAACAAAAATATGAGGGAAAGTGTTGGTTAGAAATTAGACAAAGTTTTCACGTAT
Organism: Patiria pectinifera; assembly: GCA_029964075.1. Taxonomy (NCBI): domain Eukaryota; kingdom Metazoa; phylum Echinodermata; class Asteroidea; order Valvatida; family Asterinidae; genus Patiria; species Patiria pectinifera. The sequence goes on from CM057135.1 coordinate 12,710,683, forward strand.
GGGGGTTCATTTTTGAGCGTATTTCACGCACGTGCTAATTGATCGGTCAATCGTGTCCAACGCTCGCCCTGGCTGGCCAGGGAGCGTCAGGTACCGGGTTTGGTTTTCTCGTGCAAGACCATGGAGACAAATTTTGCTCCAGATTTCTATGCCAACAAACTAAATTTCGGGACCATATCGTTGTCATGCTGCTGTAATTTATCGGTTTTTTTGTTTTTGTTTTTTTACTTTTTACTCTTTTTTTTGCCGTTCGCGACCATTACTGCTGTGGTTTTAGGCCGTGGTTATCCATCCCTTTTGCCGGATAAGACCGTGAGTGGCCGGGCAAACTAGTTATCGGTTCGCAGGCGCATCCGGCGTCCATTTACGACATGTATTATTCGTTTTTGATTTTTCCTCTAAATATTTGTTGTATTGCCAATAATGACTGCCTGTTTATGTTACATTCATGGTTGATTGTGCCCAGTTGACTCACTGGTGCCAAACACCACTGAGTTTACCCATGGTTTACCTGCCACACAATCGAGGTGTGATTAATGCCTTTCAGGCTGCTCTATAAACTCTGACATCCTTTTCTTCTGAAAGTTGCTCTATCGTTTAGGAAGTAAATGTATGATGTTTCATGCCGTCACGCTGCAAAGTTAAAAAAAAAAAAAAAAACTTCCCTTTTTTTTTTTAAAGTTATCTTTTTTATACCAGAAAATTGCCTGGTCTGGTTTGGGTTGGCTTCGCTGAAAATTGCTTTTCTTCACCGCATATTTTGAACGCACGAAATTTATAAATCAAACGTAAGGCCCCACTGTTTCCGATTTTCTTTAACAATTACACAATCAAGTACATGATGTTTATCTCTTTCAATTTTCTTTGAAATAAACATTTCCCAGCAGATATACTTAAGAAAAAACATGACGACACGTACATGACGGCCCGCGGCCTTCTCATAGCAAGTGGCTGGAAACCATTTTCTTTGTGTAGGTTTTATTTCAAGAATTTGTGTAATAAGGATCACACCTCTGTGGTGCAATCTGAGGCAATTTTAAACACTTAAAAAAACAGTTGAGGCATCGTAAAGAGACGATACCCGTACAGTTACTGGTACAAACTTTCTTTCTTTTTGGGGGTTTTTGGGTGTTTTTTTTTTAAACAAACACACACGCACACGGACCCACCCAGACGGTGGCCTACAAATAGAATACCTATCTTGTCCATGATCATGATCTATAAATTATTGCATAGTATAAGTTATAGAGCAAAGACCCAGTAATGTTCTAACGACCCAAGGAGTTCGAAATTCCCGGGCCATTAGCGTTATCTCTAACCCCATACACAATTAAGGCACGGCGACTATGCTCCAACTATCCAACCAACAAAACAACACCGGATCTGCATTGCGTAACATACATCACACCTTCCAGCACCCCGTCAATAAACAGTCGGACCAATCCTGGCGTGAGGCGCCAGAATTGAAATCCATGTCAGGCTATCAACTCGAACCATGGAGGAAGTTGCCTGAATATGGACAAGAAGAGTATTAAGCAGTCAAGAAAGCTTCAAACGACGGGAAAGTGATGGTAAGTTCTAAGTTCTAGTTTTTACAATTCCTTGCTCTCGTCTGATATGTTATACCACATAGCTAATGAAAAACATGACAAAGTATAACTATAAATATGAATGCAGGAAAAGATTTGTTCCTATCTAGACTAAATCCGACCTCCAGCTATAAAGCTTGGATTGGTTACTTATCCTGGCAATTCTACCGGCATGACCGATAAAATGCACCATGTACTTTTTGTTTTTGGTGTTAAGCAAAACATTTGCGCACTGCCGATTATGACCGCCATGTGTGAGATGCGTATCCCTCAATTAGCATACATACTCCAGGCATGATTTCAGGAACTCCTCCATAAAAATGATAGTAAGACCATGCAGGTAGAATTAGATTATATAAGAGGCCATTTAGAATACATGTAGTCAAATGTTAAAAAGTTTCGTCTTGGTTTATCAAATTTCTCGAAATAACTGAAAATCGAAATTCAGCAAGCAGCCGTTAAATAATCGACATCATCTGCCACCGGATCCACCGTGTGGCATAGGGCTTTATGAATGACCAATAAATATACAATTGTACCACCCTTTGATATCTTTTACTTTTAGACATTTCTTTTACTTTTCTTTGAACAGAAATGTGGAGGATGACTGGAGAATACGAGATTTCAGGCGGATCCAGGGGTTCTGTTTTCTCCAGACACCTATGACAAGAAAGTGCCGGCACATCACAAACGTCTTCAGCTTCAACATGCAGGTACAGATTGTTTTCATCCAGTAGCAATAACAGTGTCTGGTTCTGAGACAATTTACCTGAAATGAAGTACACAGTGCTCATACTGGATGCCTTAATAGATTGGGTCGATCGTCATGATTTTTGTGACATGTTTAAATTGGCATTCCGGCCTGTAATCCCCGACAAATTCATGTTGTAGATTGTTTACGTATCCTTTCCAAATGTCTGGTTATAAAAGGGAAATATATATGTCACACTGTTCCCAAGAAAACATGGGTTGTTCACTGGCATGGGCGTCGCGAGGGGGGGGGGCAGCTTAGGGGGAGGGGCGCTTGCCCCCTTGGAAAAGCAAACAAAAAAGGAGAACAGAAGAAAGAAACTGACTCGTGAAGTCATATTGCTGTTAATTATTTAATGGGTCGGAGGGGGTAATGTCCCTGCCCACTCTCGAAAAATGATAAATCGAGAATATGCTGGAAACTATACCTGATATTAATTTTATTTGGCCTTATAACAAAGCTACAAACCCCTCTCAATCATAGATGGCCATCTTAACACTTGAAAAGAGATTCGCTCCCCCCCCCCCTCCGCTTTTTGATTTTGACGGAGGCCAAGTGTCCGGAAAACAAATCTGTGTACAATGTCACCGCGGATGTGCCAGTGCCCTTTTCAACCCCAATAAAATGACCGTGCTATGCCACTGCGGTAGATGCCTCGGAAAATAGTACATAAGTTAGTACCGGGGGTATTTCTGAATATACATGTCCTCTCACTTTATTTATTTATTTATTTATTATTTATATATTTAGATATGATGTCGATGGTAAAAGCCTTCTGGAGGAAAGATGGTTTCCATGCCACTTATTTTGATGACGAGTATGCTTGTTGATGGCCACATCGTTGTCCGTATCTTTACTCAAGATATCCCTGACGAAGATCGGGTAGTAGATCTGACAAAGAGTGGCGAGTAACATGCTGGCATTGACCCATGTTCCTGGTTGCTATCTCATTTGACAACTACTTAGAAAAGACGTAGTGGACCTCAAAATGGTTTCATAAATCACACTTGACCCATTCCAGAGCTAATATGACTTCTATTGCCATGATGGACTATGTAACTTGAAAAACGAACACAGAAACATATCTCTTTAGCAATGACCCTGACAAGAATTGTGAAAGATAATCGTCGTGTCCGATAGTGAATGGCAATTTAATAAAACAAAAGTGCTTTATTTACAGGAAGTTAAGCTGTCACGTAAAAGTTCTGCACAATTTTGACGGCTCGTTATCCACTGGTGAAATACTTTACTAGATTCATCCTAGCCCCATAAATGTGGCCTATTCACTGGACTGCCTCCGTAAACATAGGCCACACATCCACATGTACAAAAACATGTCGACTTTGCCAAATTTTGATTTTCACATTAAGGCTTAGTTTGAAGGTTTTTTTTGCTTTGGAAGCATACTCACCCTCTTTATAGGCTAATCAGAAAGTGCTGCCTTTTTCAGATGTATAGTTTTGGTGAAATTTCATGTTGAGATTTTGATACGAAAACGTGTAAAAATGAATCTGGAAATTTCACGAAAAATATACATCTGAAAAAGGCAGCACTTTCTGATTAGCCTATAAAGAGGGTGAGTATGCTTCTAAAGCAAAAAAAACCTTCAAACTAAGCCTAAATGTGAAATTCAAAATTTGGCAAAATCGACACGTTTTTGTACATGTGGATGTGTGGCCTATGTTTACGGATGCAGTCCAGTAAATAGGCCACATTTATGGGGCTAGATTCATCCTTGCCAATTCGTGCTCGACCAACTCGTATTCTCCAACCAACTCGTATATTCCAACCAACATGGATTTGAGCATAATTTTGTTAAGAGAGTATGCATATTTCTGGTTAAGTTTGAATTATTGGAAGATAATGCTGCACATGGTGTCTCTTCCAGTAGCTGTACATAAAGGTTGAATTGAAACTCCAAATAATGTTTAATTATCCAAATGTTTGCATTAATTTCTTAACAGGCGAAGCAACTCTTGCTGCACGGCGGGAGTCCAACGGCAGACAAAATGTCGTTGACGTACAGCCACAAGAGGTTTTTAGAGGCAGCTGAAGGTCAAAGTGGCTGCCCTCATGCAGGTGAGGGCAGAGGAGGAAAGCCTGATCGAGGACAATGGCAGCACCTCATTGAAAGACAGTCTTTGTAACCATAAGCATTAATGGGCAGTCTATCGTAATTATTCACTACTAAGTATGCTCAGCATGACTATAGGCATACTCATTTTAATCAGAGTCCAGAAGTGTGGCTACTGAAAAATATCTGAAAATTAATCGTAAGAGATATATACCTGTATTGCAGTGGGAAGTTTTGATACATTGGTGAATCCATAGTATAGATTTACATGTAATACTAATCATGCTTGGCATGAAGTAGACATAGGCCTACCAATGTCATCAGTCCGCAAATGTGGCAGCTAAAAATTATGATAATATGAACATTAATCGTATAAGATACATACCCGTATAGATGATCATATGAAGTGTTTTAAATGAATGCCATTCTTTTGTCAATTTGTGACAAAAAATGGCCTTTTATGATTTTCAGAGCTTAATTACTTCTTGTTAACTGCTGATTCACCTTGGGCCAATTTCATAGAGCTGCTTAAGCACAAAATTTGCTTCGGCACAAAAAAAAAAATCTTGCTTAATATAATAATCAGGTTACCGGCCAAAACTCCACTCGATTATTATGCTAAGTAAACAACAGCTAAATACCAGTCACAAACAATGTACATCGCATGGAGTTTGGCGGGTTACGTGATTTTACTAAGCAATGTTTTTTCGTGCTTCAGCAAATTTTGTGCTTAAGCAGCTCTATGAAATTGGGCCCAGGTTAGTACTTGTTACTCCCTACCTCGATGTACTGATGCTACCATATAAAATGTAAAATATTAGGAGTCATCATCAAATTATAACTTGTGACATTACACATGAAAATGTTTTTGAGCCTATACCGAAAACTTTTCACTCTTTCCTCAAAAAGTTCTGACAAAAAGTTCTGACACATTTAAACGTTAAATAATGTACATGTACATCCTCTGCTTTTTGGAATTGTTTTGTGGTCACGTGTGTGGCACTTTGATCGGTTACGTGTGTGAAATAATTATAGTTATGCTTATGCAAGAAAAGACTAACGTATGAAAATTGTTGGGACATTTTACAGCTTTTCCTTTGAGAGCAACATTTTAGTGAACAATAATCATTAGTATTACATCGCACAAAACAATCTCCATAAAAACTGATTGAGGCTCAATTTTTGAAGATAATTCATAACAAAGTTTTAATAATAAGTAATGTATCAATCATACATGTATTTGGCTATTTACTTAGGGTAAATAAAATAACGGGATTTTATATCATTTGAAGTACCTCAGTATTAAGTGTTCAATTTTTGCAGTGAGCTTGCATTTCACTGATAGTTCGAATCTTACTGTTATGGAAGGACACAAACAATTCTGGATAATATCCAAAGTTCTATCCAAATATCTCTAGTTGAGCTGCGCTACTTAGATGTAAATGTTATAGCAAAATAGCTCAGAGAAAGCCCACTGAAAAGTGTAGACTACAATGCTGGGATAATATTATCCCAAAAGACCCAGCTATAAACATCACAAAATTCACCGCTGGATAACATTATCCAGAGACCCTACTGACTTCATTGCTGGGATAATATTATCCTAAAGAAACCCCACTACATCAGGAGATAATATTATTTCAAGCCCTGATCACTTCATTGCTGGGATAATATTATCCCAGAGAGACCCCACTGCATCAGGAGATAATATTATCCCAAGCCCTACTGACTACACTGCTGGGATAATATTATCCCAGAGAGACCCCACTGCATCAGGAGATAATATTATCCCAAGCCCTACTGACTGCACTGCTGGGATAATATTATCCCAGAGAAACCCCACTGCATCAGGAGATTATCCCAAGGCCTGCTCATTGCTTTGCTGGGATACTACTATCCCAGAGAGACCCCACTAGATCAGGAGATAATATTATCCCAAGCCCTGCTGTTCTTTTCAGAACCACACATACTCAGAAAAGAGATTTATTCAAATGGTGCTACCACAAACTTATTTGTCATGGAATAATATTATCCTAGAGAGACCGCACTTTATCAAGAGATAATATTATCCCAAGCCCTACTGACTTCACTGTGCGGATATTAAAATGGCCTTTTATGATTTTCAGAGCTTAATTACTTCTTGTTAACTGCTGATTCATCTGGGGCCAATTTCATAGAGCTGCTTAAGCACAAAATTTGCTTCGGCACAAAAAAAAAATCTTGCTTAATATAATAATCAGGTTACCGGCCAAAACTCCACTCGATTGTTATGCTAAGTAAACAACAGCTAAATACCAGTCACAAACAATGTACATCGCATGGAGTTTTGGCGGGTTACGTGATTTTACTAAGCAATGTTTTTTCGTGCTTCAGCAAATTTTGTGCTTAAGCAGCTCTATGAAATTGGGCCCAGGTTAGTACTTGTTACTCCCTACCTCGATGTACTGATGCTACCATATAAAATGTAAAATATTAGGAGTCATCATCAAATTATAACTTGTGACATTACACATGAAAATGTTTTTGAGCCTATACCGAAAACTTTTCACTCTTTCCTCAAAAAGTTCTGACAAAAAGTTCTGACACACGCACTCATACTCACTTGAGAGTAAGATTACTCTTTACAGTATGCACAAACGTTAAATAATGTACATGTACATCCTCTGCTTTTTGGAATTGTTTTGTGGTCACGTGTGTGGCACTTTGATCGGTTACGTGTGTGAAATAATTATAGTTATGCTTATGCAAGAAAAGACTAACGTATGAAAATTGTTGGGACATTTTACAGCTTTTCCTTTGAGAGCAACATTTTAGTGAACAATAATCATTAGTATTACATCGCACAAAACAATCTCCATAAAAACTGATTGAGGCTCAATTTTTGAAGATAATTCATAACAAAGTTTTAATAATAAGTAATGTATCAATCATACATGTATTTGGCTATTTACTTAGGGTAAATAAAATAACGGGATTTTATATCATTTGAAGTACCTCAGTATTAAGTGTTCAATTTTTGCAGTGAGCTTGCATTTCACTGATAGTTCGAATCTTACTGTTATGGAAGGACACAAACAATTCTGGATAATATCCAAAGTTCTATCCAAATATCTCTAGTTGAGCTGCGCTACTTAGATGTAAATGTTAGAGCAAAATAGCTCAGAGAAAGCCCACTGAACAGTGTAGACTACAATGCTGGGATAATATTATCCCAAAAGACCCAGCTATAAACATCACAAAATTCACCGCTGGATAACATTATCCAGAGACCCTACTGACTTCATTGCTGGGATAATATTATCCTAAAGAAACCCCACTACATCAGGAGATAATATTATTTCAAGCCCTGATCACTTCATTGCTGGGATAATATTATCCCAGAGAGACCCCACTGCATCAGGAGATAATATTATCCCAAGCCCTACTGACTACACTGCTGGGATAATATTATCCCAGAGAGACCCCACTGCATCAGGAGATAATATTATCCCAAGCCCTACTGACTGCACTGCTGGGATAATATTATCCCAGAGAAACCCCACTGCATCAGGAGATTATCCCAAGGCCTGCTCATTGCTTTGCTGGGATACTACTATCCCAGAGAGACCCCACTAGATCAGGAGATAATATTATCCCAAGCCCTGCTGTTCTTTTCAGAACCACACATACTCAGAAAAGAGATTTATTCAAATGGTGCTACCACAAACTTATTTGTCATGGAATAATATTATCCTAGAGAGACCGCACTTTATCAAGAGATAATATTATCCCAAGCCCTACTGACTTCACTGTGCGGATATTATCACAGAGAGACCCCCAATGCATCAAGAGATAATATTATCTCAAGCCCTTCTGACTGACGAGATAATACTACATGTACATGTACATTGAAACAATCCACGCAAATGGTACGAACTTCGATTCTGGGTTAATAATCATCACAGAAAGATCCCCCTTCACGCTGCAGATTTCAGTGTTCGGGTAATATCCAAGAGAAACACCATTTTGTAAACAAATTATCATTGTCCTTAAGCCGTCCCACCTTTATTGAAGCACAATCAGTTGATGCGTAATACTCACTCCATTGATAACAATGAATGAACAGGCAATACCCACCTCATGTCGGATCGTATACTGCTACTTCAGGTTCTTTCCCCCACCAGAACCCAATTTCTGAATTGTTCCTTAAATGGAGAGGACATTTCTCGACATTTGATGGCATGAGGGGACAGTATCATTTTAAACACACAATTTTATCTTTGTTTCAATTTCAGAAAAGGAAAAATGCCTTTTACTCTTTGAAAAATGCGTGAAAATATATCTTAGCACACATTCCACGAAAAATTGCAAAAAAATTAGTTCACATTGGTTCACTTTGGTAATACCGGCTGTTAGTTGTTAAAATGTGGCTATAGACAAATGAAATCTGACAACTTTTAAATAAACCGAACAACCAGCACACAGATAAAATATGGTACTAAATACGCCTGTAAACGTTTGCAAGTGGAATCATAGTGGAATGCACTGAGAGGACCGTGTGCGCGCACAAAGTATATGGGACCCTCCTATAATATTCAATATGTGGACATGCATCTGTTACAAGTCCACATGCAACATTTGCCCACACCATGCACCCACTAATCCACCCCATACATGTTGGTGTATGTAACCCCTGTGTAGTTCTTCAAAACCGCAAGAGCTCTCTGATTACAACTGTGCACTGGCAGCTGGTAAAGTGTAATTAGCCGGAAAGATAAGCGTTCTGGCCCTTTCTACACCAAACCCCACACTAGTGAGGTTTTCCTATACCCGGGACCCGGACCATTTTTTTACGAGAGTGTGTTCCTAATGGAGGGCGCTCTAACATTTGATGACGTCACCTGTAAAATTTGTGTACAGTACTGCCTAGGCAGACACTCACATCGTTGAAAGCAAGCTCGCATCTTCTGCCAATTTCAAATAATAGGACACTTTCGGTTTCTACCGGAAGGAAGGGTCGAGTAATTTTGCACTTAATACCAAAAATGAAGACCCTGCAATATTGTATCGATTGCCATAAAAACAAAATCAAATTTGTAGCAGTTGATTTTATATTGATTTTCAAAGATTAAATCTAGAAGTCTTTGATTGCTTGTAATATGATACTTGATGACATCATTGTGACGTCATTACCAGAAAGTTCAAGAGCTATTTTAACTGCGCTATATACAGCCACATCTGTGGTGTTGGTGGTTTTGCCACAGGGTGTGTGTGATGCGTCTAGTGCAGTAGTGTAGTTGTAGTTAGTATTGCACACCCCGCTTCCTACCTTCTGCTGCTGCCGCTGGCTAGCCCCGTTTCGGGGCGAAAAGGGAGCCGAGTGCGTAAGTCTCCCCTGCCAGTACATAGCCTCTCCACCACTAAGACTGCTGCAGTGCCTCCTCGTGGCAACACACGGTAACTGGGCTTCTTGCGACCCCAGGCTGAATCTGCAGTGGATCTCGGAGCTGTAGTGGGCCCCAGAGACATGGTGCGCAGGCCCACCGGCGTGTGGATACGCCCTGGCGCCATGTCAACCACTGCCCCAGCTATGGGTAAATTAGCACCACTACCTTGTGGTTATCTCGGGAGAGAACAAGGCTATGGGAGTAAACCCAGACAGAAAATCCGGAGTGGAGCCCCTAAGACGGTTGATCGAATGATATGACACTTTCCGGCAACTCCTGCAGCCACGCTGACACTGACCGTATCGGCTCGTCCTTTCCGTCGGATCCTGCCAGCAAGGCCGAGAGGGGGATCTTGATGACTGGGCACCCCAGGATCTCCATATCTTTTTGCCCAGGCCTGCGCCCTGGAGAGGTCACTTCAGTGTCGCTGTCCAAGCGACAGAACCAACACGGGAGACAACAGTTACGAGTTATAAGCCCAGAGCGCATTGGCGTAAGCTCGGGCGCTACGGGTTGTCTCCGACGGTGGGAGGGACCATCGTGTCTCACTGGTCAACTACCGCCCGCCTCAAGCTGGGCAGCCCCCAGCCAATTAGGTGTTGACCCGCCACAGTCTGCCTGCTTCAGTGGGTGCTTGGAGCTTAGGTTAAACACCGAAGAGCAGACTGTAAACCCTGCACCAGACAAACAACGAAATAAGATGAAACCACCAGCCCTACGGCTGGCCACCTGGAACGTCAGAACAATGTGTCCTGGCCTCTCTGACGACCTCCAGCAAGTTGACGACGCCAGGAAAACCGCCATCATTGACCGCGAGCTGTCAAAGTTCAACATCGACATCGCCGCCCTTCAGGAGACACGCCTCCCCTCCAGTGGTAGTCTCAAGGAAAAGGACTACACGTTCTTCTGGCAAGGACTGGAGCCAGATGAGCGCCGACTCTTCGGGGTCGGCCTGGCAGTACGCAACTCCCTCCTGTCATCAGTTGAGTCTCCATCTCAGGGGACTGCGCGTATCCTCTCTCTCCGCCTCATGACCTCCTCTGGTCCCACAAACATCTTTAGCATCTACGCCCCCACACTGTGCTCTACAGCTGAGGCTAAAGATGCGTTCTACGAAGAGCTCGAGGCCAAAATCAGAGAGATCCCTCCGAAAGAAGACCTGTTCCTGCTCGGAGACTTTAATGCCCGTGTTGGCTCAGACCACAGCTCCTGGCCGCGTTGCATCGGACACTTTGGCATTGGCAAGCTCAATGAGAATGGACAGCGGCTACTTGAGCTTTGCTCCTACCACGATCTCTGCATCACCAACACATTCTTCCCTACCAAACTACACCACAGAGTGTCCTGGAGGCACCCTAGGTCCAAACACTGGCACCAGTTAGACTTCGTCATCACCAGGAGACCCCTCCTCAACCACGTGCTTGTCACCCGCACTTACCACAGTGCCGACTGCGATACTGACCACTCCTTGGTCAGCAGCAAGGTGCGTCTCCGACCAAAACGAATCCATCGCTCCAAGCAAAAGGGCTGCCCACGAATCAACACCGCCAGAACGTCTCTTCCCGAACTGCGCGAACGTTTCGTCAAAGCTATTGACGATACCCTTGAGGATTGCCCAACAGACAGCGCCACAGTGCGATGGAACCACATCCGCGATGCCGTGTATGAGGCCACCTCGGACACTTTTGGAAAGAGAGTGAGGAAGAACGAAGACTGGTTCGTGGCGGGGATCGAGGAGATGGAGCCTGCCATCGCTGCCAAGCGTGCCGCACTCCTTGATTACAAAAGACAGCCCTCCGGGAAAACATTGGCTACCTATAGAGCTGCACGCAACATAGCCAAACGGACTGCGCGCAAATGCGCCAACGACTACTGGCTGAACCTGTGTCGTGATATTCAAACCTCCGCAGACTGTGGTAACATCCGTGCCATGTACGAGGGCATGAAGAAAGCGTTTGGTCCTAGTGTCATCAAGATCGCCCCCCTTAACCCTAAAGGGGCCGGGGGGGGGCGGAATCCGCCCCCCCTCAACATTTTCCGTGATAGCCTCTAAAAAAAAATTTTTCGCGACCCGAGCTGTTATGACTTTTTAGCCTCGAGCTTTGCGCATCTTTTGATACCAAAAACATAAAAATCGGACCACGGGTTGCTGCGTAGCAAAAAAATTTCCGGCGCTACGCGCCGTGAAAACTGAATTTTCGCATATACGTCGTGTACACAGAGCAGAATTGCCATTCGTACATATGAATAATTAAATAGCCATAATTCCTAAACCCTTTGACCTATAGTCATGAAATTTCTTGGGTATGTTTAGGAAGAGTTGCTCTATGCATGTGCCGAGTTTCAAAATTTTTCGTCACTCGATGGCCGAGATCTTAGGGGGGGGGGGCGGAATCCGCCCCCCCCCCCGGCTGAGAGATGGTCAAAATAACCCGGCCCCTTTAGGGTTAAATCCACCTCAGGCGACATCATCACAGATCTCAGCAAGCAGATGCAGAGATGGGTAGGACACTACCAGGAGCTGTACTCCAAAGAGAACATAGTCACCTACACAGCCATTGAGAACACCTCTCCTCTGCCCACCATGGAGGAGCTCGATATACCACCCACCATCGAAGAGCTCAGCAAGGCCATTGACTCACTAGCCTGTGGAAAAGCTCCAGGAAGTGATGGAATCCCACCGGAGATCATCAAGGCTGGCAGAGAGAGTTCCCTCCTCGGCCACTTGTACGCCCTCCTGCTCCAATGCTGGGAGGAAGGCTCAATACTGCAGGACATGCGCGATGCCAAGATCATCACGCTCTACAAAAACAAGGGCGACCGCAGTGACTGCAACAACTACCGCGGGATCTCCCTCCTCAGCATTGTGGGAAAGGCCTTTGCCCGAGTCGTCCTCAACAGGCTCCAACTGCTTGCCGATCGTGTGTACCCGGAGTCGCAATGCGGGTTCAGAGCTGCACGGTCGACAATTGACATGGTGTTCTCCCTCAGGCAGTTACAGGAGAAGTGCCGTGAACAAAGACGCCCCTTGTTTCTTGCCTTCATCGACCTCACCAAGGCGTTCGACCTTGTCAGCCGAACCGGCCTCTTCACCCTCCTTCACAGGATTGGTTGCCCCCCAAAGCTCCTGAAGATGATTACATCTTTTCATGACGACATGACTGGCACCGTTCAGTATAACGGATCATTCTCGGACCCCTTCCCAATCAAGAGCGGTGTGAAGCAAGGGTGTGTCCTGGCCCCGACACTCTTCGGCGTGTTCTTCTCCCTGCTGTTGCGCTTTGCCTTTCGACAGTCTGAAGATGGCATCTTCCTCCACACTAGGAGTGATGGGAACCTCTTCAACCTGGCCCGACTTAAAGCAAAGACGAAGGTGCGCACAGTGCTCATTAGGGCTATGCTCTATGCAGACGACGCCGCCCTTACTGCCCACAGCGAGGATGTTCTCCAGCGGCTCATCACTCGCTTTGCGGAAGCATGCTCCGAGTTCGGCCTCACCATCAGCCTAAAAAAGTCTAACATCATGGGCCAGGATGTCAGTAGCACTCCCCAAATCACCATCGGCGACCACACCCTGGAAGTGGTCGACAAGTTTACTTACCTCGGCTCTACCATCTCAAGCAACCTATCCCTAGACGCCGAGCTCAATGTGCGGATAGGAAAGGCAGCAACTGCAATGGCTCGCCTGACAAAAAGAGTATGGAGCAACACCATGCTGACAACCAACACAAAGATGAAGGTGTACCAAGCTTGTGTTCTGAGTACCCTTCTCTACGGTAGCGAAACCTGGACACTGTACTCCCGCCAAGAACACAGGCTGAATGCTTTTCACATGCGCTGCCTTAGACGACTCTTGGGTATCACCTGGCAGGATCGCGTCACAAATGAAGCTGTCCTGTCTCAGGCGGGTGTGCTCAGCATGTTCGCCATCCTGACCCAGAGACGGTTGCGCTGGTTGGGCCATGTCTGCCGAATGGATGACGGACGCATCCCAAAAGACGTTTTGTATGGCGAGCTTGCCACAGGGACTCGGCCAAGAGGACGGCCCACCCTCCGCTACAAAGACGTCTGCAAACGTGATCTGAAGGTATGCAGCGTCAGTCCAGCGGACCTAGAATCGGCGACATCAAACCGCGCCACCTGGCGATCTACTGTCATGGCGGGGGTCCTGCAAGCCGAGGAGAGGAGGAAGAGTCAGTGGGAAGAAAGGAGGACCCGCAGGCGGCAGAGGCTCCAGGCAGCTCCCGTCGCCACCACCACCAACTACACCTGCAGCAAATGCCAAAGGATCTGTAGCTCCCGCATTGGGCTCTACAGCCACAGCAGGCGCTGTGCAAGTACAACGGACTGACCAAGGCGCAGATACTCCATTGTCTTCCGAGACAGAGGGATGCCAACATATACAGCCAAATCTTGATTATATCTATAGTAGCTACAAGTACTAGAAGGCTGAAGACAAAATTTGCGTTCAGGATGGTTTATTATCCACAACAAATAACTCAATTTACGAGGCAAAGTGGAACAGCGAAAACATCGGTATGAAACTTCAGACAAGTGATTGAACGATGAGAAATCTACAGAGTGCGCGAACTTTGACCTTAGTGTTCACACGCTGTCCACAGAGGGCGCACTAACAATAAACACAACAATTTGGCTACTACAGGAGCCCCCTACCAGTGAATGTTAATGAACGAAATCTGTTAGTGTCTTAGGCCAATGCACATGGCGACCTGATCGCGTTCTGGACACCACAGATGGAGCAATCACTGGTTCAGGTGAGTGAGACAGAGTTTGAGTGTCAGAATTATGCTCATTAAAATAAGCAGGCTTAATCCGATCAATACATACAGTGTCTGTGCGACCAGCAATGTCAATGACAAAGTGTTTGTCTGCGCGGCTGATAACCCTGTATGGTCCGTTATAGGGTGGCTGGAGGGGCTTGCGTACACCATCATAACACACGAAAACATGGGTACATGTATTCAGGTCCTTCGGCATATGAACAGTTCGCTGTTGCTGTCGACGGGGCGGTGTTGGGTGGAGCTGACTCATGGAAGCATTGAGCCGGTCAACATAATCTGCTGGGTCCAACAGTGGTGCAGCGCTGTCAGGCTCGAAAAACTGGCCTGGCAGTCTTAGCGTGGTGCCGAAAACGAGCTCAGCTGCACAATGGCCCAAGTCTGGTTTGACAGCAGAACGAATTCCCAGCAGAATAAGTGGGAGTGTTTCTGTCCATTTCGTGGGATCATCTTGCGCTTTAAGTGAAGCCTTGAGCTGGCGATGGAGTCGTTCGACCATGCCGTTTGCTGCTGGATGATAGGCTGTAGTGTGTATGTGTTTGCAGCCAAGGAGCTTGGTGAGGGCGCGAAACAGGGCCGATTCAAATTGACCGCCTCGGTCAGTTGTCACCGTTGATGGGGTACCGAAGTGGGAAACCCATCTATCAACGAAAGTTCTGGCGACAGTCTCGGCCGTTATGTCGATGATTGGTATGGCCTCTGGCCATCGCGTGAAGCGATCCACAAAGGTAAGTAGCGGTACCCATTGGATAGCGGTAGGGGTCCCACTATGTCCAAGTGCACGTGGCTGAATTGAGCATCAGGAGTGGCGAATGTACCGAGTGGAGTATGGGTGTGTCGGTGCACTTTCGCGCGTTGACACGCTATGCACTCACGTGTCCACTGACGAATGTCGCGATTGATACCTGGCCAGACGAATCGTTCGGTGATGAGTCGTTGCGTTGCTCTGATACCTGTATGTGCGAGGGAATGAAGCGAGTCAAAGACTCGCGGAGACTACTAGGCACAAATGGACGTGGTGTGCCCGTAGAAGTGTCACAAACGATCTGCGATGTCCCAGTAGTCAGTGGAATGTCTGTGAGATGGAGTGATGTCGAAGCTGTACGAAGTTTCTGCAGTTCATCATCACGTTGTTGCATGTCGGCCATGACATCAAAATCGATGGCAGATGGGAGGGTGGCTGCAATTCAGCTGGATCCGAGACAGTGCGTCAGCCGGGGCATTATCAACACCCCTCACTGCTCGAGTGTCCGTGGTGAATTGCGAAATGAAGTACAGTTGGCGGATTTCGCGTGGAGCGTGTCGGTCTGGTGATGCCTTGAATGCATACGTGAGTGGCTTGTGATCTGTGAGGACATAAAAGTGACGTCCTTCCAACATGGCACGAAAGTGGCGTATGGTCAGGTAAATGGCTAACAGTTCCCGGCCAAAGGCGTTATATCGAGTCTCCGCTGGTTTCAGTTTGCGTGAGAAGAAGGCGATCGGCTGCCAAGCGTTGTCAACTCTTTATTGGAGGACAGCGCCAACAGTGACGTCTGGGGCGTCAGTCATGACACATAAGTCTGCATTGGGCTGAGAATGCGCGAGGGTGGCAACATTAGCGAGAGCTGACTTGATGTTGTCAAAAGCCGCTTCAGCTGCGTCAGTCCACTGCAGGCTTTTCGACTGTCGGCGGGATGTTGTGAGATCAGTGAGCGGTTGGAGGATGGCGGCTGCATGTGGTATAAACTTCCGGTAGAAGTTCACTAACCCAAGGAACTCCTTGAGTTTGCGCTGTGTCGTGGGTCGTGGGAACTCGCGGATGGCTTGGGTTTTCTCCCCAAGTGGGCGGACTCCTCGGGAATCCAGGCAGTGACCGAGGAATTCCAGGGACTCCACACCAACTGGCTTTTCGCTGGGTTGATGACGAGTCCATGGTCAGACAAGCGATTGAAGAGCTGGAGAAGATGTCGTTCTTGTTCTTCCGCATCAGCACTAGCAACGAGGAGATCATCAATGTATGCATAGCAGAAGTCGAGTCCGCGGATGACACTGTCAATGAATCTCTCAAAAGTTTGCGCGGCGTTGCGGAGCCCGCAGGGCATTCGCACAAACTCGTAGAGTCCGAAGGGCGTGGTGACTGCAGTTTTGGGGAGGTCGGTAGGCTCCACCGGAATTTGGTGGTAGGCGCGCACCAGATCGATTTTGGAGAAAACCTTGGCACCATGCAACGATGACCAAAAGTCGTGGATGTGCGGTATGGGATAGCGGTCTGGAAGTGTGCGATCGTTGAGTGCTCGGTAGTCCCAACAAGGTCTCCAGTCCCCTGGGGTCTTCTTTGGGACCATGTGGAGGGGTGAAGCCCAATTGCTGCTTGATGGCCTGATGATACCAAGTTGCAGCATGTGGCAAACTCCTGTCGAGCAATGTTCAGTCTGTCTGGGCGAAGGCGACGAGGACGAGCCGAAACCGGTGGACCGGTCGTGGTGATGTGGTGCGTGACGCTGTGCTTGACTGACTTGTCATCATAGCATGGTCTCGTGATGTCCGGAAACTGGGCTAGTAGTGCACGGTATGGCGATTGGGAGTCGACTGTTGTAAACATTGGATGAGGTGGAGTTCACTGCACATGACACCATTGACACTGATATTGGTCGTGGCATCTGTAACCGGGGAGAGTGGAATTAGTTAGTTAAAAATGGGGCACTCTCCTTATGTCCGAGTGGTTCCACTAAAAAAATGATTTGGGTGGAGCGAAGTTTCTGTTTGTCTCAAGAATATGAAATGGTTTATTGGTAGTACAAATAATGAGACAGTATATATACAAATTATTAGGTATTTACACAAGAATTACAGTATATATATTAACTTTGGGTTTATCAAACTTCGTTGGGTATATAAAAACGAAACTTTGTTGGGTGTATAAAAACGAAACTTTGTTGGGTGTATAAAAACAGAACTTTGTTAAGTATATAAAAACAGAACTTTGTTGGGTCTATAAAAACGACAGTCAAATAGGGAAATATGCTAATGAAGTCGCTCCAAGGATGGTATCTGAAAATTAGTGAAATGCATAAAAACAATAAATGACTAATGAATTATGGGAATAACTTTCAGATCCAAATACATTAACGATATTTAATTCAAAGAAATTTGGGAAAAACTGGTTTCCTTCTTTGTAAATCAAAGAAAACTTTTTCATAAATACATCAGTCAGTGAACAGAATGTTGCATAAAAATGACTGTTGCATAAAAAGATTCAGGCATAAAAAGTGAAATATCAGACAAGGGATTCACTCACCACTCGGGATGGTCTACGTTCATGCCTACTCCGTGTCCGATGTTAAAATCGAAGTAGAAGCAGCAAAAATATTGCAAAATACAATGCCGGCAACGCCGGATATATAATTATTTTGCTGCTATCGGGGAGCCGCACCCAAAACTTGCAGAAAAAGTGGAGTGTGCAATGCTCGCTGTAAATGCTGGTTGCAAAGCAGGAGCAGAACTAGGCAAATAGTTGTCAACCCAAAGCAGAGTTGGAACGGAATCAACAATATTTTGGACCTAGCCCTACAAGAAAACCATACGAAACGCCCGGAATGCCAGCTATTCCTCTTAAACAAAGCGCGGTGGAATGCAAAACTCGCATGCTCGCTACGCCCATCGCATAGTTGAGCAAAATTCTAGGCGGCGCGCGCTGTAAACAAAAGTTTAGTTGGCCGCGAGAGGGCGCTAGGCAAAAAGCATGATCGCAATGGCTGCTCACATGTGATACGACACAAACACGAAATTACAAAAGATACGAAATGACTGCTGGAGTAAGGAACCAGTCGGGTAAAAGTAAGTACTGAAACCCGACCTGGTTACACATCTAACAATCGACAATGGCGCATGTCCACCAACAGGTTGAAATGGCGTAGAAAATCCGCACTGATGATGGGCTTGTGGCCGTCTGCAATGACAAATACCAATCTACATGATCGTCGGTGCCCTAAATCCAACGTGAGTGACCGTTCTCCATAAGTTGAAATGGGCGAGCGATTTGCGGCTTGCAGGTGACAATCTTGTCGGGGTCGCTGGCGTTCAAGTCGCGATGGGGGGACAACACTCACTTCTGCCCCAATGTAAATGAGGAAGCGTTGTCTTGTCGTGCGATCAACAATGTGGAAGAGGCGACCATGCTTTTCTCCAGCAGTGCCTGTCGCCGTTAATTGCTGGCGGTTGCGTTTCCCGGATACTGACATGGCTGGCGGCATTTGCGAGCTTGGTCACCGAAAGACACATGGTACCAACACCAGGAAGAGAGAACAGCGGCTGCCGAATCTCCGGTGGATGGAGTAGGTGTCTGTGATCGCGAGCGATTACGGGGTCGACTGCGAGAACGTGGGCGGCGTGACAAGGTTTGTACTTGAAGCGAGAGTTGACCGATTTCCTTTCGCAGGAGTTCCACTTCTGTGCAGGCATGGCGGGGGTACATGCAGATCCCAGCAAACACAGAACGTTTAAAAAACGTTTTGGTAGGTTCCACGTAGGTCACTTACGTCTTTGTCCAAAAAGGACGTTTTTAAAACGTGCATAAAACGTTGTAGATAATGTACTATTCCGAGGTTTTTTCAAGAACGTTCTAAAAACGTTTTGCAAACGCTAGAAAATTTACCAACGTGAAACGATCTTTTGCGACGTTTAAAAAACGTTTGTTGGACGTTAGAAAATGAACCTACATTAAAATGTCTTTTGTAACGTTTGGAAAACGTAATTTCCCAAACGTTTCAAAAACCTTACATTCAAACGTAAATAAACTAAACAAACAGACCCACGTCTTCGTCCAAAATGACTTTTTTAAAACGTGCTTAAAACGTAGATAATGTACAATTCCGAGGTTTTTTCAAAAACGTCCAAAACACGTTTTGCGAACGCTAGAAAATTTACCCAAGTGAGACGATCTTTTGCGACGTTTAAAAAACGTTTGTTGGACGTTAGAAAATGGACCTACATTAAAATGTCTTTTGTGACGTTTGGAAAACGTAATTTCCCAAACGTTTAAAAAACCTCACATTCAAACGTAAATAAACGAAACAAATAGACCCATCAATTTGAATTGATGTGGAATCTTACATTTCTGTGCAATGTTGAATATATTTACACATTTAAATTACTAGCAGATATATACGGACAATTACCCGGCATCCGCTGTGTGTGTTGTTAAGGTTTTCTGTATTTTAGACAATTATTTAAATAATTTTATTATATTGAATGTTTTAATATTGTCTGTTTTTTATCATCAATTTTCTGTATCTGTATGTTTTTGTATTGTTATGTGCAAATCGAGAAATGAAATTTCATGCCGGTATGATTTAAAAAATAATTCAGTACGCTATGGGCAAGATCCTGCAAGATTCTAGCCGATCGAAGCGTCAAAGACAAAGACCCAAACGTCTTGGCACTCTGGTTGGCCAAGGTGCGCTCAGGCTGCGGTCTTTCCGTGTTTCAAAGTCTAGTCGTACACACAACGACACACTCTGCCATAGATCAGTCATCCTGCCAGTCATGCCAGTGGTCATCTAGAAATTCTGTTCCAACTTTCAGCACTTTTGTTCACCAGTACAATGCAGTACTGCAGTAGGCTTTACAAAACACAAGGAGTTAGAATAAACAGCCGGCTACACAGAATCCAATTAACAGGCCAGTCCCACACAGAGTATAGTGACCACCTGCTGTGCAAGGTCAGATTACAACCACTGTCTTCCACTGGTAACCCAGTCTCACTCAACGTACAGTACACACAACCTTGCATACCAGTCAATACCTGAATCTCCCTGTGTGGCAGATTTGAATTCAGTCAGTTGGACCACAGAGCAAGGAACAGATCTAGGAATGGGTTGCATGCTGGTAATGTTGTACTTGTACAAGAAGTTTAAGACAGTATTTTTCAAAACATTAATGTTGGCTGTAAAGTGCATGCATATGGAAACTTTCAAGACTTAATTGCTCTTCTTGCAAACACTTATGATGGAATTTTATGGACGTTAATGCATTTATAAATATTGCCTACATCACCATGATCACAATTTCCATGGTCATGATGGATGGTGCCGTTCTACTCTGCTAGAAAGAATAACGGAGGACTTGGAGGATGAAAAAGGTTGATGAGTAGAGAATCTTTCATTTAAAACCAACTTTAGATATGTTGCAGAATAGAATAGTGATATAATATTAATGTAAATAACAAACTGTTATAATGTTATGGTACGGTCTCTCTCAGTTACAGTTCATGATTACCAGATTGCTTCAACATCAAAGTTGCAAGAGAATTTCACAATTTTTAAGAACTACATGCATTTTGTCCAATGCTTGTTTTAGGGAGGGAGTTAGGGCAGAAACTATTGTGACCCACAATAAATGTATATCGTCAATTGACTTAGGGTCGAATTAACAAATAAGAATCAGCCATTTCAGCTGATTTGACAAGTTTGGAGATTGGTTTGAATTTGTTCATCATGTTTATGTAAAAGTGTGCTGCTCTATTTTGCCTTCAACAAGTTCATTTGTGGACAAGTCGACTTGATCATTGCAAGTTTTTTTTTCACACAAATAGTAGCAACGGTATACAATGTATACACACTCGTAAATCTTGCTATAGGTTTAGCCATGCTGTAGCCACGTATACGCTTCGTCCAAAATAATCTCCGGACTTTTGACGTTTGTTATTGTTTGGGCTCCATGTATTTTCCTTCGCAATTCTTTTCATACCAATGCGTGGGGAATTAAATGGAAAAGACATTTAAGATCGCCCGATTCGGTCCAGTATGTTCTACAACCAACATGACTAAAACCTATTTTGTGAAACTTTGGCGGAGTTTTCTCTCGATCAATCAAACCGCGCCCGTGAATTTGACTTTTTGGAAGGATTAAAAATGAAAGATATGTAGAGTTTGTAAGGTTGTGTTTTGACATCTCGGAACATAATCTCAATTACGATTTATTGCTCGCGAGGGGCAACTTCAACTGGTGAACTTGTGACCCTGCCTCCCAGCTAACACATTTACGTTGTAACAACGTTGCAAAAAAGGTCACGTTTTCGTGGCGGCAACGTTCAGAAAATTACGTTGCGGCAACGTAAAAATGTCGACTCGCGTGCACGTTGCCACAACGCTATTACACAACGTTTAAATGACGTTATAAAAACGTCAATGAAACATTTATTACAACGTTTTCAGTACACGATCCTGCAACCCTCCAGCAACGTAATTGTCACCTTTATACAACGTCTTAGCACGTAAATGCGACATGATTACGACATGATTACCACCATGACAGAACGTTACTGCAACTTAATGACCACTTAAAATAAACATTTATACAACCTTGTGGGGACATGATTACACCATGATTGGCACGTTACTGCAACTTTTATTGGGACGTTCCTGCAACCTTATTGGCACGTCACGACAACTCTTTGGCTACGTTAATGCAACTTGTTGGACATAATTACAACCTGATAGGCACGTTTCTGCAACCTTTATGGGGACGTTCCTACAACCTTATGGGCACGTCAGTGCAACTTTTTGGCCACGTTAATGCAACTTGTAGGACACATTATTGCAACTTCATGGGCACGATGTGGGGACGTTTCTACAACCTTAATTGTTAGCACGTCAATGACTCATTACAGACGTTACTGCAACTAAGTCAACACGTTCCGGCAATTTTGTTGGCACCTCACTGCAACTGTTCAAAAACGTTCATGCAACTTATTGGATACATCACTGCAACTTTGTGGAGACCTTTTAGCAACATAAATTGTTCCTGGCACGTTTAATTAACGAAAATAATTGTGCAACGACGATATACCTGTCTGCAAACAATTTAAAAAAAAACCAATTAACCAGACTTACTGTCTCTACATTTATTACAAAGAATGAATCCGGCGAATGCATGGAAGCAAACCTTCGTCAATCATTATTATTACTTGTATATCGTTATTATTAGCTTGTATAAATCTGTTATAAACAGTACAATGTCACTTTCAGTTCGCCTTTAAAAAAAATAAAGCTTGTTAATTCAGGGGTTGTTTTGTGGGAGGTATTCACTGCATCTGTAAGTTATAAAAGGTGATAACCAAGGTTGTGTGATTAATTTGTAACAGGTTTAATTGAACTTCTGAGCAAATTTCCAAACCATTGACACATTTACAGTGATATAGGAAAGTCCTCTACCTTGCCCGGAAAAGTCAACGTCCACAGTTGGTGGATATGGCATGGAATGAACAGGTTGCTTTTTTTTCTTCTTGGGCGTCGCATCTAAAATTATTACAAAAGCGAGAAAATGCTTTGCGAATACCTGACCATCATAACACATTTGCATGATTATTACTTAAAAAAAACCCACACCACTGCAAGTACCCAGCATGCATGGAAGTCTTGTTTGTTTGACTTTCCGTGACATTTCCTTAAAATAGCTGAAACAGTGATTTCCAGATGTTTGGTTTTTAAATGTTATTTACTCACCATTGTCAGCGTCGCTCTCAATGTCTCGCCGGTCGTTTGCGACTGCGCGGTTCCTCGCTCACGCTGTCCGCAGACTCGACGTTCGATGTTTCCTTCGCTATTCTGGCATATCGGAGGGCCTTTTTATATGAATCTACAAAGATTTAATTAAACCAATCAGGAGAAGTATTTAAGTTTTATAATTATTGCCATGATATCTTCTTGTAGAGTTAAAAACGTAGCTTGTCTTGTACTGAATCGCGTGCTCAACTTCCTTGACCTTGGCCTTTTACTACTGACACATACACCTGTCTAGTTTTCACTCATGCAAGTTAACATGTAAATAACTGCGTATTATTCACATATTTCTTGGATAATAGTTAATATCTTCAATTCGACTTGAATGGAATGCTTCTCAATATAATTTTTAATGATTACAAAATGGTCAACAAAATAATTACGCAGTTACCAGTATAATTGAATACTCGGATTTCATGGCAACTCCACTTCTCCTCATCAGGTATCTCCACTTCTCCTCATCAGGTATCTCCCCTTTACGAACTTTTACTGATGCATTTTTTGGGCCAGAAACACTTCAGAGATTCCTTGATACAAAAATAGAAAGAAAATCAGTTGGCTTTCAAAATAAAACACGCTATTGTCATAAAAAAAGAAAGGCTATTCATGAGCCATGACAGTTTTTAAATTGAAAAAAAATCTTCATTTTTCTTTGTCCAATCCGACTCACACCCCTCATATTTTGCGAGGCGTGAAAACTACCGAATACATTAATTTTGTGTCGCGTCATCAGAGATAAATTGTAGGAATAATAAAAGACACCATGATTTGCTACTGACCCCATTCTTGTTCTTCATCCATGATCGATGGACCACCTCGACAGAACCTTCTTTAGTAAACTCGACCACAGCATAGTTGGCCATTTTGAAGGACGGAGTCCAAACTGGCCACTGGGGAGTAAACCTGTCGGTAATGTGTTATATACATACATGAATCAATTAGAAATGTATAACAAGTCATGCTGCGACCTGAATAGCTGATCGAGACCTTGATAATCTACTCATTTCCCAAAAGACTCGCAAATATGCCAACATCGATAACATGACATTGTATGGAAAGGCACAGATAGTCGTTTCCGTACTTTTCGGTTTTAACAAACCAATCACACGAGCAATCAATGTAGAGGAACTAGTGATGAACTCTCTTTTTTCTTCCATCACAACTACTCTAGATTAGCGTTGGCAGTTTGACTCAAGATTATATAATATATATGTACCTTTAGTAGAAGAAGGGGGAGGGTACGGCGACAAATCCCATTTTTTGCCCCCCTCTCCCCAATAATCTCGCCCATAGCCCCACCCACTGGCCACGCCCCCTAGCCCCGCCCCTCCCCTTAATCTCTGCCCCCTCTCTCCCATGATATCTGCCCCCGCCCCTCCCTTGCCCTCCCAATATCTCAGTCTCGGAATCGGCCAAAACCAGCTCAATATCTCTCTCTGTACAGCCGGCGAGTCTGATTGCTTATAAATCCAAAAATAATGACCTCATCTTCAAAAAAAATTAAAAAATAAATATTATATTACTATATAATAAATGGTGACTTATGAGATGAAGCCAATCGTTAAGGGATTTTCTAGATGGAATAAAGCAACGCTGCGTGATTACGTCCAGCGATATAATATACCGTACAATCAAAATGTTGCTCTTACGCGTAAAGTCTACATCAACGGGATAAAAAAAATACGAAGCTCAATTTAAAAACTTGAGGAAAAAGAAGCTACATGAGCTCAAACAGATTGTAGACGATTATGATCTAGAATATAACCCGTCGGGTTATAAAGGTCGATTTTTGAAAAAAGATTTACTCTTGGCGATTCAAAACTCTAGGCAACCCGAGGATTTTCAAGAGGCTGAGTTTAGAGCGACGAGGAGATTTAGAAACAACTTTAGAAACTGGAAACTGATTCCTAGACTTTTTAACGATTTAGTCAGATTTTTTGATACGCACAAAGATCAAATAGTAAATAAAATCAAGTCAGAATTGAGAGAGCTGAGAGGTTTAAAAATGGAGCTCACAATCAAAATAAAATACGAAAAAACCAAACCGGATGGTACGATAGAAACGATCGAAGCTACACATTGTACCGATCAGAGAGTCGTTTTAAATCAAAGTCAAATAAAACAGGTTTTAAAAGAAGACATCGACCAGCTATTTAAAAAGGATGAAAGGTATACGAATCAAGGATCGGGTTGGGTTTTAAAAAAGATAATGGCGTTGTATATCAACATCAACAGGTTTAACCCCGTGAGGGGCAGTTCTTACATAGACCTACCCCCACATATCAAAAGAAAACAGGCGATGATTAACATTAAAAACAAAGACGACGAGTGTTTGAGATGGTGTTTGAGAGCCGCTCTTGGCTTGTATACGGATAAAGTAAAAAATAACATAAAAAACGACCCCAAATATAGCCCTCGCAAAGACAGACCTAGTATTTACACCAAAGACGACGGACTCAAATTTAAAGGCGTAGACTTTCCAACACCGATCGACCAGATACCAAAGATAGAAAGACAAAATAATTTAACGATAGACGTATACGGTTATGAGGGGGAAATCAGTGTTGGAGGTCTCGAGGCCGGCCTCGGCCTCGAGGCCGGCCTCGAGGCCGATTTTCATGGCCTCGGCCTCGGCCTTGGCCTCGGAGGTGCAAAGCCTCGGCCTTGGCCTCGGCCTCGGAGCCTTCCGGCCTCGGCGAATGGGTCGAGGCCGGCTCGAGGCCGCCCTTTTTGATGTGTTTTCTATTCTAATTAATTTTATTTTTTTACCGTATCAAACCCTCGAGATTCCCCCGCAGTGGGTTCCGTGAAACGAAGGCATATACAATGTACGCACGAATGAACTGGAAATGGTTGCATTGAACGTACTCACGTACGTAGCATCTTCGCCTAGCCTGCGCTTCAGCTTTCCACGTGCGTGCAAGCGTTATAACTGTTACCGCGTGCCAGACTACATAAGTCTGGCACCAATCCCATTTGCGTACAATAAAATGTGGTAGTAGACTAGTCTGGTTGCAGTGTTGTACAAAATTTCCTCATTTCGCCTCTGTACCCCGACCTTTCAAAATGATTTGCGACAAGGTGCGGCAAGCTTAATCATTTCTTTTTATAGGCCACTGTTTCAGTAAAAGTCTGAACTTTCTGGGTACGATCGAGTGTACTAGTCCGTACCATTTTTTTTCTCATAAAGATATGATAAAAACAGTTACGATTTATCAAGTAGATTTTATTTTTACACGGTGATTTAAATGAAAGTTCCGGCTCACACGGTAATGTTTGGCGCAAATAGTCGATATGGAAAGCGCGATTTCAAAATTCGTTTTTCCATCCAAATGATTGCAAAGTTCTGAATGAATGTTTTAATAATAGGAGTCAGTATTCCTCGTGGTATCAAGATACTTTTTTGTATTTTTAGAGCCATGTTGATACTTATTACATGTATAAGCACGGTTTGAAATTGACTAATTTTGCGTCGTTACATATGTACGGCCAAAACCTCTGGACTCCCTACCTCTTGCCATGATCTGAAAATTCTTCGAAGCCATTAGATTTAAATCGGATGATCCGAGAATTCATGGTCATTTTGATGAACTGAGTGATATCATGCACGCATGTTCCGTGTTGCCGTGTTGTTTGGAGCGGGATTGGCCATTACCAGACTTTGTCTGGTACCGCGGTATTAACAGTGATAATGCGTGGACACTTATCCCGTTGTGTGGAGCGGGATTGGAACTATGCTTTGCCCGTGCGTAACGGCGGGCCGTCGCGTCTGGCATTGTCTGGTCACATCGCGGTGTTTGCTCGGCGCGCGCCTGGACAGTGCGAAGGTCGGGGGGGGGGTCGTAACTTTTTGGTTATGCTTGATAAAAACCTGATTTAAAAATCAAGTTGTTGTTTATTTAATGGGGATTCCTATGATATTAAGCATTTTGATAGGTTTTGAAAATAAGATTTATAAAACATGCTAAAAGTAAATGATATAAATCTTACAGAATAGAAACTCAAATTTGGTTATTTAAATTGTATCTCCAAAGGGCAAACACCTATGAGCCTGATTCAAACGCCATTGATTTTGTTGTGTAATTTGCTTTCAGTGATACAAAACTTGAGAGTTCTTTCTTTAAAAAATAAAATTCGCCGGACTCCCTACAAGAGGAAACCCATTGCAAGCTGTAAATTTGTAAGCCAGGCACTCCAAAACTCAGTGAATTCAACTAAAAAGATGTTAAAACTCCAACATAATCTTAGCCTAGTTTTAGTGATTTATATTTTATTACGTGTTTTGATAGCTGGCCTCGGCCTCGGCCTTGGCCTCGGAGGTGGTGGCCTTGGCCTCGCGGTTGTGGCCTCAGCCTCGGCCTTGGCCTCGGAGGTTGTGGCCTCGGCCTTGGCCTCGGCCTCGGAGGTTGTGGCCTCGACTACAACACTGGGGGAAATATATCCCTTATATCCTTTTCGAGATTGATTTACAACGTTACAAAACATAAAAGTAAGAAATATTTTTGTCGAAGGTGCCTGTGTCATTATAGAGCGCAAGTAAAATTAGATAGACACATGACCGATTGTAACGGTATAGATACACATCCGTCAAAGATTGAATTTCCTACCGATAAGCGAAAATATGCAAATAACGAGTGGATAGTCGACGAAAAAGATGTGCCAATATTAGAATTTAAAAACTACAGGTTTAAACAAAAAGCACCGTTTGTAGTTTACGCCGACTTTGAATCGATATTAGAAAAAAACTCGGACGATAAAAAGGACACCACGCAAAATACAAACATTCACAAAGCTAGCGGTTACTCGTTGGTAGTAGTTAGATGCGACGGCACCAATGCGTATCAAGAGACTTATAGAGGTAAAGATGCCGCATCAAAGTTTGTCAATAAAATGTTAAAAATACAAAGCGACATAAATTGCATATTTAAAAAACCCCAACCCATGAAATTTAACGAGCGAGCTAAAGAACATCATGATAAAACAAGCACGTGTTGGATTTTCGAGAAACCAATTTATCCCAATTACTCGAGCAACTGTCAGTGCCAGAAACCAAAAATACCAAAAACAAATAAAAGAACATCAGTACGAAAACAAAAATGGATTTACCGAGTCTAAATGTCTAGAATGCAAAAAGAAAATCAACAAATTTAGAAAGGTGAGAGATCACTGCCACGTCACGGGTAGATATAGAGGTGCCGCGCACGCCTACTGCAATCTAAAATTACAAGTTAAACCAGGTTTTACCCCCATACCGGTCGTCTTTCACAATCTGCAAAATTACGACGCTCACTTGATCATGCAGAGTATTTCAGAGTACGATGACGAGAAGGAAATACAAGTTATTGCTAGAAATTCGGAAAAGTATATTTCGTTTTCGATCGGAAATATGCGATTTATAGACTCGTTTAATTTTATGGCGTCTTCGTTGGATAGATTATCTAAAGCTTGTCAGAGAGTCGTTTAAACTACTCAGAGAACATTTTAATCGTCAAAACATCGACTCGTTGTTACAAAAAGGAGTTTATCCATATGAATACATGGACTCGTTTGACAGATTTCAAGAGAAAAGCCTACCCCCATCGAACAATTTTACAGCAGCCTAAAAGACGAAAATATATCGCGAGAGGACTACGACAGAGCTAAACTGACGTGGAACGAGTTTAAAGTTAAAAACATGGGGGGGGGGGGGATATCACGATTTGTACGTCACTACCGATACGTTATTACTGGCTTGCGTATTTGAAAACTTTAGGCAAACGTGTATTACAAACTACGCGTTAGATCCGGCTAATTACTACACAGCACCAGGATTGTCGTGGGATGCCTTGTTAAAACACTCGGAAGTAGCCAATAACAAATACCTACCCGACCATAATCCAAACGAGCCGTCGAGTTACATCACCTACCTCGATGCAAACAATCTGTACGGCTGGGCCGTGAGTCAATAACTGCCGTACAAAGACTTTAAATGGGCGTCTACAAAAACGTTTACCGAGTCCAAGATATTATCTCTCAGGAAAACGTCAAACACTGGTTACTGCTTTGAAGTAGACCTCGATTACCCGGACAATCTCCACGACCTGCACAACGATTACCCCCTAGCGCCAGAAAACATCGTCATACCAAAAGAATGGATGTCTGATTATCAAAACGAATTATTAGATACCGAACCTAATAGCAACGTGCAAAAATTAACGTGTACCCTTAATCCTAAACAAAAATATGTTTTGCACTACGTCACGTTGCAGTTGTATCTCAAACTCGGCTTGAAACTTAAAAAGGTGCATCGAGTGCTGCAATTTAAACAAGCGCCTTGGATGGCATCTTACATCGACAAAAACACGCAACTCCGAACAAAAGCGACCTCTGATTTTGAGAAAGACTTTTTTTAAACTGATGAATAACAGCGTGTTTGGTAAGACGATGGAAAACGTCAGAAACCGAATCGACGGTTACCTACTCAGAGACAGTAACGATGACGATCGAGATAAATACCAAAAAATTATACAGAAACCGAGCTACAAAACGACGACGTCATTTTCAGAATGCAAATTGTCATTTGTCGAAAAGTACAAGACTAAAACCGTGTTAAACAAACCGATCTACTGCGGAGTGAGTATTTTGGATCTCTCAAAGACGCTGATGTACGATTTTTATTACACTCATTTGAAAGACAAGTACAAAGAGAAAATCAGGTTGATGTACACAGATACAGACAGTTTGGTACTCGTAGTGCACACGGACGACGTATACAAAGATATGCAGCAAAACGGACAACAATACGACCTTTCGAATTATCCGACGGATCATCCTTTGTACGACCCAACCAAAAAGAAAGTGATCGGTAAATTTAAAGACGAGTTTGGAGGTAAAATAATCAAAGAAGTCGTTTGTATAAGACCTAAAATGTACTCGATTTTAACCGCTGACATCAACTTGAAAAAAAGCCAAGGGAGTCACAAAATCGGTCACCTCTAAGAAATTAAAACACCGACACTATTACGACTGCATCTTAAACAAGAAATCTCATTACGAAACCATGACTCACATTAGATCGGAAAATCACATCCTTTACACCGTATCTCAAAATAAACTGTCGTTGAGTCCGTTGGACACAAAGAGGTACATTTTACCGGATGGAATACACACGCTCGCTTATGGTCACCGTAATCTAGATATTAATTAGGCGGTAATTGCGTGTCCTCGGGTACGACTTGAAGCTCTTGTCTCACAAAACTCCTTTTTGGGCCGTCTTGCAGGTAATAAAGAGTAGGACCCGTCGTGACTTTTTTTACCGTTAATCATTTTAAATTGACTCGTTCTTTTTTTTCACGTTGAAGATGTCTACGCTCCAAATGGGATCCGTGGCTCTTCTCGCAGTTCCACCCTCTTGCTCACCCGGGTACTTTAAATATCTAACCATAGCGTCTTGCGGTAATTGTTGCTCTTTTGTTTTAACGGGGTTAGCCGGCGATTGCCGGACCTGTTTTAGATAACCGCCTGTGACGGTGCTTTAGCTATTAATCTCGTCGTTTCAAGCTTTGATCACGCTGGGTAATCGCTCGACCCATTGCGTGTTTCTACTCTCGGGATTTAACATTTCTTGAGCGTACTGATGACCAAACAGTCTCTCGGCTAGCGTTCGATTAAATCTTTCTACGATACCTTGCGATCGGTGGTTTCCAGGTTCTCGACGTTTTTTGAGGCCATCCATTTTTTAAAAGCGCCTTTAAATTCGGTACCGGCGTCTACTCTCAACGTTTTAGGGTAACTCAAAGGCGATCTCGCGTAAATCTTGACAATAGCATCCTGGGTGGAATTCGCCGTTTTAGAAACCAAGGGTTCTGCTTCGTGGTATCGACTCGCAACATCGACAACCGTCAAAGCGTATTTATAAGTCTTGCGTTTTACTTTATCCCAGGGTAGGTATAGCACATCCATTTGGTGAAAGTCGTTTGGTGTTTCAAACTCTCGCGATGTACTCGTAGGCATGGGTACATACGCAGGACCCGGTAGATACATTTGCCATATTATTTAATATAAAAGACGTTTATAATAATGGCTAGCGTTGCTATGATGTTAGGAGGCGCGATCGTCAACGCCTTAGCTTTTACGGGTTCAAACTTTTTCTTTTCAAGTCTGAAACAGAATGATGCCGACGAGGAGCGTAAGAGACACGATTTAGCGATAGAGCAACTCTCAGCCGCCAAAGATAAGTGGCAACGAGAACGAACGAAATATCTAGATTTTCTAAACGAACGTATCAGAAAACAAAATGCCTCTAAAGAAACATTTTCTAACGTAGACCGAGCGTTGCGTTACTACAACGAGGTGAGTGGTCAATCTACCGAACTACCCGTAGGACTGCAACGCGAACCCAAACTCGAAGATTTTTACGAACCTAGTGACCAACAAATAGAAAGAGAACTGGCGTTTATCGCGGGAGGAACGCTATTGGTGGGTCTATTGGCTTATAAATATCTTTAAATTTAAAACTCGTATAAATAAAATGAATGCGTATGGAAAAAAGCTCAATCCCAGCAGGCTATTAAAAATACCCAGATCTATCAAGGGTGAGAGAAAAGAGGTGGTCATTACCCACAATCCCAGTAGTATATCGGCGGGGCAAACGCTGAGGGTCAAGTTTCCTCAATTGGGTGTAGACGACGTGATCGTACCCGGCACTTGTAAACTAGCTTTCAATTTAGAACTCGACGGTGGAAGCGACAACAATAGAACCATTTTTGGTAATTTAGCCAGAAATTTAGTCAGCGAAATCAGTGTCAGGCTTCAAGGTCACGAAATTGTGAGTTATCGTCACGCCGACGTGTATCACAACTTTAAAGACAATTGGATCAACAGCTCGACGACTCGAAACATGGCGTACTCGGGCATAGAAAAAGAAAACGTGTCTAAACTAAGAACTTGGGCTGAAGATGCTAACGCGGGCGCCAACAACGGTAAGGATCAAGCTATCGCGGATGCCTATGGTAACAGATATTGTATTCCCCTAGACATTGACATACTGACTTCGCATCACCCTTTTTACCCCAGCGATTTAAAACAACTTCTGACGTACGAGATAAAGTTTAACGGTCACGAAAAAGTAGTCAACAGTTCAGATACGGCGGCGATGTATTCTCAGACTTGTCTCTCGAATACGAAGTGGTGACCAACAGAGACCTAGCTATCACCATCAGGAATAAACAAAAGGGGTTAATGCAATATCTGTTTGATAAAATCCACTCGCTAGAAGTTAGATCCGTCAACAAATCGGACACGCTTTGGAACGTCATCGTCAATCAACCCCATCAGGAGTCTCAAGGGTATTTTGTTTTTGTTTAAAGATCCCGCGGTCAAAAATCCGCAGCGATTTTACAATCCAAAAATAACCAAAACATCGGTGACCGTAGAAGGTAAACCCAATCAACTCTACAGTCAAGGAATGTTTCAGTATCAACACTGGAATGAAATCAACAAGTTCTTTGGAGACAGCGATACCGAAAGCGGGCGCGGAGTAGCTAAAGACTTAAATTTGACGGGTTTTGACCTCGGAGACTACCTAAAAGACAAGTACGGTCTGTGGCTCGATTTTAGAAGTAACGACGACAATTCCGCTCACGGATCCGGTAGGAAACTCGGAGACGGAGGAGGCATCAACATTCAATTTAACAGAGAAGCCGAAGGCCAAGGTGACCTCACGATGTACGCATTGCGCTTTAATCGTCGGCAAAACAAATTCGGGCAAAACCAAATGGATTTTGGATCTGTTAGAGTCAGACTATAAAAATACATTTGAAGCGATAGTCATCATTTGCCCTACCATATTTAAAAACAAAACGTACATCGAAAGAGAGTGGATTCAAGCAGATCCCGAGGTATACCTCTGCGATCCGGAATTGTACAAGATGACGCTCAACGAAGCGATCGATTTTTACAGGAAAATATTTGAAGGTGTTGCCACGTTGTTTATCGTGGACGATTGCTCTTCAGATCAAGAGATTAAATATCGTAAAAAGACGTGCGCTTTAAGCAAGATGGCATTTAGCGGAAGACACGTAAATCACAGCTGTTGGTTACTGACCCAAAAGTACAACAGCGTTTTAAAAGATTATAGAGAAAACACGGCTTGGTTGGCGTTATTTACTGCAAAGATAAAACATCGTTTGATCAAGCGTTAGACGAAAACGACGTCGTTCCCATTGAAGAACGAGATTATATAAAACGACGTTTGAGAGATGTGAAATATAGTAAATTGGTCGTATACACCGAACCTCCAGTTAGTTACGAGCTACTTGAGTAGATTAATAACCTAACTGCTTAACTAAATTAAGCTAGGTGCTTAACTAAATTAAGCTAGGTGCTTAACTAAATTAAGCTAGGTGCTTAAGTTAAATTACCTAGCTGCTTAACTAATAGGACCTAGCTTAGTAGCAACCTATTCAACAAACTACACATGTATTACAATTTGTTAATCAACAAACGTCAACAAAATGTATTTTGCTGTTAGTAAATGATAGCAATATTCGAGTATATGCAGTTTTTGGCTATTATCATCATATCGCTTAATTTATCGTTTTACACCTACGAATACCTTCGCTTTTGTAACAAAGTTGCAACAGCTACAACAAAATTAAATTCGTTTCTAATTAAATGGAGGACCTAAAACTTACTTTAACGAACGAACAAGATCACAACGCAGAACATAAAGATCGTTTGTGCGGTGTCGTAGCAGCCGGAAACTCTAGAAAGTACTTAGGAAAGGAATACACCGTTAAACATATCGAAGCTCTTGACAGTAAAGAACTCGAAAAGCTGTATCATCTGTACGAAACTGAATTTGGAAATGAAATTGTTCAAACTGTTGGTAAATACACTTTAAGTCTATTTTCGAGAGTGTTAGCTGTGGTTACACCCGTACAAGTTTTAGGATATAACGTCACTATAGATTCTGAAGAAGAACTCACCAACGACTTGAGTTCTGATCCTATTATAAGCGCGAGTATGGCTGGTTTGTTGAGCGACGTTTGTTACAAGTACGGAACTTTAATATCACCCCTAGTTGCTACGATTATCACAACAAAACATTTGAAATTTAATAAACCTAATATAATAAATGGAAGATCAGAAAGCAGCGACAGCAACGCCTGCAGCTCAACCAGCAGAGACAGAGACTCCCCAACCGATAAAAACAACGCCATCACCGACGGTAACGAGAGTGACCAAGACTAAAAATCCTAAACGAATACAGCAGGGTAAAGCTTTAGCCGAGCACAATAGACAGATGAAATTAAAATTAGCAAAAATGGACTTAACATCGGTCGATAATACGAGCTCACCAGACTACAACTCTTGGGCGATGTGGGGGGTTATAGCGTCTATAATAGGGGTGGGGCTGCTGGTACTAAAGAGTAAGGCAACTGCGCCGGTAATACAGCCAGTGCCGGTAGTCACGCAACCCACTACACCCAGCGCCCCCAAAACGCTAGACATGGAATAAACCAGCAATTTAAAAATTGTTATATTAAAAACGATGAGTAACTTTGACACCAACGGAATAGCAAATACGATTTACCACGGAGCCGTCATATCGGGTCTTTCGATGGGATACGCTATGGTAGGAGCTAAACTATTCAAAATGAAAGTGCCGGATTTAAACAAACTAAGCGTAGAAGATGCGGCTAAATTGACGGGCATTATAAGTGGAGCTCTGGCCACGCAAAATTAGTTGGTCACCCAGGGTATACTACCGGGCAGTATCATGAAAACGGCATAATTTAAATAGGTTTATTAAATAAATGGCTGAAGGAGGATTCGACTTTGACCATACCACCGAATACGAGGATCCACCTGACATTAACTTAGATGATGATGTAACAGAGACCAATCTGGACGACAACTTTGATACTCTTGATAATACCCAACTTTCACCGGTAGACACAGAAAGCGTCCTCTGCACGGGTACAATAAGCAGTTTATCTATAGAACTAATAAGAGAAGATGTTGATTCATTTTACAAACAAAATAATATAGACCCCGCGTTTATCGACCCCAACGATTTTGAAATTGGTAAAGACAGAAATCTATACGTTAAAACATATAAAGGTCGAGAACCATTATCTTATAGACGAGGTGGTCAAAAAATATATTACAAATTAAGTACCTTACAAAGTAAATATGGTACCGCATTTATTCGCGACACCCTCAAAATCGCTGACTATAAACCAACACTACTTGCCAAACTAAAAGATAAACTCGAAAAAGTACAACCCGAGAGTATCCCCATGACAGAACTACCAAGCGTCACCGGTGAGGTAACCGAGATTATAGACGATTTACAACAGAGAACTCCAGGGTTTAGACAAAAGTCTTCAGACGTTGAGAGGTAACCTAGAACTTAATTTAGCGCGTCTCGCAGAACTAGACCAAGAGATATTTGATGCCGAACATGAATTAGGTGATCATAGGATCAGCGAAGAAGAACGACGAGAGTTAAACGATAAATTGAGCGACTTAGACGCTGAAAGATCTGCCAGATTAGAAGCCGCAAAAGCCAACGAACGAGGGCTCAAAAGTCAGATCGCTAGAATCAAAGAAACGATTAATAAAATAATAGGCGACGACACGACTCTGGCAGAAAAGATTAGAACTCTGTTTAGAGAACAAGGTGTGACCGTAGTGAGTATTTTAGCCGCTTTGAGTTTAGCCATCAGCACGATAGTGAGTAGCATCGTCGCTAGCGTGAGAGGTGCGGGTGCCCCAACCGCGCCAACACCTACACCAACACCAACACCAACACCAAAAGGCGGTATCAAAGAGTGGATTTCAAAACAACTCGCTAATTTTGCATCTGCTCTTAAAAAACTCGGAGTGAGCGCGTTGGGTGCTCTGCCGGGTATCATAGGCAGCGTACTCAGTTGGATATTTAACGCGCTGAGTAAGTCCGTATCGTGGTTGGCCGAACACGTGTGGGCTTTGTTTTTGGGTGTGGGAGCCTTGGTGTTTGCGTACCTGCAAAAAACGATGGTAGTTATAGTTGTAATCAAGTTAAACAAAAACAAATAAGCCTTACCAACTTTGTGCTGGTAAGGCTTATTTTTGTTGTCTTGTGAGATAAGAGTGACTTATCGCGTTGCCTCGTAAGCCAAAATACCCATACCAACGATAGCCAACATTCCTACCGTCAACGATAATTTTTCGTCCTGGTGAGTTTGTAGTTTAGTGGGCTCTTGGGTTAAAACTGTAGGTGCTGGTGTTGGTGAGGGTGTAGGTGCAGGTGCTGGCGATGGCGCTGGTGCTGGCGCTGGTGTTGGTGCTGGTGCTGGCGATGGCGCTGGTGTTGGTGCTGGTGCAGGTGTTGGTGATACAACATCGTTCGTCATAGGCTCTGGGGCTGTTGGTGGCGCGACATCATCGGTGTCATCAAAAGAGTCGTCCAGCTGAGGTTGTGAGTTTAAATCTGGCACCAAACCAGTGTTCATACTCTGGGTAGCGATTTGAAGATTGTTGTTATAGCCGTCGTGCGTTCCAACCCTCAAGTTCATATCCGATGGAATTAAATACAACCCCGGTTTCACGACAAAATTTAAAGGCGTTCTGGCATACTGCAAAGAGTCTTGAAATTGATCGATACTCGTTTCCATGTCGTCTACTGCATTGATGATATCTTCAACGATGACGTTAAATTGTCTCTGAGCATCTAATCCGGTGCCCGGTGATAATACGCTCGTTTTTGTTTGAGCCTGCGCACCGAGTAAAGCGTACACGTAAGATCTGATTGATTCGTTGATCTTTATGATTCCCACGGAGGTAAACGAACTCGTGTCGGGTATAAAATCTAACCAAGCCTTTTTTACCGATTCATTTTGTTCGATAAAGGCTACGGTGTAATCGCTGTAACGCCCCGAACCCTTGGGTGGATCGTCCAAACCAAACCCCATTTTAGTTCCACCCATCATATTTTTACGATACTGACTATACTCGAGATTAAGGTCGGTTGTATCATACTCGTTTCCGGGTACGGGTACGTAAGACGTGTCCCAGTAATAAGTTGTACCTAAGCCGTTAGAATTTGTGTCTCTCGTCTGTTTGAAAGACTTGTTTTGATCTATGCCAAACAACAAACAGGTATCGGTAAAAGCTCTGAGATTATAATTGTTGTCTAGAGCTTTAAATGCGTCATCTCCCGGTAAAGGAGCGGCAAAGTCGTTCAGGATCTTTCTAACCGTTAAGTATAAATAAATGTTAAAGATGGCCCAAACGTAACGGTTGCTCGCGTTTAAAAGATCAAATCCAACACCGCAGCCCGTAGTAGCGCAGTAGATCGCAAAATTTAACTGAATTTGATAAAACGACATGGGGTGTGATTTCCAACGATCTACATCCTCATCCGTTTTGATGCGAGGCAATTTATAGTCCGAGGTTAAGTCGGGAAACATGGTTAAAAACCCGTTGGTTTTATTAACTATAACTTCCAGTTCACTGGGTTTAGTGCTGTTTAAAAACTTTGCTTGGGATGCAACTTGATGCTTTGGCTCGGTTGCCTTGGCTACATTTTGATTTACTTGTTTCGTTACCTGATCAGCTATCGATTGTATCTGCTTTTTTAACAACATAAAAGCAGTCATTATTTAAGTTCTAGTTTTAATATAAAAAGACTTTAAAATAAATGCATTCGTTTCACTTGTTTCAAAATGAGCAGACGTTTAAATTAGAAGACGTCGTAGATAATTTAAACGGTCAAAAATCTATACGCGTAAAAAGGGTGTTGTTTAACGCCGGATATTTTAATATTTCCAGCGCCACGGAGATTGATTGGTTTACGCAAATAGATGGGAGACCCGCGTTTACCACAGATAAACCTCCCCTCATACCCGCGGAGTTTCTTTCAGATGTACACATAACAACGCCGGATAGAGATTTTATAGAGCGATTGTTACCCGATATACCATACAACTTTTTAGTTAACGATGAAAATGTTTTACAAAAAACTATAAACGATCTTATAAAAGCGTACGAAGACGATAGACTAGAATCCGTTTTAGAATCAAACAAAAGAAAAAGAGCTATTATAGCTGAACGGCGAGGGTTGATTTTAGCCGCCATGTCTTCAGAAATACCAAAAACTGAATTAGAACTTAATACGCTTCAATCTTTAGTAAGAATATTATTTGTTAGAGAAAGAAAAATCTTTGAAGGCTTTAAAGTTTATTGAAGGAGATATGGGTGCGAGCGAGTTGAGCGAGTTGAGAGATAGTAGAGAAGCAGGGGTGATTATAAGAGGAAGTCTTATCGTGACGGGTGATGATTTCGATTTTATTCCTCCGAGTCATTTAGAGCCGTTGCCACTCGGAGTCACCGGTTCGGTCACCATACCACCGGGGTGGTACGACGTCGATTGGTTCGATTTCATTTTAAATTCTATACCCGGGGTAAGTTTTCGAATATTTAGAGAATCTAAAAAGGTGACGTTGGTGATAACCGACGTAAATCTCAAATTGCGCTTGAATAGAGAAGTATCTCGATTACTCAATTTACCCAAAGGAAGACTGGTACCCAAAGTGGTGTATACGGGGTATTACGACGTTAATCCGTTTAAATTTTTGTTTATTCGCTGCCCGCAATTAAGTACGAGTGAAAACTTTTTTAATGGTCGTCCTTCTGACATCTTAAAAATCGTACCCGTGGCTACGCGCGAACCCCAGCCTGATAGAGTCGAGGATTTCAAAAAACTTAAAAACGGTATAATTGACAAACTGACATTTTCTATCAGCGGTGAAAAAGGACAGGTATTCAACAATAAGGGTGAGGGTATCATTATCGAGTTGGAGATCTTTTAATTTTAAAATCTTTTTATATTAAAAACATGAGTATAGATAGTAAGGCGTTATACCCCGATATTTCTGGAGATGTACTCCGATTAAATAGTAACGAAGAAACAAAAGTGTACAGACTTAAAAAGATTGAATAGATTCGATCTTTAATCTTGAAAGAGAGAGACCACCGAGAGCGCACTTATCAAAAAATAAAGAGAATGATCGACACTATTAATTACGTAGAGATAGGATTAGAAGGATTGGGGGCTATAGCAGGGGCTGTCAGTATTCCCGCTCTCTTGGGCGTTATATCAGCCCCCGTTGGATTGGTGCTAGAAGGAACGTTTATAGGCGCTTTTGGTGTAGATATTCTGCTTAGAATCGCGTCTAGGCGATTGTAAGCCCTGACGTCTTTTCTGTTAAATTAAACTTTTCAGTAGACTTGTATCCGTTGAATAGAATGAATAAACATGAGCCGGTGAACGTTTTGGTGTTTATGTAAATTATTTCGTTCTGTTAGGAGCCATGGTATGTGCACGTACAAAGAGTTAAATAGTTCCGATTGTGTGTTGCTAAGAGATGTGTGTAAACGAAGGTAGAGATTTGGTGTTAGACGGGTTGGTCGTGATTGCCGGGAAAATTCAAGAAAGACAGAACGCTCAGAGCTGATAGCGATCGCACTGCGAAGTCGCCAAAATTTGCAATGGAAAATACTGCGATTTTGTTGTTGTTGTAGGCCAAAGGAGGCCTTGCATACCGTAAGTACTATTCAGTTATTCAGTGATCTTTAGTACAACTGATTTTTGAGTTTTATGGTTCGTTTAGTGATTTTATGACGTTTTCCGTAAACATATGCATCTGTATTGTACGTGATAGACGTGGTTCTAGGATCAGATTTTGATGGCGTCATTAGTTAATACATGAGTGTATTCGATTTCAACATATTGGAATATTTATTTGAAAATTAAGGAAGAATGCTCAGAGTTTTGGTTTTCTTTTTTTTTAAATTGATAAATCACGATATATTTTGCTTGAGTAAGATATTCATATTCTGAGACTAAAGAGGGGTACATTTAAAGGCTTGATTTAAAGACACCCGTTTTATTATAAAAGCCCGTAGAAAGAATTTGGACATTTCCTTAATATTACAGATGGCTCATTTGTGAGGCCGTAATGATCCAGCTGAAAGGCTTGTCCGGGAAGGACATGGATCCATACTAGGAGAGAAGGACATGATGGTTGTTCCCCCCACACACACCGCACCCAAGGCATTCTAACCGGTCCCTCCCTGCCAACCGTCGATCACAGACGACGGAGAAACTGCATGGTGGCGCCTTCAACACGGCAGCCCAAGATTTGGCCAAGACCAGCACAAGACCTGGAGGACGGGAACACTGACCAAGAGATCGCCAAGACAAATAAGTGATCAGGTGTGGTCGGTCCATCACTTTGTTATAAAATAATAGATTTGTTAGTTAAAAGGAATTTTGATTGATATTGGTTTCACCAAAAGTTGAGAGAAAAGCGCTGTTTTGATTGCAAGTATTGAATTGTTGAATTGTTGAATAGTTGTAGGAAGAAAGAAAGAAGAATTTCACTTGATTTTGGTTTGGATTCGAAAGATTTGGATTTGAAAAGGAAATACATTGACTTGTGCACAAGAGGGTTATTGGTTTAATTTTCTTTAGTAAGGAATTTCTATAATTTTTGTTTTGGTTTTATATTTCTATTAATTATTGAGTAAATTTAATTTCACTATTTAGATTTTAATTGTTTGTTTATTTTGGTGTTTAAGTAATTAGTTTATTAAATTTCTTGATATTGATCAAACGTGTTAGTTTTGTTTCCTTTGTTTTTCAACCTTGTCTTTAGAGAGAGTGTTGGCAAACAGCCCGAAATTTAAGTTTCTGCGCGTTTTTACAGCCGCGCGTTACAGCGATTATCCGCCAAGCTGAAAAAGCACGACCAGATTAAAATATTAGCAGACTCCAAACTTAACACGATTGAAGAATACGTGTCTCAAGCCATCAACGACGGAGATATATCGCACGAAGAGTTCTTACTTATTACGAGAGAGCTCGCAAAATTTAACGAGCTTAAGCAAAAAATTAGAACAAAGACCAGCACAAAGCTTCAAAAAACTAAAAACGACAAGTCTTTTTTAAAAAGCATTTACGTTGCTAGGCACCACACTTAATAGATAATGTACAAATAGACTCTGATTGTTAATGGTCATAGTCGGACCAAATACAATAAAAATCAGTTGTCATAAACTACTTTGATGATTCATTTAACGATCAGCTTGTACCAAATACAATAAAACCACAGTCCATTATTAAATGGTCATACTTGTACCAAATACAATAGAAATCACTTGTCATAAACTACTTTGATGATTCATTTAACGATCAGCTTGTACAAAATACAATTAAACCACAGTCCATTATGAAATGGTCATACTCGTACCAAATACAATAAAAATCACTTGTCATGTAAACTACTTTGATGAATCATGTAACGATCAGCCTTATCGTGACAAGCAGTGCCTTTGTACACATTTTGTACCCGATGTGTTATATACAAAACCATATCGACTATCGTCATGATAAAACAATGTATAATCAGGTAGTCCTATATGTACTTTGTTTCCAAATATTGGCGATATGTGAGACTTGCAACAGGCTGTAAAGTTTGTAAAATGGTAGTCCTAATAGCCTAATTCTGTAGTCCTCTCTGCCAGAATTCCTCTTGTCAGAGTTCTTCTTCAGTTCTGCAAAATATATTTAAAAAACAATAAGTTTAAGAGTAAAAACCTACTGTAGAGTTTATCACTTTCTCACTTTAAACTAAAAATATACTCAAATCAGTTTACCTTTCAACAGTGAAGTAACTTAATTTCTTGGGTCTGCTTCAAAAGCTTGAGACACGTTCTGTCGATTCACAACATAGATTCTAAAAAGGGGTAAACAAAATCAAGAATTTAGTTTTAAAAAATGACCAGAGTTCTCCCTACGGGTAGTAAACT
The DNA here is from genome assembly GCA_029964075.1 of Patiria pectinifera. Lineage (NCBI taxonomy): Eukaryota > Metazoa > Echinodermata > Asteroidea > Valvatida > Asterinidae > Patiria > Patiria pectinifera. The sequence goes on from CM057135.1 coordinate 12,752,705, forward strand.
CAATCGAACAATTTGCATAAATAAGGATATTTATCGTATACCTTTTCACGTCGGCGCCAGGCGCCAGTTTGATTCTTGAATCATAATTCACGTACACACACTGAATGTTAAAAAAATACACAGCGATCAGACAGAGTTTTATTTTTAACTTGACATAATTAAATAAAACATACCTTTTAGCAAAGATGGAGTTGGTCCTCTGTTCAGTTCTGTAGTCGTATATGCTTCTGGCAGTGCTGTAAGGGCCATCTCACTTATATAGGAACTACCACTGTGTGCTTCTGAGAATGCTGACGTATGCACACCCTTTTTTCTAAACCATTGTTTGCTTCTGATGTATGGGGTGAGTCATATGCATGCGGCCCCAACTGACAAAAGCAATTCACGACTCATTGAATTTGAATAGGTCCACTTTTACCTGAACGGAAGTGCAAAAGTTCAGCGTCACCCATAGTATATATTTGCAAGTCAAGGTTGAAGTAGACTTGTATGAGTCGTATTTTATTTTTTAACACAAGTTCAAAAATAAAAAATACATCTTAAAAAAATGAGCCCGGTTTTGGCCTGGGGCTGAGACTGAGATATTGGGAGGGGAGGGGCGGGGGCAGAGATCATGGGAGAGAGGGGGCAGAGATCAAGGGGAGGGGCGGGGGCAGAGATCAAAGGGGCGGGGTAAAGTCTGGTATCCGCCTCCCCATTGACCCTGTACTACCCCCAGACCTATGGCAAAGTCTGGTATCCCCCATCTATACCTACTCTAGCGACATGATTTTGGGGCATGCCGAAGTTTGCTTGTTAACTAGCCGTCCCCCCGGTCGCGCCTTGAGCTTGTGCCGCCGGTGGTGCTGCTTGGTATCGTATCCCGCTGCTGGATTGCTGGCCGACCGGCGTGACCAAACTCGGTGCTCGGACCGTATATTTCCGACCCCGGCGGCGTGGCGAGTAAGCCGCTTTAATATAAACTATTCCAATGACAGCATTTTTTTACATTATTAGCCGTGATAATTTCAATAAACATACATTCAAAGGAGTTGTTACTCAAATTATTTAGGTCTGGTCTAGAAATATATTGAAAATCAGTAGATATGTAGAGTGCAACTCCATCCCCAATTCTGCCCTCTCTATTTTTAGTTACTAGGGTAAAACCAGGAAATCGTAGTTGATTCAGCAGGAATTTGAATTCAATCATGTCTCAGTCAGGCCAATAACAGAAAGGTTGTTATTTAGGGAGTGAAGGAAAAACTTAAATCTGTCGAAATTCTTGGTTAAACTTCTAATGTTTAGATGCAGGAGTGAACAATTATCAACTGGATCATGATGAAAGAAATCAACAAAATCATTGAGCAAATAATAGCATGAATTTGCAATATTAAAGTTTTCGTCGTTTTCATTGTCTGAAAGTTCAATCGAGCTAAGGTTAAGATTCGACAAGGTTTGAAAACTGAGAGGGAGATCACTTGATGTGAAAATGGAATTCATGTCAGAAATAACCGAATTAAATTCTTGTAAATAAAAAAAATAAAAGGGAGGATGATGGCAAGACAATGAGGGCAGACAATGAGGGCAGTTTTTTATAGGGTTACAGCATATACTACAGGGAAATACAGCAAGAAAACAAAAAAGAAAAACACGGTGTTAATTCAATACTATGAAAAGAGAACACTTACGTATAAATCTTGGGTATACATTCACAAATACAAAAATTAGAACAATTACAAACAAAAACATAGCACCAACATCAATGTAGAGGGCTACAAGAACAGATTACGTAAAAAATATCAACCATGCAATTTGGGACTGACAATCAATTCATTACTTCCGCATCCGCAAGATATAAGGCAAATAAGAAAGATATTCTTACACAAAAATAACCACCACAGTATTGGAGTCCACTCTCAACAACAAAACACTATAAATACAAATGTTCGGCCACGACAAATGTGACACCCCGGGCCAACCTGTCTAAGTTTGTGTTGTAACATTGAGAGTGGACTCTATTAATGTAAGCCAAAGGCTACATGAGAGCCTATTTAACTAGGTCGGGTAGGTGAAGTGTGCTTCCTGCCATTGATAAGGAGTTGGCCATTGCGGAATTCTACCCGCTTGGTAGGCTTGTTTCATGAAATCCTTCAAGCTCCGTTTTTTTTCTCGATGTCAGCGGCAGGCAGGTCATACATGATGAAAATGCCACAACTTGCAAGGGTGGATTTTACACGCTGCAAGATGGCCTGACGTTCCGGTCTGTATATGAATTTCGCGAGTATATGTCTGGGCTTTTTATTTAGAACTCGACGGCGTAGGCGACGACAACAGAAACATTTTTTGGTTATTTAGCCAGAAATTTGGTCAGCGAGATCAGTGTCAGACTTAAAGGTAACAAAATCGTAAGTTATCGCCACGCCGACGTGTATCACAATTTCAAAGACGATTGGCTCAATAGCTCGGTGACTCGAAACATGGCGTACTTGGGAATAGAAAGAGAAAACGTGAATAAAACTCAGAACGGGAGCTGCGGACGCTTACACGGGCGGTTACAGCGGTAACGATCACGCCATCGCGGATGCTTTTGGTAACAGATATTGTATTCCGTTGGACATCGACCTTTTATCCCAGCAATTTAAAACAACTTTTGACGAACGAGATAAAGTTTAACGATCACGATAAAGTCGTCAACAGTTCAGATACGTCGGCGATGTACAGCATTTTGGACTTGACTCTCGAATACGAAGTGGTGACCGTCAGCATCAATCAACCCATCAGGAGTCTCAAGGGTGTTTTGCTTTTGTTTAAAGATCCCGCGGTCAAAAATCCGCAGCGATTTTACAATTCGAAAATAACCAAAACATCGGTGACCGTAGAAGGTAAACCCAATCAACTCTACAGTCAAGGCATGTTTTAGTGCCAACACTGGAACAAAATTTACAAGTTCTTTGGAGACGGCGATACCGAAAGAAGGCGCGGAGTAGCCAAAGACTTACATTTGACGGGTTGTGACCTCGGCGACTACCTAAATGACAAGTACGGTCTGTGGCTCAATTTTAGAAGTAACGACGACAATTCCGCTCACGGATCCGGTTGGAAACTTGGGGACGGAGGAGGCATCAACGTTCAATTTATCAGAGAAGCCGATACCCAGGGCGACCTCACGATGTACGTATATTTAATCATGGACGTTCAAATGAACTTCGAAGACGGAAATTTTAAATCTCTGTTAAGTTAAAATGGCACAGCAGCAATGCACTTTGATCGTCGGCAAAACAAATTTGGGTAAAACCAAATGGATTTTGGATATTTTAGAGTCAGACTTTAAATACGTATTTAAAACGATATTTATCATTTGTCCTACCGTCTTTAAAAACAAAACGTACATCGAAAGAAAGTGGGTTTACCCAGATCCCGAGGTGTATCTCTGCGATCCGGAATTATACATGATGACGCTCAACGAAGCGATCGCTATTTACAGGAAAGCACTGGAGTGTGTTGCTAAGCTGTTTATCGTAGACGATTGCTCTTCAGATCAAGAGATTAAATATCGTGAAAAGAAGTGCGCTTTAAGCAAGATGCCGTTTAGCGGAAGTCACTTTTATCACAGTTGTCACAATTAATCACAAAAATACAACAGCGTTTTTAGAGATTACAGAGAAAATACGGCTTACTGTAAGGATAAAGCATCTTGAAATCAAGCATTAGACGAAAACGACGTCGTACCCGCCGAACTACGCGATCGTATAAAATGACGTTTGAGAGAGTATACCGTTAAAAATATCGAAGCTCTTGACAGTAAAGAACTCGAAAAACTATACCACTTATACGAAACTAAATTTGGAAATGAAATCGTTCAAACTGTTGGAAACTGTCCTAAGTTCTATGTTCTAAAGCGTGGCATACTGGCATCACGACTTCAATCAATCTGATACTTGGGAGGAGTCTGCATTGAGGTGAACTCTCTTATAACATTACTAATTGCAGACCCAAAGGCATAAAGATTCGGTTATATTTTGCCGTTCCTGTAACGTCATGTACACCATGCCTCCGAAGAAGCAGTGGTTCCACGAGGTCCTTACAATTGACCCTACAATCCTGTCCGCCGCCCTCGTTAAGGCATTTAAATCCAAGAGTCTAATTGATGCCCTCGTTCCAGCACTGACGGAAGCTATAACAGACGCCGTTAGTAAGAACATTCATGAAGCTATGCAGCTAGAATTCGTCAAGAGGGATGAAAAAATCAACAAACTCAATTCGAAAGTCCATCCATACTCAAGGCGCAACTCATTACTTGTGTACGGCATTCCTGAGGAGGGACATGAGAACACGGACAAAAGATCATTGAAGCGGCAAAACAGCACGTTAATGTCGACATACCAGCCACCGCCATCGACCCACCCATCGCCTCGGTGCAAAGATGGACCGGACTGGGGAACCACGTACGCGGCCAATTATTGTCAAGGTTAACAGCTATAACATCCGGGCAGTCTTCTACCGTGCGAGAACTGGCTTCAAGGGAAAGAACATTTTCGTCCGCGAAAGCTTGACCCCTGAAAGGCAGCGATGGCTGAAACAGGCAAGAAACCACCCCTCGTCCGTGAAGGCTTGGACCCAGGATGGCAGAATTGAAGTCAAGATGAAGAATAACGCTAAGCTGATCATAAACAGTGAGAACGACCTCAAAAAACTTCCATAAGCCACAGGACTGACGGTCACTACCACTGACAACTCCATTATGGAGGAGTTACATTTGTATTTCATGCCTTAAGATTTGAGGTTGGTATTGTGACACCCAAAATATTTTGCTTTATTATCATTGTTGATAATAATGATTTTCCCCCTTGGAAGGAACAAACCAGCCTCTGCGTGTTTTGAAATATCTTGCTTTTTAGGTATTGCCTCTACAAATCATTTTGCGGATGCTCTTCTTTGTAATGACAAGTTATTTCACAATTAGTCACGTCCCTACTTAGTCATCTACCCATTGTTGTGTCTTATCGTTGTGTGTACATGTTGCGTCGTGTTATTGTTATGTGTTTGTGTAGCAGTGAGACCCGGATATACATGTTTATCAAATTCATTTTTATACCTACCTTGTTGAATGGTTTAATTGATGGTTGATAATACACCGGTAGTTGACCCTAACTTAGATCCTCATATTAACTTAGATGTTCCTGATATTGCTTGTGAGTACTATGATCAAGACCAGTTCTTGGATAATTTGTCACGAGCAGATTATTTTAAATGTCTGCATATTAATGCTCGCAGCTTGGCCAGCAGCATCTCTGATATTCAGCAGTATCTTAATATCCTGGGTGATGATTTTTCTATTATTGGTGTTTCTGAAACATGGTTGAAAGATATTGATGATCCCTTGGTTAAACTCAATGGTTATGTCATGGAAGGTTTTTGTAGACAACACAAACGGGGAGGAGGCGTGGCATTATACATAAAAAATTATCTGACCTATAAGACACGCCAAGATATTTGTCCTAATACTGAAGACTTTGAGTCTTGTTTTATTGAAATTGAAAATTCTACATCAGGTAATATCATAGTTGGAATTGTGTATAAACCCCCAGATGTTTCTTGTTCTAGTTTTTCTGATTCCTTTAATGATACACTAGCCCAGGTACAAAACGACAAGAAACGGGTGTACATTATGGGTGATTTTAATATTAATTTATTGCTTCATGATACAAGTAGTAGTGTTAAAGATTTTATTAATACATTGTCATCCAATTCTTTTTTCCCGCTTATCAACAAACCTACTAGAATTACTCCAGATAGTGCTACGCTCCTCGGTAATATTTTTACTAATGAGTTTTCAGATCACAAAACTGGTATTTTACTTACTGATATAAGTGATCATCTTCCCGTATTTGCAGTTGTAAATAATTACTCCAGAAATACCTCATCTAATTTGAATACGTCCAGACGTGATTTCAGCGACACTAATATTCAGCATTTTATTCAAGATCTTTTGGATATTAATTGGGATTTCATCACTAATTTTGACAGTGTCAATGATTCTTATTCACATTTTCTAGAGTATGTTCTTCATTTTTATAACAAGCATTTTCCTGAGAAAGAAATTAATACTCGCTTCAATAGGAACAAGTCACCTTGGTTTACTGAAGGAATTTATAATTGTATTAGAAGGAAAAACTACCTGTACAGAAAATATCTTGACAATCCCACAGATCATACTAAGCATGTGTACACTCAGTATAAAAATATCCTTACTGGTTTGATAAAACGTGCTAAGAAGAATTATTTGCACCACCAATTTAATAGTGACAGGAATAGTATCAAAGGCACCTGGAGACTTATTAATTCTTTATTGAATACATCTAAGTCCAACACTAATCCATCTTATTTTGTGCATAATGGTGAAAATATTGATGATGCATATAAAATTGCTAACCATTTTAACGATTATTTTGTAAACATTGGAAACATGATAACCAGCAACCTTCCATTGTCTGATCGTTCTTATCATTCCTTTCTTAGAGACAGGTGTTCTCATTCTATATTTTTGAATCCTGTTACGCAAGCAGAAATTGTGAATGTGATTAACAAATTCCCTAATGGTAAAGCCCCAGGCTGGGATGGTTTGAGTTCCTTTGTTGTTAAAAAGGCCAGGAATGCTTTAGCTATACCACTTGCTCTGCTCTTTAATCAGTCCATTTCTAAGGGAGTCTTTCCTGACGAATTGAAAATTGGTAAAGTGGTTCCCATACACAAAGGCGGTAGTAGACACGAGTTCACTAATTATAGACCTATTTCTATTTTACCTGTTTTTTCCAAATTATTTGAAAAACTTGTGTTCAGTCGCATGATTGCATTTATTAATAAGTATAGCCTTTTGTCTCAATCTCAATACCGCTTTAGAGCAAACCGCTCTACAGAGTTGGCTATACTTGATGTGTTAAGTAAAATCATCGATGCCTTTGAGAACAAGCAGTTTTCTGTCGGTATTTTCCTGGACCTGTCCAAGGCCTTCGACACTGTTAACCATGACATCCTTTTAAATAAATTGGCGCATTTTGGTGTCCGAGGGTTGGCCTTGGACTGGTTCAGAAGTTATGTATCAAATAGAAGGCAGTTTGTTTCTTATAATTTACATCACTCTTTAGAACAGTCAATCACTTGTGGAGTCCCTCAAGGAAGTGTGTTAGGTCCATTACTATTTATCATTTATATCAATGATATTTGTAGATCTTCTGATGTCATGTCTTTCTGTTTATTTGCAGATGATACTAATTTAATTTACAATCACCATAATGTGGATACAGCCATCCAAACTGTTAATGTTGAACTTGTTAAAATAAGTAGATGGCTCATTTCGAACAAATTATCAATTAATTTGCTTAAGACTAATTACATTATTTTTGTCCACGCCAACATAAATACCACGCCACAGTTTCTCTTAGTTTTGATGGTACTGCACTCAATCAAGTCAAGACTATTAAATTTCTTGGACTTTGTATAGACGAAAATCTCACTTGGAATCGCCACATTGATGTTTTATGTAGTAAAATTTCTAAAAATGTTGGGGTTATGAATCGTCTGAAGAATTTTGTACCTAAAAATATTCTTTTAACTTTATATAATTTCTTTATTCTTTCATACTTGAATTATGGCCTACTTTCTTTTGGGGGATCTTCAACTGTACATGGCTCCAACAAACTTTTTTAAGTTGCAGAAGAAAGCTGTTCGTATTGTAGATAATGCAGGTTACCTTGATCATACTACTCCTTTATTTGCCAAACTTAATATTCTGAAACTGAATGATCTCTACCACCACCGACTGGGTATACTTATGTTTAAATATACTCACAACATGCTCCCTCCAACTTTTAATCATCTATTCTCATTTACTTCTTCTGTTCATTCATATGAAACACGTAGTTCATCGAAAGGTGATCTGTTTGTGAGAAAAAATAGAACTTCCTTTTTTAGAAACAGTCCCATTTCAACGTGGTGTCATATACTGGAATGAACTCAACATTAGTTTAAAAGAGTGTACTACTGTGGTTTCATTTGCTAAAAAATTGAAAAAATCGATCATCAATACTTATACTTTTACTTAAAAAACATTTTCTTCTCTGCTTTGCTTAGTCATTATTTTACATATTGTACCGGGTCTCACTCTTAAACCTATGTCCTGTCTTAGTCCGTGTGTAGTTAGTTGTTTAAGTTTTGTCCTGTCTCAGGGAAAGGTAAAAAGCAGTGTTTCACCTTTTTCCTTTATGTTGACATCATTTAATATTTACACTTAATTACATACTGTCTGTAAAGAATGTTTTGTTTATACATATATATACTGTTTTTCTGTCTGAATTGTTACTGAGGATGTCAATGTGAAAATAAATGTCGAATTGATTGATTGATTGATTGATTGATTGAATTGCCCAGTATGAATATATCGTCCAGATAAAACACACAGAATTCCCTTTGCTCGGAGCTGTATTGCCACTGGCTTGAGAACTTTTGTAAATGTTCGAGGAGCACTTGACAGCCCGAATGGAAGGCATGCAAATTGAAACAACTGGCCTTGCCATATAAAACGAAGATACTTCCGATGATCCTGATAAATAGGAATCACACAATAAGCGTCTTTGAGATCATTGACACCTAGAAAATCACCTGGTAATGGTACATGTTTTACTACTTTAATTCCTTCCATCTTGAAGTGTTGATATTTAACAGACTTATTTAAGGAATGAAGATTCATCACTGGGCGGAGCTCTCCCGACTCCTTCGGGACCAAAAACGAAGACGAAATAACTGACCAATCACTGGTTCTTCCAGGGTGACTGCCACTTTAATCAAAAGCTTTTGAACTTCCTTCTAAACGATCTCTACTTGGGATTGAGAATTCAATACTGTTACAGGTATTCTGTGCTGTAATTGAAACGGAACTTCTAAAAATTGTATTTTATGATCAACAACTGACTGAAGTCACCAACTGTCTCTTGTTAGAGATTTTCAGTTACAAACAAAATATTGAAGACGACTTGTCTCGAAAGGAAAACATGAACATGTAGATATTTTTGTTTTATTTCTGATCAACAGGATCTCGCTCTGATCTTAATTTGCCACAGCCTGAGGATGCAGAGTTATAGGCTGCATACTTTGGCTTGGTAGTATAGCCCGATGATCGTCCTTTAAAGGAGTTGTTGCCCCAAAATCTCCTGTTTACCGCAGAATAATAAGGAGAAAATCTATTCCCCTTGTACGGCCCTGCAGTAGATGTTGCAGTCTTGGTGACTTTGGTTGCCTGTTTATTTGCTTTTTCGGCATCCTCTATGTCCTTGACTAAGTTTCCATCAAAGAGACGGCTCAATGATGGTGAATTTCGTTTGAGGCTTTCAGATCTTCGTTCAAGTAGCTCATTCAAAGCATGTTGTCTTGAAGAGCTAAAGTCTAGCTTGTAGACCCAAGCAGAATCAATGTCGAGGTGACATGATCTTTAACCATGCTGGCGTCAATTGTCTTTGGGCAGGATTGGTACACCAAAGATCAAAAAGATGGCTCAGATGCAAAGCTGCTTTCAGCAGATGATTATGAGAGTCTTTAAGCTTGTCATCTTGAGTAACTTAGGACGATCGAACTTCCTTGAAGGATGTCTTTACCTGACTTGGTAATTCTGGAGCCTTGAAATGTGGTTTCTGATCGACTGGTACTTAAGTGGACAGAGTCTCTTGTTCAACTCCAATGTCCCAATTTGTTCGACTACATAGTCAGGCAGCTTAGTCCAGCTTTTGGAATGGATATGGACATTCCAGACAAAAGCGCCAAATTTTCCATACATGCTCCTTAATGCCTAAGCTTTCAATTTTTGATAGGAACCAACTTATCCAATGACATTATGGCGGCAATCTTGGATTTTAAAGATGGCTGCCATTGAAAACCTATTTTTACCCATATCTCATCTTCTAAGCCACTTCGGATTAAAGTTTTTTTGTCTCAACATACATTTCCAGGGTCAAGGAATGCAACTGTACCATTTGAGATAGTGTCAAATGGTTTGTTTGTCCAGATACAGTATTGTTGCCATCTTAGTTTTGAAGATGGCCGCCGGCATTATCAACTACATGTATTGCATCTTTAAGCCACTTAACATTGAAATCTTAGTGTCTAACATTCATTTTCAGGGTCAAAAAACGTAACTGAACCATTTGGGTTAGTGCTAAATAGTTTATTTGTCCAGATATATTGCTTTGGCCATCTTGGATTTTGAAGATTGCCGCCATTGAAAATCTACCAATATCTGTTCTTCTAAGCCACTTAGGATTAACATTTTGGCGTCCAAACATACATTTCCAGGGTCAAGGAAAGCAATTATACCATTTATGACAGTGTCAAATGGTCAGTTTGTACACTACTGTGGCCATCTTCGATTTTAAACATGGCCGCCAAATAACTGATATATCAGCTACTACCCCGTATCAAATCAAAGTTTAGGTGTCAAAACATACATTTTCAGGGTCAGGAGATACAATTATTTTATTCAAAACAGACCAAGATGGTTTTATTCATACACACAAAATAGTCAAACTGAAACTAAAATATTTAACAGAATACCGTTGATATATACTGCAGTCACCGAAAATGCTGTATGAAGTATAAGTACATGTAAAATAACATTATATGTGAAAATAAATTTCATTTCATCATAAAAGTGCTCGCCCTAATTCTCAGAGTTGCAACCGCAGAGTTTATTGCACTTAGCATGGTGCTGCATGCACGTCTTGCACCACGTACATTTTGATTCCTGAAGCCACATTAACTAGTTCACTGCAGGCTTTGGAGGCCACAGGTAGCATGGTCCAAACAGGAACCCATTACTGTTTTTGTTCATGTTCGAGTGCCTGATCCTAAACAGGCTTGTCCCCGTTGCTGAAACATCCGTTGTCCCTCAGAAACCTGGATTGCGACATTGCAAGTCAACAACAAGTCAACTTTTAATCTGGCACAGCAAGCTGAGGATGGGTTTCAAAACGACAAATAAGTGGAGCTATTTTTTGTTGATCTTTCGGTCACATGTGATACTGTAAACCACCGCCGCCTTCTGAAAAAGATAGAGTTGGAGTCGTCCCAATACCTTTCATTTACGGATCATATCGGAGCCCTTCTCAAAGACGGATGCTTTTTTGTTGTTCAGAACAAAACAAAAACGCTGTCGACGGCACGAAAACGTTCTACCTCAAGGCACTGTGCTAGCTCCGTTGCTGTTTAACGTCTACACAAAACAAATCACAATTTAATAGACCATCTCAAAAGATTCCGTTCGAAGGCATAGAAGCAAAACTTACCTCAGCTCTTAGCCGTTTCTATACTATGAGCGCAATCACCTCTGTGCCAATCTCACTAAGACCCAAGTCTGCTCGTTCCATCTCAGGAGGGTTAACAGCGAAGCCAACCCAACCCCTTAACATCGAATGGTCCGGAACACGATTGGCGCCTTTTAGCCATCCTGTCTCCCTTAGGGTGACCTTCCATCGTATCCTTCATTCAAGTCATCTAAATTTAGTTTCCCGTGACAACATCATAAAGAAATTGAACAACCTTTGAAAGAGGAGCCAAACCACATACTCTAAGATGAACCGTTTTGGCCCCGTGCCATTCTTCAGCAGAGTATGCGTGCCCCGTCTGGGAGGGATCAGCCCATACCATGAAACCTGACCCAGTCTGCAGTTTGCAGTTCGATCGCTGGATGCTTGAAAGCCACCAACACAAGTAATTTGCACATCTTTGCTGGCATTTCCTCTTCGGACTTCCGAAGGGAAGTTGCCAGCCGAGCTAAGATGTCCAAATATTGATGAATGACGAGTGTCGCCTCCTCCAGGGACGGCAAGCTTCGGCACAAAAGGCAGAAGTCAGAAAAGCTTCCCTGGCCTCACAACATCCAGGGAAGTGGCAAGAGTCCAACACTGGAAACAACGACTGGGAGCAAACGCCTACCGATTGTAATTGTTATACTATACCAACGGTGGAAAACTTCTCAACAGGTGCTACTTCGACATGGGCTCAGTGGAAAACTATCAGTGTCACCACCTAAATTAATTTGGGCTTGATATGTACTCTATAATTGGCTGTTTCGGCACTTTTGCCGAAACAGCCTTTGTTTTTGTACTGATTTTTTGTTTCTTTCTTCTTTTTGTTCTTGGGCCCCAAATCCCATAGACTTTGTGCACGTTTTTTCTCCACCCCACTTTTGGCATAAATCTTTGCCATACATCATTCAAACTTAGCAAAAGCATAGTCCCTATAGCAAAGATGTGTCCCGAAGATTGACGTCATGGTGACGTCATCGACTGATTTATTATGGATTTTTGAATATTTAATTTTTCCCATAGACTTTGTACACAGAAATTTAAAAATAATTGTCGAATTTGAAAGGGCATTTTTGACTCTTTGCCAGTAATTCATTTACACCAATCTTTGTCCAAGCAAAAAACCTAATTCAAACAACATTGTGTAATGATGACGTTATGATGTCATCCGGTGTTTATTTATGGGCAATTAAATTGTGACACTTTTAATATTAAAAAAAAATGCATAAGGAATCAACCGTACGCGTCCACAGCATTCTGTTGCCGTCAAGTGGTAGAATAGGTTGAGGTCTTTATTTCATTCAGTGTGCGTGAAATCACGTGACCCTTGCTTCCGGTCGAAAAAGGCCTAAACCGGAAGTGGTTTATTATTTAAAAATGGTAATAGATATGAAATTGCTTTTAAACGGTGTTAGTCTCTTGGCTAAAAGTATTCTTCAAATCATCTACCAATGACGTTATGCAATCTACGAGCGCCCTCTAGCGACAGGTTGAAAATTTGCAAATATGTATTTTGAATAGATGTCTGTGGCGAAGTTTGTCGGAATCGCCTAAATATTGGTGTTTATGATGACCTTTATCCACTTAAGACGTTGCTGTTAGTGTTCTGTCATTATTCTCGAGCATTTCGATGGCTGTTTTCAGGTCATCTATGTCTTTGGAGTTACCACGATGATCGGTGTCACGAAGACTGACTCCCAGTCTAGACAGCCTGGCATCCATGGTCTCGATGGCACTCAGGATTTTGTCCAGCTTGAATTGACAGTGGTCAGGGCGTCTTGACAGGAGTGGCAGCCATCTTGATGCACATCGCATTCAGTGTTGGTAGGGGTCGACGAAGGTTGATCTGTTTTCCCTCGTTTTCTGCCACCTCTTGCAGATTTGCTCACATTGGACGAGGCAGTCACGATCAGGATTGCTTGGTTATTATATTGGTTGATGAAAAAGCTTGATATTTTGCGGCTAAAGACTAAATTTTGTTGACTTATTTGGGGAGCAAATTTTAGCCCGTGCGTCACGTCACATTGTTAGATCTTGTATACCCACGGCAACTCAAATGCTATGTATAGCGACCGGTAATGTTAGCCAATGCATGAGTTTCATGTTGCACAACTATGTATTACTCCCAAGCGCTAGTGCACGGTTAAAATATTACGTTAAGGAGTTGTTTGAAAAAGTACTACTCAATTTCCTGCTAATTTCATATTCAGATTGTAGTGCATTTTTGTTGCATTCATGTTAAATTAATCACTGTTTATTACTTAAAATCAACTAGAATCTGTGCTGGCAGTGTTATAAAACAAATATTTACGGCTTTCTCTCACTGTATAGTAAACCTAGCCTCCCTGTGAGCCATGGAGTTGTCAGCTTTGCACTTTTAAAATGAAATGCTTGATGCATGCCCTTGGGAGGCTTGTTTTACTACATCACTCAAAGCAGTGACTGCATAGATATGTATCATACTTTCTTTACCTAAAGTTTCATATATATATACAATAGGATGCTAAAATATATGCCTAGAATGGAATTGACATTTTTGTCTACGTTTTGCACAAATACATACATTAATTTCTTTATTGACTTTTACTTTCACTACAATTAATTCTATTTCTATTTTGATATGTATTATAGAATCTATTATTCTTAGAACAATTATTTTCATTAATGTCTTAACTAAGTTAAGAATGATTGTTCATGTTTTGATACTTCTACATTTAAAAGGCTGCTTGTCAGCCTTCTAATTTTAGAAGTAATGTATCGTAATGTACATGTTGCATGACCCTTAACGTCATACACACTTTGATTGTTGACTTCAGTGCTATGCTAGACCCCAAGTTTTACCTCTTTCATGTTTCATAGAAATGGAAATTTCACACAGCAGTAATGTTCCTATTTATACATCGTGACTTTACTGACCAATGCTAAATTAATGATAAAAAATTTAAAATGGTGCAACTTTTCAAACTGCAGAATGGATCCTTTTAAACAGAATCAAAGTTTCCTGACAAACTTGGAGTTACATTCGCAGATGGACATAATACAGATTTTTCATCATTTCTCATGTTTACAGAAACTCTCCAATGTCTGCCATGCACGTTAGAGAACACTCATCAAGTGGGGCCCAGTTTCCAGACGCCTCAATTTGCAAATTTGGAACTAAATTTGAAGACACTGAAATTCTTCACAAAGGCTCAAGACCATTACAGTAACAATATTTTCTAGAATACATTTGAAGTTTCTCAACAATAACAAACAGCAACACTGCATATGAGCAACAAAAGAAAATGTCAAAATGCACTTAAATACCCGGAACCACTCCAAACTGAGCTAGTCACAGCCTAGCCCCACTAGACATGTGTGGCCTCCGTATTGCTACGCCGTACGTTAGGCCACACGCCTGGTTTCCCAACCTACTGAGGAGTTTAGTCCCAAACTGGCGCATATGGACTCCACAAAGCTGTATGAATTTCTCACCCCCGAAAAAAGAAATATCACCCGGGGGTCAAAAGATAAGAACTCATAGAAAACAATCATATCAGTGGTATGTAACAAAAAATATATGCCATAAAAGGGTGCACCACTGTTTAGAATAAACTCGTTAGTAGGTTTCCCAGACGTGTGGCCGAACGTACAGCGCAGCAAACACTAAAAAAACATCCGTACAGTCCTAATTACTCGGACTAAGCAAACAGAGGCCACACATAATAAACAAGCAGACAAGTGTGACCTGTCGTGTTTTACAACAGACAGGTCTCGGTAACATTTCTAATATAATCATAAACATAGTACATAGACTGTACAATATGATGAGCCATTATTTTGATAACATAATTAGGGCACTCTGTAGTTACAGAAACTTTTTATTGCAACGCCCTCGCTTGGTTCCTTAACTTTCCTGCAATCGCATTCTAGCATAACTAGCTGCATTGGCCAGGAACATTCCAACATACCTTGCATTCCAGAATATTGTTAACACTTTCTGAGCTGCATTGCGTGCTGCATAACTTAGCTTTCGTGTAAAGACAAGGCATTGCTAGAGACATCCACTTGCTTGCGATCAGACCACACCTAAAATTTAGAAGTGCTCTGATTATAGCTCAACTACATCTAGTTGGGGACAATTTCCCCTTCGTTTGGTGGTGGCACGACCGTTGTTCAGCCTAGGCGGTGAGTACACACCTAATTTTTATATCTTTCTTTTCAATTTGTTTTGTAAATTTTGTAGAAGCCTTGTGTAAAGATAATATGGATAGATTTTCACATAATTTCACATAATACAAAGGGTTTGTTTCTCTTCAATTGTAATTATGCTTGAAAGAGAAGTGTTCTCGATATTAAAGGGAATACATGCTATAAAATATCACCTTTTCCCACCAGCTTTAGGCACAATTGGCCATAATTGTAAGGTGAATTAGCAATCACCTACGCAAGGCCACGTGGTTGGACACACGCCGCAGCACCTTAAGTTTTAACCATGTTAACTGCAGTCTATCAAAAATGACGTTACCAGTCACATCACGATAATCTACATATCAAACATCTGACACTAACAACTAGGCCTAGTTGTATTAGCTTTATCGAGGATTTCCATGAGGATATCATAAAGGGCATTTAAAGGGAATATACAACATTTGCAAACATCGAAAAATAAAACTACCGAGTTTTTGCGAAATACCTTAATAGGATGTTGGTAAATGACAGTCTAAAGCATCTTGTAAAATTATGGCACCTGGTATACTGTCATTTTCAAGAAAAGTGGTATTTTTGTATCAATTTCCAACGCTGATCGGCGTTGAAGACAACTGGCTTTTTTTTCTTCAAAAACTGGCCCCAATTGACCATTGCACTTGTTTGCAATCGATTACAAACCTATGAACGGGTACAAGCCAGCTAGACTGGTTCCCTGACCTTACAATTCCCCAACGTATGTAAACTGCTCTGTTTCTTTTTATATGGAGTCAGGGAACCAGACTACAGGAAAATGATCGGTTTTTTTGGTTTTTATAGCATTTTTGAACCCAAAACCTCCAAAAAGTCAGTGTAACTATATTTGCTTTATATTTCCAACCCCCCAATTCCATCCATTTCTGAAAATTACAGCAAAAGCAAATGATGTATATTCCCGTTCAGAGCATGCTTACTGTGCTAACAATAAACAAGCTGAACTTTCAATTTCACTGATCATGCCTTAGTACAGTAGGCCTAGTAGTACTAGTATACTAGTAGTAGGCCTATAAACGTAATAAAAGAAAGGATGATTTTCTTGTCTTGTGATTGCCATACAGTCTGTTATTCTAAGGTTACACTTAGTTTTCTAACCCTCCTATGGAAACATGCATTGTCAGCCTGGTTATTACTTGGATCAATATTGGTCAACACCCCCATTGGTTGGTACACAGTAGGCCAGGAGGTGAGGAAGAAAATTTTGACCAATGGTGACCTCTTAAGCAAGAGGAGGATTGAGGCACTTTTCTTCACGCCATATCTCAGCAAAATGATTAGCTAGGCTACAACACCATTTTTGTTAACTATTCCATACTGAACCACCACTCATTTTCCTTGATATGACTTTAAAAGAGCCAACAGTTGGAAATCTTACCAAAAAAAATTAAGAAGGGAATAGTTTTTCTGCAGGAGGTCGGAGGTGGTGACTGTCTATGGAAATTTTTGGTTTTGGTCATAAGTTGCATGATAGTATAGGCCTACTGAAGATGTGCATCCTGAAACAGCAAAAACATGTACAGCTCACCCTCACTTCCACAGTTGCGTGAAGGCTCAATATTTCAGCTACTATTTCAGTTTGATCAGTTACATGACTTTGCTATGTTATTACATAATTTTCTAAAAAACAACTGCATACGTGTTAGCCCCATAAATGTGGCCAATTTACTGGACTACCTCGGTAAACATAGGCCACACTTCCACATGTACAAAAAAGTGTCGAACTTTGTCAAATTTTGATTTTCACCATTTAGGCTTAGTTTGTAGGGGTTTTTTTGCTTGAGAAGCATACTCGCCCTAATTATAGGCTAATCAGAAAGTGCTGCCTTTTTCAGATGTCTAACTTTTTGTGAAATTTCCAGATTCATTTGCACACATTTGCGTATCAAAATTTCAACATGAAATTTCACAAAAATTAGACATCTGAAAAAGGCAGCACTTTCTGATTAGCCTATAAAGAGGGCGAGTATGCTTCTAAAGCAAAAAAAACATACAAACTAAGCCTAAATGTGAAAATCAAAATTTGACAAAGTTCGACACGTTTTTGTACATGTGGAAGTGTGGCCTATATACGTGTATATGTGGATTGTATAATGACAATTACAAATTCAATTGTTAATTCGTGCACACAATAACAAATATCTGCCTAGCTGTTAACCCACAACTGTTTCCGTTTAGAATTACCTCAAATATTTTAAATATTTCAATATGCTACTACCCATTTATAATGCAATGACCTACATGATGTATCTCTTTTCTCATATCTAGATGTCATCACAAGGAAAATACACATTTCGAGTGTTGACCAACCCTTCCAAACGTGGTGATTCATGGTGCGTTGACATCATCACCACACAAAATGATATATATGAGCTGTATACCAGTGTAATCAAACAAAGGGATCAACCGGTGAATAATGAATCATTCCAAGCAACATTTTGTAATGTGGCACATCAGGACAACCGGACACTTTTGAGATTGACCTAAAAATCATATGTAAGTACCAACATTTCTTAAACCCTCCGACTACGCACTTTTCGCCCTCTAACTATTCACGTTCTTTGTATACATAATTCTAAAGAACTCCACTTATACAAAGAGTTTTAGAGTTACATGTAATACATATTTCTTTATCTTCCAGCACTGAAACCACTACACACATTTATCCTCTCCATAATAACCTGCCATGCAAATTTTCATTAATTACCCAGAAAGCCCCCACTCTTTTATTCTCAGAATGTCATGGTACACAATGAAAGACAGGGCAAAGTCAAGCCTACCTGCAAGAAAAAGCATATAATAAGTGCCACATACCAATAATCAAATGTAAAATTGTTTGTATTGTTCATCCACACATTAACTAATTAATAACACAGTAATTTGTGTGCTATTATAACTATAACATACTATTTTCAATATTATTTGCGCACTTACATTTACAGATATTTGAGTCGCCTGATTTCAACCCTGACGAACAAGCAATGCATCGATACTACAATGCCCCACAAATGGACATTCAACAAGCACTGCTTACATCCAAACACAGAATGTCGATTTCTGGTATAGTAAAGGAGGTATGTTTATCTGCCACCAAAAATATATATCTGTATATCACACTCGAAAGATTATCACACATTTCCCATACTTGGAAACCAGACTTGGATATGCTCTTTTCAGTTTTCAAAAGGTACTGCATTATGTGGACAATAATAGTAAACTATAAACACTACCAGTGTTGTAGTCGAGTCCTCCGAGTCCGAGTCCGAGTCCGAGTCCTTGAGCAAAGGACTCGAGTCCGAGTCCGAGTCCTTGTCAATTTTTGATGTCCGAGTCCGAGTCCGAGTCCGAGTCCTTGAAAAAAGGACTCGAGTCCGAGTCCGAGTCCTTATGTATCAAATTTAAGTCGCGGTTCACCAATACTATATTAACGTTTTCAAAATGTCACCATCAAATTTTGGTGTTTTTTTCGCCCAAACACCCCAAACCCGGAAGTTGTATCGTACTGCATAATACGTGGCACGTTGGGCGATATTGATCATATTGGGCGTGTAAAAGCACCCACGTGCGCTAAATGGGTATGAATTCGAGCCCAATTGTATGGCGTTGATTCCATGCGGCTGAGATAGCTCCTTGTCATTTTGTCAACCATGTTAGTAATATTGAACAAAAAGTCCAACACATCGGCAAGCAACTGAATAACTGATGAATCGATTTATTTGGTGGGCAATTGGCTAGGTTAGGTTGGAATGAATCAATTGATCATTGATCAATCGGCAAGTTATTTTTGCGAGCGGCAGAACTGCGGAATTCGGTTCCACAGCAAAACCAAATCAAGGTGAAAGACATAAAATAATTGAAATAAAACACCTAAAAAAGACCCGATTTTGCCGGACTCTAGCCGGACTCGAAGCCGAGTCCTCGAGTCCTTGGGGTCCGAGTCCGAGTCCTTGAGCAAAGGACTCGAGTCCAAGTCCGAGTCCTTGAAAAAAGGACTCGAGTCCAGACTCGAGTCCGAGTCCCGAGTCCGAGTCCTACAACACTGAACACTACATAACTACATTGTTATAATATTGTCTTATGATTCCAGAACTTATTCCAGATTTCACCCCTAAAGTGCACCCCAAAATCGAAACGTAGAGAACTCGAACTGGTAGATCTGCAGGACAAGAAGGGAGTAAAAATTAACTTGTGGGACAGCCACGCAGATGAAGTCATCCCTCCAACCAACACTCCTGTTCTCGTGAAGAACCTCGAAAAACGCCAATTCAGAAGAACAGATACCTTCAATGCCACAGAACACACAGCCATAGAGGTGTGTATACAATCCAGTTACTAAAAACACTTGCATGTATTCAAATAAATACAAACATTCAAATGCTTCCACAGTAAACAAATGTGCATAATTACTATGCGTACAGACAATTCCAATTCCACTTCTTCCAATCATTTCTACAATAACACATTGGAATAGGACTTGAGCGCAAAAATCACAGTGCTGAGGTAACGCTCTAGAGTTTCCACAAGATACATAGGCTTGTTACTTGAGTTGGTACATGCCAACTGAAATTCTATTTGGGAAGGCTGTGTTACATAAGTGAACATCAGTCATACCTCCAATGATCATTGTATGAGTTAAGATTGTTTTGGGTTTCATAATTTCTCTCACATTACACCATCATTGCATACTACAGGTATGTACTCTGCCTGAGAACATTTCACAGCACCACTGTCACACATATTTTTGCACACTAATGGAAGGAATTTCTTACTTAGCACTACACTAAAGCTCACTATTAGTCACACAGTGACCATGTTGCCCATCTTGCATCCATAATAAGCTGCTGCCATCTTGACATCATTCTATTCTCCATATCTAAAAATGCATTACTGCCCTGAAATAATTCAACTTGATACAATGCTCCCATTTCAAATTACAATTTTTACCTTGTCATTATTCACAATATGGCAATTGTACATAATGCCATGTTAAAACAGAAATCATTTCTGCAACAGACCATCCACTATTGTTAAATTACTACTTTTTATTTGTACACATAGTTACAATGATTACAAGGATGCATCTAGGACATCCGGTGCGTGCTTATAATGCCGAAGTGCGCGTGGACCAATCAGCAATAAATTGTGCTGCGTGATCAGGAGATTAATAATTCATGGTGTATAGTAACCAATCAGTATTGCGTATTCGGAAGACTGTGCGCGAATTAGCATGCTTTAGCGTGGGGTCTTGAGATCATCTCGTTAGTTCGCAAGATGGCGTCAATGCAGTAGGAATGCGTTCTGGTGCTGTTGCCAAGTTGCAAGAAGCCAAGCTTCGGGGTTCAGGGTCGAGTTAAGTCGCGGTGCCGTTGCTGGGGTCTTCGTTGCTGTTGCGCACTCCCCGGTCGGGAGTAGGAGCTCATCTCTGACGGTGGACGCTCTGGTGCAGCTGGGTTCGGGAGTTAATGCTCTGGGTTTAGCTAGCAGTAAGCTAAGTGTTGTCTAGTTTATATTGAGTGAAGTTGTAGCTCAAGGCCTGTTATTCAGTGTCGATTATCTAAGATAATTGGGGACAAAGATTAAGATGGAATACCAGTTGTGAAATTAAGGCTGTTTATCGTGTCTTGATTAGTGCTAGAACAAAAGGGCAGGAGTTATAGAACTTGGTTTGAGAGGCTGGTGAGACTGTGATTCGGTGGTAGATTGCTTGTCGTGGGTTGGACACCATCCGATGGGGTTTTACGACTGAGGCGATCATTGCCGTAATCATTGAACTAGCTAGCCTGACGAGTTTACTCTTTGCCGTGCTCTGAGCACTTGTGAGGGTTACCTGTTTTGTGTAAGGATTATTGCACGTAAGGTTTATATTGTATAACTCACTCTGAGGGTAACTGGTTTCCCGTGAGGGTTATTGTGGCCGCTCAGTTCGTGTGAGGGTTATTTGGATTACATAGTACAGCCTGCTTTGACGCTGAATTGGGTTGAGGGTTACCTTTCCTCTGTGAGGGTTATTGGGACAGCTCAATAAGTGTGAGGGTTATTGGAACTGTGATCATATCGGGGATTATAATTGTATAAGTTCATTATCATGTGGTGCAGTTGACCACGTGAGGGTTACCTAAGGCTACGTTTACTACAAAGGGTGCAGTTGACCCTTGTTACAAGCAGTGAGGGTTACTGTCTATATGTGAGATATTCATCGCCTCGTTAATAGCTGTAATTATTGACCAAATCTATTGATGATTGAGATTCTTGAATAAACCCTATCGATAATCGTCTTTGGAATCACTAGTCTCTGTGAGGTTTACTCAGGTTCACTGTGAGGGTTACCATGTTCACTGAGGGTAACCTAGGTCTGCCGTGAGGGTTACCCGAGTTCACCTTGAGGCCTATTGTCGCTACTTGTATTGCTCTAATTACATTCAATTGATTACTCAATCACAAGACGGTGGTATATTTCCACCAAACGAACAGCCCCTAGGCTTAGTCCGCCGTTCGTTAATTGTCCCCCCTTGCGTATGGGTAGCCGCTCACCCGTTCGTTAGGCTAATAAATATTTTTGTGGGATAATAGGAGTTGGCTAGAGTCCTGGGAATTCCGCCACAAATAGTGTCAGGGGTCGGTTTCGCCACAGTACTTACATATGATTTTGTCATTGCATTATAAATGGGTAGTAGCATATTGAAATATTTAAAATATTTGAGGTAATTCTAAACGGAAACAGTTGTGGGTTAACAGCTAGGCAGATATTTGTTATTGTGTGCACGAATTAACGATTGAATTTGTAATTGTCATTATACAATCCACATATACACGTATATAGGCCACACTTCCACATGTACAAAAACGTGTCGAACTTTGTCAAATTTTGATTTTCACATTTAGGCTTAGTTTGTATGTTTTTTTTGCTTTAGAAGCATACTCGCCCTCTTTATAGGCTAATCAGAAAGTGCTGCCTTTTTCAGATGTCTAATTTTTGTGAAATTTCATGTTGAAATTTTGATACGCAAATGTGTGCAAATGAATCTGGAAATTTCACAAAAAGTTAGACATCTGAAAAAGGCAGCACTTTCTGATTAGCCTATAATTAGGGCGAGTATGCTTCTTAAGCAAACAAAACCCTACAGACTAAGCCTAAATGGTGAAAATCAAAATTTGACAAAGTTCGACACTTTTTTGTACATGTGGAAGTGTGGCCTATGTTTACCGAGGTAGTCCAGTAACTTGGCCACATTTATGGGGCTAACACGTATGCAGTTGTATTTTAGAAAATTATGTAATAACATAGCAAAGTCATGTAACTGATCAAACTGAAATAGTAGCTAAAATATTGAGCCTTCACGCAACTGTGGAAGTAATGGTGAGCTGTACATGTTTTTGCTGTTTCAGGATGCACATCTTCAGTAGGCCTATACTATCATGCAACTTATGACCAAAACCAAAAATTTCCAAAGACAGTCACCACCTCCGACCTCCTGCAGAAAAACTATTCCCTTCTTAATTTTTTTGGGTAAGATTTCCAACTGTTGGTTCTTTTTAAAGTCATATCAAGGAAAATGTGTGGTGGTTCAGTATGGAATAGTTAACAAAAATGGTGTTGTAGCCTAGCTAATCATTTTGCTGAGATATGGCGTGAAGAAAAGTGCCTCAATCCTCCTCTTGCTTAAGAGGTCACCATTGGTCAAAATTTTCTTCCTCACCTCCTGGCCTACTGTGTACCAACCAATGGGGGTGTTGACCAATATTGATCCAAGTAATTACCAGGCTGACAATGCATGTTTCCATAGGAGGGTTAGAAAACTGTAAGTGTAACCTTAGAATAACAGACTGTATGGCAATCACAAGACAAGAAAATCATCCTTTCTTTTATTACGTTTATAGGCCTACTACTAGTTTACTAGTACTACTAGGCCTACTGTACTATGACATGATCAGTGAAATTGAAAGTTCAGCTTGTTTATTGTTAGCACAGTAAGCATGCTCTGAACTTTAACGGGAATATACATCATTTGCTTTTGCTGTAATTTTCAGAAATGGATGGAATTGGGGGGTTAGGAAATATAAAGCAAATATAGTTACACTGACTTTTTGGAGGTTTTGGGTTCGAAAATGCTATAAAAACCAAGAAAAACGATCATTTTCCTGTAGTCTGGTTCCCTGACTCCATATAAGAAGAAACAGAGCAGTTTACATACGTTGGGGAATTGTAAGGTCAGGGAACCAGTCTAGCTGGCTTGTACCCGTTCATAGGTTTGTAATCGATTGCAAACAAGTGCAATGGTCAATTGGGGCCAGTTTTTGAAAAAAAGCCAGTTGTTTCCAACGCTGATCGGCCGCTCAGCGTTGGAAATTGAAACAAAAATACCACTTTTCTTGAAAATGACAGTATACCAGGTGCCATAATTTTACAAGATGCTTTAGACTGTCATTTACCAACATCCTATTAAGGTATTTCGCAAAAACTTGGTAGTTTTATTTTTCGATGTTTGCAAATGTTGTATATTCCCTTTAAATGCCCTTTATGATATCCTCATGGAAATCCTCGATAAAGCTAATACAACTAGGCCTAGTTGTTAGTGTCAGATGTTTGATATGTAGATTATCGTGATGTGACTGGTAACGTCATTTTTGATAGACTGCAGTTAACATGGTTAAAACTTAAGGTGCTGCGGCGTGTGTCCAACCACGTGGCCTTGCGTAGGTGATTGCTAATTCACCTTACAATTATGGCCAATTGTGCCTAAAGCTGGTGGGAAAAGGTGATATTTTATAGCATGTATTCCCTTTAATATCGAGAACACTTCTCTTTCAAGCATAATTACAATTGAAGAGAAACAAACCCTTTGTATTATGTGAAAATCTATCCATAGTATCTTTACACAAGGCTTCTACAAAATTTACAATAAAAATTGAAAAGAAAGATATAAAAATTAGGTGTGTACTCACCGGCTAGGCTGAACAACGGTCGTGCCACCACCAAACGAAGGGGAAATTGTCCCCAACTAGATGTAGTTGAGCTATAATCAGAGCACTTCTAAATTTTAGGTGTGGTCTGATCGCAAGCAAGTGGATGTCTCTAGCAATGCCTTGTCTTTACATGAAAGCTAAGTTATGCAGCACGCAATGCAGCTCAGAAAGTGTTAACAATATTCTGGAATGCAAGGTATGTTGGAATGTTCCTGGCCAATGCAGCTAGTTATGCTAGAATGCGATTGCAGGAAAGTTAAGGAACCAAGCGAGGGCGTTGCAATAAAAAGTTTCTGTAACTACAGAGTGCGCTAATTATGTTATCAAAATAATGGCTCATCATATTGTACAGTCTATGTACTATGCTTATGATTATATTAGAAATGTTACCGAGACCTGTCTGTTGTAAAACACGACAGGTCACACTTGTCTGCTTGTTTATTATGTGTGGCCTCTGTTTGCTTAGTCCGAGTAATTAGGACTGTACGGATGTTTTTTAGTGTTTGCTGCGCTGTACGTTCGGCCACACGTCTGGGAAACCTACTAACGAGTTTATTCTAAACAGTGGTGCACCCTTTTATGGCATACATTTTTTGTTACATACCACTGATATGGTTGTTTTCTATGAGTTCTTATCTTTTGCCCCCCGGGTAGATAAGGTGATATTTCTTTTTTTGGGGTGAGAAATTCATACAGCTTTGTGGAGTCCATATGCGCCAGTTTGGGACTAAACTCCTCAGTAGGTTGGGAAACCAGGCGTGTGGCCTAACGTACGGCGTAGCAATACGGAGGCCACACATGTCTAGTGGGGCTAGGCTGTGACTAGCTCAGTTTGGAGTGGTTCCGGGTATTTAAGTGCATTTTGACATTTTTCTTTTGTTGCTCATATGCAGTGTTGCTGTTTGTTATTGTTGAGAAACTTTAAATGTATTCTAGAAAATATTGTTACTGTAATGGTCTTGAGCCTTTGTGAAGAATTTCAGTGTCTTCAAATTTAGTTCCAAATTTGCAAATTGAGGCGTCTGGAAACTGGGCCCCACTTGATGAGTGTTCTCTAACGTGCATGGCAGACATTGGAGAGTTTCTGTAAACATGAGAAATGATGAAAAATCTGTATTATGTCCATCTGCGAATGTAACTCCAAGTTTGTCAGGAAACTTTGATTCTGTTTAAAAGGATCCATTCTGCAGTTTGAAAAGTTGCACCATTTTAAATTTTTTATCATTAATTTAGCATTGGTCAGTAAAGTCACGATGTATAAATAGGAACATTACTGCTGTGTGAAATTTCCATTTCTATAAAACATGAAAGAGGTAAAACTTGGGGTCTAGCATAGCACTGAAGTCAACAATCAAAGTGTGTATGACGTTAAGGGTCATGCTACATGTACATTACGATACATTACTTCTAAAATTAGAAGGCTGACAAGCAGCCTTTTAAATGTAGAAGTATCAAAACATGAACAATCATTCTTAACTTAGTTAAGACATTAATGAAAATAATTGTTCTAAGAATAATAGATTCTATAATACATATCAAAATAGAAATAGAATTAATTGTAGTGAAAGTAAAAGTCAATAAAGAAATTAATGTATGTATTTGTGTAAAACGTAGACAAAAATGTCAATTCCATTCTAGGCATATATTATAGCATCCTATTTTATATATATATGAAACTTTAGGTAAAGAAAGTATGATACATATCTATGCAGTCACTGCTTTGAGTGATGTAGTAAAACAAGCCTCCCAAGGGCATGCATCAAGCATTTCATTTTAAAAGTGCAAAGCTGACAACTCCATGGCTCACAGGGAGGCTAGGTTTACTATACAGTGAGAGAAGGCCGTAAATATTTGTTTTATAACACTGCCCGCACAGATTCTAGTTGATTTTAAGTAATAAACAGTGATTAATTTAACATGAATGCAACAAAAATGCACTACAATCTGAATATGAAATTAGCAGGAAATTGAGTAGTACTTTTTCAAACAACTCCTTAACGTAATATTTTAACCGTGCACTAGCGCTTGGGAGTAATACATAGTTGTGCAACATGAAACTCATGCATTGGCTAACATTACCGGTCGCTATACATAGCATTTGAGTTGCCGTGGGTATACAAGATCTAACAATGTGACGTGACGCACGGGCTAAAATTTGCTCCCCAAATAAGTCAACAAAATTTAGTCTTTAGCCGCAAAATATCAAGCTTTTTCATCAACCAACATAATAACCAAGCAATCCTGATCGTGACTGACTCGTCCAATGTGAGCAAATCTGCAAGAGGTGGCAGAAAACGAGGGAAAACAGATCAACCTTCGTCGACCCCTACCAACACTGAATGCGATGTGCATCAAGATGGCTGCCACTCCTGTCAAGACGCCCTGACCACTGTCAATTCAAGCTGGACAAAATCCTGAGTGCCATCGAGACCATGGATGCCAGGCTGTCTAGACTGGGAGTCAGTCTTCGTGACACCGATCATCGTGGTAACTCCAAAGACATAGATGACCTGAAAACAGCGATCGAAATGCTCGAGAATAAAGACAGAACACTAACAGCAACCCTCAACAAACATTCCGTCGCACACCACTTGGAAATCGGCAAACTGGAGGACCAACTTGACGATCTACAGAACCGGAGCAGTTTTTCTACTATTATGCCAAGTAAACAATTAATTAATTTATTTATTTACCTCTGTTTTAAATTATAGCTATAATTGTTGTTTATTTCATAAGTTATTCACAAACGGGACCAGGCTCTGTATAAGCTTAGGCTTTTTCCTGGTTCCCCCATCTGTCACCATTTATGCTTAATTGATCAAAGTGTTGTACATGTATAAGCATTCTATTAATTTTAGTTATTGTTGTAGTAAATAATCTGTTGCATTTGCATTATATTAATTTGTGACATATGGAAATAAAACAATACAATACAATACAATACTGGTTATGCTAGTACTTTGGTTTCTTTCCGTCTAGTTTTGACGTTGTTAAGAATTCGTAAATTGTTTAAAGTTTAAGCAAATTAACTTCATGTAAATTAGGCCAATGGCCCGCGATCGTCCTGCATAGTCCCCTTTTGTTGCAACGAACTTTTGATCCCGCGCTGGAGTCCAACCCACATTCCTTACCAGTGGAATGGACATTGGAATTCCCTGCCTGACTTAAAAGCTCTGGAATTTCGCCGTTCTTCGGATTCTGAACTGCAGTTTGATGAGGTGTGGTCAAGGGACTCGCTCTCCGGCGATGCCATGCTGCCCGACCGTCTGGCTTGCTGAGGCCGCTGACTTGGCCGTGCCTTGCCCGTTGCCGTCTGCACGGGGCACGGTCCCTACCACCACGACGGCCAGATTGACCGATGACTTGGTTCTCCTTTCTCCTTGGCTTGGGCCAGTGTCTTGGTGCCGTTCCCGCCGGTGCCACGCCCCTCTGCTGTGGAACTTCGTCGACTGGTCAGCTAGCACTATCGTTCCCCTGATCCGGTCTACACCCGTACCATCCAGCACACCAAGCGCCCGGTTTCGGAGGTCGCCGATCAAGACGCAAGTCGTTATGACAAGAACTCTCTCTCTCGCGACTTCCGAACTTTTCCGGCAGACTGCAGTCCAGGGTTCCACCCTCTGGAGGTACCTCCCCTCTCACCAATGGCCAACCGTATGATATGACTTACTTGATTTGTAATGTATAATTAATTGCTTTCCCATCTGCTTATTTAATCTGGTTTATGTGTGTTAATTTGTGGATTGTAAATAATTAAAATAATTCTAATTTCATTTCCAAAAACTCCTCGATTCCGATCCTCATTCATTTGAGTGTTCCTTTCCCTTTATTTAAATTTTTGTCTGTTATGTTGTCTGCTTGGATTTGAAGTGACTTCGTAACAGATAAATTGGGGGCTTGTCCGGGAAAGAACACATTCAAGCTTTCGTTGTTCATTCTTTTGGCGATTTTTGATTTGATTGTTGCGAGAAACGGCTCAAAAAGTTGTGCTAAATCGCCAATATGAGTTTCACTGCCGAAGAGTTTTTGAGCAGGTCCGATTTGACACCTGAAAGTGTAGATGATTTGACTAAAGATGAGTTGATTGCTTTGGCAAAGCCCCTCGGAATCAAGGTTTTTGGTGGAGAAAAAAAGGGTTATTTACTGCGCACTGTTGGTAAAGCTTTGGTTGAAAAAGGTCTCATTGAAGAAGGCCCATTTGAATTACCCACCGATCCAAAAGATCAAATCGAAGTCTTAAAATTGCAGTTGCATTTGAAGGAGGTAGAAAAGGATCTCAGAGAAAAGGAAACGAAATATGAAATGACACTTAAAGAAAAGGAAAAGCATGTACTGGAAAAGAAAGGTCAATCTGAAACTCCAAAACCCAAAGTTCATTCAGGTTTTGACTTTGCAAAGAACATAAGGCTTGTTCCTAAATTTAATGCTAAGGAAGTTACTAGGTATTTCACTTCATTTGAAGATTTGGCCAAGAAATTAGAGTGGCCAAAGAAGTATTGGACCACATTACCTCATAGTGTTTTCGAAGGTAAAGCAACAGAAGTGTACACTGCTCTCTCATCTGAACAAAGTGCAGATTATGATGTTGTAAAGAAAACAGTACTCAATGCATACGAGTCGGTTCCTGAGACGTACCGTCAAAGGTTCAGAAAAACAAAACGTAAAGACCCAAACAAAACTCATGTTGAATTCTCTAGAGAAAAGGCCAATGATTTTGACCGTTGGCTGAAATCAAAGGATGTTGATAAACAGTTTGAGAAGTTGCGGGAATTGATATTAATGGAAGAGTTTAAGAGTTGTCTTCCGAGTGACATCCGAACACATTTAGCTGACAGGGGTGTTGATAAGTTAGAGAAAGCGGCCATTATGGCTGATGATTATGAGCTTGTTCATAAACATTCATTTGGCTATGACCCCAGTGGCCCAAATCCAAACCATGGTTGAAAAAAGGTGAAAAGACTGGAAAGCAAGTCCAGTCGAACGAATCAAAGTCTGAAGCTAGTTCTGATGCAAAAAGGGAAGAAAACCCTGCCGGTAGTTCTGGAAAGCCAAATTGGCGGAAAAACCGGCCTGTTTGCAGTTTCTGTGGTAAAATTGGCCACACGTTTGAGAATTTCTTCAAACGAAGGGATCAGCTTGAAAAGCCCATAGCATTCATTGCCAACAAATCACAAGGGGTACCCCCAGGCAAAATGCTCCCTTCAATTGATCTCAAAGCTGAGAATTTTGAGGAAAATTCCATGGGTAAGCCTACTCTAGAATTTAATCAGGTGACCAAAGAAACCAATGGTTATGAGGCATTTATGTCGGATGGTCGAGTCTCACTAGATAAGGGCTATGATGGTTATCAAGTTAAGGTACTTAGAGATGCAGGTGCCGCCCAGTCATTGTTGTTAAATGGGGTGATTCCATCTCTAGGGGAAGCCAGCCAGTCTAGTGTTCTGATTAGTGGAGTAGAAGGTAGTTGTATGAAAATTCCACTCGAGACTGTACACCTTGAGTCAGATTTCATGACGGGGTCAGTCAAAGTAGGAGTAGTGCCTAGTTTACCTATAAATGGTATCACGTTCTTACTGGGGAACGATATTGCAGGGGATAAAGTGCAACGTAATCCTTCCTTACAAGTCACAAATTTCCCACAATGCAGTGAAGACACAGAGCAGTTATCTGAAGAATTTCCGGGCATATTTCCTGCATGTGTCACTACCAGGTCAATGGCTCGAGCCTCACAAAATGAGGACAGTAGTAACGAAAAGTGCAAGTCTAGGGCCAATGATGATAATGAATGTTTCCAGTTGGCAGGTACATTCTTTGATACATTAGATGAGAACATTGAGGATCCTAATCACTCATCCAAACCTCTTGTGTTGAATCAAAGTGCACTAATTAAGGAACAGAAGTCTGATCCTGTGTTACGTAAACTAGCATGCAATGCAGTTAGTGAACAAGAGGCTGACAAAGTCCCGGTGTGTTATTATTTGTCAAAGTCGGGGGTATTAATGCGCAAATGGCGTCCCCCTGAGGTACCCGCTAATCATGAGTGGAAGGTGAAAACTCAAATAGTGGTACCACATTGTTACAGGGCTGACATTTTGAAATTAGCCCATGAACCACCCACTTCTGGCCATCTGGGGGTTCGGAAAACTCAAGACCGCATCTTGTGTCATTTCTTTTGGCCAAAGTTGTACCAAGATGTAGGCGAATTTTGCAGGACATGTCACACCTGCCAATTAGTGGGCAAACCGAATCAGAACATCAAGGTTGCACCACTCATTCCCATTCCGGCATATGAACAACCATTTGACAGAGTCATAATTGATTGTGTTGGCCCGTTGCCTAAAACTAGATCAGGACATATGTACATGTTGACAATTATGGATGCAAGCACTAGATATCCTGAAGCAATTCCCTTAAGGAATATCACTGCTAAAGCTGTGTCTGAAGCACTAGTTAAGTTTTTCACAAGGGTAGGGCTCCCTAAGGAAGTACAACATGATCAAGGGTCTAACTTCATGAGCAATTTGTTTAGAGAAGTCATGCAATCTCTGGGTATTGAACAGGTAGTTTCATCTCCGTATCATCCCCAGTCACAAGGTGCCATTGAAAGATTCCATCAAACCTTAAAGACCATGATTAAGGCTTACTGTCATGATCATCAAGACGACTGGGATAAGGGCATTGATTTTTTATTGTTTGCGATAAGGGACTCTCCAAATGAGTCGACCGGGTTTAGCCCATTCGAACTTGTGTATGGTCATGAGGTCCGAGGACCATTGAAACTTGTTAAGGAAAAATGGCTGGCGGAACCTATGGTCGAGACAAATTTGTTAGAGTATGTTTGTGATTTCAAAGAAAGGTTGTACAAGGCGTATGATGTTGCA
Organism: Patiria pectinifera; assembly: GCA_029964075.1. Lineage (NCBI taxonomy): Eukaryota > Metazoa > Echinodermata > Asteroidea > Valvatida > Asterinidae > Patiria > Patiria pectinifera. The sequence continues at coordinate 12,784,101 of CM057135.1, forward strand.
AAAACGAACTTAGCAGGTTCACAGGAGTGTATGAAATCATGGTATGATAAGAGTGCACGGGAACGAACTTTCAAGCCTGGGGACAAGGTTTTGGTTTTGCTCCCTATTCAAGGAGAGCCACTGAGAGCTAAGTTTAGTGGCCCGTATGTTATCGAGGAGAAAATTAACGACGTGAATTACGTTGTCAAAACTCCCGATCGTAGGAAAAGTAGAAGAGTTTGCCATGTGAACATGTTGAAATCGTATCACGAGAGGGTTGCCACTAAATCTGTAGCTGTGGCATCTGTTGGGGTTACTCAAGAAACAGAGGAGCCTAACAATCCGGATAAGGAGCAACTTAGGCTTGAGTCAGTCTGTTCCCAGAGTTCTCTAATCATGACACAAAACTCTGATGTATTGGCTAATTTGGATGTAAAACTTAGTCACTTGCCTGCACAAGAACAAAAGGAAATGATTGATTTGCTTGAATCACATGTACAGTTATTTCAAGATAAGCCAGGTCGAACTTCAGTTCTGTTTCATGACGTTGAAGTAGGCAATGCTAATCCGATCAAACAACATCCATACCGTTTGAATCCAAACAAGCTTGAGTTAATACGCAAAGAAATAGATTACATGTTGGAGAATGAAATCATTTCTCCTGCTGATCAAAGTCCATGGTGTTCACCAGTGTTATTGGTGCCGAAAGAAGATGGGTCACAACGATTCTGTATTGATTACAGGAAGGTGAACGCCGTCACAAAAACAGACTCATATCCAATTCCTCGGCTGGATGACTGTATTGATCGGATAGGGCAAGCCAAGTACGTGAGCAAGTATGATCTTTTAAAAGGGTATTGGCAAGTTCCATTGACACAAAGAGCGAAGGAAATTTCAACTTTTGCCACACCAGATGGTCTTTGGTCGTGTAATGTAATGCCGTTTGGAATGAAAAACGCCCCTGGAACATTTACTAGAATGATGAACCAAATAACTTCTGAATTACAAGGTTGTGGAGCATATATTGATGATGTAATTGTATATTCCAGTTCGTGGTCATCCCACATTGATCGAACCAAAACACTGTTTGAAAAATTGTCTGAGGCTAATCTGACTGTTAACTTGAAGAAAAGTGAAATAGGTCAAGCAAGTGTGACCTACTTGGGTCATCAAGTTGGTCAGGTAAAGTGTTGCCAAAAGCAGCTAAGGTGCAAGCCATTCTTGACTTTCCTGTACCTACGAATAAGAAAGAATTACTCCGATTTCTAGGTATGACAGGTTTTTACCGAAAATTCTGCCCCAATTTCGCACAGATTGCGGAACCACTGACAAATCTTCTGGCAAAAAAGACAAAATTCACTTGGTCAGAAAATTGTCAGCTGGCCTTTGGAAAACTCAAGTGTATGTTGGCTAACGAACCTGTACTCAAAGTAGCAGACTTTGGTAAACCATTTAAGTTAGTTATTGACGCTAGCGATGTCGGCGTAGGGGCTGCATTGTTGCAAGATGATGATCAGAGTGTTGAGCATCCTGTGGGTTACTTCTCTAAGAAATTAAATACACATCAGAAGAATTATTCCACGATTGAGAAAGAGACCCTAAGTCTCATACTAGCCATGGCACATTTTGAAGTGTATGTTTCTGGACCATTCGCAGTTACTGTTTGTACAGATCATAACCCACTGACTTATATTAATAAGTTCAAGAACAGAAGCCAGAGGCTAATGCGATGGAGCTTAGTTTTGCAAGGTTATAACTTAAACTTTGTGCACATCCCTGGTAAAGAGAATGTATTGGCAGATGGATTGAGTAGAGTTTGAATCATGCACCTCATTGCTCCAATAATAGGATTGACTCGGTGATCCTGTGTGTTGGTTAAATTCTGCTTATGTTGTATAGATTATTTTAAATTAAATTAAATTTTCAAGCTTATGCTATAAGATGTGGGAAAATTCCCAAAACAAGATTGTGTATTTTCCAAATCTTGTGAATGTTATTTAATCAACTGTTTGACGAGGGTAACTAATTATTTAAAGAAAAATACTTCCTTAAAGTCGTATTTTTCCTCCCCAGGGGGGAGAGTGTTAAGAATTCGTAAATTGTTTAAAGTTTAAGCAAATTAACTTCATGTAAATTAGGCCAATGGCCCGCGATCGTCCTGCATAGTCCCCTTTTGTTGCAACGAACTTTTGATCCCGCGCTGGAGTCCAACCCACATTCCTTACCAGTGGAATGGACATTGGAATTCCCTGCCTGACTTAAAAGCTCTGGAATTTCGCCGTTCTTCGGATTCTGAACTGCAGTTTGATGAGGTGTGGTCAAGGGACTCGCTCTCCGGCGATGCCATGCTGCCCGACCGTCTGGCTTGCTGAGGCCGCTGACTTGGCCGTGCCTTGCCCGTTGCCGTCTGCACGGGGCACGGTCCCTACCACCACGACGGCCAGATTGACCGATGACTTGGTTCTCCTTTCTCCTTGGCTTGGGCCAGTGTCTTGGTGCCGTTCCCGCCGGTGCCACGCCCCTCTGCTGTGGAACTTCGTCGACTGGTCAGCTAGCACTATCGTTCCCCTGATCCGGTCTACACCCGTACCATCCAGCACACCAAGCGCCCGGTTTCGGAGGTCGCCGATCAAGACGCAAGTCGTTATGACAAGAACTCTCTCTCTCGCGACTTCCGAACTTTTCCGGCAGACTGCAGTCCAGGGTTCCACCCTCTGGAGGTACCTCCCCTCTCACCAATGGCCAACCGTATGATATGACTTACTTGATTTGTAATGTATAATTAATTGCTTTCCCATCTGCTTATTTAATCTGGTTTATGTGTGTTAATTTGTGGATTGTAAATAATTAAAATAATTCTAATTTCATTTCCAAAAACTCCTCGATTCCGATCCTCATTCATTTGAGTGTTCCTTTCCCTTTATTTAAATTTTTGTCTGTTATGTTGTCTGCTTGGATTTGAAGTGACTTCGTAACAACGTATAGTAGGGGCCGTATGATAAGTCCTACGCCTCATCAGTTCGAAATTTCGGACTTGTGAGGCGTCGGAATAATGAGGCATAAAATTTATTTATTCCGCCTCATAGGTCCGATGCCTCATAAGTCCGACAACGGAAAAACGAGGCGTTTAATTTGTCGGACTTACGAGGCGTCGGAGCTATGAGGCGTCGGAGCTATGACGCGTCGGAATTATGAGGCGTCGGACCTATGAGGCATTGGACCTATGAGGCGTCGGACTTATGGGCCCTTATTTGGTTAGGGGATGCAATTTTGTCGGACTTATGAGGCGTCGGACCTATGAGGCGTCAGACGTATGCGCGGACCCCGTATAGTATAGTACTACGGAGATGGGTATAGTATTTATGGTTGTGCAAAGGAAGCTAGCAAAAATAGTGTATGCCATGTGACTTACTGTTGGGAAATGAAAAAAAAACCAGAATCTGTACGTGAAGTGTTATAAAAGTAATATTTATGTGATAAAAGTAATATTTATGTGTGTATGCATATCAAAGCGAATAAATGTTTTGCCTGCACAGTATATTATTTCTTGTATATTTTTGCTTTGTTTTTGACTTGCAAAAAATGGTTAAGACTTCGGTCAAGTGACAGGCAAGAACCTCTCCAGACAATGTATTTCTTCTACTTCCATGAGGTTGACACCTCCTTGTGGAAGACACCTGCCTTTAACAACTGGGCAGAGTGCAAACCAGCTGGCACGCCCTGGATATGTGTTCATACCCCAAGAACATGTCAGCCGGTGTCCTCCTTGTTCTTTATTCGAGGGTACTGGGGCCAATGTGCCCTTCAGCTGGATTAATGCTGGGAAAAGGTGTAAACCTCCAAGTTATGGAGCAATTTAAACTTGGCATTAACACTCAGATTATGCTTGGCACTTATCCTCAGATTACACTCAGAAATAGTTTTGAGAATAAAGTAGGTAAATCTATTAAGCGGACATCTGTGGTAGGCTTGAAGAAAATGAGAATCGGAGCAGTTGCAAAGAAGAGAGCATGGAATGAAAAAGCAATAAGATGGTTGATGGTAAGAGAAATGACATGTTGTAGCAGAAATCAGGTATTGGAGTCTATTGTTGAGTATATTCAAGAGGGAAAAAAAGGTAAACCAAAGAGAACAAAAATGAGAGGAAGTCTCTGCAGAAAGGCATATCACAGGTCACATAATGGTAACGTGGTAGAAATTCGTATGAGTTGAGAAGAACGAAGAATTTATGACAGAATGCAAAAAAAATGTCCATTCTGAAACCAGAAGAAGTTTGAGTTTTGTGCTAAGCAATATGCAGAGTAGACTGAAATCTACAGGAAAGGGAAACAGCACTGAGTATGATGCAAAAGTTTCATTGAAATGCAAACCTTAACAAGAAGTGAGGCAGTGTAGTACAGGAAATACATTGGAAAGGAATCAAACCTATAATAATGTGGAAAAGACAAATGTGAAGAAAGTTGAATGTTCGGTTACACCTCTTTGTTCCGACACCCCTATGTTCCGACTGCACATATTCCTATTCCTCACCCTAACCCTAACCCTAACCGGGAGTAACACAATCTTGGTTGTCGGAACATAGGGGTGTCGGAACATAGAGCAGTCACCGAATGTTCTATGAAGGAAACAGCAGTCAGACATTGCTGGGCATGTGATGAAGTAGTAGCTGATTGAGCTATTGCAACAGTTGTAGAATGTGATAATTGCCATATTTTCTTTCATGTCAGCTGTTTGGGATTTTCATATTTGAAGTTTGTCTTAGCAAGTAAAGGAGTATCATGGTTGTGTTGCAGATGTGGAAGATGTACTTACAGTCGGTCATTGTTGCATGATCTTGGCATTCCTACAAATGACAATACATTTGAGGTGGCGTTATGTGAAGTGAACATCGAGGGGTTGGCAGTCACGTCAATGAATGGAAATGAAGGTGAGGTTCAGAAGGGAGCTTGGAAACATATCAGAAAAAACGATGCATGTTTGAACACGGATCCAAATCAGGGCAAAGTGAAGCAGAGTGGAGGATATTCTTTGAGGAGCAAGAACAGTAGTAATGCTCAGAGTACTTCCAGTAGTGGAAAGGAAAAAACAAAGGTATATCAGGTTAAAGCACAGAAAAGAAGTAAGCCTGTCGACCAGGGTGAACAGCATAATTGTGTAAACACAAGTGAAGTGGCTTTCGAAACAAAACTTGTTACCAAACAAAAATGTCGAAGCAGAAAAGAGCATGTTTTGATGCAAAATGAAAAGTATAGTGATGAGGAAATGAAGCCCAAAAGAAAAGCTGAAGACAGAAAACTCTGTTGAAGGTTAAAAAAACAGATGAGAGGCCGACAAACGAGTAAACAACAGAAGACTGAAAGATCTCTTGGTTGTAAAAGTACTTCTTGTTGCATAGATATCCGATTTGTTCAAGGGATTTTCCATCAAGGTAATCACATATTTGCTGAGATGGCTGGTCAACATGTGTTGCTATGAGCTTGTGTGCAATCATCTATAGCCAAATTAAGCTGTTAAACATGTGGTGTTGCAAAGACATGGATTTTGTGTTGAATACTGGGAATGAATTGTACACATGCTTATCTCGGAGCTCTACAATGATGAATGCATATTTGTTAATCAGTGAGTTACCTGATGAAATTGATGCATTTGGTAAACATTTCCACATGGAGATTGCTGAACCTGTTTCTGGTACTTTTGGAGCAGAAGCACATTTGATTGAGATCAATATGATTTAATCGCATTGAGTAGGGCAGTAGAGCAGACAGTTCAGAAATATTTTGCATGTTTTATCTGTTTCCATGGAAACACATTTTCAGTAATTGCTCAAAATGGAATGTATTATATTTTTGATTCACATTCTAGAGATCACAGTGGCCACCAAGATGCTGAAGGAAAAAGTTTGCTGAAATTTGTATCATCATGGGAAGGTGTTTACAGGTACTGTTCTGAACTCAGAAAGTATATGAATGTCAGTGATAGTGTACACTACAGTTTGAAATTACAGGAGTTACTGTTTGGATAGATGATGATCTCAGTATCTGTAACAAGCAGGATGAGACTGATAATAGTAGCAATGTTGCATGCACTAGTAGTAATGCACAGACAATGGAATGCTGTGACATAAATACAAATCGTAGAAACTCAGAAAGTCAATTTTAAATTGTTCCCTTGGCTTATGATATTAAGGTTGCATTGTGCGAGAAACTAGCTGTGAAAAAAATGTGTCTACATGCTATTGAGATACCCAAGCAATGTGACACACTGGGAAGACCTGAATCCATAAAGAAATTTAAAGGTGACGGTAACTGTTACTACAGGACCATAAGTTATGCGGTGTCAGGAAGTGAAAATAATCACATGAAAATCAGATTGGCAACAGGGGGCCGTATCATAAGTCCGACGCCTCATAGGTCCGACGCCTCATAAGCCCGACGCCTCATAAGTCCGACACTGGAAAAACGAAGCGTACGAGGCGTCGGACCTATGAGGCGTCGGACTTATGAGGCGTCGGACCTATGAGGCGTCGGACTTATGGGCCTTTATTTGGTTGGGGGATGCGATTTTGTCGGACTTATGAGGCGTCGGACCTATGAGCGTACCACAGTTAATCATTTGTTGAATAATGCAGCTCAGTTTAAGGGCTATTTACGTGAAGGTTACAGGACAGTGCAAGATTATGTGAGAAATGCAAGATTGTTTGATAGTGGTACCTGGGCTACTGAGGTGGAAATCATTGCAACAGAACACTTGTTGGGTTGTAATATTTACACATATGATGATGCTAATAAGTAGTATTTATTTTCTAATTCATTCACACAAAGTGGTGTTAATAATTCTGTGAAACCAGGAATTTATTTGTGCCACAGAAATCAGGTACATTATGATTTAGTCACAAGTGCAAGTGAGGTAATAACATCAGTGTCAGACAGGAGTGAGAAGCAGAATCAACATACAAAATCAACGAGCAAAGTGTTGAAACATTCAAAGTGTCAGAGACGTAAACGTGTAAATGTAAGATTGAAGCAAAAATTAAACAAAGAGAGGAGCGGAAAAAAGATATCAGAAAAAGAAAGATGATGTAAGTAAGAAAAACGAGTCTGTTAATGTCAAGGTGACTAAGCGTAGAAAATGGGATAAAAAGAAATACAAAGTATCAAGGACAGGGAGATGAAAAAATCTGTCAAAAAAAGAAAAATATCATAGTTGTGAAAAGTTCAGACAAGTTGCTATTGACTATGATCAAAAGAAATATAAACAAACTGGTGCAGGGAGGTGGGAATCCATGAGGCATAAATATGAGAGAAATATTGACTATAAAGCAAATAAAATAAGAAGTGTAAGACAGAGATACCATGACAATGTTGAATATAGAGAAAAAGGAATTTGCAGTGGCAAAGCTAAGTATCATAACAATTTAGAACATAGGCAAAAAGGGATGAATTATGCCAAGATTTATGCAAAAACAAAGTATTATGAGCATGCAGCACACAGGCAAAAAAAGATCAATTATGCAAAGAGAAAGTATCATTGTAATTTTACTTACAAAAATGCTCTCATCAAATCTATAAAAAATAAGTATGCTATTAATATACATTATCGGCGAAATGTATTTGAAAAAGGAAATACATGAGTGATCAACGTTATCGGGACAATATGAAAGAAATGAGTAAAAAAAAAAACGATCAAAAGAAAGAGGGTAAGTCAAGGCGTTATGAAAAATGTTATGCAAAATTGGAGTCAATGAATATCTGCTGGACCTGAGTATGTATGTGCAGATTGTCATAAACTGCTTTTTCGAAAGCAAGTTGTTAAGTGTAATCGAAACAAATACATAAGTGTTGCTTGCATATCTCAAAAGTATTTGCATAGGTGTGGATCAAATGGAGAGTGTAGTAAAAAATGTCGAGTATCACAATCAAGTAGATCATGTTTGTGGATATGTTACACATGTCATAGGAAATTGCTTCAAAACAAAATACCAGCTGAAGCTTGTGCAAACAATTTGGCATTAGAAGATGTCCCAGAGGAATTGAGCTGTTTGAATACATTGGATGAACATTTAATTGCAATTAATATAGCATTTCTAAAACTCATATCATTACCCAGGGGTGGTCAGAATACTGTACATGGTCCAGTTGTTTGTGTGCCTTCAGGTATTTCACAAACAGTAACATTATTGCCTGGATGTCCAAATAGTAATAATTTAATTAAAATCAAGTTGAAGAGAAAGTTATCATTTACAGGATATTATCAATATCAGTACGTGAATAGGGAACAGGATGAACGTGCGCTTTGTTATCTCAAAGAGAAAAATGTATGGTATAATAACATTCAGATAAACTGTGAGTGGGAAAATTCCTTGGACAGTGAAAATGAAAATGAAGCATATGAATCTAATGATTCGAGTGATAGTGATGAAGAAACAGATGAAAAAAAACAGATGAAGAGCGTTTGACAGGCATAGCTTATGATACATCTTTGCAGCCAGTGAATATTGCCTCAGAGGTCCTGATGACATATTATGTGTATCCCCTTGCGAAGGAAGTAGTCCAGTTAGAGTGTTGATAGAAGAAGGTAATGAGGCAAAGTGTTTCCCGGCATTGTTTCCATCAGGCACCCCTATTTTCAGTGATAATCGTGATGTGAGGTTAAGTCTCTGCAGATAAGTTCATAACCGGTTAATGAATGCAGACAACAGATTTGCCAAAAACATTCAGCATGTTTTCTATGCTCAATTCTTGTCAGAAATACAGCAATTAATGTCCAGTGTGTCAATTGCAATGTGTCAGAGTTCAGGCAAATTACATTGTGCTGAAAGTGTGAATGCAAGTATGATTAAAGATAGGGATCAACTGAGAGATATATTGCAATCTGATAGTGGCTATAAGTTCTTGAAACCAATCAGAGGTACACCCACAAAATGGCAAGCAGCTCAGAAAGATGTCATGGCTATGATTAGACAACTAGGAATACCGACATGGTTTTGCTCATTTTCAGCAGCTGATATGAAATGGCCTGAAATCATAAACACTTTATTGAGGCAACAAGGTGATGCTAGAGACATTGACAATTTGGATTGGAATGACAAGTGTAAATTATTGCGTAGTAATCCAGTGACAGTAGCTAGAATGTTTGATCAACGATTTCACATGTTCTTGAAAGATGTTGTAATGTCGAGAGCTCAGCCTATTGGCAAAGTGAAGTATTATTTTTATAGAGTTGAATTTCAGCAGAGAGGAAGTCCACATACTCACTGTCTATTTGGATTGCGAATGCTCCAAGACTGGGATTTGATGATGATGAAGAAGTTATTAAATTTATCGATACGTACGTCAGTTGCAAAATGCCTTCAAAGGAAACAGACCCAGTAATGAAAGAAATATTAAGTCACTTGCAGGTACATAGCAGAAAACATTCAAAATCTTGTAAAAGAAATGGCATTGAGTGCAGATCTAACTTTCCTAGACCACCATCCAACAAAACATTCATTACTGCACCAGATCCATGTGATTGTGATGGCGATGATGATGATGCTGTAGACGTTGGATATGTGAATGAAGATGTTGATGATTTTTCTTTTGATGAAAATAGTGATAATGAGAGAACAACAGATAATGCAAACTACTGTGATGGGAAGAAGCATAATATTTCCAAAGAATTATTGAAGTAAGTGTGGGATGCAATACAGAATGAGGAAAACCAGCATTTGTCAACTGCAGAATTATTAAGTCAAATTAATATAACACAAGATGATTTTGAAAAGCAAATATTGTTTTGAGTAGCAAACCTAGTATTGTTCTGAAGAGAGAACCACACGATGTATGGGTCAATCTCTACAATCCTGATTTGATTAGATATTGGAATGCGAATATGGATATCCAATATATTAGTGATGCCTATGCATGTGCAGCTTCTGTTGTGTCATATATGTCTTAGTCTGAACGTGAAATGGGACAATTATTAGCAAAAACACAGTGAGAAGCTCAAAGGGGTTATTTAAAAGCGAGACAACGCATGGAAGAACTAGGCTGTGTGTATCTACATAATCGAGAGATATTAGCTCAAGAAGCAGTGTTTCGTGTTTGTGGTCTTCGATCGAAAGAGGGTTCTAGAAAAGTAGAGTTTATACCTGTAGGTGAGAATCCAGTGAAGATGAGCTTGCCACTAAGTGTGATTCAGAGCAGATGTGAAGATGATGATAGTGATATATTCATGCCCAACAGAATTGATCGGTATAGAGCAAGACCAGATCTTGATATACATTTTGCTCAGAGTACAGAATTGTTTATGGTGGAAACACAGATGGGAACAGAAATCAGTCACCAATGTATGCTCTTAAAGATGGTTTGGGCAACATACAGAAACGGAGTAGAACTGAGCCCGCAGTGATAAGATACCCTCGGTTTTCACAGGATAAATACACCGAGAAATACTACCACAGTATATTACAGTTATTTCTTCCATATCATGTAGATGCTCAGCTGAAACCAGGTCAATATGAAACCTATGAACAGTTTTATAAAAATGGAGCTATCCGTCTAAATGAGGAATTAAAATGTGTGCGAGGCATTGTTGAAAGTAACCGCTCCATGTATGAGGCAAATGCTGAGGTTCTCGAAGCAGCAGAACAGTATGTGAACAAATTTGGTCCTCAGGAAGATGCTTGGGCTTTGATTTGTCAAGCAGAACGTGAACCAGTAATAGATGAAGATAATGAATTTGGAATTCCAGATTTGCAAGCTGATGAAACAGATGGTAAAATATGTAATATTGAAGTAGTAGAAGGGGGAGGGTACCAGACTTTACCCCCTTCCCCGTCTCTGTCCCCCTCCCAATGACACCCCCTCCCTTCCCAATGATCCCCCGCCCCCAAATAGATCCCTCTCGCAATATATCTGTCTCCCTCCCCAAATATATCTCCCCTTCTAGCTCCCCAAATATATATCTTTTCTCTCCGGCAGTAATAATCCCCGCCCCCGCCCCCTCACCGAGTACAATAGGCAGGTCAAGGTCGGTTACCTTGCATATTTTTTAACAGTGCACAGTCATGAACTAGAACGGGGTTGCAAGTCTTTTGTGTGATGTGACCGTGTCATGTATGGAGCGCCGATGGTATGGATAGTATAAAATGGAGCGCCAAAATGTCAATATCTCTCTCACAAGCTGTTGAGTCTGATTGCTTATAAATCCAAAAGTCTGATCTCTTAAAAAAAATTTAAAAAAATATATTGATATATATAAATGATGAATATGATCAGACCAAGCGACGAGGAGATTTAGAAACAACTTTAGAAACTGGGAACTGATTCCTAGACTTTTTAACGACGATTTAGTCAAGTTTTTTAATACGCACAAAGATCAAATGGTAAATAAAATCAAGTCAGAATTGAGAGAGCTGAGAGGTTTAAAAATGGAGCTCACAATCAAAATAAAATATGAAAAAACCAAACCGGATGGTACGATCGAAACGATCGAAACTACACATTTTACCGATCAGAGAGTCGTTTTAAATCAAAGTCAAATAAAACAGGTCTTAAAAGAAGACATCGACCAGCTATTTAAAAAGGATGAAAGGTATACGAATCAAGGATCAGGTTGGGTTTTAGAAAAGATAATGGCGTTGAATATCAACATCAACAGGTTTAACCCCGTGAGGGGTAGTTCTTATATTGACCTACCAAAATGTATCAAACAGAAAACGGCGATGATCAACATTAAAAACAAGGACGACGAATGTTTGAGATGGTGTTTGAAAGCTGCTCTTGGGTTGTATACGGATAAAGTAAAAAATAACATAAAAAACGATCCTAAATATAACATTCATAAAGAAGAACTTGTTTTATACACCAAAGATGACGGACTCAAATTTAAAGGCGTAGACTTTCCAACACCGATCGACCAGATACCAAAGATAGCAAGACAAAATATATCCGTTATACGTGTCTAAAAACTGCAAAGCAGAGTCAAGACCTATCGATCTGTTTTTGTTTTCTGAGGGCGACAAACATCACTACTGCTGGATAAATATTTTTTCGAGATTGATTTACAACGTTACAAAACATAAAAGTAAGAAATATTTTTTTCGAAGGTGCCTGTGTCATTTTAGAACGCAAGTAAAATTAGATAGACACATGACCGATTGTAACGGTATAGCTACACATCCGTCAAAGATTGTATTTCCTACCGCTAAGCGAAAATATGTAAATAACGAGTTGATAGTCGACGAAAATGATGTGCCAATATTAGAATTTAAAAACTACAGGTTTAAACAAAAAGCACCGTTTGTAGTTTATGCCGACTTTGAATCGATCTTAAAAAAAACTCTGACGATAAAAAGAACAACACGCAAAAGACAAACATTCACAAAGCAAGCGGTTACTCGTTGGTAGTAGTTAGATGCGACGGCACCAATGCGTATCAAGATACTTATAGAGGTGAAGATGTCCCATCAAAGTTTGTAAATAAAATGTTAAAAATACAAAGCGACATAAATTGCATATTTAAAAAAAACCCAACCCATGAAATTTAACGAGCGAGCTAAAGAACATCATGATAAAACAAACACGTGTTGGATTTGCGAGAAACCAATTTATCCCAATTACCCGAGCAACTGTCAGTGCCAGAAACCCAAACAAAACAAATAAAAGAACATCAGTGCGAAAACAAAAATGGATTTACCGAGTCTAAATGCCTCGAATGCAAAAAGAAAATCAACGAATTTAGAAAGGTGAGAGATCACTGCCACGTCACGGGTAGATTTAGAGGTGCCGCGCACGCCTACTGCAATCTAAAATTACAAGTTAAACCAGGTTTTACCCCCATACCGGTTGTCTTTCACAATCTGCAAAATTACGACGCTCACTTGATCATGCAGAGTGTTTCAGAGTATTTCGTTTTCGATCGGAAATATGCAATTTATAGACTCGTTTAATTTTATGGCGTCTTCGTTGGATAGATTATCTAAAGCTTGTCCAAGAGAGTCGTTTAAACTACTCAGAGAACATTTTAATTGTCAAAACATCGACTCGTTGTTACAAAAAGGAGTTTATCCGTATGAATACATTGACTCGTTTGACAGATTTCAAGAGACTAGCCTACCCCCCATTGAACAATTTTACAGCAGCCTAAAAGACGAAAATATATCGCGAGAGGACTACGACAGAGCTAAACTGACGTGGGAGGAGTTTAAAATTAAAAACATGGGGAAATATCACGATTTGTACGTCACTACCGATACGTTATTACTGGCTTGCGTATTTGAAAACTTTAGGCAAACGTGTATTACAAACTACGCGTTAGATCCGGCTAATTACTACACAGCACCAGGATTGTCGTGGGATGCCTTGTTAAAACACTCGGAAGTTAAACTCGAACTATTGCAAGACGTAGACAAACATTTATTTTTTGAAAAGGCAAAAAGAGGTGGTATCTCGAGCGTGGGTGGTATGAGATACCACAAAGCCAACAACAAATACCTACCCGACCATAATCCAAACGAGCCGTCGAGTTACATCACCTACCTCGATGCAAACAATCTGTACGGCTGGGCCATGAGTCAATGCCTGCCGTACAAAGACTTTAAATGGGCGTCTACAAAAACGTTTACCGAGTCCAAGATATTATCTCAGGAAAACGTCGAACACCGGTTACTGCTTTGAAGTAGACCTCGATTACCCGGACAATCTCCACGACCTGCACAACGATTACCCCCTAGCGCCAGAAAATATCGTCATACCAAAAGAATGGATGTCTGATTATCAAAACGAGTTATTGGATACCGAACTTAGTAGCAACGTGCAAAAATTAACGTGTACCCTTAATCCTAAACAAAAATATGTTATGCACTACGTCACGTTGCAGTTGCATCTCAAACTCTTAAAAAGGTGCATCGAGTGTTGCAATTTAAAGAAGCTCCTTGGATGGCATCTTACATAGACAAAAACACGCAACTTGGAACAAAAGCGACCTCTGATTTTGAGAAAGACTTTTTTAAACTGATGAATAACAGCGTGTTTGGTAAGACGATGGAAAACTTTAGAAACCGGATTGACGGTTACCTACTCAGAGACAGTAACGATGACGATCGAGATAAATACCAAAAAAATATACAGAAACCGAGCTACAAAACGACAACGTCATTTTCAGAATGCAAATTGTCATTTGTCGAAAAGTACAAGACTAAAACCCTGTTAAAAAAACAATCTATTGCGGAGTGAGTATCTTGGATCTATCTAAGACGCTGATGTATGATTTTTATTATAACCATTTGAAAGACAAGTACAAATATAAAATCAGGTTGATGTACACAGATACAGACAGATTGGTACTCGTAGTGCACACTGACGACGTATACAAAGATATGCAGCAAAACGGACAACAATATGACCTTTCGAATTATTCGACGGATCATCCTTTGTACGATCCAACCAATAAGAAAGTCATCGGTAAATTTAAAGACGAGTTTGGAGGTAAAATAATCAAAGAAGTCGTTTGTATAAGACCTAAAATGTACTCGATTTTAACCGCTGACATCAACTTGAAAAAAGCCAAGGGAGTCACAAAATCGGTTACCTCTAAGAAATTAAAACACCGACACTATTACGACTGCATCTTAAACAAGAAATCTCTTTACGAAACCATGACTCACATTAGATCGGAATATCACATCCTTTACACTGTATCTCAAAATAAACTATCGTTGAGTCCGTTAGACACAAAGAGGTACATTTTGCAGGACGGTATAAACATGCTGGCCTTTGGTCACTACGGAGGTAATTGCGTGTCCTCGGGTACGACTTGAAGCTCTTGTCTCACAAAACTCCTTTTTGGGCCGTTTTGAAGGTAATAAAGAGTAGGACCCGTCGTGACTTTTTTACCGTTAATCATTTTAAATTGACTCGTTCTTTTTTCCACGTTGAAGATGTTTACGCTCCAAATGGGATCCGTGGCTCTTCTCAAAGTACCCCCCTCTTGCTCGCCAGGGTAATATAAATATCTAACCATAGCGTCTTACGGTAATTGTTGCTCTTTTGTTTTAACGGGGTTAGCCGGCGATTGCCGGACCTGTTCTAGTTTAACCGCCTCTGACGGCGCTTTATCGATTAATCTTGTCGTTTCATCATGTAATTCAAACAACATTGTGTAATGATGACATCATGATGACGTCATCCGGTGTTTATTTATAGGCAATTAAATTGTGACAATTTTAATATTTAAAAATGCATAAGAAATCAACCGTAGGCGTCCGCAGCATTCTGTTGCCGGCAAATGGTAGAGTAGGTTAAGGTCTTTATTTCATTTAGTGTGCGTGAAATCACGTGACCCTTGCTTCCGGTCGAAAAAGGCCAAAACCGGAAGTGGCTTATTATTTAAAAGTGGTAATAGATATGAACTTGCTTTTAACGGTGTTAGTCTCTTGGCTGATAGTCTTCTTTAAATCAACTACCGATGACGTCATGCAATCTTCGAGCGCCCTCTAGTGTATGACGTCATCAGACCGGAAGTTATAATGAAAAGACTCTTTTTCCATAGAAAATTCCTGAAAAATCAACCATGGCAGTTTTTATATTAGTTTTTACTTTAATTGTCTATTTAAGGGTAGGTCTAAAATATTTCAAAGCTTCGAGGCAATAAGCTAACTCGTACATGACCTGCGCTCGCTTAAAACTTCAGGTTGACAATAACTCTGCTTTGTACATGTACATGCACGTACGTTGTACATATCGTATGTCAGTCAGCCCGCGCGTAGCGCACGTGTTGCTGAGGTCAAATCCTGTCGACAGTGACCGTTTTAGCCGATTTCCGGCTAACTTTGACAAATGGTCGAAACAGCTCAGTGTTTGTCCACAAACACATTTCTAGTTTTCTTTTTTTGTCTTTTTCCACTTTTCCCATAGGTTTTGTACACGTTTTTATTCTACAAGCCACTTTGGCAATTATTTTAAATCCGATCAACTTTAAACTCGGCATAGTTGTTAAGCATCATCTGAGGATGTATGCCGAAACTTTTTGTCATGCTGACGTCATCACGTGATTTATTATAGAATTTTGAATATTTAATTTTTCCCATAGACTTTGTACACAAATTATTTTTTAAAAATGCCGATTTTCAGAGGGCATTTTCAACTATTTGCCAGTAATTCATTTACACCAATCTTTGTCCTAGCAAAGACCCTAATTCAAACAACATTGTGTAATGATGACGTCATGATGACGTCATCCAGTGTTTATTTATAGGCAATTTAATAGTGACACTTTTAATTTTTAAAAATGCATAAGAAATCAACCGTACGCGTCCGCAGCATTCTGTTGCCGGCAAGTGATAGAGTAGATTCAGGTCTTTATTTCATTCAGTGTGCGTGAAATCACGTGACCCTTGCTTCCGGTCGAAAAAGGCCAAAACCGGAAGTGGCTTATTTTTTGAAAGTGGTAATAGATATGAACTTGCTTTTAACGGTGTTAGTCTCTTGGCTGATAGTATTCTTCAAATCATCTACCGATGACGTCATTTAATCTTCGAGCGCCCTCTAGCGACAGGTTGAAAATTTTCAAAAATGTATTTTGAATAGATGTCTGTGGCGAAGTTTGTCGGAATCGCCTAAATATTGGTGTATATGATGACCTTGACCCACTTAAGACGTGTGCAAAGTTTAAGGTGTATGACGTCATCAAACCGGAAGTTATAATGAAAAGACCCTTTTTCCTTAGAAAATTCATGAAAAATCAACCATGGCAGTTTTTATATTAGTTTTTACTTTAATTGTCTATTGAAGGGTAGGTCTTAAACATTTCAAAGCTTCGAGGCAATAAGCAAACTCGGACATGCCCTGCGCACGCTTAAAACTTCAGGTTGACAATACCTCTGCTTTAAAACATGCACAGGACGTCCACAATGTACCGGTACATGTACATGCACGTACGTTGTACATATCGTATGTCAGTCAGCCCGCGCACCATGCACGTGTTGCTGAGGTCAAATCCTGTCCACAGTGACCGTTTTAGCCGATTTCCAGCTAACTTGGACAGATTTTATGTTCATGCATAGTGATAGTCAGGGACGTTGATAAAAACAAATTATCATGCGGAAAGCCCTATCTTCTGTTGCAAACAGACATAGATCTCTACTTATATGTCTATGGGTCCAACAGATAATCCATATTGGGAACAGCTCTGTGGTTGTTCACAACCACAATTTCTAGTTTTTTTCTTTTTTTTTTCTTTTTCCACTTTTCCCCATAGGTTTTGTACACGTTTTTATTCTACAAGCCACTTTGGCAATTATTTTAAATCCGATCAACTTTAAACTCAGCATAGTTATTAACAATCATCTGAGGATGTATGTCGAAACTTTTCGTCATGCTGACGTCATAACGTGATTTATTATAGAATTTTGAATATTTAATTTTTCCCATAGACTTTGTACACAGAAATTTAAAAAAAAATGTCAATTTCCAGAGGGCATTTTCGACTCTTTGCCAGTAATTCATTTACACCAATCTTCGTCCAAGCAAAGACCCTTATTCAAACAACATTGTGTAATGATGACGTCATGATGACGTCATCCGGTGTTTATTTATAGGCAATTAAATTGTGACACTTTTAATTTTTAAAAATGCATAAGAAATCAACCGTACGCGTCCGCAGCATTCTGTAGCCGGCAAGTGGTAGAGTAGATTGAGGTCTTCATTTCATTCAGTGTGCGTGAAATCACGTGACCCTTGCTTCCGGTCGAAAAAGGCCAAAACCGGAAGTGGCTTATTATTTAAAAGTGGTAATAGATATGAACTTGCTTTTAACGGTGTTAGTCTTTTGGCTGATAGTATTCTTCAAATCATCTACCGTTGGTGTCATGCAATCTTCGAGCGCCCTCTAGCGACAGGTTGAAAATTTTCAAAAATGTATTTTGAATAGATGTCTGTGGCGAAGTTTGTCGGAATCGCCTAAATATTGGTGTATATGATGACTTTGACCCACTTAAGACGTGTGCGAAGTTTTAGTCGAATGACGTCATCAGACCGGAAGTTATAATGAAAAGACCTTTTTTCCTTAGAAAATTCCTGAAAAATCAACCATGGCAGTTTTTATATTAGTTTTTACTTTAATTGTCTATTTAAGGGTAGGTCTAAAACATTTCAAAGCTTCAAGGCAATAAGCAAACTCGGACATGCCCTGCGCACGCTTAAAACTTCAGGTTAACAATACTTCTGCTTTAAAACATGCACAGGACGTCCACAATGTACATGTACATGCACGTACATTGTACGTTGTACATGTACATATCGTATGTCAGTCAGCCCGCGCGCAGCGCACGTGTTGCTGAGGTCAAATCCTGTCCACAGTGACCGTTTTAGCCGATTTCCGGCTAATTTTGACAGATTTTATGTTCATGCATAGTGATAGTCAGGGAGGTTGATAAAAACAAATCATATGGCTAAAAAAAAAAAGTCTCCGGTTTCTGGTATGGAGCTTGCCCCAAAAGTGGTGCGGCGACGCGGCTTTTTTTTTTTTTTTACATGTTTTTTTTTTTTTTTTTGGCTTCAAATGTTGGCTGATGACTGCAAATGGTGCCCGACTAAACTTAGTGCAAATATATGGGAGTCCAGAGAGGCCACATAAATCTTATTCTCGATCATAACCCCTTCTAAAAACACGTTAAAATTGTGCAGCAGCAGAATTCCAGTCAAACCAGTGAGTTTGGCGGTTTTGAAACATCATCTTGTATTGAAAAAAAAACTTTTTTCATTTTGCCGACGCGCATGGCTACGGCGACGCGCGCGCATACCAGAAACCGGAGACTTTTTTTTTTTTGGCCTAATGCGGAAAGCCCTGTCTTCTGTTGCAAACAGACATAGATCTCTACTTATATGTCTATGGGTCCAACAGATAATCAATATTGGGAACAGCTCTGTGGTTGTTCACAACCACAATTTCTAGTTTCTCTTTTTTTTTTTTTCTTCCACTTTTTTTTCCATAGGATAACACGTGTTTTCGTTCTACAAGGCACTTTTGGACTTTTTTCAAATCTGATCGACTTCAAACCTGGCACACACTTAGACCACCATCTGAAGATGTGTGCCAAGTCATGACGTCATCATGACGTCATCACGTGTCACGTGACGTCATCCTAACAGACCACACTTTAAGGCCCTATATCTACAGAACCAGAAGTCCGATTTGGTTCAAACTTGGTATGCAAGTATTCCGGGATGTGTTATAGACAAAAATTGCAGTGACGTCATGATGACGTCATCGTGTGATTTTATATGAATTATTCAATTTTTGGACCTTTTACTCATATCTCATAAACGGAATGTGGTAAATTCGAAATTCTTTTTGTAACAGGTTTGTTAGGTCATAGATAGATGCACAAAATTTCGTAAAATGTGTGACGTCATCATGACGTCATCAAAAACGTGATTTTTTGATTCACATATAAGGGTTTGTCCGATCGTTATGAAATTTGGTGGGTAGATAACAGCATTCAAAATCTGAAGTGACGTCATCATGACGTCATCATCTGATTTTTTATGAATTTTTCAAATTTTAATATTCCTTCAAATTTTGCAAAAAATTCTATAAAAAACGGCCCGATCGACTTTAAACCTGGCACACACTTATACAACTATCTGAAGATGTATGCCGAATCATGACGTCATCATGACGTCATCACGTGTCACATGACGTCATCCTTAAAGTGCATACTTTAAGGCCCTATATCTACAGAACCGAAGGTCCAATTGGGTTCAAACTTGGTATGCAAGTATTCCAAGACGTGTTATAGACAAAAATTGCAGTGACGTCACGATGACTTCATCATGTGATTTTATATAAATTATGCAATTTTTAGACCTTTTACTCGTATCTCATCAATGGAACGTGGTTAATTCGAAATTCTTTTTTGCAAAAGGTTGTTAGGTCGTAGAAAGAAAATGTCAAAAAAAGGTGTGCTGTCATGAAAAACGTTTTTATTTTTTTACATAGGATGGACACTTTTTGTATAGAATACGCATGTACCTGTTTATTCGACATGGTTGAAACTCCTTTACGGCAGTCATTAATAAAACGGTCGAAACAGCTCAGTGTTTGTCCACAAACACATTTCTAGTTTTTGGCTTTTTCGCAATTTTGCGGAAAAGCCTTTGTTTTTGTTCTCATTTTTTTTTTTTTTATTTCTTTTTGTCGCCAAAATCCCATAGACTTTGTACACGTTTTTTCTTAGTGCCACTTTTGGCATTAATCTTTGTCATACATCATTGAAAGTTACCACAGGCATAGTCCCTATAGCAAAGATGTGTCCCGAAGATTGACGTCATGGTGACGTCATCAAGTGATTTATTATAGATTTTTGAATATTTAATTCTTCCCATAGACTTTGTACACAGAAATTTAGAAAAAATTGTCGAGTTTCAAAGGGCATTTTTGACTCTTTGCCAGTAATTCATTTGCACCAATCTTTGTCCAAGCAGAGACCCTAATTCAAACAACATTGTGTAATGATGATGTCATGATGACGTCATCCGGTGTGTATTTATAGGCAATTAAATTGTGACACTTTTAATATTTAAAAATGCATAAGAAATCAACCGTACGCGTCCGCAGCATTCTGTTGCCGGCAAGTGGTAGAGTAGGTTGAGGTCTTTATTTCATTCAGTGTGCGTGAAATCATGTGACCCTTGCTTCCGGTCGAAAAAGGCCAAAACCGGAAGTGGCTTATTATTTGAAAGTGGTAATAGATATGAACTTGCTTTTAACGGTGCTAGTCTCTTGGGTGATAGTATTCTTCAAATCATCTTCCAATGACGTCATGCAATCTTCGAGCGCCCTCTAGCGACAGGTTGAAAATTAGCAAAAATGTATTTTGAATAGATGTCTGTAGCGAAGTTTGTCGGAATCGCCTAAATATTGGTGTATATAATGACCTTGACCACCTTAAGACGTGTGCGAAGTTTTAGGCGAATGACGTCATCAGACCGGAAGTTATAATGAAAAGACCCTTTTTCATTTGAAAATTCCTGAAAAATCAACCAAGGCAGTTTTTATATTTGTTTTTACTTTAATTGTTGATTGAAGGGTAGGTCTAAAACATTTCAAAGTTTCGAGGCGATAAGCGAACTCGAACATACCCTGCGCACGCTTAAAATTTCACCTTGACAATACCTCTGCTTCAAAACATGCACAGGACAGGACGTCCACAATGTACATGTACATGTACATGTATGCACGTACGTTGTACATAGGCACATACATCGTATGTCAGTCATCCTGCAGCGCACGTGTTGCTGAGGTCAAATCCTGTCCACAGTGACCGCTTTAGCCGATTTTCGGCTAACTTTGACAGATTTTATGTTCATGCATGCGCATAGACAGTGACGTATTATAGCACTTTTGGCATTAATCTTTGTCAGATATCATTGAAAGTTGGCATAAGCATAGTCCCTATAGCCAAGATGTGTTCCGAAGAGTGACGTCATGGTGACATGATCAAGTGATTTATTATGGATTTATGAATAATTAATTTTTCTCATAGACTTTGTACACAGCTTTCTCCACAAGTCTTTCCCTATACAACACTGATATATCTTACTGAGTAGTTCTGAACTTCGGCTGAGAATTACTATGAGAAGGAAAAAGAAATCGTATTTTTTTACGCCTGTCATTTGATTGAAAATATTCCCAAGAGTTAGAATAGCAAGTAATATTTTATAAAAATGTTTCAGTTTAAAGGAAAATCCACATTTAAAGGTGCAGTTTTTCTGCTGTGGGATTTTTAACCTATTGACTTTTCCCCTTTTTTAAGCCACCATTTTCATAACTTGGCGATCTGGAACCGTCATCAAAGTTACAGCCATACAAAAATTATGCCAAGACTACGACATCATGATGACGTCATCTTCAAGTGATTTATTATGGATTCATGAATAATTAATTTTTCTCATAGACTTTGTACACAGCTTTTTCCACAAGTCTTTTCCTATACAACACTGATATATCTTACTGAGTATTTCTGAACTTCGGCTGAGAATTACTAAGAGAAGGAAAAAGAAATCGTATTTTTTTACGTTTGCCATTTGATTGAAAATATTCCCAAGAGTCAGAATATCAAGTAATATTTTATAAAAATGTTCCAGTTTAAAGGCAAATCACGTATTTAAAGGTACAGTTTTTCTGCTGTGGGATTTTTAACCCATTGACTTTGTACACGTTTTCAAGCCACCATTTTTATAACTTGGCGATCTGGAATCGTCATCAAAGTTACAGCCAAGGAAGACCCTCATACAAAAATTATGCCAAGACTATGACGTCACGATGACGTCATCACCTAATTTTTTTATTGATTTTTGAAAATTTACGTACATATTGTGAAGTCTTATATCTACAGAAATGTAAGTCCGATTGGGTTGAAACTTGGTATGTGGCTATACCAGGAAGTGTTATAGATTTAAAATGAGGTGACGTCATGATGACGTCATCCTGAGATTTTATATGAATATTTGTTTCTTTGGACCTTTTAGCCATATCTCCCGAATGCAACATGCAAAATGCAAAATTCTTTTTTGCATTTGGTCTGTTATGTAATAGCTTTTCGCACAAAACTTGAACAATGTGTGACGTCATCATGACGTCATCAAAATGCGATTTTTCAAAACTCATATAAGGAAAGGTCCAATTGTCATGAAACTTGGTGGGTAGGTAGTTAATCATACTAGTATGCAAAGTTCGAAATGACGTCACGATGACGTCATCAAAAATTTAAAAATAATTGTCGATTTTCAAAGTGCGTTTTTGACTCTTTGCAAGTAATTTATTTAGATCACTCTTTGTCCAAGCAAAGACCTTGTACACACGCACATACATCGTATTGCCGAGGTGAAATCCTGTCCACAGTGACCGTTTTAGCTGATTTTTCGGCTAACTTTGACAGATTTTATGTTCATGCATATTCAGGGCATATTATTGACAAAAAAAATCATAATGTGGAAAAGCCCTATGTTCTGTTCCAAACAGACATAGATCTCTAGTTTTTTATTTCTTTTTGTCGCCAAAATCCCATAGACTTTGTACACGTTTTTTCTCAGTGCCACTTTTGGCATTAATCTTTGTCATACATAATTGAAAGTTACCACAGGCATAGTCCCTATAGCAAAGTTGTGTCTCAAAAAGTGACGTCATGATGACGTCATCAAGTGATTTTTTTATAAATTTATGAATAATTAATTTTTCCCATTGATTTTGTACACAGCTTTCTGCACAAGTCCTATACAACACTGATATATCTTACTGAGTAGTTCTGAACTTCGGCCGAGAATTACTATGAGAAGGAAAGAGAAATCGTAGTTTTTACGCTTTGTTATTTGATTGAAAATATTCCCAAGAGTCAGAATATCAAGTAATATTTTATAAAAATGTTTCAGTTTAAAGGCAAATCACGTATATAAAGGTGCAGTTTTCTGCAGTGGGATTCTCGCCGAAAGAGGGCGGTACATAACTTCAACGGTTACGGCCGGGCGCATAGGGCCCTAGGCGAGGTTATGCAAGGCAGCGTAACGAGCGGCAGAGAGCCAGCTGATCTAGTTCAGGATGGAAGTTCTCTTTTCCATTGCCAAAACCCCTTCACGTGGCGATTTTTTTATCCAGTACACCAGGCATAAAAGGACTTTTGGCGAATTGTTTAGCAAGGACGATAAAAAAAATGTCGTGTCTTTCGGGACTGTTCATGACTTTTAATCCACGTTTTCCAAAACTGGGCCTGCACATTTCCTCTCATCATGTCTGCTAAAAATATCGTCTTTATTTAAAATAAATGTGGTCTGTCCAATGAAAGTTCCATTGTCTGGTTCCCATTCTACACTACAGCTGCAAACGTAAAATGACGTCGAAGGATATTTCCTTAACACTTTACACTTTTATTCCTTAACACTTTACAGCGCGCGCGGCAAAAAAAATATAACGGCACACCGTATAAAGTGAATGGCGCCCCCAATCGCCAATCAGTAGACTTGTCTCAGTCATGTTCTGCTTTCGGGGAAGGGCGGACAAACGACAGATGTCGTTCCTTTATTAGTATAGATACAAAATCAGGAGCAAAAAACATCAACGGCGCACAAAATACTGGGTAATGATAATGCATTCAAAACAGAAAAACACAACTTCAATTAAAAAACACAATGCGCAAAAACAAATGTCAAAGCTGTTGCACAAAATGTTCTTGTTTAACGAAATGACTGCTCTAACTTATGTTATTGAAATTTCACACGATCACATTATTTATTTAAATGAGTACGTGCTCAAATGAGTACGTGCTCAAATGATTAGTCTCATTACACTCCCACCCCCCCCCCCCCCAAAAGGAACAATCACTTCAAAAAAATAGAAGTCAAAGACTTATTCTTTGTAAAGTACTTTATTGAACAGGCATGGTTGACGACTTGTTGGCTGCTACATTGGAAAAGTCATATATGTGACAATGGCCTTAAATACAATTCACCAAAATATCAATAATTAAAAGGTCTACATGATAGATGTCACTTTCTTTTTGTACTATCAAAATGCTTGACAATGACAATATAGCTATTTTCTTAACTCTTAAGAAACGGTGGAAAAGACAAATTTTGTTTTAAAGTAAGATAAGTGCATATAGACAGTCCCTGAGAAATGAGCACGGACTATAAATTGTAAGGCTGATATATGTTGAGTCCTACTTATCCTTACCATATATGATATCCTTTATAATTGTTGATTTTTTTTGAAATGTAAAGGATTACTCACAATATAGGTAAAGTTTGTGTATATTTACTTATTTAACAGTCAGCCCGTTTCTACTATCATGCGTAAGGCTCACAACACTCCAATGCACCCCCCCCCCCCCAAAAAAAAATAGAAGTCAAATTTAAATTATTGTTTGTAAAGTATTCTATTTTTGAAAATGCTATTTCATCTGAAAGTAAGATAAGTCATTCAAACTGTCCCTGATAAACGTTACTGCGCATTTATAAAGGTTTTGATGGATAACATGAAGACTACACATTTACAGCTAAAACAATGAAGAGGGTAACCATTCCCCAAAACATACTCTAGAATGCAGACAAACCTTAAAGTTTTTAGAGACGGCATATGTCTCCACACCTATCAGGGGCATGCTACAAGGAATTATTCAGTACACAAAGACAGATTAATAAGCCCCCCCCCCCATTTTAACAATCAAACTAAAACTGAATGTGTAAATACAAACAAAGATGTACAGTTGTACACTGCCAGTTGTATTTTCAGGTACATGTACCAAACAATGGATTTAACATAAACATGCATGTCACTTGCAGTCATACATCTCATGCAGGCAACAAGCACTTCCAGTGCATGATTCCAGACTCACTTTTTTTCCAAAGCACTGTATTCAGTGATAGGATTTTTATCAGTGTTGCTTTGGACATAGTTTCCTAGAAAGAGTCTCTATGTACATTTCACACTTCTTGGAGGTCCCAGCATACACAAAGGTTGTTAGGTTGAACCATATGGCAATTAGGCCTCGCAATAGTGGCAGAGAGCGTAGAATTACAGAGTAACTTCATCTTGTATGACATACGGCTGGATGCTGCTAACAGAGCGATAGCAGATAGGCTGGCCCCGCTTCAATTTATCTGCTAGAGAGTCAGCATCTTTCCCTGAATACAATAAAATAGGAAGTGGTTTATAGGAAATGACACTCGTACAAAATTATACTAATATTTGTGGACACACTCAATTTTAAGCTACCAGTTGCATTCAAGGTGCACTATTTGCAGAGATGAAGGTGCCCTTGCAAATGCCTCATTTGAGGACAATTCAATTTGTCAATAGCATATTCTGCATCATTTGCCTTTTACCTCAAATTTGAGGTAAATAAGTCAGACTGCATTAATTGTCTGCGTAAATTTCTATGAGCAAAGTCTGAACATTGTCAGAAGTTTAGAATAGAGTAGGTTTTAAAAAAATCATCAACAAATATTTCAGATCTGACTTGACACAACATATCCGTGGACAATGTTAAGATCATCGCCAGGGAGGACCACCTCTAGAAATTCAAAATATGTGCAGCGGTCAAAATCCACATGCACTGCCATCAGATGGACAGAGATGGAGGATACAAGCTAGCCCATGTGTAAAACTGCTGACTGTTGTTTGACTAAGTATGACAATGTGACAGGTCACATAAGCGCCTCAGCAACGCCACTTGATTGTTGGATGGTCCTGATACAACCTTTGTGATTCAAGTCCCAATAAGGTACTCTTCCAATTATTTGCTTCAATAATGGCAATGGAAACAAAGTTTAATGATCAATCTCACTCACCTGAACCATGTTCAAACATTTGCACAAAGAGTGAAGCTGTTGGAAAGCACACTATCAACTGGCAGAAAACAAGTAGATTTGTAGTTGGCGACTTCTACAGAAAGTGGATACACGAGAATGACATGTGTGAGGGTCTATTAGCTCCAGGACTCACACAAACCAAACACAAACAAGCAAGTTTCAATTTAAAGAACACTAGAACACCACCAACCAACCCCCCTCGACCCCCCACAAAAAAAACCCAGAAAATCTGACAATCTCACTTACCTGAACCATGTTCAAACATTTGCATACAGAGTGAAGCTGTTGGAAAGCACACTAGCAACTGGCAGAAAACGGGGCCGTATCATAAGTACGACGCCTCATAGGTCCGACGCCTCATAAGTCCGAAATTTCGGACTTATGAGGCGTCGGACTTATGAGGCATACAATCTATTAATTCCGCTTCATAGATCCGACGCCTCATAAGTCCGACGCCTCATAAGTCCGACAAATTAAACGCCTCGTTTTTACGTTGTCGGACTAATGAGGCGTCGGACTTATGAGGCGTCGGACCTATGAGGCGTCGGACTTATGAGGCGTCGGACCTTTGAGGCGTCGGACTAATGGGCCTTTACTTGGTTAGGGGATACGATTTTGTCGGACTTATGAGGCGTCGGACCTATGAGGCGTCGAACTTATGAGTGGACCCCCAGAAAACAAGTAGATTTGTAGTTGGCGACTGCTACAGAAAGTGCATACAAGAGAATGACATGTGTGAGGGTCTATTAGCTCCAGTACTCACACAAACCAAACACAACAAGCAAGTTTCAATTTGAAGAACACTAGAACACCACCAACCAACCCCCCCCCCCCCCCCCCAGAAAATCTGACAATCTCACTTACCTGAACCATGTTCAAACATTTGCACAAAGAGTGAAGCTGTTGGAAAGCACACTAGCAACTGGCAGAAAACAAGTAGATTTGTAGTTGGCGACTTCTACAGAAAGTGCATACAAGAGAATGACATGTGTGAGGGTCTATTAGCTCCAGTACTCACACAAACCAAACACAACAAGCAAGTTTCAATTTGAAGAACACTAGAACACCACCAACCAACCCCCCTCGACCGGGTCCCCCCAAAAAAAACCCAGAAAATCTGACAATCTCACTTACCTGAACCATGTTAAAATACTGGCAGGTAATTTGATGCTGTTGGAGAGCACACTGGCAACCGGTAAATAACATACCGGTACATAGTTGTGGATGGCCCCAGTGTAATCTGGCCAAGCACTCACAAATGTTTTTAAACATTACACGAGTTCACTCTTTTGGAAGTCACGTCCACCATGTATTGACATGGATATGTAGCCGTCTTGACAGTTAAGTGGTCAAGTTTGTCTTTATAGTTATGACTTTGACGTACACACCTGCTTCAGGTGCTTTTGTAGCTGATTAAATCATACATGTACACGTATGCTGAACAGACTGGTCCAGCCAAAGCAGGTGTATGGTCAGTGACAGGTGCCGAAGCATCTTTGTTCTTCCGCTGGCTGCTCTTCTGTTCCATGCTGGACCTTCAATTGCCCCAAGGAGGTGTCCTCGTTGACCAGTCTCTCTAGCTTACACAATCAGCAGCTTGCGTTGCACACTGGTAGTGGCCAATGATGAAAGTGGTGGAGGACTTTTTCAGTTTGTCTGTGTACCTCTTGCATTGTGGTCCTCAGTTGCGATGGCAGGTAAACAATTCTCTGTACTGAACAATCATTTGCAAGCCATGATTCTCCATGCTAGCTACATATGCTACTCAATGCAGCTTCATGTTCAGGCGCATGACCTCAATGATGTTGACATCGGTTGCCCCAAGGACTCCAACATTGCTGACGAAGTCCCTCCAATGAATGGTGTAGAGGCAACTCTGATGGAAAACACTCGAGCAGCAGCCACCAATGGGTAGCCTTTAATCAAGTCCCACGCGCCTATACCCGGACCATCCGGACACGTAACGTACCCCGGATGCTGGCACGTAAAAAGACTAGCACGAGTGGCGAAGCCGCGAGGGCCTTTACTATCTCGTGGAACTAATCACTTATTCATTTATTCAAGTAATATAAATCAAGCAATATAAACCAATCATCTAACGGCGGTTTGCGGTAACCGGCAACAGCACGCGCGCCATGGCGCGCGTGCTGTCTGGCGCCAGACGATGGCTGATTTACGTTAGTAATTCTGCCTTTTCATTGGTCAATTCACAACGGGTAATGCATTATGCATGTCTACCAAATCGGTAGACAAATGTAAAGAAAAACATAAGCGTTCTCCACGAGATGGTAAAGGCCCTCGCGCTTCGCCGCTCGTGCTAGACTTTTTACGTGTCAGCATCCGGGGTGCGTCACGTGTCCGGGTAAGCGCGTGGGACTTGACTAACCCTAACTCCCTAGGCCTTTTTGCTAGGATGTAGCCTCAATCCTGCAAAATCTTCCAATTGGCCTCATTGAAAAATAGTATAGCCTCAATCCTGCAAATTCCTCCACTATTTCTTGAATATGGTCCATGGAGGGGTGACCACTGCCTGAATCTTGCAAAATCCTCCGGCTATGACTGTCAATAGGCTGAGGCAGAGGCAGTGACATCCTGGAGCAGTGCGGAGGATGTCAAGTATAATCAAGGGCTAAATTTATGCATGGCTGAGCATAAACAACACAAGGTCCGGCCCAAGACCTTGACACAGTGCGTACTCCGAAATCAGCAACCCACTTTTGCCATGTAACCTCAATCTGCAAATTCCTCCAATTTGCAAAAAGGATTTTGGAGGATTCAGGGCGGTTAGGGCTAAAGGCTACCAATGGGTGGTCACCCAGCACTGCACAACAGGAAGCTGTTTTTGGTGTCATTTTTGAGGTAGTTCTTCCAGACATGTTTGTGGAGTCTGCCAAATCCACTGTTTGTCCACATCTACCGCTACATCAATCTTGACATCAGAGAAGATTGTGTGTAGAAGTAGTATGTGTAGCTGAATTGTCTCATCAATGGAGATCAGTGGGTGGCTCTTCTTGAGATGCGAGCAAATGAGTGCCACATGCAGATCTCCTCGTCACAAGGAGTCCGATATTCTCCATTGTTTCTAAGGATTTCTTTATTCTTTAAAGAATGGTCACCTCGATGTTCACCTTTAGCACTTCTGAAGCTCAGACCACTGGGTAGCTAGGCTCAACTAATCTGGCCTGTATGTTCTCTAAGATTTTTACTTTGATCTCAGCAAAATGAAAGATGCAATTCATGAACTTCTTCCTTGCAAAACCACCTATCCCTGGCTTTAGCATTAAGGGGAAGCTAAATTTGCATTGATCAAGGCTGATCTGTGCAGTGTGAGACTGTGCAGTAGACATCACTCTGGTCATGCTATTTTGAAAAGCATCTTTCACATCACACTGACACACGATGATGTAATCTTGGTGTCAATGTTTCAGTGTACTTTTTTTTTTACATTGTTTACTTACCACGAATGACATAATTCCATCTTGCAAGTAATGTACGTCTCTTGAGTATACAACTTAAGAAATGAACAAGATCTACAAAAAAAATTCCATCATCAATTGCATGTTTGCTTGAAAGATCAGCTTTACCCGAAAACAACATTATTTAACAGTATTACATTTAATACAAATACCTTTATATATGCAAATGAAGGATATTTAGCCAGTGATCACCCCTCGGGGCCGTATCATAAGTCCGACGCCTCATAGGTCCGACGCCTCATAAGTCCGAAATTTCGGACTTATGAGGCGTCGGACTTATGAGGCATACAATTTATTAATTCCGCTTCATAGATCCGACGCCTCATAAGTCCGACGCCTCATAAGTCCGACAAATTAAACGCCTCGTTTTTACGTTGTCGGACTAATGAGGCGTCGGACTTATGAGGCGTCGGACTTATGAGGCGTCGGACCTTTGAGGCGTCGGACTAATGGGCCTTTATTTGGTTAGGGGATGCGATTTTGTCGGACTTATGAGGCGTCGGACCTATGAGGCGTCGGACTTATGAGCGGACCCCCACCCCTCCATGAACAAATGTCATAAACAAAAAAAATGGTTTAGGCAGATTGACGCTGTATTCAATTTTTACACTGTGGCAATTACAATATTTTGAACGATTTGAAGTTACAACCAAGCTTTTTTAAAAGGGCCTTCACAGAGATGAAAACAAATTCATACATTTTATGAGAATAAAAATTCACTTGATCAGTAATTTCTATTATGTCCTAAATGATCTCAACATCATGGAACTGTGAAATACAATGTACACATACATGTACACCAGACAGTTTCAATGTTAAAAGGTTTCAGAATGTCCTCAATAAAAGTATTTAAATTATATTCTTATGGAAACTGCTTCATGATAACTGTAGTATGTTGGAATCACTGCAGCATCTACCGTATCCATATTTCTGACGTATACGTGGTCAATCAATGTGCCATTTTCTGTAGTTTCATCATGAACACACTGTCTATAACCATAATCTTGCATTAACTTTTCAATCTGTGAACAGCGTTTAAGAATGTCTTCGTTAAAATCACCCATTACAATGCATCTATTGGTCACTTTATTAAGTTCACTGAGCAGAATTGTAAGATTGCCAAAACATTCATGCATAGAGTATGATGCTGGACGATATATTACAACCACTCAACATGAAATCTGACTAATTATCTGAAATGCAATATGCTCTAGATTCTGCACTGGAAGAAATAGTCTGCTGAAAGCTCTGTTCCTTCTACAAAATACTACTACACCTCCATGACATTGCTGCTTCAACATTTGTGTAACTGTACTTGAATTATCATATGATGCACTTCTGATGTGATGATAGCATTTGAAATCAGTTAATTCTACGTCAGAGTATTCCTCATTATCGATCCATGTCTCAGTAAGACAAATGAAATCAGATTTCATCATTTCATTATTACATTTTAGGTCCATCTGATGTTTCTTTAATCCTTGAATGTTATGCATCATGATTACAGTCTTGTTTAATTTCACTTCTCTTACACATTCTTCGGCATCAGTAAATTCTGACATACTTTTCAATGATTCCCAAACTGCCTTGTAACGGTAGATATATTTTTCATCAAACCCTTGAATCACAAGTCCATGCATTGATGTGACTCTGCTTAGTGCAACATAAGCTTGTCCAGCTGAAAATGTGTGTTGAAGTGAAACAACTGCTCTATCTGTTGTCATTCCTTGCACTTTGTGAACTGTGCATGCCCAGGCTAATTTTAAAGGAAACTGCTGTCGAACACACTGCTTACTGACATTTTCTTCTTCCTTTTGAATTGGAACTGTGTCTTTTTTATTTGACGATTTGTATTTTCTTTTTAACTTCAATCCAACATCCTTATTATCAAACTGAACTTTAATGCACTTCGGCCAAGATTGATCCGGCAACATAATAATTGCACGTACAGTGCCAAATACTCCATTCACAAGTCCATCCCATACATCAATGTTCTTAGTTAACATTACTCTAGCACCAACACCTAACCACAATGATTCAGGCAAGTTTGTGTATGTTGATTTCTTAGGAACTTTTACTCTCCCTTTCTGATTACCTTTGCAATCATCTTTCCGAAAATCCTTAGCAACAATCAATATACAATCAGTACATGTCTCAAGGAGAGTTTGCGTATTGTATTCATCCACTTGTTTGTTACATGGGTAGATATGTAGTGCATCATTCCAATCTTCTCCAGTTTCACGGGATTTCAACAATGTTACATCTTCTTCTGATAACTTTTCCTTCTTCGTTTTGACTCGTAACCTATTCAGTGCTTTTGCAAACTGTACATCATCTTTTTGTCGCATGATTTCATTAAGTTCTACTTTCTGGAAAATATCATTCCATAGATCTACTGGGAGTGCTCTCTGATACAATGCTTTTCCTTTGACTGGAGGTAGCTGATAAAAATCTCCAACAGCTAAAATACTGATATCACCAAAAGGATTATGATTACGTGTTTGTTTCATCTGACGCAAACGTCCATGTATATAGCACAAAATCTTGTGATCAACCATCGATATTTCATCTATAATCAAAACTTGAAGATCTTGTAACACATTCCTCAGCGTATTCAATTTCTCTTCTCCAAGTGGTTGATATGGTAATCTCGCATCAACCGGGATTGAAAGAGCACTGTGAATTGTACTACCATTGACATTAAATGCAGCAACTCCTGTAGGCGCAACTATCAATACTGACATGTTCTCGGGATTTTGAACCATTCTAGCAAACAGTCTTGTTGCTTCATAATGAACTGACTTTATCACGTGGCTTTTTCCTGTTCCAGCTCCACCTGTCACAAATACATGAAATGGTTCAGGATTTTTGCCATTGACCTTCTTCAAGCACCAGTTACGAATCTTATTAAACACTTGTCTCTGCTGTTCATTCAATGATCTTAATAAACTGAGTGCTTCTTGCTTTGATATTTTTGCTGGATGTGGTTCAATATTACATATTTTTTTCTACTGTTTCATCCGCTTGCAAATCAGGAATATCATATTCATTGTCTTCTTCTATTACTGCTTCACGTTCTGCTTCACACTCAAGTCTGTCTTGCTCAGCCTTAGGACAAATCAAAGCCCATGCATCTTCTTGAAGACCAAATTTCTTCACGTACTGTTCTGCTGCTTCAAGAGACTCCACATTTGCTTCATATATAGAGCGGTTACTTTCAACAATGCACCTCACAGATTTCAGTTTATCATTTAGACATATAGCACCATTTTTGTAGAAATGTTCAAATGTTTCAAAGTGAGGTGGTTTCAAATGAGCATCTACACAATATGGAAGAAACAACTGCAATATACTGTGGTAATATTTCTCAGGGTATTTATTCTCCGAAAATCTAGGGTATCTTATGACTGCAGGTTCAGTTTTACTACGCCTCTGTACATGACCCAAACCATCTTTAAGTTCATACACTGGTGATTTAGTTTTCTTGTTAGTGTTTGCATTATATATTATCCTGTATTCTGAGCAAAATGTAGCAAGGCACATATCCTTAAATTGATCAAGATCTGGTCTTGCCTTGTAGCGATCAACTCTATTAGCCATGAATATGTCACTGTCATCATCCTCAGATCTATTCTGAATTACACATAGAGGTAAGCTCATTCTGACTGGATTTTCACCTACAGGTATAGACTCTACTTTCCTTGAACCCTCTTTCAATCGAAGACCACATACACGAAACACTGCTTCCTGGGCTGATACTTCACGATTATGGAGATATACACAACCAAGTTCCTTCATACTTTGTCTAGCATCCAAATACCCTTCAAAGCTTCTTTCTGTGTATTTGCTAATAACTGTCCCATTTCACGTTCTGATTTAGACATATATGACACAACATAAGCTGCACATGCATATGCATCTGTGATATACTGGATATCCATGTTAGCATTCTAACATCTTATCAAATCAGGATTGTACAGATTGACCCATACATCTTGTGGTTCTCTTTTCATGACAATAGAAGGTTTGTGACTCAATGTATTGTTGGCCTTTTCAAAATCAACCTGTGTAATATTCATTCTTTCAAATAACTGTATAGTTGATAAATTCTGGTTTTCCTCATTCTGTATTGCATACCAAACTGACTTCAATAATTCCTTGGCATAACTATGCTTCTTGCTATCACATTGCTGATTTCTGTGATTATCATCACCGTCATCACTATTACCATCGCCACCCTCATCATTATCATCATCACCATCAGTATGATTATCATCAGTACGAATATCATCATGGTCATCATCAATATCCATTAGATCTGGCTCAGTAATGAAGGTTCTACTGGATGGTGGTCTTGGAAAATTAAATCTACACTCAGTTCCTTTCTTTTTACATGACTTAGAATGCTTCTTGCTATGTAGCTGCACGTGACACACTATGTCATTCAGCTCTGAATCCTCATCCTTTGATGGCAATTTGCAACTGATATATGAATCAATGAATTTAATAAATCTTCATCATTATCATATCCTAATTTTGGAGCATTCTCAATCCAAAATAGACAGTGGGTATGTGGACTTCCTCTTTGCTGAAATTCAACTCTATAAAAATAATCCTTCACTTTGCCAATAGGCTGAGCTCTGGACATAATAACATCTTTCAGGAATGAATGGAATCTCTTGTCAAACATTCTAGCTGCAGTCACAGGATTACTTCGCAATATTTTACATTTCTCATTCCAATCCAAATCCTCAATATCTGCAGGATCACCTTGTTGTCTCAATATCGTGTTAATGATTTCAGGCCATCTCATATCAGCTGCCGAAAATGAACAAAACCATGTTGGAATTCCAAGTTGTCTAATCATAGCCATGACATCTTTCTGAGCTGCTTGCCAGTATGGGGGTGTACCTCTGATTGGTTTTAGGAACCTATAACCACTATCAGACTGTAAAATATCTCTTAGTTGTTCTCTATCGTTAATCATGCTAGCATTTACACTTTCAGCATTATGTACACTGCCTGAACTTTGACGCATTGCAATTGACACACTTGACATTACTTGCTGTATTTCTGACAAGTACTGAGCATAGAAGACATACTGAGTACACTTTGCAAATCTATTATTTGCATTCATTAACCTGTTGTGAAAATATCTGCACATACTTAACTTCACATCACGATCATCACTGAAAATAGGGGTGCCTGTTGGAAATAACGCTGGAAAACATTTGGCCTCATTACCTTCTTCCATTAATACTCTGACTGGGCTATTTCCTTCACAAGGAGCAACACACATGACATCATCAAAATATTGATCCAAAGCATCTTGAGCAATGTTCACTGGCTGCAAACATGTATCGTAAACAATACCTGTCAAACGTTCTTCATCTGTGTCTACATCTGTGTCTTCATCACTCTCACTTGAATTATCAGATTCATGCTCTTCTTGATTTTCATTTTTGTCTTCAATTGGATTGTCCCACTCACAGTTTATCTCAATTTCCTTGTACCACACATTATGCTCCTTAAGATACTGTAGTGCACGCTCAACATGTTCTCTACTTTCCAATTGGTACTGGTAATATCCTTTGAATGACAATTTCCTCTTCAACTTAACCCTGATTAACTCATTATTATTAGAACATCTAGGCAATGCTGTTACTGTTTCTGAAATATTCGATGGTACACATACAACTGGGCCATGCACTGCATTCTGTCCACCTCTGGGTAAAGCCATCATCTTCATAAATGCCACATTGATTGCAATCAGATGCTCCTCCAATATATTTAAACAACTCAATTCCTCTGGGATACCTTCCAATGCCAAATTGTTTGCACAAGCTTCTGCTGGTATCCTGTTCTGAAGCAATTTCCTGTGACATGTATAACAAATCCATAAACATGATCTACTTGATTCTGCCATACGACACTTATCACCACAATTTTCATTGTTGGCACACTTATGCAGATATTTATGAGATATGCAATCGTCACTTCTGTATTTATTTTGATTACACTTTACAACCTGCTTTCGAAAAAGTAGTTTATGACAAACTGCACAAATATATTCAGGTCCTGATGATACTTCTTGCCTCCAATTTTTCATTACATTGCTCATAATACGTTGACTTGCTCTCTTTCTTTTTTCTCGTTCAGCATTCCTTCGCTTCATATTCTCACGATAACACTGATCCCTGTGGTATTTTGCTTTCTGAAAATTTATCAATTTCATCCTATATAATTTGTTCAAAGAATACTTTTTTTTAATCGATTTAATAAGAGCATTTTTATATGATAAATCACTATGGTACTTCTTTTTCATAGATTTAATAAGGGCATTTCTATATGATGAATCACTATGGTACTTGTTTTTCATAGATTTAATATGAGCATGTTTATATGAAAAATCACTATTGTATTTTCTTTTACTGTTTTTTTGGGCACTTTTTTTCTTCCTTCGCCTATAATCAGCATTCTCATGGTATCTTTTCCTCATGACCCTTGTGATATTTGCCACATTTTCTTTGTATCTCCTTTTGCCATACTCAATAGCACCTTGTCTGTATTGCACACAACTATGATATTTTTTTTTCTTTGCACCTTTTTTCTTCTCTCTGACATTTACAGCATCGTTTTTATTTTGTTTATCTTTCTTTCTCTGATATCTTTCCCTTTGCTGGTCTCGGTTAGTTTTTTGCCTCTTCCTTACATTAACACGTTTGCGTCTCTTTGATCTTTTCAGCACTCGTGTTTTTGATGTATTGTCATCATGCTCCTGAATGTTGTCTCGTTCCTTTCTTCTGGACCCATGTACACTTGTCACTAAATCATAATGTACCTGATTCTTGTGGTGCAAATAAATTCCTGACTGCACTGAATTGTCACTACTGCTGTCTGTGCATGTAGATCTATTTGAAAATAAATACCACTTATTGGCATCATCATACGTGTAAATACCGACATCCAACATGTGTGCTGTTACAATGATTTCTACCTCAGTAGCCCATGTTCCATTGGTATACATTCTTGCATTTGTGACATACTCTTGTACTGTCCTGTAACCTTCACGTAAATAGCACCTAAACTGAGCAGCATTTTCCAACAAGTAATGAACAATTGCCAATCTGAGTTGCATGTGATTATTTTCAGTTCCCGAAATAGCATATGGAATAGCTCTGTAGAAACAGTTACCGTCACCTTGAATTTTCTTTATAGAATCAGGTTTACTCAACTTTTCACATTTCACGGGAATTTCATGAGCATCTAGACAAATGTTGGTAACACCACTTTTCTCACACAATGCAATCCTTTGGTCATAATCCAGGGGAACAAACTTTAAATTCACAGGTTGATTAGCTTGTATGATTTCTACATCATGTTCAATGTCTCTGTTTATCTGTGCAGTACTACTTGAGCTACCACTGAGAGCCTCATCACAACCACAGATACTGAGATCATCATCGACCCAGACAGTAACACCTGTAATTTCAAACTGTTCATGGTCAATGACATTCATAGACTTTCCAAGTTCAGTACAATACCTGTACACACCTTGCCATGATGATACACAATTGAGCAAACTTCTTCCTTCACTGTCCTGATGTCCATACCGATTTCTAGAATGTGAATCAAAATATAATACTTTCCTTCATGAGCAATTACTGAAAATGTGTTCCCTTTGAAGCAAATAAAACATGCACAATATTTCTGCACTGTCTGTTCCACTGCACAACTCAATGAATTCAATCAGACATGTTTCTTCTCCAAAGCTACCAGAAACAGATTCACCAATCTTCATGTGGAAATGTTTACCGAATGCATCAATTTCATCAGGCAACTCACTGATTAGCAAATATTCATCCATCATTGTAGAGCTACGAGACAAACAACTGTACAATTCATTCCCAGTATTCAACACAAAATCCACATCTTTGCAACACCACATGTTCAACGGCTTAATTTTGCTAAAGAGGATTCCGCACAAGCTCATACAAACACACTGTCGACCAGCTAGGTCTCCAAATCTAAGATCACCTTGATGAAAAGTACCTTGAATGACACTGATATCCTTTTTGTTCATCTCATGATTGTCTGTGCAAGAACAGCTGCTTCTACAATGACCACATGATTTCTTTTCCAATTCAGGTTTGTGTACTGTCTCTGATTCAACTTTGTGTGCACACACTCTGAGCTTTTTCTTATTAGTACTTTTAACACAATTTTCTACACTGTCTTCAGCTTTTCTTTTTGGTTGCATTTCTCCATCACCATCTTCATCATTTTGTACTGACACCTTTTCTTTTCTGCTTCGAGGTTTGCCTGAATGACCTGTTTTCTTCTGCGCTTTATCCTCATTGCACTTTCCACTATTAGAATCACTCTCAACATTGGTACTTTTCTTGCTTCGCAGAGAATAACCTCCTCTTTGTTTGACTACATACATGCAATGATTTCCATTTGCATTCAAACAGGCATGTCTGCAGCCCATGTGATCTACATGTGCTGTTTCATGCTTGATCTTGTCAGTACCTGTATCTTGAATGGATGCTGCTATCACGTCTGCCTCCAAGTCATCCATGATCAATGTTTCCTCAAATAAGGTCAAATCTACAGGAATATCCAAATAGTCATATAAGGATTTACAATAATTACTACCTCTGCATTTGCAGCATATCCACACAACTGATTTTTTGACAAGTATATCATTGACACCACCTCTTGAAAAACCCATACAATCAACATGATACCACAATCCACACTTGCACTGTACTTTGGGTTCAAATGATTCAATGACTTTATCACACATCCAACATTCTTCATATTCATGACCAGCACCATCATATTCCCTTTCTGCAACAGCTACACTCCCTCCTTCAAAATATCTTGTTCTTTGTTCTATTTGTTCCTTCATAGCATGATTTCTACTGCATATCTTCTTCCCTGAAAGCTTTGGTTTGTTTGTTTCTTTTTTTCTTCTGACTTGAACTCAAGCTTTCCACAATAGCATTCAAACTTCTACTTGTATGACACCACACATTTTTCTGCCACATCTCATGAGACCTTACAGTTTTCTTATCCATGCGCTTCTCAACCACCTTTCCTCCTTTTCTTATATTATGTGTTTGCTTAAATAGTTGTCTCCTCATTTTCCTCTTGTACCTTCTTGATGGCCTCTTTCTACCACTCCTTTGACAAATCTCTTCTACATAGTCCAATACTTTACCACGTCCACAGTGCCTTGACCAACCATACTCTTTAAGCCAACGTACTCCCTTCAAATTACACACTCTTGATGATCGTTTCATTCTTTTTTCTCTTAGAGTACTTACAAATTTCTGTCTCTGATGATGTCTATTGCATTCTTCTGCTTTCTTTGCTTGCTTCTTTTCCTCTTTGACATCCTGCTCAGAACAAATGATCATGAAATTAGCAATCAATCTGTCCATTCTACGACATGTGTATGTTTTGTTCGTATAAACCAACTGGTTCAAGTTTACTTTCTTCCCATTCATGGAGCGAATGGTCCTCAAGTATGCCTTCACATTACCAAAACTCTTTCTTCTCATGCTATTAACCCTAAGCCTCCTTCTTCTCTCAATTCCAAACCTCAATGCTCCAACTTTCATGGCATCCATACTTTTCACAAAATGCTATTTCTTTCACTATAACTAATTTATGACAAGTTGGAAAACAGAAAAATGTGATTTGAAACTGTAAACAATTCAGCTATGTAAATCAAGTAATTCAGCTCTGTAATATAAAACAATCAACTGTCAACTTTCAGCAAAAAGTCTTTGGCAAATTCTTCGTGTCAACTTTTTCAACTCTACTTTTGTCTTTCAAGCTTCAAATCAACTGTCAACTTTCAGCAAAGACTCTTTAGCAACTCTTTCGAATTATTTCTTCAAATCTTCACTTCCAACTTTTTAGCCTCAATCAACTGTCAACTTTCAAAAAAAATCTTTAGCAACTCGTTTGCAGTGACTTTTCAGCTCTTTAGTTACGACTTTCAGCTCTTCACTTTCAAATTTCAGTTCTTTACTACCGACTTTCAAATCTTTACTTTCGACTTTCAGCTCTTCACTTTTGACTTTTAGTTTACATTCAACTTTCAGCTCTTTACTTTCGACTTTCAGTTCTATAAATTCGAATTTCAATTCTTTACTTTCAATTTTCAAGCTTCAATTCAACTGTCACTTTAAGTTTTATCCCTCAGAGAGGGTCTACATATAACAGACACTTTTTGCGAACACAAAACAATTTTGGCTAACATACAACAATTTCTGCCGACAAATAACAACTTTCGTCAACATGTAACAACTTTGGCAACATATAACAACTTCAGCTCACAGAAAGACGAACTGGACGAACTGGACAAAACGAACAAAAAAAAGAAAAAAACAGCTCGCCAGAAGTCTTCATACCTGAGGAAAAAAAAAATAAAAAAATAAATAAATAAATAACACTTTACAAAACCTTTGAGCTAACATCTTAAGATGATTAATAATTTACTTTCCTTAAAAAAAACTCCAAAGCCACTAATGAAAAAAAAAGAAATTT
Source organism: Patiria pectinifera (assembly GCA_029964075.1). NCBI lineage: Eukaryota > Metazoa > Echinodermata > Asteroidea > Valvatida > Asterinidae > Patiria > Patiria pectinifera. The sequence continues at coordinate 12,824,464 of CM057135.1, forward strand.
GAACCTTTGGAATTTCAGACTTTATTCCCTTTTTAAAAAACATTCAAACCCCAAAATTTGAAAGTAAAAAGTCACCCAGTGCAGCGTCGAATCCACGTTTGTATCTGTATCTCAATGCCATACAGCCTAAGCTATCGGTCAGCTCACCCACCTTTGAAAATTTTACACAAATATACTTAATGTATGTTGTATTCTAGCTTTGTGGTCATCACACTTGTGCAGTTGCAATACCGTAACAACAGAAAATGGGAAATGCGTTACAGCTTCCATAATAATAGTCACTTTGTAAAATTTAATATACTCAAAACTATCATCTTTTGTCTTTTTGAACATAAAGCACACGTATATTTCCCTGTTCTCTACAATCCAAGATTTCTAATCAAATTGACTGCATGCACGCTTAATTTTGCATGGCCATCAAACACGCACACATCTACATCTACACACTGCGTAGCCCCAAAATGTGGCCTATTTACTGGACTGCCTCCGTAAACATAGGCCACACACCGACCATGTACAAAAACGTGTCGACGGAGCCAAATTTTGATTTTCACATTTAGGCTTACTTTGTAGGTATTTTTTTGCTTTAGAAGCATTCTCACCCTCTATATAGGCTAATCAGAAAGTGCTGCCTTTTTCAGATGTCCATTTTTCGTGAAATTTCCAGATTCATTTTTACATGTTTTCGTATCAAAATTTCAACATGAAATTTCACAAATATTAGACATCTGAAAAAGGCAGCACTTTCTGATTAGCCTATATAGAGGGTGAGAATGCTTCTAAAGCAAAAAAACCTACAAAGTAAGCCTAAATGTGAAAATCAAAATTTGGCTCCGTCGACACGTTTTTGTACATGGTCGGTGTGTGGCCTATGTTTACGGAGGCAGTCCAGTAAATAGGCCACATTTATGGGGCTACACACTGCGTAGCCAAGTAAGCCTAGATAATGTAGCCATCAGTCCATGGTCCACTAAGGCACTATGCTATGGGTAGGCCTACAACCTACTTTCATGACTGACGTGACTGAGAGTACACATTGTTTTATTCGAATTATATTTCGTTTGAAAAACATAACTGAGATAATCCATAGCCCATAATTTTAATGCATTGTGATTATGGCTCCAATTATTACGATCATTTTCTCCAAACAAAAAATTAATTCCAATACACAAAAACCAATAAGCACAACAACAAAATAATTTAGATAAAGTTCTCTCACGTAAAAAGCAATAATGAACGATTAAACACATTTTGACCGATTTTATAACACCACTCCACGACCTACATGAAAAAGCGTGAGAAAGACAGTTCCCATGCAGTTAGTTCCCAGACGTTTGCGTTCGTGAACATTGTCAATGTCTTGAAGAAAATAATAACATTATCAAACCAAGGGACCAGTCTCGACTTTAACTAAAGGACACTTACCGCTTGGCGGCGCTGTTACGCCCCAACTATCGCATCGGTCCCAACTATAGTTGGGCCTGTCCCAACTATAGTGCGGCAGTTGGGTCGGCCCAACTATAGTTAGGACTGGAGTTACGCCGGATGCTTCATGCTTGATAGATCTTGTTGGATTAAAATGTTCCGCGGCGCTGGCACCGTGTATTCGTCGTGCATGCATGCCGCAAGGCTGGCCGGTCACGTGGTACTGCCTAATTGGACGAGTTGTCCAGCTGCTGGGTTTTATTGTCCAGCAACATTTTGGCCGGCTAACTATAGATGGGCCCCACCCATAGAGCTGTCAAAGGTCCCAAGTAAAGTCGGACATGTAACAGAGCTGATGGGAATGTTGTATAGTCGTACATCAATGTAAACTATAGTTGGGACCGCCAAATAAAAATATTGCGGTGGCCCAACTACAGATGGTCCCCCACCTATAGATAATTTCATTGGTCCCAAGTAAAGTCAGATGTGTATTAGAATTGTAGGGAATGTTTTATAATCGTACAACAATGTACACTATAGTTGGGACGCAAAATAAAAAGATTGGGGTGGCCCAACTATAGATTCGCCCCATCAATAGCTAATTTCAGTGGTCCCCAGTAAAGTCAGACGTGTATCAGAGCTGTAGGGAACGTTTTATAGTTGTATATCAATGTAAACTATAGTTGGGACACCGAAAAATACCGGACACCGGAGTGGCCCAACTATAGATGGGCTAGCCCAACAGTGGAACTTACAGTTGGGACCATCCCAACTACAGTTGGGACAGGCCCAACTATAGTTGGGACCGATGCGATAGTTGGGGCGTGTAGCCCAAGTACTACTGCGGTAACGTCATGACAATACTTGCCAGCGGAACCTTTTTATAAACCATCGCACACGTGCACGACATCACCGTCAAACTGCAGGAAACGTAAGGCCAACATATCGATTTCATAAGTATCCACTGTATACATATATATCACAACTTTGATTAATATGAATATATACGAGAGATTTCTGTGCTATTTAGAGGACTTTCCTCCATGTGTAGACAAACAGACAAGCTTGAAAATTGTGTTTCTTAATCTTATGTCATGTATGTTCAATCATAGATCATAACAATCATGTGATTGTACACATGTGTACAGTTACTAACTGCAAGCATGCTGCAAGTATAAAGCTCTCTTTTAAAATATATCTTTTTCACAATGCAGGAAGGACTAGCTCAAATTTATGTTGATGTCTCCCTCCATTAAATAAAAGATTTTGTTAATAAAAACACCTTGCAATAGCAAATTTTGTTCTGCCACTATTTAATAGTAAATGAATATGCCTATTTTCCAAAATTAAAAAAACACCTACATTTTTAAATGTTCCATATATCTTTCTATATTGTGAATATTCGCACACAACGTATGATGACTGTAAGTGTAATATCACATACACACCACAAAAATTTATATGAGTAGGCCTACTTACATTTCCTGTGTAATTGTAATACAATTTCATATTTTAAGTGCATCTTAATACAACCAACTATTGCATGGATAATTGCTGTCTGCAACAATCTATACTTTGTTCAAACAAGAAGACGTGATGAGTCTAACATATTACTTCTACATTTTTTTATACAACAGATGGAGACTCTACAAGACATCAAGCAATCCTCAAGTAAAACGCGCCCGTACCCAAAAGCTGTACGCGCAACAATTATCCAAATGAGAAATGCTGACAAAGTCAAAGAAATTGCACTGGCTGACCATACCTCGCACATGAAGGCTGTAGCATACGATGGATCAATGTCCAAATTCACACAGGGAGACACCATTCTCGTTCGTAATTTTGTACGAGGCACGTCTGGTGTTCTGTTAACCAACAAATATTCCAGAGTTGTCATCTCACCTTCGCTGAAAGACATCCCCACTGAACATGTCACCGCTGCACAACAACTATTTCAGGAAGTTTATGTTTCTCCCATTGGCAACATCCTTGAACAACTTGGCAGCCAGCACGTCTCTATCGAAGGAGTCGTTGTATAAGTAAGTCTTACACCCCTACTAATCCCCAGTTACATGTGCAATACACAGTTAAGTAGAATTCTTAGCCCTACCCCTCAAATCACATTTCCAAATGTGCATGTATTCATGTTGCATATAATGTGTTTAAAATAGCTTAGTATAACAACCATGTGCCATACTAATTATTGTTCGGTTAAATATGTGTTATAACATAAGAACATTGTCAAACTTATGATATTTTAAAAACCGATCATCTGTAATGCAATTTACATTGTAAATTTCATTTCAAAACCATTATTTATAAATACTCATTTCCCAGGTACAAGCATCTTTCACTTGCTTCCTATTTCAAAAACCACACAAAAACCTTAGTGTAATTGACATTAGAAAAAATGCGCTTTACAATCAGTTTCTTACGTAACAGTTGCCAACAAATTTAAATAACAATTCTCACACTGCTTGACTAATTGTCCCTTTATAAAATATATGTACATCAAAGTACGCCTACACTACGTGCATGATCCCAAACAGACTATTAGAACTACAGCTATTAAAGTATATTTTCTCAATATCTCCACATATTTCCAATGAAGCAAAACATAGCTCTTAGACTACACAACAGACATAGTCCTAAACTGTAAGCACATCAATACCACCAACCCTTCTAGTGCATACGCATGCCCCCTGTCTATTTAAAGGGTCACTTTTTTGAACAAACTTAACCTATGCATGTACAGCATACTAGCATTATGCCGCGCTTCGCACCACCTTCCACTAGATGTGTGGAAATATAATGAATTGATGTAGTCTATTCACTATAACACCCTTTTATGTGGTGTAATATATTTAGGACTTGATTTTCTTAGGGCTGTAAATACTTTGTGATGTTTGCTTCAATTTTCTTTGTCCACAAATATTCGTTAGCCCTCCCCCATTGATGTTGAAATTGGCAGAATTTTTATACAGATTAAAATGAAATAGATTAAGAAGGTCAGTATTTCTAGAGGGCCAACCTGCCCCTCCCCCTTTCACTGGATACAACACTGACTTCAAGGCGGCAAAACTCAATAGCCATTGTTTTGACAACATCACAGCAAATTTTGCCCAAAACTTTCACTTTGCACTAACTCATGTACTACATTTTTTTTCTGTGCCTGAGCTCAAACCGAGGAAACTTTCTGTTTTTCAATTTTGCTCTTGTATGTAGTGTGGTGAAACCTGGATTGTTTTTTAATCAAATTGATTAAACATGTATTAACATGCAATGTTTTTTTAATTTTAATTAATTTTTTAAGAACACCTTCATTTAAAACTTCTACCAACATAATTTTAAGGCGTGAATTATTTTGGAAACATCAGAATGCAGTTTTCAGGGAGGGAGGAATCCCCATGGTTACAATATCAAAGCCATGTTATTTTTGCCACCTCATGACTTAGTGGGGCATGCATTACTCATATGAGCATAAAGTGCATGGAGTCACAACCTTTGAAAATCAACATTTACATAACTCTGGCAATGTCCTTGCTGCCTAGATGAACTCGACAACCTTCAATAAATCAGCAGCAAAGTATGCCATCCAAAAACTTCACCACTCATGATTTCTTACCCGCAGTTGTCAGTAAGAAACTCTACAAATTGCAATAAGAAAAACATGGTGCCAACCAAATAGTTAGGTTCCTCATGCATCACCACCCTCGTCAGTACAGCAAACAACTCAGGAACACATGTAACATGTCGCCGATCAATTCCATCTTCAGCTTTAATAGTATAGAAAAACTGTGCGTGATCTGTACTGTACATTGCGACATTAACATATTGAACTGTCGATCAAGTGCTGTCGTCCTTGCTTGTTCGTAAAGCACATAATCAATTATCAAATTTGCAGCCAATGACAATAAAACACAAAAAGATTTGTTTACTTCGACTGCAGAGATAAAAATAAACCAAAACAAATCAAAGCCAGTTAAGTAGTAAACACAATCATTATGTAGGTTACATACAGTAGGCAATACATGTTTACTTGTAAGTCAACAAAAAAACCAACTTACCGCACTAGTGAGCTACACAAATCATAATTTCGCGAGTGCCATGAATGCCTAATATTTAACCAGAGTTTACAGTAGTACCATTTTTGTGTACCATCCATCCAGTTAGATATTTCCATCTGAAATGCAATCATCCTTGAACAATATCAGAATACCTTCAAAGCCTGGCTTATTTCAATTACATGTATATTGTATTGATGTAATGTACATGTGCACTATCAACTATTAATACCTTCATTATGATGATTTCTAATGTCTCACATTATATTTATGCAGGACGAACTACCACGACGTGTGAGAGACACCCAGTCCGTCAGGAACATCAAAGTAAAGGACGACAGTGGACAAATAAATGTTGCCTTATGGAACGATAAGGCAAAGAGCCCGGTCAAACTTGGAGATAAAGTCTAAAAATTAATGTGGCCTGACGTTGCGAACTTAGCAAGTTCTTCTTCAGAGGCTTAAACAGAAATGACAGAGGTACAAACATTAACATGGGGGTGCACACAAACATGCAGGGCTGAAAGAAGAAACACAAAAGGAGGATTAGGTGGGAAAGGTGTGGAAAGATGCAGGGGAGGGTGGATGAGAGAACAAAGGAACAAAGGGAGATGGCAAACCACAAGGGGTCTAGTAAAAACAGGGGAGGGATCAGAAAGGGGAAGGATCAAAGGTCACAGGGAGTGGGAACGGACAAAAGAGTGTGAGAGTGATGATGATGGGGGGGGGGGGAACAGTATGGGGGGGGAAAGGGATGAAAGATGGGGGAAGATGGGTAAACACAAACAAGGAAGACCAGGTGGATTATCTGTAACAGAAGACAATGGAGGAAGAAAAGGATTAATCATTCCCTAGTTGGATGTTGAGACCATGTGGTTGAATAGTTCGAAGACGATTCATCCACACGTTCTCTCTGCTGAGGCGAACTGAGTCCTTGCGATGGCCAAGAGATTCAATGCCCTGCAAAATCATATCAGAAATGGAGTGGTTAGGCAGGTTGAAGTGATGACCAACAGGGGTGTCTAGTTTCTTGGTGTTGACCGTTGACCGGTGGGCATAGAAACGCTTCTTGAGCGTATTCTTAGTCTCACCTACATACTGCACTCCACAGACCCTGCAAGAGATGAGATATATGACATTAGAGGTGTTACAAGTGATGTTACCAATGGTTCTGTGGGTAGTGACAGAAGAGTGGCCAGAAAAGGAGTCAGACTCCTGGATATGAATCTGGCAGACAACACATCTGGAACTGCACTTGAAAGTACCATGCTGGGTGGGATTTGATGCATCTAAGGATGGGACTTCAGCTCGAACAATCAGGTCCCGTAGATTTCGAGGACGCCTGTAAGCCAATGTGGGGCCGTTGGGGATGGCGCGGGCAAGGCGATCTGAAGTATGGAGGATATGATGATTGTCATTTGTGATTTTGCGAAGGGGAGGGATATTGGGGTGAAACGTGGTAACCAAGGGAATCATGGGTTTGGCCATGGCATCAGGGGCTTTCCCGTGAGGCTAGATTTCTGGGGATAGCTTTAGCTCTGGCAATGGCACGATGAACTTGGCGAGAGCTGTGACCCCTGGCCACCAAGTTGTTCCTCAGTATCTGTGTATGGCGGGAGAAATCGGAATCATTAGAACAAATTCTTCTGAGTCTGAGTGCCTGGCTGAACGCTATGCCAGTTTTGCAGTGCCTGGGGTGACAGCTGGAGGAGTGGAGGTACTGGTGGGTGTCTGTGGGTTTGGAATACAGGTCAGTGGTTAGTGAGTTGCCTTGCTTGCGGACGGTGACATCCAGAAAGTGGGTTTGGTGAGCCGAGAACTCCGACGTGAATTTGATGGTTCTGTGGAAGGAATTGATGTGGTTAGTGAAGGTCAAGAGACTGTCCTCATCACTGGTCCAGATGAAAAAACATCATCAATATATCTCCACCAGATCCAAGGGCGACATGGGGCCGAGGCAAGCATGCGTTCTTCGAGGTCACCCATGAAGAGACAAGCCATGGAAGGGGCCATGCGAGTGCCCATTGCGGTGCCGTGTACCTGTAGATAGTGTTCACCAAGGAAGGAAAAATTGTTCTTCGTTAGTATAAGTCTCATGAGGGTGCCAACATCACTGATGGGAGGAGTAGTGTGTCCTGCCTTGGCCAGAGCCAAGGAGCAAGCACGAACACCCTCCTCATGTGGGATGTTGGTGTACAGAGATGAGACGTCGAAAGTCCCAATGATGGCTGTGCTGGGAATCTGGTCCTTGATTCCTTCAAGCTTGCGTAGGAAGTCTGGGGTGTCGTGAATGTATGACGAAATCTGTGGGACAAGGGGTTTGAGAAAACTGTCAATGAACAGGGAAATGCGTTCCGTGGGTGAGCCATTACCGGAGATGATGGGTCTACCGGGGTTGCCAGCCTTGTGAATCTTGGGTAGAAGGTAAAATCTGGCAGTCCTACAATCACAGGGAGAAAGGAATTTGTGAGCTTTCTTGGACAACTGGTCACGTGATCGCATATCGTCAAGTACCTGTTGTATATCTCGACAGAAAGTGCCTGTGGGGTCAGAGTCAAGGCGGGTATAGTTAGTGCGATTATCCAACTGGCGGTGGGCCTCATCAATGTACTGCTGACGATCCATGATGACCACAGCTGAACCTTTATCTGCTGGCTTGATGATGATGTCGGTGCGAGAGCGCACCGACAAGCACTTTAAAGGTTCAATCAGACCATGGAGCTATATGTATTTCCATAATCAGAGTGCTCACACTTTTTTCCCTAATCCAACAAGACATCATAAGATTGGAGATAAAGTGACAGTAACACATCTAAACACAAAACACAGCGACTTTCTCAAAGAAGTATCAGCTTCCTCAACAGTAAAAACAGCTATCGAGGTATGTATCTTAAATCATTCCATGTGTTGAGGTGGGCACAAACACCGTGTTCATCACTTGCTTTAATGCTTCACACAAAATTTAATCCACATTTTCAGATTTTTCCTATTATATCTAGCACAGTCTCCAAGAAAGTGTAAGGACCAGATGATTGATTCATTATAGACCCACTGTAAAGAAAATAAATGTAGGAGATTTCTGGCTAAGTATTCAGACAATATGCTACAGTTAGATCAATAATTGCATACATTATATGTGACACACGACAAGCACTTTAAAGGTTCAATCAGACCATGGAGCTATATGTATTTCCATAATCAGAGTGCCCACACTTTTTTCCCTAATCCAACAAGACATCATAAGATTTTTATGTCTGAATTTAGTTTATTTACCAAATTTGCAACGTGATGTTAGTGTTTTTCCTCTGAAAACACTACCTTGGCCTCTTTCCAAACATAGTTCTGTCATGGTGCCCAGTTGAAAAAGCTTATTTACTTGAAAGCTAAATAAAATCACAGCTATAGATTGGGGGCAGCCAAATGTTTCAAGAAACATCAACGTCTTGTTTTGGTTTAAGTACACAGGAAATGGTAGCAGTGTCGTTTTTATGTCATTAAAAGTATAATTTGGTTCTTTCAGACATGTACAACACATGTTACTGTAAAAACAAAAAACCTTGAATTTCAAGTAAATCAACAATGTAGGGCAATAAAAATGCGTGACATTAGTTATTCAGCCTTATAGTATATGACAAAGCTAGTGTTTAACTGCAACAAACATGGAAAAAGTGTTCTTTTTTGATCAGTAGTAAATGTATTTCTGGGGGTTTTTTTCTCAGATCTATCAGTTATTTGAATTGAGTTTTTTGGTTAGTGTTTCAAAATACTGTCAAAAGAGCTGAATGAATCAGTTGAATAATCAATAAATTTAAGTTAACCACTGGCTTTATGACCTGCACTAAATAGTCGTTATAAGTACATTCTTGGTTTATCAATCTGATAAATGATGTGCAGGTGTTGTCCATTTTGTTGAATTGGTTACATTGCTTTGAAAACAATAACATTTTTAGATGTCCACACTAATTTCTTCAATATGTCTATTTGTTTTTTTATACTCGTTTAATATATAGATTGCCGTTGAAGAAGTGCAGGTCGAAGTCATTACTGTTGAAGACAAAAATGGAGACTTCATGTTATTGACTTGTGAGCTTCGAGGTGAACTGGTTAAAATACACATGCCAAAAGCAATCGCTATAAAACTGTGGCACACAGTTGTTGTTGATGACACTCTCAAGCATCTGGAAGACAAGAAGCTCATTGACTTAGTTCTACAGGGACAACATGTTATGATTTGGGTACACTAAATACAGAAGAAAGACTTAAGGAAAGGGCAGTGAAAAAAGTGCTGGAGTTCTGATTGTATTCACATAGTGTGATGCTGTGATGATGCTTACTTGAACTGTTGAAAACATCATGGTTTTACAATTGTTTTTAGTTGTTACTTTTCATAAGTACTTGAACTTCTTTTTGGAGAGTTGAAACTGACAAAACTTTCTTAATAGCACAAAACAAGATATATGAGCACTAAAAAGCATTGTTTTTGTACAGTGAGTGGCAAATTTGTTAATGCCAATAGCCTCTTGTAATAGCCAGTTTTTTTGTGTAAGTAATAAACTTGGTTTTGAACATTAAACGTTGTTTACACTTTGCATTATTTAGCTATACACTTTATTAACACTTTATTAACAGTAAAAAGGAGTTTTTGATTGAATGAGCTGAATGATGCATCATGTTTTGCTGGTTACGTTGAACATACAGGAGATTTGTAATACATGTATAACATTTTGTTAATGCGTTTAGTGAAAAACATGTTGCAAAAATCAGGAAAAATTATCATGATATGATAACAATCAGGATATGCATGTATAAAGTTAAAATACAGGTATATGTATAATGAAAACTAGCACAACAACATTAAAAATGTATAACACGTTTTATGAAGTACAGTGTATATCAGACAATAATGTTGCGTTCTAATATTTGTCTACAATAAGGTCGATCAACAAGACTTATGCCAGTTTGTTTGGCTGTCTAAGAATGGTGTTTGACATATCTGCCAAAGGGAGAAATTATTAGCCTGTAGTTCTTTTTATACATGTCGCAACAAATCAAGTGTTGAAAGATGTTTGATATTTGCTAAAGTAAACATTCACAGCATTATATGATAAAACTAGCACAGCTTGAGGTACATTTTCATGATGGTATCCAACCATTCCCATAGCTCGTGAAATTTTACCATGATAAATCAGATTTTTATAAGAACGTAAATTCGATGTGATGAACAACATCAGGGTTATAAATTAGATTAGGCAACAATCCAAGTGTTTTCCTTGTATGGCTGTACAGTGTAATTTTCAGTAACAAAGTAATGTCCAATAAACACTGTTACATGTTAGAAGCAAATAAGCAATATAAGACGTTATTTAAAAACACAGCTCTTTGCAAGCGTTTATCAAAAAATATAATAAGAATTTATAATTGTTGTTACTTTAACAAAGCTTACAGATGTGACAAATAATACTGCAATGCTCACTTTTCTGGTTAGTTTTGTACATTTCAAATAGGAAATGCTTTCTATATATTTTAACAGACATCATTGGAGTTAAGAGCCCAGTTACACAGTGACAGATAGAACTCCCCCCATCAGACATTTTTACCAATAATTTCCCTCGTTACAGCTAGCTTGGTTATGCTATTAATAGTGAAAGAAAGTGTACTGCTCAAAACATATGAACAATGATATGCAGCTGTAAAAGTGTTCACTTTGTTATATTTGAAAAAAATTAAAAATGTATAAATAACATGTCATACTAGTTCTTGCCATCAATCATTGCAAGCTATTCTTTTAATTGCAAAAGAAAAAAATTATGCATAGATAAAAAGTAAAAGTTCAAATAATTGAGTATTATATGAGGACAACACTATATTTCTATATAGTTAGTATGAGTTATAGTATATTCTTAGAATTAGTAGCGAACGTTGTAATGTTAATTTTGAGCGTTAAAAGGTTACAGATATTTTTGTTAAAATATAATATGCTAATTTAAGAATCAGTTTGCATGCACAGTATAATTACTACATGGAAAAGCTTTTTTTATGGACTGTTATGTAATAAAACCAAGTTATTTGTGTTGTTTTCAGTTAAATGTTTAGCGTGTCAGCGCCGTCACATTTCTTTTTTGTCAGTTTGGCATATTTTTAAATTTAATTTATGTCGCCGACACATATCCGATCGGGTTGAAACCTTGCATGTATCTACAAACAGAAATGTTAAAGATAACAACTGACATCATGTGCCCCTGACATCATCACGAGACCAGCCACTTGACATTAAAGCGCCATTCTTAAAGGATTATATCTCCTAAACTACTTGTCCGATTGGGTTGAAACCTTGCTTGTATCCACAAATGGAAGTATCATAGATGAAAACTGGCATGAATAAACATATTTATTCTACAAGCCACTTTGGCAATTATTTTAAATCCGATCAACTTTAAACTCAGCATAGTCATTAACCATCATCTGAGGATGTGTGCCGAAACTTTTCGTCATGCTGACGTCATCACGTGATTTATTATAGAATTTTGAATATTTAATTTTTCCCATAGACTTTGTACACAGAAATGTAAAAAAACCGTCAATTTTCAGGGGGCATTTTCAACTCTTTGCGAGTATTTCATTTACACCAATCTTTGTCCAAGCAAAGACCCTCATTCAAACAACATTGTGTTATGATGACGTCATGATGACGTCATCCGGTGTTTATTTATAGGCAATTAAATTGTGACACTTTTAATATTTAAAAATGTATAAGAAATCAACCGAACGCGTCCGCAGCATTCTATTGCCGGCAAGTGGTGGAGTAGGTAGAGGTCTTTATTTCATTCAGTGTGCGTGAAATCACATGACCCTTGCTTCCGGTCGAAAAAGACCAAAACCGGAAGTGGCTTATTATTTGAAAGTGGTAATAGATATGAACTTGCTTTTAACGGTATTCTTGGCTGATAGTATTCTTCAAATCATCTACCGATGACGTCATGCAATCTTCGAGCGCCCTCTAGCGACAGGTTGAAAATTTTCAAAAATGTATTTTGAATAGATGTCTGTGGCGAAGTTTGTCGGAATCGCCTAAATATTAATGTATATGATGACCTTGACCCACTTAAGACGTGTGCAAAGTTTAAGGTGTATGACGTCATCAGACCGGAAGTTATAATAAAAAGACCCTTTTTCCTTAGAAAATTCCTCAAAAATCAACCATGGCAGTTTTTATATTAGTTTTTACTCTAATTGTCTATTTAAGGGTAGGTCTAAATCATTTCAAAGCTCCAAGGCAATAAGCAAACTCGGACATGCCCTGCGCACGCTTAAAACTTCAGATTGACAATACCTCTGCTTTGAAACATGCACAGGACGACCACAATGTACATGTACATGTACATGCACGTACGTTGTACATATCGTATGTCAGTCAGCCCGCGCACAGCGCACGTGTTGCTGAGGTCAAATCCTGTCCACAGTGACCGTTTTAGCCGATTTCCAGCTAACTTTGACAGATTTTATGTTCATGTATTGTCAGGGACGTATTATTGATAAAAACAAATCATAATGCGGAAAAGCCCTATCTTCTGTTGCAAACAGACATAGATCTCTACGTATATGTCTATATCTCGTACAAACAGACCTGTTCCAAAAAATATATTTTCAGTTTTAAGTTTTCAGAACCCAACCAGCTTCTCTTCGGGAAATGTGTCCCGAACAAGACCATCACCGATTTATATTATAATTTCAATTTAATAGTAAAATTTGTTTAGAACAAATCATTGAATCATTTTGTACTGTGCAATAGACAATCAAAAACATGTTGGGAACAGCTCTGTGGTTGTTCACTCACAACCACATAGTTCTAGTTTTTATTTTTCTTTCTTTTTCCACTTTTCCCCATAGGTTTTGTACACGTTTTTATTCTACAAGCCACTTTGGCAATTATTTTAAATCCGATCAACTTTAAACTCAGCATAGTTATTAACCATCATTTGAGGATGTATGCCGAAACTTTTTGTCATGCTGACGTCATCACGTGATTTATTATAGAATTTTGAATATTTATTTTTTCCCATAGACTTTGTACACAGAAATTTTCAAAAAAATGTCAATTTTCAGAGGGCATTTTCGACTCTTTGCCAGTAATTCATTTACACCAATCTTTGTCCAAGCAAAGACCCTTACTCAAACAGCATTGTGTAATGATGACGTCACGATGACGCCATCCGGTGTTTATTTATAGGCAATTAAATTGTTACACTTTTAAAATTTAAAAATGCATAAGAAATCAACCGTACGCCTCCGCAGCATTCTGTTGCCGGCAACTGGTAGAGTAGGTTCAGGTCTTTATTTCATTCAGTGTGCGTGAAATCACGTGACCCTTGCTTCCGGTCGAAAAAGGCCAAAACCGGAAGTGGCTTATTATTTAAAAGTGGTAATAGATATGAACTTGCTTTTAACGGTGTTAGTCTCTTGGCTGATAGTATTCTTCAAATCATTTACCAATGACGTCATGCAATCTTCGAGCGCCCTCTAGCGACAGGTTGAAAATTTTGAAAAATGTATTTTGAATAGATATCTGTAGCGAAGTTTGTCGGAATCGCCTAAATATTGGTGTATATGATGACCTTGACCCACTTAAGACGTGTGCGAAGTTTAAGGTGTATGACGTCATCAGACCGGAAGTTATCATGAAAAGACCCTTTTTCCTTAGAAAATTCCTGAAAAATCAACCATGGCAGTTTTTTATATTAGTTTTTACTTTAATTGTCGATTTAAGGGTAGGTCTAAAACATTTCAAAGCTTCGAGGCAATTAGCAAACTCGGACATGCCCCGCGCACGCTTAAAACTTCAGGTTGACAATACCTCTGCTTTAAAATATGCACAGGACGTCCACAGTGTACATGTACACATATCGTATGTCAGTCAGCCCGCGCGCAGCGCACGTGTTGCCGAGGTCAATTCCTGTCCACAGTGACCGTTTTAGCCGATTTCCAGCTAACTTTGACAGATTTCATGTTCATGCATAGTGATAGTCAGGGACGTTGATAAAAACAAATCATAATGCGGAAAGCCCTATCTTCTGTTGCAAAAAGACATAGATCTCTACTTATATGTCTATGGGTCCAACAGATAATCAATATTGGGAACAGCTCTGTGGTTGTTCACAACCACAATTTCTAGTTTTTTACATTTCTGTGTACAAAGTCTATGGGAAAAATTAAATATTCAAAATTCTATAATAAATCACGTGATGACGTCAGCATGACGAAAAGTTTCGGCACACATCCTCAGATGATGGTTAATGACTATGCTGAGTTTAAAGTTGATCGGATTTAAAATAATTGCCAAAGTGGCTTGTAGAATAAATACGTGTACAAAACCTATGGGGAAAAGTGGAAAAAGAAAAAACTAGAAATTGTGGTTATGAACAACCACAGAGCTGTTCCCAATATTGATTATCTGTTGGACCCATAGACATATAAGTAGAGATCTATGTCTTTTTGCAACAGAAGATAGGGCTTTCCGCATTATGATTTGTTTTTATCAACGTCCCTGACTATCACTATGCATGAACATGAAATCTGTCAAAGTTAGCCGGAAATCGGCTAAAACGGTCACTGTGGACCTCGGCAACACGTGCGCTGCGCGCGGGCTGACTGACATACGATATGTACGACGTACAATGTACGTGCAGGTACATGTACACTGTGGACGTCCTGTGCATATTTTAAAGCAATGGTATTGTCAATCTGAAGTTTTAAGCGTGCGCGGGGCATGTCCGAGTTTGCTAATTGCCTCGAAGCTTTGAAATGTTTTAGACCTACCCTTAAATCGACAATTAAAGTAAAAACTAATATAAAAAACTGCCATGGTTGATTTTTCAGGAATTTTCTTAGGAAAAAGGGTCTTTTCATTATAACTTCCGGTCTGATGACGTCATAAACCTTAAACTTCGCACACGTCTTAAGTGGGTCAAGGTTATCATATACACCAATATTTAGGCGATTCCGACAAACTTCGCCACAGACATCTATTCAAAATACATTTTTGAAAATTTTCAACCTGTCGCTAGAGGGCGCTCGAAGATTGCATGACGTCATCGGTAGATGATTTAAAGAATACTATTAGCCAAAAGACTTACACCGTTAAAAGCAAGTTCATATCTATTACCACTTTTAAATAATAAGCCACTTCCGGTTTTGGCCTTTTTCGACCGGAAGCAAGGGTCACGTGATTTCACGCACACTGAATGAAATAAAGACCTCAATCTACTCTACCACTTGCCGGCAACAGAATGCTGCGGACGCGTACGGTTGATTTCTTATGCATTTTTAAATATTAAAAATGTCACAATTTAATTGCCTATAAATAAACACCGGATGACGTCATCATGACATCATCATTACACAATGTTGTTTGAATTAGGGTCATTGCTTGGACAAAGATTGGTGTAAATGAATTACTGGCAAAGTGTCGAAAATGCCCTCTGAAAATTGACATTTTTTTTTAAATTTCTGTGTACAAAGTCTATGGGAAAAATTAAATATTCAAAATTCTATAATAAATCAAGTGATGACGTCAGCATGACGAAAAGTTTCGGCATACATCTTCAGATGATAGTTTAACTGTGTGCCAGGTTTGAAGTCGATCAGATTTGAAACAAGGCAAAAAGTGACTTGTAGAACGAAAACATGTGTTATCCTATGGGAAAAAAAGTGGAAAAAAGAGAAAAAAATAACAGAATTAAGAGCTGTTTCGGCGTGTACACCGAAACAGCTAAAAACTTTAACGAAAACAAGAGCTGTTCCCAATTGAAATTGGGAACAGCTAAAAAGACCAAGTCAAACAATGCCAAGACAAAACGGCCCGCCACCAAGAAAAACAGTTCAAAGAAAACTTCTGGGCATTTTCAAAATACGCTTGCAACTGAACCATGGAGAAAAAAAATCGTCTTTGCCAACTTTTACCAGAGAAATTGCCGATGTGTACTACCTCGATAAATATTCTCAGTCGGCTGGCCTTGACCTTACTCAATCGTCATGGTTTCCATACATTAGAACTAGTGAAACTCCTTTTGACATGGATCCTATCCGCCCAGCTGATGTGAAACGGATAACGTAAAAGCAGTTCATCAGCCCCAGGCCCCGACTTGATAACGTATGTATTTCTCAAGAGACTCCTGTGCGTTCATCATTTCTTGGCTACACTCTACAATAAAATCTTGACCACATCACACATTCCGCCTAAGTCCTGATGCACATCATACATAACACTTATCTACAAAAGGGGAACAACAAAACAACTTGCCTATTTTCGCATGATTGCTCTTTCAAGTGTCATCGGGAAGGCCTTTTTCGACCGGAAGCAAGGGTCACGTGATTTCACGCACACTGAATGAAATAAAGACCTCAATCTACTCTACCACTTGCCGGCAACAGAATGCTGCGGACGCGTACGGTTGATTTCTTATGCATTTTTAAATATTAAAAATGTCACAATTTAATTGCCTATAAATAAACACCGGATGACGTCATCATGACATCATCATTACACAATGTTGTTTGAATTAGGGTCATTGCTTGGACAAAGATTGGTGTAAATGAATTACTGGCAAAGTGTCGAAAATGCCCTCTGAAAATTGACATTTTTTTTTAAATTTCTGTGTACAAAGTCTATGGGAAAAATTAAATATTCAAAATTCTATAATAAATCAAGTGATGACGTCAGCATGACGAAAAGTTTCGGCATACATCTTCAGATGATAGTTTAACTGTGTGCCAGGTTTGAAGTCGATCAGATTTGAAACAAGGCAAAAAGTGACTTGTAGAACGAAAACATGTGTTATCCTATGGGAAAAAAAGTGGAAAAAAAAAAAAAGAGAAAAAAAAAAATAACAGAAACAAGAGCTGTTTCGGCGTGTACACCGAAACAGCTAAAAAAAACTTTAACGAAAACAAGAGCTGTTCCCAATTGAAATTGGGAACAGCTAAAAAGACCAAGTCAAACAATGCCAAGACAAAACGGCCCGCCACCAAGAAAAACAGTTCAAAGAAAACTTCTGGGCATTTTCAAAATACGCTTGCAACTGAACCATGGAGAAAAAAAATCGTCTTTGCCAACTTTTACCAGAGAAATTGCCGATGTGTACTACCTCGATAAATATTCTCAGTCGGCTGGCCTTGACCTTACTCAATCGTCATGGTTTCCATACATTAGAACTAGTGAAACTCCTTTTGACATGGATCCTATCCGCCCAGCTGATGTGAAACGGATAACGTAAAAGCAGTTCATCAGCCCCAGGCCCCGACTTGATAACGTATGTATTTCTCAAGAGACTCCTGTGCGTTCATCATTTCTTGGCTACACTCTACAATAAAATCTTGACCACATCACACATTCCGCCTAAGTCCTGATGCACATCATACATAACACTTATCTACAAAAGGGGAACAACAAAACAACTTGCCTATTTTCGCATGATTGCTCTTTCAAGTGTCATCGGGAAGACATTCCACCAAATTCTCGCCAGCCGAACCGCAGATTACCGACTGCCAAACAAATTCATTGATCCCTCAACTCAAAAGGCCTTTATCCTTGGCATCAATGGCGTCATTGAACACAATCAAGTACTTAATGATATCATCTCCCATGCAAAAAGTAACAACCGGACAGTTCACATAAGCTTCTTTGATCTGGAAGATGCCTTTGGGTCTGTTCATCACAAACTGATAAGCCATTCCCTCTCCAGGTTCCATTCTCCTCCGGCCATTAAGCGATACATCGAAGATCTGTATGCCAACCTGGAAGGTCAAGTCACAACCCCAGACTGGGAGTCATCAAATTTTAAATTTCGCAAAGGTGTGTTCCAGGGCGACCCATTATCCCCGATTATTTTCCTCCCAGTTTTTAACCCAATTATCGAAAAACTGAAACAAAACGAATATATGGATACCGAATCAAGGACACCAAATACATAACTACCCCCTTTGCAGATGATTTTAACCTCATTACGACCAACAAAAGAACTCATCAACGAATTCTTAACGAAGTTTCCGCCTGGACAAGTTCTATGAACCTTAAATTGAAACCCACTAAATGTAAATCTCTCTCTATAGTTAACGGTAAACCTACCAACGTAGCTTACAATGTTTCCGGTGAACCTATGGTTTCCATAGAATCAGATCCCCACAAGTTTCTAGGTTCGCATTTGTCTTTTTCCGGTAAGTAGGTAGATTTGTTTTGTTATGTTGAAGGACCACTTTGTTACCAGACTGGAGAGAATCGACGAATTGTTGCTCAGAGGAGATTTCAAACTTGATATCTACAAAAAATGTGTTCTCCCCGCCAGTCGTTTCATCCTTACCGTCCATGACATAACGAAGACTAATCTCCATGCTTTAGGTGCATTAGTTCACCAGTTTATAAAGAACTGGACCGGATTAGCACGATCAGCGACCCCGGCGGTCCTTCACATTCCTCATCTCACTGATGTAAAGTCAACTGAACAGTTGTTTCTCGAATCCCATGCTTTAGCTCACCTTTCATCAAGATTAAAGAGTGACGCTAAAGTCAACAATACCCTGGACTCCAAACTCGAGAGAGAAGCTGTCTGGACTCGGAATTTTTCCACGATCCAGCACTCTCAACAGCTGGTTGATACCGTAACAATGAACAATAATACTCCAGTGAGGTATAGCAATGTGAAGACTGCCCTCCAAAAGTCTATACAACGTGAAATGAACGACATGTGGATGAACAATTTAAAAACTCTGACAATTCAGGGTAATTTGGTTTGTATCTCTGAGTTTGAGGGATCAGATCCTGTTGGACATTTTATATTTTCAATTTGCCAAAAGGTGTGATGAAATTTATTCTTAATGCCTTTTTAGACACTCTTTTTACAAAGGCAAATCTCAGTCATTGGGGTAAGGTTGCCAATACAAAGTGTAGTCTCTGTGGCAAGAAAGAGACCCTCCTGCATATACTGAACGGCTGTAAATACATACTTGATCAGGGCCGCTATACTTGGCATCACAATTGTGTACTCCGCCTCATATCTAATGCTGTGCACCTAGCTAGAGCTGAGGCATGGGAAATAAACTGCGATATTCCAGGTGCCAAAAAGAGTGCTGGAACCACTATTCCACAAACTATTCTTACCACTCAACAAAGACCAGACCTTGTTCTTGTTAACATTATCAAGAAAGCCATAATAATCCTGGAGCTTACAATCCCTTACGAACAAAATACTAACAAAGCCCACACTAGAAAATTGGAAAAATAATCTTGCCTTGTTGAGGATTTACATGATGTAGGTTACACAACTAATCTGGTTTGCCAAGAAGTTTGTAGTAGGGGATTCCTTACACAGGATAACGTAACAAGGCTACAATCTCTATTCCCCCTCGTGACAGACAGAAGCAAGCCCATGAAAAGGAAGGCCAAGAAACTTGCCAAAGCCATTAGCCGGTGTGCAGTTACTACTATTTTATATGTTTTCGGAGGGATTTCAGACACCATAGATATGGGAAATTAATGGGTTTTGGGGGGCTTTCTAATTTAATGGGAACAGATTGCAAGTACTTAATTAGCCTCCTTGAAGTTCAGCTCTGTTGTTTATTATGGAGATAAGATGTTACCTGGCATAAACCGTCATACTTTTAAGTTTTCACCATGTTATTGTTTTCCACCAAAATCGATCATTTTAAATTCAGTGTTTGAAGTTGTTTTACTTCTACAGACGACTCTGTTTAATACAAACCCAGCAGAACCTAGCCAAAATGTTTGTATTTCAGAATTTTGTATTAAGCAGGGCGACGGGCCTATTCACTGTACACATACATGCACAGTCGGGACCAAGGCTTGATGTTTTGTTATCACCAGAATTTTCATTAATGAGAATCGACTGTAAGCACTTACAATAGGTCTCTCTCAAATGACGTAATTTCCTACAGACCACCCACGCGCATTGGTTTTTTAGCGTCAACTTGCAGAACGCGCATCAGCTGCGTCGTATTTCGAACACATTTCGAACAACGAAGCTCGTGTGCAAGAACATTTTCAACACTGCACAATGCGTGATCGATTGTGTAAAATGCACAGCTGCAGTTCTCCTACAGAGATGGCGGTCTTTGAGAGAGACCTTTAAAGCATAAAGCATTATTAAGAGACAATATGAAAGCACTGTCTGCCCAATATGTTCAATGCAATTTTCAGCAGTTGAAAACAAGTACATGTACATTGTAAAGGCAAAAACACATACTTATCAGAATATTATAGTGGATGTTAAGAAGTCAGAAAATGTATGTTTTGCTTGATATTGTTCCTTTTTAAATACATGTACATTTGGCACAGTTAATATTGTAAATTGTCATGTGTGCGATAACCCAACCCGAATTCTATTTGCCTTTGTTCCTTTCAGTTGATATGTAACTGGAAAGTGTATCATAAAAGGTAATTTTGAAATAATAATAATAATAATAATAGTGAACAATTTATATAGCGCCAAAATCCGTCTAAAAAAAGACGCTCAAGGCGCTTTACAAGTTTAAAAAATAAACTAATACTATAGCGTTATATAATAAAAAAAGTAACTGTAACGTTAAAATGTGTGAACAAGTCAATACAAGGAATAAAAATGTCAATGATAAAAATAGTAAAATAGAAAAATTTAATAAACGCACAATCCAAAAAATATAAAAGTATCCAGAAAATACACACATTATATACACATAAAAATATTATACACATACATATCCATCTAAAGCATCTGAAAAATAAAAAATACATACACAAATATAACCATTATACAAACACACATAAAATTGATAAATTGTATATACAATTTGCCTAAACCTGGCTGACGATGGCGAAGTCGTTTTTCGTCCGGTTTAAATATAATCTGAAGTTTCTCCGTCCAAAAGTCATCCATACTCTCTGGCAGATGGTCCATCTCTGACAGGAGGTTCATTCATTATTTATTTATTTAATTCTCCTAGCCAACAGCAAATTACTGCCGAGTAAAAACATAAAACAAATATTACAATATGAATTCAAGATAAAATTACATAAGAATACAAAAATAACATCGGAAAGATTATAATATATATCTATAAAAATGCTTTATATGCACAATTTATAATAAACAGAAAAAGAGGGCTAAAACAAACCTGAAAATAAAATTAAAACGGACGTGGAATAAGAAAACATACAGGGGACCAAACAAAAACACTGCCTACTACATACACAGACACACACACACAGGGAACTGCACAGACTAGACAACACTATGCCGACAAAAAAGAACAGACTGGACAACACTATGCATACACAAACAACAACCGCACAGACTAGACAAAACAAAAACAAACCAACAACCCACCCCTCCCCCAAAATCGAAACATATCGCACGGACAAGATACCACCAGGCAGACAAAAAAACGGGGGGATATGAATAAACACGGAATAGGAAGGTTGATGTAGGTAAGAGGGGCAGCAGAGACTATGGGAGATTACTGATATCTCTGTACAGCTGTCAACGAAAATTTGATCTAAGGTCGCCCCAAACACATCGCAACTCCCGTGTAGTGTGTTGTAAGTTGACATAAAGATAAGGGACATATAAATAAAATGGATTAGTGTCAGTCAAATTGAAACGACTATGCATGTGTTTGTACAGAAATAAGCAATAATTTACAGTTCTTCTCTCAGCAAAGGTAGACAATCTGTATAAATTACATAATTCAGTGTAACTAAGCATGAGACTGTCAGAATTCGGGCTGTTTAGGGTCCTATACATGAAATACAAGTAACGACGCTGCACTCTTTCTAACCTGTCACTTTGAGATTTGGAAATTGAATTAAAAACAACCGTACAGTACTAGTACCAAGTGAGATAATGTTACAATAAAGTGTGCGCAAGATATCCGGAAAAACGACCAGCTTTTTTTTTTAATCAAGGAGCCCACATGGTCAACAAAATTCAGCTTGGTGTCAATATGAATACCTTAATCTTTCTGAACATTCATTCATTTATTCATTTTTATTTTGCCAAATGATAAAACAACACAAAATATATAACAACAGAGAAAAAATACAGCACACTAAAAATGCAAGGAAAAAAAATGAGAAGGAACACAGATAATACAAGAAAGACAAATACCTGGACAAATTAAACCTAAGCCTGTATGGGCAAGGGCTGGCAAAAGCGAAGAAAATCACTGGCGTTCTTAGACTTGCCAGCCCTCATGCTGGCAAATGACATGTTAAACATTATTATTAGAGAAAGAAATATCTATCTATCTATCTATCTATCTATAGAGAGAGAGAGAGAGAGAGGAAGGAGAAGGAGAGAGAGAGAGGGGGGGGGGGGTCCGGGCGCGGAAGTGGGCGCGGAAGCGGGAGAGGGGGAGAGAGAGAGGGAGAGGAGAGACACTATTTAAATACATTTTCCCGGCGAATTTCCGAATTTTTCTAATCAGTTTCATTATCAGCCATTTCATTTAGCGTGAGTTTTGCACATGTGGTCAAATTTGGGTTATTTTTCATTTTGGTTTCATTCAATTTCAGTTTTAGACAGCCAGGATTTTACTCTGAATGTTTGTTTTCGTTTTCGTGCATCCTAATTCGTGTGGGTGCATTCAAGACTGAATTTGTAGCAGTCTTAAATAAACTCTTTGCAACCTTTTGACGGTAGAGGCATTCAAATTAGCGAACATATGTGCGCTTAAAACGTATAACCATGCTCTTCGTTTTTAATTCGTTTATGGGCAATTGCTTTCATCGTTTGGTCATTTAAATAAGTAAAGAAATATAATCGATATATTTTCCTATTTTCCTCCGAGGTTCATTCCTCCGAGGTTCATTCAATTGATGACTGTAAAATATTGAAATGTTACAAATTAACTGATATGAGGGAAACAAGATGTAACGAAATATTTAATTGAAATGGACTAAGATAATTTCTTTTTACTGTTGATCTTTTTTACTTGTTTAAACGTTTGAGCAAGTGGCATCTTAACGTTGATGATTTCTTGACGTGCAAGACATCGGGACACGTATGTTTGGCAATGATTGTGCATCGGGAACACTTATTTCTTAAATGTTTTCTTGCGTATGTTTGACCGACCAATTACCGTATTCAAAGGGCCCATGCAAAGTAAGTTTTCAATGCATACCTTAAAAATACATCTTTGTGTCACATTTAACTTTATTTTCAAGTTTTATTTTCCATTTTGAAAGGTGTTTTTCGTGCCTTCTCCGTTGTTATGATAGTGCAAAGTTTCAAAGAAAACCTGTGATGGCATTCCAGGCATGGTTACTTTCCTATTTCAGCACAAAAATTTGCTAGAATTTTGGAAATTTTGCTGTCATAATTTTTTCTATTTGGTAATTCTTTGATTTGTCATTACATGGCAGTAGGCCAATGAGCAACCCTTTCCCACAAATGTTTTCAATTAGCAAATTTTAGATGAATAATTTGAAAGAAAAACTCCTTAAATGAACAGTGTCTTCCTGAAATGACATCACAGTAACATCACGCTTTTAGTCTGGAAAAGCATGGAAACTTAAATGTTAAAGAAGTGCACTTTTGCAATATGATTGTCCAACCATTATATTTGTAGTTTTTTAACATAATAATAATAATAATAATATAATATTAACATTGGACATTTATAAAGCGCAAACATATCCACCGTGAG
The DNA here is from genome assembly GCA_029964075.1 of Patiria pectinifera. Taxonomy (NCBI): domain Eukaryota; kingdom Metazoa; phylum Echinodermata; class Asteroidea; order Valvatida; family Asterinidae; genus Patiria; species Patiria pectinifera. The sequence continues at coordinate 12,848,643 of CM057135.1, forward strand.
GTGCTCAAGGCGCTATACATAATTGTATACAAGCAAAACAGCAGCAAAAATAGGTAAACAAAATCAATATGAATTAATAAACAAACTAAACAAATTAAGGCAAGCAACGGAAGAGCAGAAAAACAAAATAAACATAAATGCAAGGGATTAATTGAAAGCTAACGACATAAGGTGAGTTTTGAGAGCTGTTTTGAAGGACTGGATGGTTTCTGAGGTTTTGATGTGAATAGGTAGCCGATTCCACAAACGAGGTGCTGCTACAGAGAATGACCTGTCTCCCCAAATACGGTGTGATTTTGGCTCATGTAGTAGATGCTTGTTACTGGATCGGAGAGTGCGGGAGGGTCTGTAAGTGGAAAGCATGTCCATGATGTATGAGGGGGCTTTGCCATTTAGAGCTTTGTAAACCAACAACATCATTTTATAGATTATCCGAGAGGAGACTGGTAACCAGTGTAGATTTTTCAGGATTGGGGTGATGTGGGAGGATTTTCTGGTTAATGTGACCACACGTGCAGCAGTGTTCTGAATACGTTGGAGCCTGGTAAGTTGTTCTTGCGGAAGACCAAACAAAAGGGAATTCCCCATGTCTAGCCTCGACGTAACAAAAGAATGTATGATTTGTTCAGTTGAGTTGCGGTTGAGATATTTTCTGATTTTGCTGATGTTGCGAATATGAAATGAGGCTGAACGAACAATGTTGGAGATTTGACTTTTGTGTGACAATGAAGAATCAAAAATAACACCCAGATTACGGGCTTGGCCAACTGGAGTGATATGAGAATCGCCTATACTAATGAAGGGAATATTGACTTTTGAAAGTTGTTGTGGGGAACCAATCATCATAAATTCTGTTTTATCATCATTTAACTTCAAGAAATTATCTTGCATCCACTGGCGAATTTCACAATTGCTAGAGATGCTAGAATCGGCTTGTTGTTGTGAGGGTTCAAAAGTCAGATATAATTGTGTGTCATCAGCATACATATGATAATTTAATTTGTGGCGCAAGATGATTTCTCTCAGCGGATAAATGTACAAAGTGAACCATTGCGGGCCTAGAACAGAACCTTGTGGTACAGAAAAATCGACAGAGACGGAATTAGAAGTAGCGTTACCTACACGCACATACTGCTGCCTGCTCTCATTTCACAGTAGTAAAGAGTTGCACAAAAAGAATTCCCGATAAACATTCATTGCACATACCCTTAAATTAAAAAAGAAAGGCATTTACGGATTGAAGACATCAAATATGATTTACGCTAAGGAATACGGACACGTATGACGTCTTAAAAGATGTTTGACAAAATGTGAGCGGCCAGACCACCATCTAGTGGCCGCAGTAGGAAACAGCGCCACCAACCGACTGGTGGTGCTTCGTTCTGAGGACGACTAGTGAAACTAGTCGAAACGTAAACGAACCTACGTAATTTATTGCTGTGTTAATAGAGAATTCATTTACAAAGTTGGAAATTCACCAGCCTGATGAACTTCTTTCATGATATGTGAAATATGTTTGCCCATTAATGAAAACGAATTCCCGATCAAACCCTTCCTGTTGGTTTAGACGAAATTGAATGAACAACGCGATATTGTTAGTATGAATGCATCTTTGATAGGGCAAGTGAAGCTTAAAGGCGATAAAATGCTCGGATAGTGAAATTGAATGATTCCTCTTGATTGTCGAATGCCGATCTGCGTGATCTTTCAATTTCAATCTAAATCGAATGAGTCGGGCGGTAAATTGAAAGAAAACTTGGCGAAATTGGCCGGAAAAACCTATATTTAAAAGAAAAAAATATATATATAGTTAGAACAAAACATGTCCAAAATAACAAGACCGTATTAACCCAGAGCAATCAGACCCGCCTATTCATTTAAGACTCTGCATACATGAATAAGGCAATATGCACTAACCATGCACTAATGTCTTGCTTAAAAACATTAAAATAAAGAAAACATTAAAATAACTAACATATTACAAAATAACAATAAAAGAAAAACATGGTTCAAAATTGGAAATTAATTAAACTGTAACAGGTAAATAAACATGCGACAATAAATGGTAAGGACATACTGAATTAGACCAACCCAGACCAGACCAAAAAAAACAGACTAGACTTGATGAGATTCAGACTAACGACAAAAAAAGAGATAAGCAACCTCTAAAAAAAATAAATAACACTTGTAGACAAAACACAAACATGTCCAAAATATTAACCAAGAGCAATCCGACCCACCTATAGACACAAGACAAAACAGAGAAGACCAAAAGCATATTTAAAGAGACATACAAACCTTTCAAGACTCTACATACATGAATAAGGCAATCCGAATTAACCATCATAAAAGTAATTACGTAGGTTGCTGCTCAATCGTTTGAGCGAGTCAGTTAGAGAAGAATCTCTAATATGGATTGGGAGATCACTCCAGATACGTGGACAAGTGTGGATAGGTGAATGCTTTAAGCTTAGAGTCTGGACATAGTGACGGTTAAATAAAAGTATTTCCTCATGGCGAGTATTTACAGTTGTGGCAGTCTTATCAATCCGACAGTCGATAATCCCATATAGACATTTTACAGTAAACTGAACAGTCTGCTCATCCAGTTTAGTGACTTTAGTCTGTCTTCGTAGGCCATTTTTCCTTTCCTCTGTTTAAGACTCATCCGTGTAGCTCTCCTTTAAACCTGCTCTAATTTATTGGCCAGTGTAACAGTATATGGGCACCATGCAGGCAAGCCTGTACTCTAACACAGGAATAACTAGGGACCGATACAATGACATGAGTGATTTGGTGGAAGTCTCCCCTGCTATCTGCCAGATGAAACCCAGTGTTCGTTTAGCTTTCACTACTATAGCATTTACATGATCATTCCAGTTGAGACTACTGTTGAGAGTTATTCCGAGATACTTGTATGGTGAGGTGACTGCTAAGGTCTGTCTATAAAGTGTAAAGTGGGGGAGATCTATTTGCCGCTTGCTCCGTGTCAAATGCATTATTTCATATTTCCCTATATTAAGCTTCATTCCATTAGATTCACTCCAGTTGCCAATTATGTTGAGATCTGTCTGAAATGAGAATTCATGATGAGGGTACTGGATCGGTTGATAGATAAGCGCGTCATCTGCGAAGTGTAGACACTGTACTGCAAGGGGGGAGGACACCATACCAAAACTCTCAATATCTCTCTGTCTCTGAGTTGTTATATTATAAGTGGGGGGCACCATAGACATAAAGAACCTATAGACGGACAACAGGGGGCGCAAGACCGTAATTTCAGTAAAGCCGCCATTTTTAAAAACCATGGGCAAACTTGTTCGACGCGGTCACCCGGCCCCATAAAGCGCACACAGTACGCGGCTGTCTGGTGAGGTCCTCCAAGCAGAACGTCACAGTGATGGGTAAGTTGTAGTAGTATTGCCTTTTATGACAGTAGAACCAACCTGAAAATGTGTACATATCATGTATGATATATCTGGGCATTGAGCAAGGGAAAAAAAAAGCAAGTATTTTAGGAAAATTCCATTCGATAATTTGCAAATAAAAATTAACCCAGACGCCACTTTTCTGTTCGTCATGGTTGTGCACGATTCAATTGTCATGATTGTAGCACATTGTCATCTCGGTGTCAGGTCAACTCGCCTCCTGACCGACTCGCCCCTTACAAGCTCCCTCCCTAGCCGACTCGCCCCCTCTCCAGCTGACCGACTCGCCCCCAGGAAAATGATGCACCATACGGGGACATCGTGAAAAAAAATAAAGACAGTGGAGGGGAGCACAGAGGGTCCAGCCAATCAGCTTCGTTATCCGAGTTTCTTTATAAAGGATCAATAGTTTTTTTTGCATTTGTTTACGGAAATCCTTCAAACTGACGTTTAAATAATTTGGCTCCATTAATTCAATTCAAACTGACGTTTGAATAATTTGGCTCCATTAAGGTTCATGTTGCGACTGGGCAATGTGCTCCACTGTCTTTGTTTTATTTTTTTCACGATGTCCCCGACTCCCTGTACGGTGCATAATTTTTAAGGGGGCGAGTCGGTCAGGGGGCGAGTCGGTCAGGGGGCGAGTCGGCTAGGGAGGGCGTCGGCTAGGAGGCGAGTCAGTCAGGGGGCGAGTCGGTCAGGGGGTGAGCCGGTAAGGGGCGAGTCGGTATAAAGAGGGGAGTCGGTCAGGGGGCGAGTTGAACTGCAATCATCATCTCATAGTCCCTGTCACTCACTCACTCAGGCATGTCAAGAAAGAATGTTGTAACCTGACGCTCCTTCAGCGGTTGTGTACAAAGTCTATGGAGAGTCAAGACAATTTTCTAAATATTTCCTAACAAATTTGTGTTTCTCAGTCCCAGATTCATATCTTATCATCATTTTCGCAATTACTGAAATTCATTGAGATGATATATGAAGAAAAAAGCAGCGTCAGGTTGCAACATTCTTTTCCTCACGGAGTCATGGCAATGATGAGCAGATTAATTTAAAACGTGCACAAATTTGCAAGAGTGGACCCTTTTTCTTTTTCAGGATTGTCAACAATTTGCATAACAGTCATTGGGAACTTAATAACAATGTCGCAGTGTGGCCAACCAGAACATATCAACTGCCAGAAGAGCATAGAATGATCCAAAGAATACAGCATTAGTGTATTCAAATTTTGTTGGAATTCTGTAAAGCTATATAGGAGTGTGTCACATGAAAGTTCTTGACTCTCGATAGATTTTGTGCACAACTACTAAAGTAGCGTAAGGTTACATCATTCTTTCTGATCGCGCATACACATTTTGAATTTGCACAAGTTCTAAATTTGTGTTCAAAACCATTAAAAGTAATTCGTTCCTTTGCTACTTGCAGTCAAGTCTGAAGTGTGGACAGCTTTCAGCGACATTTTATTGTCCTATTCCGTGTTCATCCTCGACTTGGCTCTAATTTTGCAAGTGCCTATAATTATAAATATATATTACTGTGACCTACACTATGTAACTTGATAATAATAAACCTTTGTTTTCTCTTGTATTTGTTTTGCAGAATCTAAAGTGATGCACAATGCCGAACCTGTGTAGCATGGGGGTGTAAACAGCGTTATTCACAAGAATCAAAGGCGAATGGAATTACATTCCATTATATTCCATTATATTCCGAAGGACCCTCACCAGACGACACCAGTGGGTGCATGCTATGCGTTGGGATGGCTACAATCCTTCTAGTCAATGTAACAGGGGAGAGTGGAATTAGTTTTAAAATGGGGCACTCTCCTTATGTCCGAGGGGTTCCACTAAAAAAAAATGATTTGGGTGGAGCGAAGTTTCTGTTTGTCTCAAGAATATGAAATGGTTTATTTACAGCACAAATATGAGACAATATATATACAAAGTATTAGGTATTTACACAAGAATTACAGTATATATATTAACTTTGGGTTTAACAAACTTCGTTGGGTATAAAAACGAAACTTTGTTGGGTGTATAAAAACAGAACTTTGTTGGGTCTATAAAACGACTGTCAAAATAGGGAAGATAGGGTGGTGAACTGTCACTCCAAGGATGGTATCTGAAATGTATATAAACGATAAATGACTAATGAATTATGGAAATTACTATGGCATAAAATGACTGTTGCCCAAATAGAACAATTATTTAAATGGCAATTATGCAAGAACATGAATATTTTATATACATGTAGTGTAATTTTAAATCCGAAAATAGAAATGAATTATTCACCAAGTTATGTTAAAAAATAAAATCAGAATATAATACCATGCTCTAATAACGAATTCCCGAATGATCATAGCAATAGAAAACTGATAGTTTTGGGAAAATGGGAAAGTCTATTTTAAATGATACATGAGAACGTAAATATTATACATGTAGCAACACTAAAATTTAAGTTGAAGTTATTTGCATATTCAGGTTGCTCAGAAGTTCCAATTTGTGTTTGTTTCAAAAAGGAAAAATGGAAATTCACAAAATATAAAGTACATGATAACACTGTTTTCCGGAATTGCCGAAAAATATTAAAATAGCAGGAAATTGTATTTAAATAAATCGACCTAGTTTACCCGAAAAGTTCAAAGTATAAAATATAGTCAACAGAAAATCCTTTTTGCCATCTCATGCAAGAGTTAAATAGAGAATCATTAGGGAAAAACTAATTCTCAAAAATACTTGCAAATCACGACAACAGATTGATTTCAAAAGTTAATCAGTCGTGATCGCAAGGCAAATTTCAGGCCGTGTCCGTTTTGACGGCCTTAATTTCTGGCAATAAACAAAGCATACAAAAGACCAGAATGTTACATAAATGACGACATAAAAAGATTCAGGCATAAAAATGTTTTAGGCATAAAAATGTTTTAGGCATAAAAAGGTTAAATATCAAACAAGGGATTTACTCACCACTTGGGAGGATCTACGCTTATGCCTACTCCGTGTCCGATGTCAAAAATCGACGATCAGCAGTGAAAATACAATGTAGATGTAAATATTTTACTGCAGTATAGGGAGCCTCTCTCAAAATTTCAGTAAAAGTGGAGAGTGTAAGATGCTGGTAAAAGATGGTCTGTTTGCAACGATGTGTTGGATCTAAATCAAAATTATTTCGCAGCTAGCCTTACAAGAAAACTATACCGAAACGCCCGGAATGTCGGCTATTCCTCTTAAACAAAGCGCAGTGGAATGCAAAACTCGCATGCTCGCGACGCCCATCGCATAGTTGAGCAAAATTCTAGGCGGCGCGCGCTGTAAAAAAAAGTTTAGTTGGCCGCGAGAGGGCGCTAGGCAAAAAGCATGATCGCAATGGCTGCTCACATGTGAATCGACACAAACACGAAATTACAAAAGTTACGAAATGAATGCTGGAGTAAGGAACCTGTCGGGTAAAAGTAAGTACTGCAACCCGACCTGGTTACACTCACCCCCTAATTTTAAAGAAAAAAGAATTTTTATAGAAGGGAAATCAGAGTTATCAGAGAAATAGGCAAAGCTGAATTGCAAAGGAAAAGTGAGTGACCATCACAGTGCACTGCAATTATCTTGTTCATGTCCACAAATATGTACATGTACTCTTCGACCACATGATGATAAAAATGAAGGAAACTAGATCTTGTAGAATCAGGAGTCCATCCTTAGTCTGTCACTAAGGCAGAGTTTATCTCATATATAGACAAATAGAACTCTCCAAGAAGGTCATTTCCTTAATAATTGCAAAAAAATGCAAAATATAGGCAAATAAATGCCAAGAATAGAAAATACCATGACGAAGCGTATTAGACGTATATATCCAATCCAGGATGTCCCTGGCCTGAGTTTATCTCGTTGGACCGTCTTATTAACCTCGTATGGATTCAATAGAAGTGATGAAGAGACATGAAAGAATGAAGAAAAGAACAAGAATGGCAGCAAGGTCATAAAGGTAAGATTATTTTCTAATGATGTTGTTTTCAGAGTAGAGAATCTTGATTGTAGTAATGACACATTTGTTTTAGTTGTGTCCAAATATGGGAATTGGAAATAATGAGACAAGATTTCAAGACTGGGTAAAAGATCACAAGTGTGTTCTTAAACACAGATTAAAAGATTAAAGATGCAGGAAGGCAATCACAGTAGGATATAAGTGGTGATCAAATCATGTCATAAAAGACTCTTTTTAAAAACAAATTATATACATATATTATTCAGAACATCACTATCCATCAGTATAGTTCTGAAAAGTCTGCAGCCAACCATAGAGTCCAGCTATATGCTCGATCAGCCACCGAAAATAGAGTTTGCACCCAATAAGCAAGGTGACAGATGGAACAATCCAAAGCAGATGGAAATAGCCTAATGTCTGTCCAATATTCAGGCCTATGAACATGACTATGGCACTGACCAGCAACATAATTATTTGTCTGTCGCTAGTGAGAAGCAGATGTTGTTGTTGGAGGACAGAGCGAGGTAGCCTGTGGACGTTGCTATGTTTCCCTCCGTTGGATCGAGTGGAACCTCGTATGGTTGGCTGTTGCGGAGGAGGAGGCTGTGCTTCTTGCTGTTGGGGAGGAGCAGTATCTTCATCGTCCTCAGGTAAGAACACTTCAACTTCATATTCAGTGTCTGATGATGAAGAACTAGAATCTGAAGGTGTTTCCTCTTGAGAAGGAGGACTAGGAAAAGATGGAGAAGTAGCTAGCTCACCCAAAGGGGTAGTAACAAGTTTAAGTTCAGAAGAATTCACAGTTTTCTGCCCACCAGATCCATCCGCTAATTCAATGGTGTACACAAAGGAATCCTCTGAATGGTGACGGATAACATTGTAAATGTCAGGAAAGTAGTGATCTTGGATTTTACTTCTACCTTTGTGGTGCTTACAAAGATAGACAAGATCGCCTACTTTAAACCTGTTGGGATTCGATCTACGGTCAAAATGCTTCTTGCTCTTCCCTAACTCATGTTATGTTCTTCTTTGTGCCAGGTGATATGCCTCCTTTAACCGGGATTGATGAAGAGCAACCCAGTCATTGGTGATGTCTTCAGGTAGGTCTCTGTTTAGTAGGAGATCTACTGGCAGCAAAGGCTCTCGGCCAAACATAAGATAGAAAGGGGAGAAACCTGTAGATGAATGCTTAGTAGCATTATAAGCAAAGAGAAGTTATGATAGGTGTTTTGGCCAGGCTTGTTTCTGCTTTGCAGACAAAGTGCGAAGAAGATTATGCATAGTGCGGTTAAACCTCTCGCACTGTGCATTGCCCTGGGGATGGTAGGGAGTAGTTCTGGACTTGGTGACGTTGTACAGCTTGCACAGATTGGCAATGAGTTCTCCCTCAAATTGGCGTCCTTGGTCAGAGTGAATCCGATGCGGGACTCCATACTTAAAAAAAACCACTCTTTTACTAGAGCATTCGCTGTAGTTTTGGCTGTCTGATCCTTGGTCGGGACTGCCACGGTGAATTTGCTGAAAACATCAGTGATGATAAGGACATTCTCAGTTCTATCAGACGCCTGCTCCAATAAAGTAAAATATATAGCTATTGTCTCCAGTGGTCTAGAGGCAACTAAATGACCAAGAGGGTTTCTCACCGATGGTGGGGGTAACTTAGCCACAGAACAACGTTCACACTCCCGAATCCACTTCTTTATGTCCCTATACATGAATGGCCAAAAATAACGTCGACGAACTAGAGACATCGTCCTCTCTTCGCCTTGATGACCAAAGTCGTTGTGCAGGCTAGTCAAGATTTTAGATCTTAAGCTAGATGGAAGAACCACTTGGTGCAACTCACCAAGGACAGGATCTTGAACTTCTCTGCAGAGGACACCATTGTCAAGTTTCAGACGTTTAGCTTGGCTAAACAAAACCTTGGCTGCCGACGATTCATGCTTTCTCGACGATTTATCTAAGTTGTCTGAACAGTGAAACTGCAAAAACCTGTGAATGTCAGGATCAGCCTGCTGTAATTTGGCTAATTCTGATGCAGACAGAGATGGAAAAGAAGCTATAGTGGAACAAACATCTGCTTGGACTCGAGCTGGACAAAGTTCACCAACAGCGTGGAATATCTTTACTTGCAAGGTTGCAGGCAAAGAAGTTGAAGAGGCATTGCACTTGCTTTCCTCTGCTATTACTTCAGGGACACTGCCTTGATCACTCTCTATGTGATGTTGACGAGAAAGTCCATCTGCATTGGAGTTGACACGGCCAGGGCGATATATGATGTTGAAATTGTAAGCTGCCAGAGTGGCAACCCACCGTTGCTCAGTAGCACCGAGTTTCGATGTATCGAGATGGCTTAACGGGTTATTATCCGTCCTGACAGTGAAAACTGAACCATAGAGGTAATCTTTAAACTTCTCTGTGATAGCCCACTTCAGTCCTAATAATTTTAACTTGCGAGAGCTGTAATTTTCCATGTTCCTCTCATTTTCTCGCAGGCAACAACTGGCAAAGGCCACCACCTTCTCCTCTCCTCCCTGAACTTGCAACAAGACAGCCCCTAAGCCGGACAGACTCGCATCTACATCCAGTATGAAAGGTAAGTCAAAATCAGCAAATGTCAGGATAGGAGGTTCTACAAACTTCGATTTTAGTTCCTCAAAGGCAGTCTGACAAGCTTCTGACCACTGTTTCCGAAACACTTTTGGAGTACAATGTTGAGTCATACCAACAAAAGCATGGAGCGGTCTAGCTATCCGGGCAAAGTCTTTGATTCTACGCCGGTAATAGCTTGCAAAGCCTAGAAAGGAACGAAGCTGCTTGGTCGTACGAGGCACAGGCCATTCGACGATTGCCTTCGTCTTGTCAGAGTTTGTAGAAATGCCATCTTCCGACAGAGTATGACCCAGATAGTTGATCTGCTTGCAGAAAAGATGACACTTAGAGGGTTTAAGCTTCAGGTTGTGTTCTTTTAACCTGCAGAAAACAGTGTCAAGATGTTGCAAGTGCTCATCGAAGGTCTTGGAGTAGATGCACACATCATCAAGGTAAACAAAAATGAGTTGATAAATGAGGTCACCCATGCATCTCTGCATCAACCTTTGAAATGTTGCAGGTGCACCACAAAGACCAAAAGGCATTCGGGTGTATTCATACAAGCCCATAGGTGTGATAAAGGCTGTCTTCTCCCGATCAGACTCTCTAACCCGCACTTGATGGTATCCGCTGGCCAAGTCTAATGACGAAAAGAATTTCGCACCAACAGGAGCGTCGATGAGTTCGTCGATGCGAGGGAGAGGAAATGCATCCTTCTTAGTGACAGCATTAAGGCGCCGGTAGTCAACGCACATGCGGAGGCTACCATCCTTCTTTCTGACGAGAACTATGGGTGAGGCATATGGACTGTGACTCTCCTGGATGATGTTGTGGGTGAGCAGCATCTGTATATGCTCCTT